>OW052063.1:6936585-7645941 GCA_932526445.1 Phragmatobia fuliginosa | reverse complement strand
ATCTTGTAAAAATGTCGTAGGCTTAAATTTAGTCAAGTATACACAATTCATGTAACATTAAATTTCATGAAAGATGGAATGAGTAACAGCGTAGAGGTGGCGGAAGAAAAACAAGAAGAAGAAGATGCTTATAATGTTGAATTGAGGATCGTAAACAATAATTCAGATAGGGTCGTTCACCTGTTCACCTGCAACTAAACTGACTCTCAGAACCCTTTGAGTTAAGTGCTGCCGAATAAACATCTTGAATAAGAAGGATCGTTACTTTATTGTTTTCTGAACAAATCACATAATGATATGTGGAACGAACACTTCGGTCACATTAATAAGAACCGCAGAAATATAAATGTTCAGTATAAAAATAATTTCATAATCAATATTCTTAAATACTGATGTCTCAAAAAAAAAGAAATTATCCTGTGACTTTAGCACTGCCTCTATTCGTTACATTACAATATTATTTATTTTATTAATGTTGTGACTGGTTAACACATTCAATTACTATATAGCATACAAGGAAAGACATAAAAATAATTCTAGAAACGGATAGCGCAACAAAAACTGTTACATAACTTATATTTATTTCGAAACTTAGTTAGTTATCAGGATTCATCTCTCTGTTGCAAGACCTAATTATGCGAACAAAACAATCGATTTACATTGAACCGATCAATAGGCATGCATCGAGATATTGGTTCGATAAATTCGTAATTATAAGACAACAAACAGGTCAAGTCTATTGCAGCACTCGGAAGGGCCTGTAATAACAATGGACTTGAATGGATAGTCCAGGATCCCTGGTTCATTTTTAAAAATGATTACTATCAAGCTAATTTTCCGTGAGTAGCTTCGTTCCGATAAGACGCCCAACTTTTCCGGTGCGAAAATTCTTGGTTGTGGTAGGTAACAGCGATAGCAGGGATAAAATATGTTGATTTGATGATTCTCAAAAAATTATTACTAACAGGATTTTCTTTGGTTAAATCTGATGATAGTTATCTAAATTATTCAAAAAAAAAATTGTCCTACAAATTATATGGTTTGATCAAAGAGTACCCCTTCTTCCAACATGTATCGATAACGAGGTCACCAAAAATGATTAATAACCAGCTGTTTTTTTTTCTTTTACATAATTGATATTTATATAATTTAACGATTTCATTGTCCTACAAATTGCGTGGTAGGTTATCCCGGTCCTACGCTCAAAAGTAGGGTACAAATCCTAGACATAAAAATAATTACTATCAAGCCGAATCTTCGTGAATAGCTTCGTTTCTATGAGACGCCCAACTTTTCCTGTACGATAATTCTCGATTGTGGTAGGTAACAGAGGTAGCAGGGATAAAATATGTTGATTTGATGATTCTCAAAAAATTATTACTAACAGGTTTTTCTTCGTTTAAATATGATGATAATTATCTCAATTATTCGAAAAAAAAATTGTCCTACAAATTATATGGTTTGATCAAAGAGTCCCCCAAAATGTATCGATAACGAGCTCACCAAAAATGATTACAAATTTTTTTACTTAGTTAATATTTGTATAATTCAACAATTGCATTGTTCTAAAAATTGCGTCATACGTTTTCCCGGTCCTCCAATAGAATACCTATTTTAAATTAAGGAAATTAAAAAGCAATTTATTTATTGTATTTTGCTCATTGATATATAATATACTAGATCTGTAATTGCGTACCAAGAACGTTAAAACCGCTATTAGGATTTGCTCTAATTCAAGGAAAAAGTCATTTTAGTGATGAGATGAAAACAAAATGACCAAATGTGTAGTGAAATTAAACGATTCTAAGTGATAAAAGTATTTTAAATCAACTAGAAATACTTTTCACAAGTAAAGATATTGTTTATGCGTTGATATTAAAAGAAATGGCGCTAAAATCAAATTTAAAAAATAATAAGTGCAACACATATACAGTGTTACCATAAAAACAACTTTTTTCTTTCCCAAACTAGTGGGAGAATTTGTAATGTATGAAGTAAATTGCTTTGTCCAGTTTTGAATTATGTTGACATAGTAAGGATTAATATTGGATTAATTAGTCTTTCAAACCCAATTATGATTGTTTAGTAATTGATAATTTAACAATGAGCGTAAAATTTCGTGAACGTATGAATGATAATTTTTTGCAATGTCGTCACTTCACACGTTAACATTTTATATTAATTAACTATCTGAACCCCACTAGTTGTAAGTCTAAAAATAAAAAATGATATCAATAAAGGACGGTATGAGTTGTTTGAAAAGGGGTATAAATCAAAAAATGAAAATGAAGAAATTTTTAGACAAAAAATCGTAGGATATTAACCTTTCAGTTTGCCACCAACAAATCAAGAATTGTTGCAACATATTAAAAGAACCGTATTCATCTGCAATGTTTGGTGTAATGCACACATGTGATGCCCCACGGAAAAATTGCTAGAAAATTTTGGATGGACAATAATTGATGGCGAATATCAATATTATTGGTTTGATAGTCCCCAAAGTCCATCTTTTGAAGAATTATCTTCTGACATACAAGGTACTCTATTAATACTATTGTTATCTATTGATTCATCACTATCACTACATAGTATAAAACAAAGTAGCTTTATCTGTCCCTATGTATGCTTAAATCTTTAAAACTACGCAACGGATTTTGATGCGGTTTTTTTAATAGATAGAGTGATTAAAGAGGAAGTTTTATGTATAATACATGCTTAATAAACATGTCGTAAATAAACCCATTTTTTACGCTTACATTGCAAACGCTGGCTGTACCCTACGAGATGTATCAAAACAATGTACTACAGTATTGTACACCTTAAAAAGGTCTACAAAAAAGTCCGTCATGGTATATGTCTATCTCTTATGGATAACTCACAATAACCATTTTTTTATTTTTTCTTTATACGAGAAATAATGGCTTATTTACGAAGCGATTTTAAGCAATACAGTATTAATCCCTATCCAATTAAGTACCTTAAATACATTGTGTATTTAATATAGATTAATATGGCCCTTTACAGTGTGAAATTTAATTTAATATTTTTGAAGATATTACAGATTTAACATGCAGGTACAAAGTGATTGGTGGCGTTAACGGCCAGGGCCCGTTAGTTGGCGCTGCTGTCGATTTGTCACTATCAGTTAATAACTAAACACAATACTGTACTGTAATAAGAATTAATATTCTAAGGCGGTACGAAGTTCGCCGGGTCAGCTAGTTATTATATAATTTACTTAATTTTTTCATGTTATTACAGAGACTGATATCACTAATGAGGATGAAGATAACAGCGATACTAAGATTTATCAGATGAATCTGAAGAAGATTATTTTATTTTTATGTATATACACAATTATTTACCCATCTTACTAAAAAATTAAGTTATTAATATTTAAAAAAATTTTGTTTTCACAGTATCTTACGTTACAAACGGGAAAACGAAAGAATGACAATTCTTGTCGGACTAGTGATACATACCTGTTTTTTTGTAGGACATTGTTTCATTTGGGTAGAGAACACACTAACCTATCATGTAATATTCTTGTCCTACAGTTAGTAATGAGAAAAAAAATATTGTGGTATTAACAATTTCTGAGCGTAGGACCGGGATAACCTACCACGCAATTTGTAGGACAATGAAATCGTTAAATTAAATAAATATCAACTAAGTAAAAGAAAAAAAAACAGCTGGCTAGTAATCATTTTTGATGACCTCGTTATCGATACATGTTGGAAGAAGGGGTACTCTTTGATCAAACCATATAATTTGTAGGACAATTTTTTTTTTGAATAATTTAGATAACTATCTTCAGATTTAACCGAAGAAAACCCTGTTAGTAATAATTTTTTGAGGATCATCAAATCAACATATTTTATCCCTGCTACCCCTGTTACCTACCTCAATCGAGAATTGTCACACAGTAACAGTTGGGCGTCTCATCGGAACGAAGCTACTCACGAAAAATTAACTTGTTAGTAATCAAAAGTAAAAATGAACCAGGGATCCTGTACTAGGACTCTTAAGGCCAATTAAACATCAGCGAAGAACGTTGTAACCTGTTGAACATGAAAATGCACGCGCCCTTGCACATTCAACTGTCGTCAAGATTTATTACCGAATGCTAAAAATCTGACTGGACCTGATTTGAATTTTCACTGTTTTTATTGTAGAAAATTCTGTGTATGTTAAGTATTAAAAAATAATAATAGAATAGTAATAAAAATATGACTTCTTTATGTAAGCAGCACAGGATCTATAACGAGCCTCGAGGAGGCTTCTGTAACGATGGGTAATTACTCGAATAGTAGAACTTGTCTTCTGCGAATCGTAAATATTATCATCATCGCATCCAAATATTCTGCCTGAATTCACTGAATAAACGTGTTTCAAGTTATTTATTTTATCTGCCAGACGCAATATATTCTAAAGTAAATAAACTGGAAGGTCACTTTTATTGTCAGACAGTCAGTCAAACATTACCTGGCAAATAATTGGAAAAGTATTTTGGTAAGGTTTCAAGGAAGCGCTCATTGCCGTAGAGTGTGCAAGTGGCCGTAGATGATTCAAAACGATCACCAAAGGTAAACAACAGCGCGGCCAGTACTTAGATGAGTGACCGATTGTGACATAAATGTTGTGGCCAGCGTGGGGACATATGGCCTTAACCGTCTCCTGAGAGGAGACCGATGCCCAGCAGTTGGATGTTATGGGTTGTTCATTGGATTTGAAGGTTCCAAGTGATGTATAAACACATGTGTTAATCAAGTTGGAACTTTAATAGGAAAGGAGTAAAGACTACTTTCAATGTTAGGCAATTCTCTTGTGTCTTTTCAGGTCATAGAGAAACAACTCCAACAACCACCGGAAACCCGGATGATGAAGTATCTCTCTAGGCTACTACAGCTAGACTTAATATTAAAAAAAATAAGCTTCACCGAATGTTAGTTAGTTGTTCACTATTCAAACGGTATCTCTGATCCTCATTCAAAAGACATTACATCTACTTATCATCACTACATCAGAGGGTTTAGCTGTCGCATCAGTGAGCACAGAGCCTTAGAACAAAATAAAGATCGTGATATCTCATCAGGCTCACGATTGTTGTTAACAAATATTTTATCCCGATAGACGGTAATCGGTCGCCGCAATAAAAACATGGCATTGTCTAACTATGAGTAGTTTTAATCGGCCAGTCATTGTGTGTCGATGAAAACAATGTATTGTATGAATGTAAGTGGAAGGAAATGGCTTAGATTCGAGGGCCATTCGTACACGTTTTATTTTGGGAAAAAGTAAAAGTTAATTTGCGGGTAGTTGAATATCCATTGATGGAGATACTCTGACTTTTGAGGAAAAATATAGGCTACTCTTTACAGCGATAAACGCGATACATAAGGGCGAAGACGCGGGTAAAAGCAAGTTGTACATGTGAATATGTATTACATATAAGGCCATAGGTGTAAGGAAGGGATGTATATAATATTGTATATCATATAACGTAACCGTCCTAGGTATGTCGGTTGTAGTAGTGAAGAGTAGCCATTGAAATTTGAGCAACTGTTTAACTATGAAAGCGAAACAGACAGGTAGACGGACAGACAGACAGGTAGAGAGACAGACAGACAGGTAGAGAGACAGACAGACAGAGTTACTTTAGAATTTATAATATCACATAGGTAGTAGAGGATATAGTATGAACGAGACAAAATACTTGAAATCCAAGGATTTCTATTTAATCGTGTGAATATATAAAAATAAAAAAGCTTTCTATATCAATAAAATGTAAAACATAAGACTCAAATTACAAAGTTCACACCTCCGCCGTTTATTTCTTTTTTAATAATACGTTATATAACGAAACACATATAATAAATCCATTGAACAATATACCATTTATAATCCATAAGAGTTTGCACAGCCGAGTCTGTAGATATTATCGACAGAACCGTAAATAATTCCATTGTATAATGTCTTATGATACAAATATAACACTGTTTAATTACCGGAGTCCAAACGAATACGACTCACTCGACTCTCGATCACGTCGTGATCATGTGATTAAAACTTTCTAAATCATATCTCAACTCTAGCTGTAATACGCGATTTCATCCGCATACCTCTAAATATTTTGCTTTTGCAATTATTTTATTTCGTTAATAAATAAAACGTATGTTAAGTATTTATTACAGAGAATTTAAAGAATATTTTATACAAGCGTCAAAAATTCCTCCGCACCATCGATTACAGGTAGCGTTCCCAAATTGGAATATATTTAGGAATTGTTGTCATGGGCATATTACTATAATTGAAGGGCTAGACAACATAGGTCACTCAAACAGGAAAAGATAACATTTATCTATATCTAATCACAACTATTGGTTCTTAAAATTTGCACATGTGTAGTGCAGCTGAAACGTACCATCCTGAGAAGTAGATTGTTTACGTGACCACCGTCGTAAGGTTACAATAACAAATGATTTAAGCACCCGACTATTCGTCAGATGACTTTGTAACAATAAGATTGTATTTTATTATATGACATAATAAAATAATAATAAAGTTATCTAATCAGACGAAACCGACCCATATAGATTCGTTTTAAAAGCACGTGTAAAAGATAAATAGTTGTATATGAGGATATTTACTAGTAAATATATCTACTGCTAGCCATTACACAGTTGGAACACAAATGTGTTTATTCTACTTTTTTCTTAAATAAGTGCAAGGAACTAAATAGGTACTGTTCGCGGCATTGCTCACGAGAAGTTCATTCAAAGAAATATTCCATTCCAGGGAAACTGTAAACCGGGAATACTTGCAAATGACAGAAGGAAAAACATTATTATTTTCTGTGACCCGACAGCGTGTATTAAATATTCCAAGATGATCAGATGAACGATATAGCAGTCTATGTTTTAAATACAGTTTTGAATACATATATGAGACGAAGTACGAATATTACTTTTGTCTACACGACTTTTCCCAATGTCCAAAATTTTATAGCTTTCTTAGACCAGAAAGCTAAGCCATAAGTACATAATTATGTATTTTAGAATGATTATTTGAATTACTTTTAGAATAGTGTGAAATACGAATTGATGTAGAAAATTGCAATATTATTATGGACGAAAAACAGCATAGAAATGAATGAACGCATGCCATGTACGGATGTTGTGGGACGCTCGAGTGAGCACGTGATAACAGATGGAGTTGATAAGATAGCAGCGGTGGGAAAATATATTAATTGTGAGAGTGACGCAGGTATCGAATGAACGGTATCTCGTTGGGAAGCGTTACGTGAATGAAGATGTACCGGCTTGAGAATGGGAACCGTTGGTCTTCTCATTGACGGAGCGCCTGTGTGCGTATCTTTTGTTTTAACAATTGCGTAATGAAAATACTGTATTTCTTTTTTGGTGGCTTAGATTTTAAGGTCATAATGGTACTAATAATGGGTTGGTTCTGAAGTCTTATTTTTATTTATTATTTGGACAATCTGTTATAAGACTTACGGTTCGGTAGTTCCTAGTTACAGCATGGGAGCGTTGAGATTCATTTATTTGAATAAAGTCATAAACACATTGGTTACTAATTGTTTATTTCGTTGTTCTACAAGCTTTGCATGATTACAGTCCGTACAGACTTTACAAAACTTCACTCACACAAGAACACTTTGATATAATTACCTGTGGCCAATTGTTTTTATCTACTAACTCTATACCTAAAACACTTGATAACTTTCAAAATGTAAATGTAAAACCTAAACAAAGATACCATCACGCCCTTGGCCAAAGTTAAGATGACTGGATCAGCCGGGAAAATAGATGCTTTCTATGCTAGAAAATAGTTTCGATTCAGCCCCAGTCTTTTGTAATAAGAAAGAATAATAAATGTAATCCATGAACTTCACGTCAAATTGAACTAGATTACTGAACTATGAATTATGAAAATAAAATAGAAATATGTAGAGCAAGTTGAAATAAATGCAGAAAAACTTGTCAAATCGAATTTATTTTATATTTATTACTTGCCACAAAATATTAAAGCAGTATTAAAATAATTCAATACGTTTTTAACCAACGAAAAAAGGAAAAGGTTCTCATTTGTAGCTGTTTTTTGCTTCTCACATTAAATGGATTTATAAAATTACTTTTTCAAAAATAAGAGAATGTTTCCCATTTTGTAAAGTTCGATGAAAGAAAATTAGAAAGAGTGCAGTTTATTGTTCTTTTTTTAAGAGTTATATCACATTGTAGTGATGCCCCACATCAGATATTAAAATATCTGTTACAAAAATATTAGGTAAATATTTTACAAAATCAATATGTGTCATACTGGGGCCATTTTCTTCACAAAGTTATTATTATCAGCATTACTTTGTTACGGCACGTCTGTTTCTTATCAGTACTTATAATGGACAATTTATATGTATTAGTAGAAATATGATAGCATCACACAGTGATAAACAATACAGTTGTGGGATCAGACAGGAAAGAATTTAATGCTGGTAATCATTCGTTTTGTGGTTCTAGTATTTGATTACGAGGATTTTAAAACAGCCTATTTCGACAGTCATTCATTCCGTGGCGCAGTGGTAGCGTAAGCGGCTGCTGTGCTTGAGGTGTTGGGTTTGATTCCCGGTTCAGACCAAATCTTTGTATGATCTGCAAATTTTTGTTAAGGAGTTTGTGTGCTTTCCATCTATAACATGTATGTTTTACAAGTATATTTTATTTTTATAGGTTGTGTAGTAGTAGTACCCTTAGTATGAGCTCTACTTAGTTTAGGAATTGATGGCGTTTTGTGTATCAGATGTGCGAAATGTTTATTTTTTTGTATTTCAACATTGTCATCAAGAACGTGACTATACCAGGGCCGGTTGGGTTGGTTCAACAGGTGTTTTTTCAATCTGATATGCTTTCATAATCAATAGACATATCACAAATTAATCGTCCACATTGTAAAACTAAGCAGATTTTTTTATAAATATCTCTGAGGTGGCAAACAAGCGTACATACTACTTAAAGGTCATCTGATTGCTAATCTCGACTATCCATAGATTAACCTAGTACCACAGAGTTATTTACATTCAAGGTTCGTGGCATATGTTACATGGAAATGTAACATTTAATTACAAGTAGATAAATTAAATGGGTCTAAAGTATGTATAATTAACACACTTCCTTTCTTAACATACAGGACGCGAAAGGTTAAAAAGTAGGCATACAGGTGAAAAAGGGTAAGCAAAGACTTTGCGGTCAGTACCTAGATTTGTGACTGTTTGGGGCGTGGTATATTATGAGAGTTCGGGTGATTCGGGGGTCATGTTGAGTCGGTCCCGGTTGGTGTAAAGATAACGGGTGTGTAGCTTAATTGGAGGCCTTCGTGCGGCTAAAAACATCCAAACGCCAAAATTTACGTGGCCATAACTTGTCTTGCTATTCCCCGAAATTCCGCACTTGGCCAGCAAGAGGACGTATGGCCTTAACCCTCTTCTGAAAGTAGACCCAAGCCCAGCAGTGGGACATTGTGGCTTATTGATGATGATGATATAGACGAAAAATTGTTTTCTATGTTATAGTTTCACGTACAAATATTTTGTTTGAAATTACTTACTAAATCATTAAAATAATAAATATACCATAAAACCATTTCGATGCGATAATTAGAAAGAAGTAAAATAAAAATTAATTCTAAGATTTATTCCCATACTTCAATTCTTTGCTAAAAATATTACTTTTCTCGGCCCTCAACTGATCTAAAGTCACAGTGTTTTTCCCTTTTAAAACCAAGGACTTACTAGGTACGTATGATTTAAAATCATTCTCTTCTCTAGAAGAAATTTATTCTTTGTCAGTTCTTACGGGGATTTATTTATAGATGTAACGACTCTTTCAATGTCTATATAACACAGTGTAGAAATTTTATCAAACCGGTAAGGAATTTAGAACTGCTCTATTTAAACGTCTTAATTTATAGTAGTCTCTGATATCGTATCTTGTACCGGTAATACTGTCAATCATTCACGAAATAGTACTGCGAATGGTATTTCCGAAGTATGTTTTACGATTGCCTTTGAGACTTTCATAAACAAAGATTTGATATAAATACATATGTTGTATCAATTACAAGTAATTACAACTACTACTAATACTACATTTTGTTACAAGTTCCTGGTTAACTAATAAATCAATTACATTAATGTTTGAAGAGTTAACAGATCTTCGTATTAACTTGAGAGTGATTCTAATTTGTTAACAAACAACTTCGGGAGATGACCCGTTATTTAATCTTATTATCTTATTCTTGGAACATAATTCCGTCAGCTTTTTACCACTAACCGAAATTCGTAGATCTAGTCAACAGTTGATATACTTAAAAATTATATATCCAGTTTCATAGTGTTACCAGTGAGTGCATGGCTTTGCTAGCGTCTCTGTCTTTTGCAACGTTTGGAACTTTAAGGTTATACAACTTCCATACAATCGTCCATCTCTTATTTTTTCTCTTTAGGGGTTGAATTTCTAATAATCATTTCTTTCTAGGTGCTTACAATATAAATATATCATGATGTCTGTAGACCTAGCGGTTTACGCGCTACGCTGATGAATACATACATTCAGACGGAAAAGTGCTCAATTTTATGTATATAAATGAGGAAGAAAAAACTTTTTTATGAAAGTCTTCATTCGTGGGAATAACTTGACTGATTTCATTTCAGCTATATCTCAATCTCAATTTGACTGCCTCGTTGGTCTAGTGGTTAGCGTATGCGGGTGCTGATCAAGAGGTCTCGCGTTCGATTCCCGGGTAAGACCAAATATTTGTGTGATCCACAAATATTTGTTTCGGAGTCTGGGTGTTTCTTTATGTATGTATTTACAAACAAAAAGTATGTTTATGTATTTATATCAGTTTTTTAGTACCCATAATACAAGCTCTGCTTAGTTTGGGACTAGAGGACGTTGTGTGTAAGATGTCAGAAATATATATAAATACCGCGGTTCATCGAAACTTTGCGATATGTAGATTAATGTTAAGATATCATGACAGCGATACATATAATGATTTAGCAAGGTGTCAACTCGATAGACCGTAGCGGCGCCTCACGGAAATGTTGGTTTTCGATACGCTTTCCAACGCTCACGGCGCGTAGGGCTGTGCTAACACAAAAACTGTTTTTGTTCTTAGTATCGGTATTTGATAACTGGTGAAAACAGTTAGTCGGAATTTATACTCGCGGTTATGACATTGACCTTAGTGATAGTGAATATATTATGTGACTTTGTACCAATCGAACGGTAAGTAAAAGTCGGTGTTAATAACCTTAACTTTAATATGTTTGCCATTCAAAACATCTTCATATAATCCTACTAATACTATAAGCGAGAAAGTATGTGAGTATGTATGTATGTTTGCTGCTCTTTCACGCAAAAACTACTGACTGTATTTTGATGAAATTTCAGACTAATATTTGTAGTTTACATTTCAGAATAACACATAGCCTACTATTTAATAAGTTTTAATGCTAAAAAAACTAATAAAAGAAATTACACATTTTTTTTTTCATACTGACAACCCTTTCCAATATGTAGGCGTGTGTTATTGCGTGAACGCAATTGACACATTTTTATAAATGAAATTTGAGTAAGCAAAGACGACTTACTAGTTACTACTCATAGAAAGAGACACTTGCTAGATACTCGAAAAGCGTCAAAACCTGAGTGCAAATAGAGAAAGTTCAATATTACTGATGAACTTGAATCAAAAGAAACGGACCAGAAACGGTGTACAAGTGAACATTATTTTGAATTTAATTCACACCTTAAAAAACTGCAATAACGTAACAGTTTCATTTTAGTAACTAATATTTCGTACGAGTAAAATATTGTACCACCTTTTTCAAGAACATTAGGTTATTATACGACTCATAAAATACCTTATTCAGATAACCTGTTAAAAATACTCGTTACATTAGTGAGTGACAAAAAATATCTGTTATTTATTCTTCTAAAAAAAGTATCTGTGACCACATTACGCGAGTGGGGTGAACGCACTGAGCTCATATTTTCGCTCCATAATTTTTAAGAGCAGACATTACGTACGTAATTGTTACCATCAAAGCTAATTTGTGTATGTGTAAATATGTTTAATTTCTTTTCCAAATTCAATTATTCTGTATTTCCAGGTCGGAAATTTCTCTTATCATCCATTTCAAACAAAATTATGGGTTAATTTGATTGTACTTTTGGGCACTTACTGAAGTTTTTTTTTATTATTTACTCGCCCTTAGTAAGAAAAGTTTTTAACATTGACGCAAAGTGTGACAGCTCACTTATGAGTTTTGAGTTCCAGGTGTTTGAAATCAGGTAACTTTAGGAGACAATGTGCACTTGAAATCAGGTGACATAAGGAGGCAATGTGCACTTGAAATCAGATGACTTATATGTTCGCTCATTGTTATTTTGTAGCCCCGTGGTGTTACGCGCTATTGTTTTTGTATTTTTACCATATCAAATGCGAGCAATACCGTGAGTGAAGCTAGTCAAAGGCCAAGTAACTCCCTACATATATCATCAGCTATCTGGCAGTGAAAGTCTCGTAAAAACGATTTTTGACAAACAGACAAAATTGATTTATTTGTATATATTTTCACATGCATTTAGTGAAAAGCTGTTCATTTGAAATTCCAGACACTTCAATTTTATTTACTTGTATACATTACAATATTTTTCTAAAGATTGAATTTAAAATGCACATGCCATATTTATCACTAAACCAGATAACAATTACTTCAAAAAATACTTTTGAAGATACCTATC
Organism: Phragmatobia fuliginosa; assembly: GCA_932526445.1. Lineage (NCBI taxonomy): Eukaryota > Metazoa > Arthropoda > Insecta > Lepidoptera > Erebidae > Phragmatobia > Phragmatobia fuliginosa. The sequence goes on along the minus strand of OW052063.1, from coordinate 7,633,114 downwards.
ATACGCATCACTATCACGACACGTGGGGCACTTACTTATCAAATATTACTAGTACATTTTCTTATTATCAAAATAAATTATGTAGTACAAGTATTTGAGATATAGAAAGGATGAATGAAATGAAGATATTAAAAACAATGTTCGTGCAAGTTTTTTTTCAAAATCAGCTTAAGTTTTGACAGACAACAGTAACAATTGATGTATATTGCTAGTACAAAAAAAACAATTGACGTCATACTTTGTCACTATTATTTTGATATTTTAGATATATTTTTTTATATTCTTAAACTATTAGTCAGAAGAATACAAACCTCATAGAAAAACGAAATAAGTCGATAAATATTTCATACTCAATGCTGCATGATTGATCCAATGACAATTCTTTAATGACTCAGTGTCGCCTTATCTCAAACAAATTACAGAAATGGTATTTACTAAACAGGTTCTTTCTCCTTCTGTTTCATATAACTAACAATCGCCGTGCAAAATGACTGAGGCCTGTTTTTCAACATTAACAACCGTAACGAAATTACTCATTCGTTCATTTTTATGGTACTATCAAAGCTATCGTGTCAAATTTTATCTGAATTCTGGCAAAAACCTTCTTCTATCTAACAGTAACTAATATTTTTAGTAATACAATTAGTAAAATTTGTTTAGTTGTACAATACTTTAGTATCACTGCTACCAGCGCATTTGTTAAATAGTTCCAGATACATTGCTTGTTTGGAACTATCTATTCTAATTATGGGAAAACAGCTGCAACAACGTATACACGTGTAGTGTACAGAATAATATATAATGTTTTGTCATGGTACGGAAAGTCTTAACAATAGAACTACAACAAAACACTCTAAATTTAATGACTTATGGCGTATTTTAGGTCAGAAAGATACATTCACAATTGCCTCGGTAGCGCAGTGTGTATGCGAATGAATGCTGTGCTTGAGGTTTCGGGTTCAAATCTTGGGTCGGACCAAATGTTTGTACCATCATCATCAGCCCTTCGAATAGGCCGGCTCGACCGGAGCAGTACTACCCTCACTCAGAAGACCATTCTAATAGTGAGAGCATTCTCGCTGTCGTATTTCCTAGGTGAGTGTAAGATAGGAGGCCCGGTCTCCGGAGGCCGGGTAAATGATGCAGAATGGTCAGAAACATCTGACCTTGCCGCCATGGCATGGGCCACCATGCTGCATTACCTACCCTGCATAACCCTCACAATGAGGATAGTGACATCCTGGATTTTACTCATGCTTTCCATCAGGCAGAGTAGAGTCACATTGGTAGGCTTAAATAATAAAAGAAAACATACAGTAATTAAACTAACAAACTTAACCTTTAACAATTAAATAAAATGCCTACAATTACCGCAGTTTTTGTACACCTCAGTCAAATGTCAACATTTACAGTTAACTGATTGACTAGCGTTATTAAAGACTTTCACTGACGCAATGCTCATTACTGACCTGTCAGATGTATTGGACAATAAGTAGGTAACTAAGACGAGGTCTGACTGTTGAGATAAGTAAGCGGAGCTATGCCACAAACTATGTTTTTGACTGCACGATTAGCCTAGTGGTTTAAGCGATCGCCTCGTCGCTTTCTACTGCATCAAGTGTTGTGACTTCAAATTTCACATAGAATAGCACTTAGTGTGATTTGTAAATTGATGTTCTGAGTCTGGGTGTTCTTTGTGTTCAAGTATGTTTGGCGACACAGGATATAATATTCCAACAGCGAGAATTGACTGCCTCGTTGGTCTAGTGGTTAGCGTATGCGACTGCTGATCGAAAGGTCTCGGGTTCAATTCCCGGGTCGGACCAAATATTTGTGGGATCCGCAAATATTTGTTTCGGAGTTTGGATGTTTTCTATGTATAATATGTATGTATTTACAAAAAAAATGTATTTATATCAGTTGTCTAGTTACCCATAATACAAGCTCTGCTTAGTTAGAGGACTAAATGGCGTTGTGTGTAAAATGTCCGAAATATTTATTTATTTATTATTTATTTAATTTAAAATGATTTAGGATAAAGTATGTTTACATCGTCGTATGTGTATAATTATTTATTATATTGTTAGAGTCCAGAAGTGAAAAATAATAAAAATAATTATAATTCTAAACAATTTACTTTAATTCTAAACAATTTATTTCATTAATTACAAAATAATCTTAGAAATGCAATTAGACACAAACAACCGTTAATTAAGTAACGAATCTAAACAAATTACAATTAGATAGACAGCAAGGGCGGTCACATAGGGCTGTACTAGCTGTTAGACAGTTTTCCTCGCACCCACCGCAATTCAGACAGTACTAACTTGTCAAAGACAGCTTTCCACATCTGTTAACAGAGTAGTACTAATTGTCCAAAGACAATGATCCACACTCCGCGACGCATTCGTCAGAAATGCGTACCGATACAACAGATCACTCCTATTTATAACCAAGCGCAGTGAAGTGATGGCGCCACAAAAATGACAACTACCGCCGTTGTGGCTTATACGGCCTCTCCTGACACCCTGACGTCCTCGGCAGGTCCGGATGACCACACTTCTTCATTGTTCTCATTCGCGGTTACTGGAACATGTGCAAAAATAAAAGTTTATTGGACGCCTCTGTAAGTACATCATCGTCCAATTGGTCAGTTAAACAGGTCAGGTCAGTTGGACTAAAAACAGTTATCAAATTTAGCGTAAACAGTTAGAGTTAACGAATAGTTTTACAAGATAATAACAGTTAACACGAATAAGAAAGGTTCGAACCTCCAAGGAAAAGAGTGAAAGATTATTTATAATCCGCGCCAGATTAGAAACAAACAGTCACTGTTAGATATGTACATTTAAAATAAAACTAGAAACTTAGTACTAACACAAGAGTAGACTTCAGCATGAAGGTCTACCGTTACCATAAGAACCATAATATCATAAGAACAGTTATCATAAGTGTGTGTCTTAAACATTTAAACTTAAAATTAACAAGACCACGAGTTTGGGGCTGGTTACCCTGTCCATGGGTCTTAAACCTCTCTCATCAAGACCACGAGTTTGGGGCTGGTTACCCTGTCCATGGGCCTTAAACCTCTCATCAAGACCACGAGTTTGGGGCTGGTTACCCTGTCCATGGGCCTTAAACCTCTCTCATCAAGACCACGAGTTTGGGGCTGGTTACCCTGTCCATGGGCCTTAAACCTCTCTCAACAAGACCACGAGTTTGGGGCTGGTTACCCTGTCCATGGGTCTTAAACCTCTCTCAACAAGACCACGAGTTTGGGGCTGGTTACCCTGTCCATGGGCCTTAAACCTCTCTCATCAAGACCACGAGTTTGGGGCTGGTTACCCTGTCCATGGGTCTTACCTCTCTCAACAAGACCACGAGTTTGGGGCTGGTTACCCTGTCCATGGGTCTTAAACCTCTCATCAAGACCACGAGTTTGGGGCTGGTTACCCTGTCCATGGGTCTTACCTCTCTCAACAAGACCACGAGTTTGGGGCTGGTTACCCTGTCCATGGGTCTTACCTCTCTCAACAAGACCACGAGTTTGGGGCTGGTTACCCTGTCCATGGGTCTTAAAATTATCTCAGGAAGACCACGAGTTTGGGGCTGGTTACCCTGTCCATGGGTCCATTCCAATATACACACCTCATGCTCTCCACCATCCGCCATACATTGCACCACACCTCACGCACACGGGGATCAGGCCGAAGATTGCGTCTCGTACACACGGTGAACAGGCGGAAGGTTGCATCTCGGGCACACGGAGAACAGACCGCAGGTCCGCTTATCACTGAGCGGCATGCAGGACGCAAGTCCGCACCTCGCGATACAGCGAGCAGGCCGCAAGTCTGCGCCTCACCAGGCAGCAGCAGACACCAGGTCACAGCCCGGGCTCGGCTCGCGTAGACTGCACCTTGCACAGTGACGAGGCTCTCAATGCATCGTTATCATCTAAGGAAAGCATGAAAAATTGCATTAGTTTTGAATACGGTATTACTTTAACGTCACCAATATGCTTCATTATCGTCATGAATAATCAGAGCTTTTAGAAGGCGATACTAGCAAGCAAAGCTTTTAGGATATTTAAAAATAACAGTGCCCTCAGTATGTACGCAGTAATATCGTCAAGAATGTTACTAACTTTCGCATATCTCTCAGGACGCAAGACCCGGAGGATGTCAGAAAATGTTACAGAAGTCTCACGGTACTCGGTTAAGGATGTTCCCAATAATCGCAAAGCTCTTAGGATATGATACCGGGTCACCAGTTTTGGTTATGTCTGCAGCTTGACGATTGTCGTCAAGCAAACCCGAAACATGTCCAAGTATGCCCACGCAGTGAATTCGAGTTCAGACTAATTGCCCTCAAAGTCATTTTATGAACCAGGGCTTGTCCGACAGGTGTCGTTCAATCACTTACTGTAATAAGCCACCGTCTGCTTATAGTCGATCGTCTCGAGTCTGTAGTTAAACCTTACCATTTTAACCTTTTTACCTTTCTGCTACGGCGGCCAGTCCCAATGGTGAGCAACCAAAAACACAGTAGACACTACAGCACGCAAGTACTTGTCTAACACAGGTGTACGCCTTTGGTTCGACGAGACGGCCACCCAACATGACCCGAAAGAGATCAGGCGTAGGACCGTCGACTCTTTGTACTCATTCGAGTCACGGAGCGTTGACCACAACTTTTAAACTTCGGGCCGTAACAAGCATATCTATAATTAGAAGTACACAGTATTATTAGTTATTGTTTGTTCAACCCAGAAATCGAACCTATATTGAACAGTAGTCTCATACACTAACTGTCGACCCAACAAAGCAGTCGAAACCATCACTGGTACTGACGTTTCAATAAGTACCTCTGTCAGGAAGAAAGATCACAATAACCTGAGCTGGCTCGTAACGTGCTTATGAACATGTTATTAATCTTGATCCTATATGAATGTCAGACCTTTACGATCAAGTTTGCTACAATGATTTTGTGTATGATCTTAAAATTTAACACCTGAAATAGCCAGTCAGGCATGAGGATTATCTTTCCGGAACACTAATTGGTACTCTCACAATGACTAGTGCTTAAACCTCATTTTAGCTCGGTCTAACCTGACCATTAATCATTATTGTTACACAAACAACATAACATAGTTCATTTAATACCTGACACTAGTGAGGGTATTTAAAACTTTTCATAATGTTTCTATAACATCAAGAATAGCATGCTTAAGTAGACGTACTATTAAGATCGATAGACATGCAGTCTTTACCGGTATCAATACTTTGCATTTCGATAAACATTAAAACATAACTAACAAACGATATGTTTTGCTTTATCATACGAGATCTTTCTTTAACATTTACAATTAGTTGTTGATGTTGTGTAAAACCTATTAGATTACATTTAAAATATGAAGTTTTAGTTTGGAGTCCACTATAGAAGGTTCATATAAGTTTCTTTACTTTTTTTTTTTCTTTGAACCATTAATAACAAGTGAAGTCACTTTCGTACTACCTACTCTGAACTATTAAATAAATTTAACATCATATCTTTAGAATTTAAACATTTACCACTGTTATAACGCTTCATAGATTTTACAATAACAGTGGACTAATGCAATCACCAGTAAATAATGTGACATAGTACATCTACCGGCGGATGATAAGAGTTCCTCAAGCTGTTTTAAATAGGCTCCGTCAGGACTAGCTCTGCTGTCCACGCACCCTTTTGCCGTATTGTGAATAGTTACATCACACGTTTATATACTCCCGATTTATTTGCTCTCACCAACCACCAATATAAAAGAATAGCCCATTCATCGAATTATCAAAATAAAAATTAGAAATGTAATTGATCATCAACTATTTCTTGTTGTCATTTTTTTTTTTTTTGATCATCCCTACTATTATTACTATTAAGTGCGAAAGTAACTGTCTGTCTGTCTGTTACGTTTTTACGCCTAAACCGCTAAACCGGTTTTGATGAATTTTGGAACTCAAATAGTTTAGAACCTGAGAAAGGACATCATACACGCGGGCGGAGCCGCTGGCTAAAGCTAGTTGTTTAATAATGGTCATTTCAATTTTTAAATTTACGGAGAAACATCTAGTAACTTGGTGTACACACTGTAAATTGTTATAATCTGACAAGTATCTATTTTTCGTTTCCATAAATAAAAGTTAAACAGATTAATCACAACGTGTGTGGGTATTATGTCCCGTCACACTTGCTGTGTCAGTGTAACATTTTAAGTAAATGGATAAAAGTTACTTGACCTTTAAGTAATAAGTTCGGGTTGCGTTAGGCAGCCACTACAACTGCTATTATTCATCATTCCTTCGTTAAAAATAGTTCGTAACCATAGCAAAGAACGCCTACTTGATTATGCACAGGTGGGGTAGTTACAAACATTCGTTTGAGCGCTATTCACTATTTACGTTATACCAAATATTCGCAATAAATGCGAAAGTAACCGTCTGTTACGCTTTCATGCCAAAACCACTGAACCGATTTTGATGACATTTGGTATAAAGATAGAAACATACACGCGGGCAATAGCTAGTACCAAATATTCGCAATAACAAAAGGTATGAGATGAGGTCATTGTTAAAACTAAACCAACTACTTAAGCCCTTTTGTTAAGCCACAGCTTTGCATCAGCCCTAAGGCATTTTCGTATACGCGCCAAACAGTCCATTTTTTCATCATTTTAAATTGCGCACACAATTCACTTTTGTACACTACATATCAAAATTATGTGAAAATAAATCACAACTCAACATGTAATATGATTTGATCTTACCAGTACAGCGTCAAGCACAACTCACAAGTTTTTCTTAACTGAACCTTCTAACCTTCTCTCATTACCGTGTCGGCACTGGTGGACCACATTGTACACCTTGTACATTGGCACGGATGCAGTTTCCATCACTTAGCACAATGTTTACTAACTGGAAAGAAAGCGTTATACACACGAACACACATGTGGTACAAATACCCTCATTATTTTATTAAAATAATCGTTTTAAAACCGTTTGTAATTGACACTAAAAACCAAATATAGAAGTCGTCACTTCCTTTACGATTTTTAAATTTGCTATGTTTTGACTTTGTTTTGATTTTTGACTGATTTAGTTTTGATTTTTGACTTTGATTTAGAGCGGATAAGAATATCACAAAAGTCGGATTCCCTTATTAAAAATCACAACGAACACTGAATTTCGATAGCGTTCAAATGAGCACTAATAGTGTGCAATGCCTTTTTTTTAACGAACGATCGCGTTTATCGTTCCCGGGACCTCTGCGGCGAATCACTGCGTATATTCACTTTGGTTCTATATGACAGCGCGATCTATTGTGCATTTGTCAATGCTCTCTATCGTAAGATACACCTAGATAATGAAGTATAGGCAAATTAAATGAAAATATCTAACTAAATGTCGGTAGTTGATCGTTTCCCAAATATTGAAAATTAATAATTTGTGAACGTAGATCGATCCAACTTCTGATGTTAGAGTCCAGAAGTGAAAAATAATAAAAATAATTATAATTCTAAACAATTTACTTTAATTCTAAACAATTTATTTCATTAATTACAAAATAATCTTAGAAATGCAATTAGACACAAACAACCGTTAATTAAGTAACGAATCTAAACAAATTACAATTAGATAGACAGCAAGGGCGGTCACATAGGGCTGTACTAGCTGTTAGACAGTTTTCCTCGCACCCACCGCAATTCAGACAGTACTAACTTGTCAAAGACAGCTTTCCACATCTGTTAACAGAGTAGTACTAATTGTCCAAAGACAATGATCCACACTCCGCGACGCATTCGTCAGAAATGCGTACCGATACAACAGATCACTCCTATTTATAACCAAGCGCAGTGAAGTGATGGCGCCACAAAAATGACAACTACCGCCGTTGTGGCTTATAATATCATATTGTTTAATGTCGTTACAATACTTACAATGGTAACCGTAACGTTTCTGTGACGTTTACGCTGAAAACATAACATACACATATATAAGTTATACAACTATGGTTGTGTAAAGCTTTTATTTATGGCAACACGTGTAGAATAGAAGGTATAGAAGGAAATACAAATACAACCTTTTCAATCTTATAAATTTGTTTTGGGCAATGATTGTTTTCAATTTCTTTGATCAATTTTCTCAGAATAATTCCCAAGTTGTTGATTAATTATGTTTCCTTAATTAAGGTTAGGTTTTAATTTACAACATGTAATTGTTTGTTATAATTAATTACAAAGGGAGAAAGACGGTTTTACAAAATTTTAATATATTTTCATACGTCATTATTATGCACTGGTTATTTTAAGTAATATAATAAATAATAATTTTCACCTACTTATACTAGACTTAGCTGGGTCACTGCGATTTATTAATACTTACCGACACTCAATGATTCTACTATCACCAAAATAGTAATATATTATTTTTATCACGTAAAAGTGAGTATTCCTTGTTCACAAAAAAAACAGAAATTTCAAAAATAATAAACTATTTTTAATCTTTCGCCATCATGCTTTTACATTTTTGCAAGTAAATGTTTTTTTTTTATTTATTTTTTTAATCTATTAAATATAAAAAACTATGTCCTTCCTTAAGTATCTCTATACGGAATTCGCTTTAAAACCCATTCAGCAGCTTAGCCGTGAAAGCGTAGCATATGGACACAGTTACTTTCCATTTTATAATATTACACGGTTGGCCTAGTGGTTTAAGTGGTCGTCACGTCGCTTTCTACTGCGCATAATATCGTGGATTCATATCCCACATGGGACAATACTTATGTGATCCACAAATTGTAGTCCTGAGTCTGATTCACTAGATCTGGGAAAAATAGGTGTCTATGAATATATCTATTTGTAAAATAAATTCAGTCATTCACATATTATTATATAAATTATCGTAAGTAACGTGATTTAAGAGATAGAGTTATAGGCTTCCAACTCTAAGAAAAGTTCAGTAGGAAAATGTGTTTTGTCAAATAATAAACTATTTCTAAGAATGTCGCAATTATTTACACTTGGAACTACCGGCCGGCTACTACTTGGGCTGGGTAATTACTATTTGCGCCAATTCCTGGCCGAGATTGTTTGACGTACACTCGGAGGTATTTTTGAAATGGCAAACTTGTTATTAACTTTAAACCATAGTATGTACTTAAAATATAGCTTGAACTCTATGACAGTAATCAGTAGAGTCATTTTCGAACTTACTGGGTACATTTTAAGTGTGAATTTTTATATCAGTAATGTATTGCACTTTTTAATGATAAAATTTGTTCGTAAATAATAAAAATATAGCTGAAACAAAATAAAGTCGATTGTTCAAAGTTACTTCGTCGGTTTCGTAATCACTGTCACAAATATTTTATAAATAAATAATATAAATACATAATTCGTACATCTTCCACAAAACCTTCGAAGGCCGGGAGAATGATGCAGAATAATCTAACCAGGCTGCCATGGTAAGGGTCACCATGCTACATTGCTTACCCTCACAATAAGCATGGTGACCCCTACTTCTGGATTCTACTCATGCTTTCCATCAGGCAGAGTAGAGTCACTTTGGCAGGCTTAAATATAAAAAAAAAAAAAAAAAAAAAAAAAAAAAAAAAAAAAAAAAAAAAAAAAAAAAAACGCCATCTAGTCCCAATGGGTACTAGATCATCATCATCAACAGCCTTTAACAGTCGACTGCTGGACATAGGCCTCTCCTTTGATAGGAGGTTTTGGCCCACTATACCACTAACTAGATAACTGATATAAATACATAAACATACTTTTTGTTTTGTAAATACATACATATTATACATAGAAAACACCCAAACTTCGAAAGAAATATTTGCTAATCATATAAACATTTTGTCCGACCCGGGAAATGAACCCGAGACCTCAAGTAAAGCAGCCGCATACGCTACCATTGCGACACGGAGGAAGTCTTATGTCTTATGAACTGTAGAAACTGTAGAAATTAATTATTGGCTGTGTGTTCTAAAATGTGTACTTATAGTATTTTGAACAAGACAAATCATATTTATTATTGAACAAGCACAAAAGAAACTTTGGTTCCTCCTTAAATTAAGCAAATTTTACTCTTCTATTTATAATATTATATATGTATATACGAGTAGGTATGTTTTATCTTAGCAGCTCGCAAATTTGCAAAACTTGAAGCAGTATACTTGAACATTTGCCAATACGAATCTACACCAGCCGAAATACTCCAGTTTTGGGCATCCGCTATCTTACTTAGATCTGTCACCTAAAGCTATTCTAAGCTTCTCTGCAGCATACTTTATAGTTTATAGTATCAAAAATTCAGTCTGTTTTACTACGTGTGTAACAGGAACTGTAAGAGGGAAAAAACATACTTCTTTAAAAATAAACATCTTACAAACAAAAAAACGCGTAACACGTAATCGGTATGATAATATTTCTTAGTAAAAAACCGGTACGAATTCAATACTAATCGAAGATTCTCAAATATGTATAATCAAATATATCAGCGACATTCTAGAAACTGGTCGTTTTGACGAAAAGGGTTGTTCACCTTAAGTCTATTGAACTACGGAGTAAAAGCCTCGTTCAAGGCTACCAACATAATAATATGTGTACGAATGTCCGCCCATCTTTAAGGTTAGTCCTAGCAGAAAAAGCGTATCTGCGTAGACGCCATTTAAGTTTACATTTCACTTAACAAATTTGGTCAAAACCATATTATTACATTGTACTAAAATTAAATCGAATAAACAAACAATAAAATCATACTAATTCGGTATTCAACGAAAGGAAAGGTTTTTTTTTACAAAATGTTGACATATTTTGGTTCTTTTTTTTTAATTGTTTAATAATTGTTATGCACTCTGCTTTTCTTTTTAACAAAAAACGAATGAAATTTGTTTTTAAACTCATAAATATATTTTACTATTTAAATTAATCTAATTTAGAAGAAACAGTAAAAATCTTTACAGCATAATATAAATATATTTATGGTTTTGAAATTTAATATAAGGATTATTAATTAATTGCCAGAACATTAATATTTTATGCCTATCACTTAGTAAGATATACAAACTTGAAAACCGTAGTTTAGAACCTTATTTTTTCAAAATCATATTTTGTCTAATATCTGATTTAATAAAACAGGTAAATTTAAAAAAAAAAATGTAAATAAGACAAATGATATTTTTTTCTACATAAAAGGTCAAATCCTGAAAACACTGACTCATTCAATATAGGTCCGGTAAAACATTTTTAAACCTAAACTATTTAACCTCAGAAGTATGAATTACTGACGTCATTGGAAATGTTTGTTAATCATTCAATTTATATAAAATCCTTGCAATTTAAGGTAAGTGACTGTACGTGCATTTTACAGACATAAAATATTTATATTATAATCAAAAACAACCCTTATTGTGCCACCGCTGGGCTCAGGTCTTCTCTCATGAGAGTTAAGGCCATATGTCCCTACGCTGCCGCTCTGGCCGAACGCTACGTAATCTTGCCGTTAAGCTTCACGACTGACATCCTTGGATATCAACCGGGACAATCTGCTTATTGTGGCCTAACAATCATGTAGACACTCACGGTAACATTCCACTACCGGTCACTCATCCAGATGCTGACTGCGCTGTCGTTGATCACTCTCGGTGATTGTATTGCACTTAAATTTAAGCAATGACGGTAGAAAGGATGACCATAAATGTCTATGGAAATAACCGGATCGTAACCGTTAAATACATATCGATACAACGTATTGCACTATATTCCTGTTCCGATGTTCCTATTAAATCGTATCGTACTTACGCGTTTATGTTTGATGGTATATAGCATATTTTATTTACTCTACCTTGACATGATTACATTTTGTGTTCACTTACTTTAATAATAACATACATAATCTCTGTCTAATGATAACACATAGTTAAATTATGTATTCACTTGGTATCATAACACACTAAAATTAAATATCGAAAAACAGAGTTTCATTACAACTTGTTTTATTTCCATTGCAAATTTTTGACGTAGTTGTAGAATTATCAAATGACAAAGTGAAGCGATGAATATCGAAACCAACAATATCGTCCCCTTATCGTTTTAGGTAAATACAATAATTACTATTGTGTATATTACAATAATTTATTAATTATATAAAATATTGTGCTAAACTATAATTTTTGTTTGAAGTGTGTCAGTTAGAAATAACGCTTACTTGTCGTTAATGTCAAGTTATACATAAGAATAAATATACGCCACCGTAGTTGAATTTGTTCAAATATTGTTTTAACATACACAATGACATTAGGTAGTAAGTAGGTGTCAAGATACCATTTGTCAAAATATCATTACGTCATTTTGTTTTTTTGGGTTCCGTAGTTCATGACTCGGAACCCTTATCTTTTCCTTACCTTACCCTATCGTGTGGGGTATCACTAGATAGGTCTTTTAAAAACACTAAGAGATTGCTAAGACTATTTTGTAGTTTAGGTATGCGTTTGCGAGTAAATAACTTTGAATGACATTTTTTTTTGTAAAAACGGGCCCCACCCCTCTATCTCTTAAATTTAAAAGGGTGACTCAAAACATCTGAAAAAAATCATGATGGTAGTCAATATGTTGTACTATATAGGAAACTTGTTAGTTCAAGCGTTAAAGAGGCCTAACTTGACACAAAAGTATCTATTGGACACGATTTTAATTTCAGGTGCCTTAATGGATGACTACGGAACCCAATACTAGATACGCACTTGGGCGATTTTGTTCTTCAAAGGTTGAGTTCCAGAGACAACATTGAGTTCAAATATCCTTTAAAGTAATAAAAACTCATATAAATATATACATCTATAGGCATTACTATTATTTTGTTTACGGAATATTTTAAAGACAAGATTTTTATAAATAAGTCATTGGATAAGTCAAGGAAAAATGAACATCGGGATCGGTTTGAGAACGCTTTGAAAATTAATTAATACGAGTAAAATAGGATTTAAAAGTTTCATTTCTTGTGTACTGCTTTTTATTGCACTCTTAAAACCAACCAATTAAAAAATTTAAAATAAAATGGTAGGTATATATCAGGTTGAAGTAATAGAAATTTAGAAATATGTACATTTATTTTTTATTTAACTTGTGAACAAATTGTATTTTCAAATTCATTCATTATTGACATTTAAATAAATACACAGTGCTGTCTCATTTATGGAGCTATGGAGCCAAATATAATAAAAAAAGATAGTTTAAAAATAAATTTATAGAAAATCTATGAAATATTTGTTGGTGATGTTATGCGTTTGATTGCATATTTATACGAATAATAATACGAATATACGACTACGTACTACCAATGATATTCTAAAAAAAATATCATTGACTACTACATAATAATAATGGCGCCAAATTTTCACATGTCAAATGACCACCACTTAATAGTGAATTTTATGAATATTATTAAAACGTAAATATTTTAGTGGACATGTGATTGGATATTTTTTGCACTACCAAATAAATGCATTTTATATTTTTATAATGTTCCTAAATCGGCGTCATAGGTTATGTCAGTATACAGTCGTCATCACCCGTCTTCTGGTTTTGTCAAACTTATTTTTAGCTGCTGAACGGCTGTAACGAAGTTGTTGATAAGGTTTCTAAAGTATTCTGTAATAAATTTTATTTACACTTAAAGTTACGAAGTTAAGAAAATAGGTCTCATCATATTCAGATTTCGCGTAAGTACCTTTCTTGTAGATTGATTTTTATATTATGTATTGCATTTGAGCCAAAACTATTATATTGGCATTATTGGCTCTCTCTATACATTCTTCAACACTGCTGAATACATTCTAAATTTAAATATATTTTGAAACTGATAATAAACAACAAGAAGTTGAAAAGAATTTAAGAGAAATGAGAAATCGTTTTTAATTTAAATGAATTCGAAGTTACGTGTATAAAAAATGCTCTGACAAATTGTAATTTGTGTGCAGTGAAATTTCTCCAATGAACTCGTATTTCGTCACTTTGTTCTTTTAGTTTTGGGTACGGCAAGAACGAAAATGATTTTTGAGATGTACCTAATTGACTTTCAAAAATTAATAATAAATATTTACATCAAGTAAGATTTTTCAGGTTATTTTTCAGAAATTATTTATAAGGTCAGCTTGTAAGTATGTACCTAAGGCTATTTCTGGAATAGTCAGATTTGAATATTTTCTTTGCATAGAATATTGTCTGTGTAAAGTTATATTTTGTTGGTATTTTAGGAGATACGTCAAGTATTGTTAATTGTACAATGTCTATTTTATACTGAATACATTGAACAATAAACAGATCATGATGACCAAACAACCATACTTCGCCGATAATTATCAGTATTTTATAAAATTCCCAAAAAATCTTTGTTTACAAAAAAAACGTGAAAAAAACTTTGCATTACATAACATAAACAGAATGGCCTGATTTGATAGCATTTTGCGAAACTAATGATAGAATAATGAGTAAATACGTTTATTTAAATTATACGGGTGACTTTTTATGCGGGCCGCAAGTAACACTGTGACATCTTTGTTATTTAAATGTCCTGCTGTGTCTTCGGTGTTGCCACAACAGATAATACGTTAAAACTAGAACATTTACTAGTTGTAGGTATGTATTTATTTGTTAATACATGTCAATAACTAGTTTAGCAGTAAAGCAAATATTATTCTTAAATTTAAATGCTTACTCCATGAAACATTTATCTTATGGGAATTTCAGTTCTTTAATTTTAAACTGAAATGAAAGCACATTACATGATGATGATGGTCATCATCACCATCACCACATCAGTTATTAGTCCATTGCGTGACATAGGTATCTTCTTAGAAAGGAGGTTTTGGTCTAATAGTGCGCTTCCTAAAAATTGGCATATTAATTCTTTGTGCTTCGTCCAGTGCCTTCTGAGAGTCTCGACTCACGATCTCACAAATGTCATAGAATACCTTTTATGACAGTAGCGAGATCGAGAGTAGACCGGAATTGAATTTCGTACAAATTTTTATTACGAGGATTGACCTTCAATCATATCGTTCATGTCGGAGCGAAATGAATCACGCTTCAAAAATTAAAATTATTTAACCTTTTTTAACAGAATAAAAATAAATTAATGAACGAGAAGCCCGAAATTTATCAAAGTGGTGTGCAATGGGAGAGGCCTATGTCCAACAGTGGACTGAGATGAGCTGATGATGATGATGAATGAACGTAAAATACGTGAGAATTATCTTCGATGTTGTTACCACAAAATACATACATGTTTAATTATACACATGTATTTCGATCTAAATAAGGCTTTACCGATTCTAAGAATGTTTGCATAAAAAACTCATTTTATTTATTTATTTGAACTCTACTTAACTACCCCCACTTCACCATTCCAACATAGTTTGTATACCTTGTCGATTCTTTTCCAATTACCAACAGTCATTAACTCTAGAAAATATTGCAATTCTCACCTTGAAGGTTTAATCCTTATCTAGGAGATAATTAGGGAATTCACCTACTATCAACAATAACATACTGCAGTGAGTAATTTTGTTTATCTATCAGGCCGCGGTACTTTCTTTTAAGGTATTTTACGGGTTGGCAAAAATTGGTGTAACTAGGTGCGCCCTGTGGTGTTGACCAAGATTGTTGTTGTGCCTTTTCAAATTGAAACACTAAATTTTTCAGGATAAAATGTAGAGTATATGCTATTTTTTTTTTTTTTTTTTATATTTAAGCCTGCCAAAGTGACTCTACTCTGCCTGATGGAAAGCATGAGTAGAATCCAGGAGTAGGGGTCACCATGCTTATTGTGAGGGTAGGCAATGTAGCATGGTGACCCCTACCATGGCAGCCTGGTTAGATTATTCTGCATCATTCTCCCGGCCTTCGAAGGGCGGGAGAATGATGCAGAATGATTGGGCCTCCGGTCTCACACTCACCAACGAAACACGACAGCAAGAATGCTGTCATTATTAGGATGGTCTTCTGTGTGAGGGTAGTACTGGCCGGGTCGAGCCGGCCCATTCGTGCTGAAATCAGCGTGGCTCTACTACCTACTGAACTGATTTCGGACTATAATCTATTTTTAATCTAAAAATTATTCCATACCTATCTGTTCCGACATTTTTGTATACGTAACAAACATATACTTATACATCCTCAGAAACTTTCACATCTATAATATCAAACTGCACTTTATAACAAATCCTAGGGCATATTTTATTACAATTTTTAGAGTATACCTTGATGTCTACTACGAAACCGACTAAATTATTTTTGTATCACATTTATTTTTTACCACATATAGTTATGTCACAAATGAAGTGCAATAAAATGCATTATGAATATAAATATTTACTTAAGATATACCTCGCAAGGTCTAAAGTGATATTAGTGATAACTGTCAGAGATCAAGCAATTTTATTTGGGACTATGTATTTTTAATTTTCTATAGGTACAATTCTCTAAACTACTTTTAAGGTGCGATAACATTTCAATTGCCAAAACAACATTCGATTTGAGCATTAAGTTTTAAGTGTTATGTTTAACTACAGTAGTAATGTTACGTAAAAAATTTAGTTTCACCCATCACGATAATACTTTTGTAACAATAAATTATTGCTTCAAAAAAAATATAATTTCTAGATTCACCCACAGACATCAAGTTCTATGAACAACCATTTCAAGGAAGTTAGATCTGCGCGTGATCATAGATCGTGAACTAAGCACAATTATAATTTTTTAATCTATTATCAAGAATCAGTATTATTGCTATGGAATAAAATTATTTTAATCACAAATATATTTAATTTACTTTAATGCTATTGCATTTTAAGATAGTAAATGGCAAATTGAATACACACACATTTAGTTACACTATTTCTAGATAAACAGCTATGTGTATGCTGAAAAATAGTAAAATAAATTAATAAAGAAACAGAACTAAAGATATAATTAATAAGTAGGTAGAAAGAAATAATTTATTGTAGTTTCAAATAATCAATTAATTTGGGAGTACCATACTAACCATAGGTCTGCTGTAACTTGTGTTAACGTACACAGCCTACACACCACAAGGCTATCCAGTCAATACTAGAAACTCTTCGTACTACACTTTACAAGTGTATGTGCTTAAAGTCTGGGGTTCAAATCCTGGTCCGGATCAAATTTTTGTATGATCTACACATATTTGTTGTTTACGTATGTTTTTACAGAACTTATATGTCCATCTACTCGTAGCTTTGACAGTACAAGCTCTGCTTAGTTTGATTGAAACTACATAATATCAGGGGGGTGTCACACCGCAGTTTAGGTATAGTCGGCCGCCTGCCTGCCCGGACGAGCATGCCGGTCGACTATACATCGTCAGAACAGATAAAAGTTACACGATAGAAAGAGACGCAACGGTAGGTAAATATAATTGTAGTTGATTCGGCGCTGTGCGATCTGAATTGAACTTTATCTTTTGACGCCTAGGGTCCCGATTTCTTTAGTTTACTATTCGGAGAGAGTCTTCTGTATGAGTACTATTATGTATTCTGTGATAATATTTGGCGTTGTGTGTTACAAGTCCGAAATATATTCAGGTGTTTATTAGTTATCTATTACGTAGTCACAGTAGTGTAACTGACTACTGTGACTACTAGCTGACCCACTCTGCCTCGTCTGCGTCTCATAGTGCCTGTAGCGTGATGTTAATACAACGTGAACTACCTTAAAAAAGGTTATAGTGAGCTAACCTCAAGATATTGAACATTTGCTGTCGCGGATTTCTTTAAAGAACTATTATTTCATAATCTTTTTTTTGCCCCTTCTTGAATGATAAATTCCTATCAGTACGTGCGAAAATTTCGCGATGACCGGGTAATTGAGTAGTCCAGTACAGTTACAAAAAACACAAACATTCTTATTTTTATTCTAATAATAATTGAGATTGTTATTCTGAGTTACATTGATATATGTAAACATACCGTTTGTAAAGTTTTATAGTGGCGTCTTAACAATAATATGTTATCATATATTTCTTCGAACTCGTGTTAATTTTAATCACTTGGACAGCAAAATAACCGGGGAAAATACCACTTATATCGTTTACATTGAAATCAAAACATGTATAAAGAAACATTAAACCATGATATGCACGTTAAAAAAATAGTGACTCACCGATCAACACTCGCGGTATATAATCGTTTTTCTCATGCCTAATTATTTCACAGGTCTTATGGGTTATCCGTACCTATTGTTCTGAGGATACATCTCTAACATTTAAAAACATAATTCATTGCAGTTATTATGAGATTTGGTCGATGTTGTATTGATAACTACCGATCGGATCCGACTTCGCATGAAAATCTTTGAAATTCTGGTATTTCCTCTGCTATAATATACATATATAATATATGTTATAATACATTTGAATCTGCTTCTTGAATCTAAGGGAACATAGCGACCGACCGAAGCGATTTCATTTTATACTACTACGTAGAGATACCGATTAGCTACCGTTATTTATTTATGTATACTGCACATACTGTGTTTTTTAGTAATTCAAAATATATGCAATTCAAATGTCCAATAGTTAAAGTTGGTTTTCTGTCAACTGAATTCAGTATCCGATGATTTGATCACTAGGAAATAATTTGCACCAATGGCATAAAGCTAAAGAATGAACTAGTTCGAATTGAAAATTTAATTTAGATCTACATAGATCATTATTCCATGAAGGCTATATATATCTCAAGTAATCACAACACAACCAACAGTAGGTGTCTATCAGTCAAAATTGTTGAAAAAATAGATAGGATAACAGCTTTTCTGAGAAAATCGAATCTATAAATCGTTATATTGTAAGTTCATTAATTATCTGTTTCAAAGTTAAACGTAATTACATAAAATATTATTATGTACCCAGCGGTCAGTAGGTTTCTAGTCTACGATATGAACATCAATATAAACAGACGGCACGTGTCTGTATAAACGACATGTTTATGGTGACTATTTGTAGCTTGATTATAGCCTTCACGGATTTTGAACACAAATGATAAATGATAAATGATATTTATTTCTGTAAGTAAATCTTTTCAGACATTTTTACAAGTCGGAATAAACAAATTCTATAGTTTGACATAAGTAATTGTATGTTTTAAGAAAATAATACGATCATCAGTGCATTGAGCTGAGTATATAAAAGTGAACTAATATATGGTGATGTTTGTGTTATACTTTCGTGAGATTATGTTTTAGTTATTTAGTATTTTTACGTAGCTAATTCAAAGCCGAAAATTAGGTAATTTTATCATTGGCTAATAATTAGAGAAGCCATAACCAAAAAAAAAGAAAAAAAAATTAAGTAAGAAGGAGGAACTAAACGAATATCGCGACCTGATCCACTTTGATTCGAAGTCGACGGTCAGATACGTCAAACGCATTTAAATAAGTCTCTAGTATTAAGTATTATTATGTAGTAGCTGAGTAAAAATTAGTTCTTTGTGTCATCACATCAGTAATATGCCAATGAAAGTCCGCCAATATTGGTCCAGTCTTTCCTGAGATTAGTCGGAACAAAGACAGCCAAAAAGTTTAAAACAGCTTTTTAGACGTATGTACTTACCGTATATATATCCATTGTTTCATATGCATTTATTTAAAAACTGGTCATTTTATATTACAAACACACACAAGTTTATTTATTTCTATGAATTTATTTAAACTTGTTGTTATTAAAACGTATTATACCAAGGCGGACCAAATGCCAGGTTAAGACGTCTTTCATTAAATGCAAAACTTTTAAACTTAGGCTAAAGGCTACCTAAGGCCTTAGGCTACATACAAAGCTAAAGATATAACTTATCAATTACGTATCTTAGTATAACAAATAAAAATATTATTATCCAACTTTAAAATCTACATAAAAATAATTTATACGGTAGTTTTAGTTTTTCTATTTTAGTTCTCACAACTACTGTGTCTAATGTGAATTGAAATTTTTGAGCTAAATTACTGTTTGTAATCTTCACAATGTAAGTTAAATTGTATGAATAAGCAACATAAATTTAATTATTTTCAAAATGCGTGATCTGAGTCTTTAAAATAGACAGAGGACAGAGGCCTAGTTACTTGAAATAAAAAAAGAAATATGGAGAGTGGAGCCACGCTAATTTCATCACGAATGGGCCGGCGCTACCGGGACAGTACTACCCTCTTATAGAAGGTCATAAAAAAACAGTATTCGTATTGTCGTATTTCGCAGAGATCGTAGATCGTTAGATGGGCCGCTCCATATTAAAAGGCGCCCAACTTAAATCATTACTCAAAGAGGTGCACGCACTACTTTTGTCTTAGTACCCGACAATTGCAGGTTGTGAGTGGACGCGGACTTAAAAAAATATTTTAAGTTTTTTTCGTGTTTAAACATTTTAGTATGCCTTCGTGTTCATTTTGGAAGTGTAAAAACACAAGCCGAAACACAAATAAAGATAAAGGTGTTACTTTTCATGCGTAAGTATTTTTGTAAACAATTTAATTTGATTTATTTAAAACACACGTCTCGAGCGGTTTAGCGGGACGAAGGAGAGGCGTGAGGGGTGGAGAAGCGGCCGGCTGCCAAAGATTATATACTAAACAGAACAGTTAAAGTTCTGAAGGTAACGATCTCTATATGGCACTGTTTCTTTTTATGAAACTGGAATATAATACTATAATACTTTGATATCTACTTTAAAATAGCAATGAGGTAATAACTTTCATTATGATTGACTTTTGTTCCTATTTTCTTCAATCTTAAGTTCAAATGTATATCAAATGTATCATAAATTTTTAAACAATGCAGGGATTATCTTTTATAGAATTCTTATATACAAAACGCCAAAAATTTAATAAATTGATGCTTTTTCACCGACTTTGATTTAATTAAGGTGATTAGCTGTGCATATTAACTTCTCACAGATTCTTTTGTTTACATTATATTATTATTTAACACATTCTAAATAAATGATTTTATTTCATTACTAAACTTCATCTTTTTATTATTTTCTATCATTCTTCCTAACCTGATTCCTTACAGTACTGTGTAGGTATAATACTTTAGTAATCAGAAGATTAACACTTTTTTATTTATTCTATGACGAGTGATGACGTACGAAACCTACGGAACTATGACCATTCCGCGACGCGTGAGGGCTTATCTAACGATCTACGATCTATGGTATTTCGTTGGTGAGTGTGATACCGGAGGCCCAATGATTGAATGATTTGACTGCCTTGTTGGTCTAGTGGTTAGCGTATGCGGCAGCTGATCAAAAGGTCTCGGGTTCGATTCCCGGGGCAGACCAAATATTTGTGTGATTCACAAATATTTGTTTCGGAGTCTGGGTGTTTTTCTATGTATAATATGTATGTATTCACAAAAAAAAAGTATGTTTATGTATTTATATCAGTTGTTTAGTACCCATAATACAAGCTCTGCTTAGTTTGGGACTAGATGATGCTGTTTGTAAGTTGCCGAAATATTTATATTTAAATATTTATATTTAATTATGCAGATCATCTCACTAAAGGTGCGCGTCCATTGTCCCGCGCCGGACGCACCACACGCACGGCACGCAACTGACCAATGGACGCGCACCTTAAGACGCCACAGTGGGTCACCAAGTTGCATCTTTACTTATGAAGACCTTTATTTTTATACGCGGGTAACAAATCAGGGTATTAAAATTAATAAATAAATATTTCAGACATCTGACACACAACGTCATCTAGTCTTAAACTAAGCAGAGCTTGTATTTTGGGTACTAGATAACTGATTAAGTACATAAACCATTTTTTTTGTAAATACATAAATATTATACATCGAAAACACGAAAACTCCGAAACAAATATTGAACACAAACATTTGGTCCGACCCGGGAATCGAAACCGAAACCTCAAGTACAGAATTACCAAGGCGCCAAGGAGGCAGTCAAATTACTCTGGTAATTGTTTAAAACCCTGAGAACGGATCTTGAAGCAAAATAACATTTTTATTCTTGAAACATTTTCAAAAACAACGTTGAACTCATTATACAAGACAGTATTGTGTAGAAGTAAAGATTTTAAATCCCTTTTGTTAAAATCCCTTACCTAGATGGGTACAATCTTCATTACTGAAGAAAGCGACAAAAAACAAGACAAAGAATTCATAATAATAACATTAAATGTGAAGTAAACTTCCGCGAGAAAAATCTTAATGTCTTCAAAGGGAGTAAGGCAAGATTCCAATACACCTTGTATGGAACTCGACTCAACAAATGGCAATGAAGCAAAACGGTAAAACAACTGCATTCCTATTTATAATTATAATTAATTTCTGCAAGATAACAACTCTGTAAATTATGATTATGAGTATATTAGAGTTCTGTGTTATTATGAACCCTATGGTTATAATGTTAAAGTTTAAATAAAACATAGAAACGTTATTAAATGACGTTTAATTTAAATGGGGTTATAGTGTAATAGAATAAATTTTATATTAAAGACCTAAATACTTTTTTATTTTATGATTCTCTGTATATTATGAATGCACGCCGAAGTTTTATTTACCCTGTATTCACAAACTTTATTTAACATAAAGCAACGGTTCTTTGTTATTTTTAACTCTAAAGTTGTAAAGTTATAGTTGAAAATAAAACATGGAAACGTTGGTTATTAAATAGCTTTTATACTACACCTGATCGGAACAGTATTCATTATTCCCTGAAAATGAAAAGAGAAAGTTAGTCTTTTCCTTGACCTAAATAAGCGGGAGGAAAAAATGTATGAAAATCCATTTCTAACGTGTTTTAGCGGGAGAGAAAGTTGTATGAATTTTCATTTCTCATGTGATATCTGATCTATGGCGCGCGCCTGCGCAAAGAGTTTTCATCAACAACCCTTAATGTCCCACTGCTGGGCTCAGGTCTCCTCTCAAAGAGTTTTCATATAATTTAAATATGGAATCTCCGTGCCACTGACATCCTTTTGTGAAGAATAAAAAAAAAAACAAAAGAAGCGCGGAATATTTATAAATATTATGTCAAATTCTAAGCTTCGTCTTACATGGTGTCTTACGTTTTGAGTTTATTTTATAAATACTTTAAATGTTTCTCACAGGTGTAGTATAAAGCACTGTGTAGCACTCGGGTGAAAGTCCCATTCCTACCTCGGGAGTATTGTGGCCCGAAGGCGCATCATGCTTTCCATTATGCGAAGTTATAGTGTTACTATATAATTAGAACCAGAGTTATAGGATTATGGATAAACGGCAGGAGAGAAAAAAAATAAGTTTATGAACAATAACAATAATGCATACAATTGTCATTGAAGCATGAAATTGGCGGCAAAACAGATTATAAAACCTTTATCAGTTGTTCTACAATCAAGACAAGGTTTTCGACTTTAATCAGCGGAATAAACAATAAAATGAATGAGGTAATACAATTAAAGGCACCAGTTCTTGTTTCCACGCCTTGAATAATCTTGTTTCTACCCGGAGAGTTGGTAAACACAGGAAATTATAATTAAAAAGATAAGATTATTTCTTCAAACGTATTTTTCGGCGGGAAATTGTGAGAAATAATCAAACGGGAAGCGTTCACTTTCTATTATTTTGCGATTTAAATCCGGCCAGGTGACTTACGACGTAACCTAAAAAAGTTCGGATTTGTGTTGGTTGCTTACAAAGCGAAGATTCCAAAGGCACGAAAGAGTTTATAATAAGGTGCATAGAATATATTCAGATACGTAGTAGAAAGAAAACAAAAGTTTGAACGTCCTTGACACAGTTGAATTAGATAGAATATTGATGTGAAAGCCGCGTATAAGTTTCTGTGACTTCTATAGGTGATAAAAGTTCTAAATATAAATTCAAGAGAAAACTCGAAGGTTGAATCTCATCCAGTATAACATTTGAACTCTTTTCTAACCAGTCAGTGCAAGCGTATTATATTTTAAAAGTTAGAAAACTTAACTGACTACTGGCATGAGGCGCCTTACACTTGAGACGACCTAGACCACAATTGCAATATGCTAGCATATGCTGGAATTTACGTACTTCCTTCTCCTACCTTTTATAGTTCGAAGTTTGAAATGAGAAAAATATTATTGAAGCCCCTCTTTGACAGGTATTGTCAGAATACACACGCAGGAAGAAAGTACTCAAAATATTGCATTTGTAACTTAAATTTACTGTATATAAGTTACTGTATAAGTTCTGGAAATCTAACCGATAAAAGAAACTTCCTGTATTTTGATCAAAAAGAGTTAATTGTAAAACAATTTCCTTTTGAAGCAATTTATTTTATTTAAATTTAAACATGAATTTCAATTAGAACTAAAGGATTAATTACTTGGCAATACCTACTGAACAAACTCTAATATACTAAAAACAGTTCTTATTACAAAACAGTTACTGAATATAACTGGCAGTAAACGTTTTCTTTACAATTAGTAAGACTGAACAACTAGAGCGAACAGACTTGTCATAAACAGATGTGCTAAAATAAAAACGTTCCATTTCACTAACCAATGCATATTATGTATCTTTTCTTGATGGCACACCTTCAAAAAATGAGAATGGGTCGCGTCAATATTTATAATTTACAATACAGATAGCCTTAGTGATGAGTATGGCATAGTGTAGATGCTAAAGCTTTTGCCCGCGTCTCCGCAAGCAGGTAGATCCGTCATGGCAGTAACTAGTAGCCTTTAAGTTATTCCGATATGTAAGCTATATTATTGTGAAGTTTTATCAAAATCCTTTTAGTAGTCATTGCCTGAAAGAGCAACAAACACACATAAATACATACTCACAAACTTTCACTTTTATATTAATAGTAGCATTTATACATTTATACACATATGATAATCTATACAAATAATAAAATTAATGTGTCTGTTTGTAATACCAAATTAACACTTTTCTACCAAATAAAATAAAATAAAAGCATAATTATGTGTGATATAGGAGACTGCACGGTTGGCCTAGTAGCTTAAGTGGTTGCCACGCCGCTTCCACGCCAAGTGTCGTGGGTTCAAATCCCACGTAGGACAACACTTTGTGTGATTCACAATTTGTTGTTCTGAGTCTGGGTGTTCTTTGTGTCCGTTTCATGTATGTTTGTAAGTCCCCCGCGACACAAGAATTTATATTCCTAATGCGGGAGTTGTCTTTTTTACTTACTTCCTAAAGAAACTCAAACTATAAAACTTCGAACTATAAAAGGTAGGAGAAGGAAGTACGTAAAAAATTAAAAAAAAAAAAAAAAAAAAGAAGCAAACAGCAATATCCACTTTTTTTTCAAACCGACCTATTTACAGCGCCACTGTCTACGTGAAATTCTAAAAGTGTTTTATAAAAAATACCACAAATGTATAATAGTGTTTTATAAATTTTATAATATAATTTATTCAAAAAACTTAAAGGTATTGGTACAAAAATGTGTATTATTTAATTTGTCCAAAATTGCAATGAATAGAGATTGCTACATTTGCTTTTATATGACTCATATATACGCTACTTGTACTTAGAAAAGCAATTTTTTAAACTTTTGTCTGTCGGTCTGTTTGTTCCAGGTAATCAAAGAAGTTGCCAACTACATCGCACTAATTAAAGACGTAAAATATTCCGAGAACATTAATATATTATCTGTTTTAATGCCACTTATTAATTATGATTGATAGGTACACTTGTCATTTTAAACATTGATAATTACGATAAATAATTAATTCTAAGGTAATCTTAATTAAATCTGTGATATATAGAACAAGAAGAAATTGGTGCCTCGCAGATATAAAACATTATCAAAATCACATTAGTTAATTTATCAAAAAAATTAAAGAAGAAAGAAAGAAAACTGCATTGCAACAGGGTCATCGCACTTATTTCATAGCAAATTTGAATCTAAGCGACCGTATCTTATTTTAGATTATTTGAATTTGGAATAAATTATTTCAGCATTCGGGTCTTTTTATTACTGTAGTCTAAGTAAGTAAGTTAAGAAAGTTAGGAAGTTAAGTCTAAGTAAGCTAATACCAGTATTAGGAGTTTTATGAATAAATAAAATAATTGTTATAGAAACGAAAAACCCGACTGCTTAAAAATAATGAAGTAAAAAGAGAAAAACAAGTATGACAATATCTATATCAAATTCAACTGACTAATGCAATGTTTTGTAAACATACTAAATACTATATGGTTGCCGCATGCGGTGACAAACGTAATTTTCTTAGATCTTTCTTAGCATTCTTCTTTGATTAAGTATTTAGTAATATTATAAAACATTGCATTAGTCAATCGAATTTGATATAGATATTGTCACTACCACGAATTCAACGACCCCTCATAATAATTTGTCAAAATCCGTTCAGCTGTTTGGACTGTAGGGCGTGCCAAAGAAATGGACATACATATTTTATACTCGAAAAACATTACCCTTCCTTCGAACGCAGAAAATGTTTATTATTTAAAAATAAACACATTTAAATTGAGAATTATAAAAATCTCGAAGCATTCTAAATTTAAATAAAAATCACATCAGCAATATTATCTTGTCTATGTCACATAAAATGTAATAGAATACTTACTCGAAAAAAAATTACTAATGAATACCTACATACCTAACTAATGGGTAACACGCCATTAGATAGCAACAGGTATAACTATTTAAATTGCTAATTTAGGAAAAAAAGAACGTATTGCATTTTAGCATTACCAACTAAAATGTCATAATATGCATTAATTTTACACGCTGTCTTGCAAATTTAGATAAAAGCCTTTGTACCATTTCATTCACATGTGGGTGTGTGCGTGTCTGAGGACGCTAATGTGCGTTTTATGTGTGCGTATTTGTACATATTTGGCGGGCTTTGACCTCTCATCGTGTCGTGACAGGCGATTTAACTAGCTACTTATATATGTAATAAAGTTGACGCAAAGAATTTGGATGTTTTTATGACTAATTTACAGGTTTGTATGATTGTTTTCGTATACAAGTTATTCATTAATGTATCAAACAAAAGGTTCTGTTTGAGTATGTATTGTGTATTAGGTAAGTCAAACATTGTGAATGGTGATTAACACAACAAGAGCTGTACGTATTAACGTGATTATTTGTAGTTAGATATACATCAGTATGAAGTTATACGACACCTTCTCCTAATTTGCACTAAAATAATCTTATCTTTGTTTTCCCAGGCTGGAAAGGGAGCTTAATAACAGGAGAATTATTATTTAAACCTACCATAGTGACTCTACCCTGCCTGATGGAAAGCATGAGTAGAATCATCCTCATTGTGAGAGTAGGCAGAGTAGCATGGTGACCCATACCATTTTTAGAAGGATGCCCTAAGTCTCATTCAGCATTAAAATTAACGTTAAATCTTCAAAGTTTTATCAACATTGAAAATCACCATCTAGGAAGAACGCACAATGGCGTATATACGGGCATTGGAAGCACTTAACGACTCGAGATGTTTTTACTCTCTGGCAGTTATTCCAAGATCAACTGCTGTCGACGAAATTAACGCTTGCCTCAAATAATCGAATCTATGGCGCTATATAAAGAAACTTCAGCTGACAACAAATGTGAGAGTTGCATTGTTCAACGATGCAAAGAACTATTAAAATACTTGAGTTTTTAAATTATACATTATCCTAATATATAATGGAACTTAATCAAATCCAAAATATGCTCATTTTTTTTCCTCTAAGGCAGAATAAAGTTCGCCGGGTCAGCTAGTGAACAATATAAAAACTTCATGCGTGCCACGTTTGATAAGGATAACTATTTCCCTTCCGATACGAAGTTAATTTAATTACAATTATGTAATATTTTAGCTTTGTTTAAGCATGTTATAAAATAATCCCTACTAATATTATAAATGCGAAAGTAACTCTGTCTGTCTGTCTGTCTGTTACGCTTTCACGCCTAAACCACTGAACCGATTTTGATGAAATTTGGTATGAAGATAGAACTGAACTTGGGAAAGGACATAGGCTACTTTTTACTGCAATAATCGAGATACGAAGGCCAAAGCTAGGTGATTTTAAAAATACATAAATCGTAGATGTCAAAATGTATCACTGTTTATCTCCTGTCAAAACTTCACAGGTTGCTAGGCATAACACACTTGCATGGCAACCATAATGATAGTTTGTTTTGTAAATGACATATAGAATATAGACCAGAAGACAGTATAACTCGTGCGAGCTAAGATGGCACCTGGCTCAAAACGAAACATGATACCGTTCCCCCGTGTGATACCCCTCTGTCGTCCTGCGAGTAGCGTTAGCAACACTATTACCGTTGCAAGAATCTTTCCATAATAATTTTAGTTTATTAGGTATTACCTAATGTCATATAAATCGCTCCACGAATTTATTTTATAAATATATCATTAGATTCGTCTGGATAACCCAATTGTTTTAAGAAAGGTCACACGGAAAAAACCAGCATAACGACTATGAGACGCAATAGTTTAAAATAAAGAATATCCATATACATATGATTTTCAGAGACTACGATTAAAAGGCTTATCATGATGATTTTAAATTGTATTTTATAACTATATTTCAGATCCTAATTTAATTTAAAATGATATTAGGTATTACCTAATATTATTTAAATCACTGCACGAAGAATGCATTCGGGTAAATAATGAATTAGGCCTGCTTCCTATTGGTATGCATATGTATTTTCTTAACTCAGGTAGTAAAGTACCACTTAAGATAAAGTAGTATGTTATGAGAAACTAATTGAAGCAAAATAAATGTTGAAATTTAAAAAAACTAGAATAAATTATATTTTTCTTGCACTCAGTACTTTAAACGACTGACATTTGAGTCAGGTGCCATCTTAGGTCGCACGAGTTATAGACAAGTAGTCAATTTTTGAAAACAAATAAAATTATAGTAGGATGAAACCTATTGGAAAAGGAGGAGAATATTATAAAAATGAAAGGAAAAATAATTTACGGGCTATCTGAGGTCGGGAAGGGGTAGGGGGGGGGGGGTTTCGGGTCCTTTAAGCGGGGCGTGGAAAAACATCACACTAAGCCGCCATAGTGTGGGCCGCCATACATTATTGTCTGCATTCGCAGCAAGTGTGGTAGCCCCGACTCTTGGATTCTGCTCATGCTTTCCATCAAGGTAGGGTAGAGTCACTTTGGATGGCTAAATATATAAAACAAAGGCTAAATACAAAAACTCGATTTCCGGCAAAACTACACGTCCTATGGAAAAAAGTTAAATGGCAAAGTTGTAGGTAATTAAAAGATCTACAACTTTTTAGGGTTCCGAAGCTTATGACTTCGAACCCTTATAGATTCGTCATATCCGTCTGTCCGTCCGTCCGTCTGTCCTCGAATTACCGTCCAAACGGTAAGTGCTAGAAAGATGAAACTTTGCATGAATATGTATTGTAATTACGTCGAGAGTGCTACAATAAAATTATGAAAAATATTTTTATTTAGAGTATGTCCCCTGCACGTAGTGATGATGTTTTTTTTTTCTCGCGGCTACCCCATCATGTGGGGTATCATTTGTATAGGTCTTTTAAAAACATTAAAGGGTTGTTAAGACGATTTTTTGATTTAGTTATCCGTTTGCGAGAAATTCCACTTTAAAGGCCACTTTTTTGTAAAAACAAGACGTCCCCCCCCCCCCCCTCTAAAAGCTAAACGGCCGGCTCAAAAAATCTGGGAAAATTCGTGATAGTGGTCCATATCATGAACTTTAAATGAAAACTATAACGAATTAGATGACTTTGTTAGTTCAGGAGTTATAGAGGCTTAACTTCTACAATGTGCTTACTTGGAAAACGTCATACAAAATTAACGCATTAATACGTAAACATAACAATTATCCATTGGATAATTATGGCTGACTGAGAAACCCTTTCCTGTGCGTGGCCTGACACGCACTTGGCCGATTTTTTATTTACATAACCTCAAATTATATGTGAAAAATTCAAAAACGCAAGTTTTTGGTTTTTTATTTTTATCTTTTACAAATAAAATCATTTTTAAACGAAGTTTAGTGAAAACTTACCTTTTTATGTCCCGAATACACTGTAGTTAATTTGATTTGAAATATTTATTTTTTCACCCTATTTTGACATAATATCGAAAATTCACCAGTCAAAATATCTACTTTTTTCAAAAAATTGGGGTGTTTTCTGTTTGATGAAATCTCTACTGTCCGATGGTGTAATCCCTACTAATATTATAAATGCGAAAGTAACTCTGTCTGTCTGTCTGTCTGTTACGCTTTCACGCCTAAACCACTGAACTGATTGATGAAATTTGGTATGAAGATAGAACTGAACTTGGGAAAGGACATAGGCAACTTTTTATCGCGAAAATAAAGGTAGAAGGGTGAATTGAATCACGAAAGTTTGTGTCGAAGTTCCTTATTATCAAACATAAAATCATGTAAGATTGTTTAAACTACCCTTACCGTGTCGCGCGATATAAACGAATTCCACGCGGGCGAAGCCGCGGGCGGAAAGCTAGTAACGTAATAATAACGATATTAGCTAGGAACATTGCCAGCAGAAATCATAAATTGAATTTAGAAAAACAAATTGTACCTATAGTCGTCACAAAATAAGAAGCCCGATTTGACATTTGTCATCGTGGCGTAACTAATACGATTAATTCGTGTTTTTGAGTGCAATTTTTCAATATCAAGTTAAACTTGAAGCTTATTTATGATACGCGTTGTGATAGTGTATGGGTAACATTGTAATTAAACAGGATTATGAATTTGATTTTTCAATTTCTTACATGCGGCATGTCAAATGACAAATGTCAAAACGGGCTTCTTATTTTGTGACGACTATAGATACAATTACTATCTCTGAAAATTATACTTTTTATTAAAACGTGAGCACAATTAGCGCAGTAACCCCGGGTTCCCAAGGTAAGCGTGTGAAAGAGGTTACCGCTTCAATCGTCTTGCGATATGCGATAGAAAATACCTACTGTCCCATTCGTATTCTCATCCTTAACAACTGGAAAGCACCACTAAACGAAACGTATAAGAGGAAAGGAATCGCCCCCCTACCTAAGTTGCAAAAGTTTTTCGTTTTCTATTCCATTCTCCATTCTATTTCTTTATGCTCCGTCTCACAGCAAGGTTTTAATATTTCTAATCGACAGCTACTCAGAATTTACCATGCATTATTATTTAAAATTACGTAACAATTATAATTTAATGAGGCGGTTAATATCACACAAAAATTTTGCCTATACCTAAGCGAATTATTGCTTAGGTATACAAATACGGTAGTACATCCTCATTTCTATCAAGAATAAGGCACTGGAAACCTACCGGCGGAATTAGGTTCGCCTTTGTACATTTGTGCTTTAGAACTTAATAATTCCTTACCTCCTTACTATAATATTATAAATGCAAAAGAAAAGACAGACATATCTATGTGGCAAAACTACTGAACCGATTTAATTAAAATTGGTACAAAGATAGTCTAGCTAGAGCCTAAGAAAGAACGTAGACTATTTTTTACGGCGATAGCTGTCACACACGTTGGCTAAGCCGCGGATGAAAGCTAGTTAATAATCAGTAATAACTTATCAGGTTCATTCTATCATTGGACAGCCGTATGTTTCAAAGAGTTCTACAGAGCGCCCGTCTGCTCTGAGCACTTAAAAGATTCCTCCTGCTATAATGCTCAACTCAGGAGTCTATAGATTAGGCTGGTGGTGATACGAACCGTACGGGGCTACCGCACAATCTCGTATGAGGCAGCGACAGTTCTGGCGTGACTCTTCAACATTCTGCCCGACATGGATACAATAGTCTACATCAACACTGATTCTCTCGGAGACAGCCGAGAATGATAAAAAAGGTCACCTCTATCAGGCTTTGACCTCTGCCTCTGTCAACTTTGGTAACTTCCCATTAAGAAAGACCTAACCTAAAATGGAGTTAACTTAAAACGGCAATGATTAATTGTACTTAAACTTAAATTATGTTGAAGGAGAGGCGATAAAGTACGTCAGTC
Organism: Phragmatobia fuliginosa; assembly: GCA_932526445.1. Taxonomy (NCBI): domain Eukaryota; kingdom Metazoa; phylum Arthropoda; class Insecta; order Lepidoptera; family Erebidae; genus Phragmatobia; species Phragmatobia fuliginosa. The sequence goes on along the minus strand of OW052063.1, from coordinate 7,601,023 downwards.
ACTTGCCTTCGTATTTTATAAAAGGGCGATTAAACTACTTTCTGAAGTAGTTTTTTTTTTAAATAATATTGGCTGGGGTACCTATGTTTTTTGCAACACTAAGGAATAATAAGAGTACTGAATGTAACTAAAAAATGTCCGTCTGTCACCTAACCTGATAGAGAGAGAGAGCTAGTGATATTTTCGTCATTATGAACTTTCAAGGAACACCTATATGCTCAGATGTCTATAAAAATTTAGAGGCCACCTACGTTAAGTATATGTAGTTAGTAAAAACGGTGGTCTTTACAATACCACCATGGCAACAGGTTTGCTTGTACCTGAGAATCTTACTAGGTATTCAAAATGTAATTTATAACTTGCAATGTTGTCTGCAATATACATATTCATGTTCAGATAACAGGTACAAATACTGTTACCGTTAAACAGACCAGGTACATAGGTAGGTATTATCTTTTAAGTAAAGTAACGAGTAACATCAAAAGAATAGACATACCAAAACGGACGCCAGTAACGCCAACTTACCTGAAAACAAAAACAAAAATTGTAAGTAACAAGAAACATACAGAAAACTAACAGTTGTCAGGGAAATGAAAAGTAACAAAAATTTGCATAAAAAGTGTTATCGCTCCGATATCAAGTGTTTTTGCCACACTCCGGTAAACTTGTCGAGTTCTACGTGAAATGAAAACATTCACATGTACTCGCACAGTAATCGCTCTGTTTTCGATTTCCACATATGGTGAATACTTGAATTTAGGTTTCCTAAAAGACAAAAACACGTAAGGTTTTGTAAATTTTGTATGTACAATATGTAAATAAAACTAAAACCTATTAAAACAAATGTGTAATTCTTGCAGTTGTTTTGTGTTTTGCGTTTAAAGTCCATTCGTTATTTACTCCGGTTTCTAATGTATCACATCTGTTTTTTTATATACGAGACTACCAAAGTAACTATTATACGTGTGGTGGAAAGCATGAGTAAAATCTAAGACCATACTCGATGCAAATGCAGACAATGCGGTTTGGTGACTCGCACTATGGTGGCTGTTGAGATGCTTGTGCCTCAATGAGCTTTTGCCAAAACTTGCCGCCAAATATAAAATACAATCCAAAACCACTGTAACATGATCCTCGTTATCTTTATATTATCAGCAGGATGCACATGTGGACAATTAAGACCGATGTCATATAATTATCGCAACAGGGACATCTCATTCATAGCCTATAGGATACAAGCCAGATGTCGCCTGAATCCTCCCGGGATCAATTGACCCGTGGTGTCGGTTGTAAACCGATAAGTAGGGTTATAATAGTAATATATCAAATTACTATCCGTTAAATTATATGTTTTAAAAATAAAAAATACACTGCGACGTATCAGTAAATAGTGGAATACAAAGCAAACACGACGTTAAATATTGAGCTTAAAATATTACAAGCTTTCGAGGATTGACTCCCTTCAATATATAAAAAAGCAGTAATAAGTACATTCACGTCACGTACAATTCTGTAAATAGGGGTGACCACTAAGTTGATAATTAGAGAAAAAATCACATTCTTAAAAAGTTATTAGAACTACAGTCACAAAGTACACTTATCTCAGTAAATTATCATCAAACTATTGTAATTGACGTGTTTTCAGTAGATAATTGTACTCACATACTTGTACAGTGACACATCGAACTGTTTGGTAAGAAAATAACTATCTATGAAATAGTTTTATCTAATAGAAGATAACGCGTTATCTTCGTTATCGTTACTAAAGATTAGAAACCTATATGTAGTCGATAAAAAGCAGTATGAGTGTAAAGTCCTAAAAAGTGATGATTCACGGTGTAGGAAGTCGAGATATGACAGTAAAGTTTAAAGTGCATTAGATTATTCATACAGTTTGTCTTTAAGACACTATAGTGAAGAACATGGATCTAATCTAAAACTCATTTTTTTTTTTGGCCATGCAGTGATCCTTCACGATGACTGTGGTGAGGGCCCCCCGCTGCGTTGCTCAGACAGTTAAACCATCAGCATGTTCTGAGCCGAGTACTCACTGCAGACACAGCAGTGACAGGACTCAATTCCCTTGTAGTGACCTAGTGCAAGCGGGTCTCCAGAAAGGTTCGATGCTGACTCCTTGCCCACTCGAAGATAATTGAGAGTCAAAATCCTACTAAAAGCAAGTTTTCTCCTTTTAGTCGGTTGGTTGGATTTCATATGCTAATACGAAGGGGAAGATTGGGTTTCTGGTGTAAGATCTGCCTGACACTGGTTTTCTGTATCATCATCATCATATATGGCTGAAGCAAGACAACCTAACTGCAAAGAGGAGGAAAACTCGAAACAACCTTTATACTAAACCATCTGATTAGTGTGGACCAAAACCGCCTTGCTAAAGAGAGACCTATATCCAGTAGTGAGCTATTTAATGCTCACTGCTGGAGGTGATGATGATTGGTCGAAGCGTGAGTCTCTAACAAGAAATATTTATACACCATCCTAAGGTTAACTGGAAGAGAATGCCTAGAGCATTAATTACAAAAGTGCATAAAGTTCAAATAAATAAAAACATTTATAATAATTTATCGTGTTATTTATCAAATAAATAATTTTAAAATTATTACGTCAACTTATGTTATAAGATAATAATATTATATTTAAGTATTTTATAGCCAAAACTTATAAAATTAACATCGTTTTATCTTTTCCTTTGATGAAATAAGTTGGTACGTTACAATAGAATGGTCTGACTTGTCTGCTATGCCAGATGTTGTGGGTTAAGTATTACGGTATATCGCTCAAAATGTTTACGACTAAAAACTTGTGATTTTTACCAGCAAGAACTCAGCAATTGGTTGTATGCGCTGACAAAATCTTTGTTAATGTTCGAGCGCAGCCGTCGAACCTAATGTCGTAACCACATTTTAACGTTGCACTAAAACCACTGTTTTGCCACAAAACTTAATTGAAGATCCTCCTGCGAACTAATCAAACCATCATAACTTTACCTCTTTGTTTTGACTACTTGCGACCATATTTCTTTAGAGCTACGGGTCTAGTTATGTGGTCGTACCGACTGTTGTTATTACTGAATTCATTTCCGTAATTGCTTCTAATATCAAGTAATTATTTAGTGAAAAATGAAATTTAAACTTCATGGACATGAAGAATGGACCAAAATGTTAGTTCGTCTTCAGGGTTGCGGAGGTCCGCCAGTCGCTTCGTGTAAAAACGAATATTCAGGTAAAACCGGTTGAACTAGTAGCCGACCCCACATAATATTGGAAATAATAAACGCTAGGAAGATTATAATGAAGAATGTGCCTTATTAAATGACCTGTTGTGATATTATGTATACATTGTATTGAATGCACTAGTGCTGAATGTAACAGAATTTTTAATAAAATACACACGTAATAATATCTTTATACCTTTTTCCTCCATTCACTTTGAAATAAATCTCACGCGGTAATTTCAATAGAATTGTCCATTTTCATTCTACAATATATGAAAACTAGTTAAGTCCCGCGGTGTTACTGGTTATTGTTGTAAATAGCGAGTAGCGCTGCGAAGCGCGGCTTGTGTAAAAAAAATTGCCAGTTCTGCCAGTGAAAATCGGTCAAGATTTTTTTAAAGTAAGAACCGCTACTGCATATACTTTTATATGCAATTAATAAAAAACTGCTCATTTTATATGTTAATAATTATGGTAACTGTTTGTATGGTAATTATGTACCAAATTACGTTCAACTCATAACACCGATCAAACGAGTGTAACATACTCATACATATGTTACCCGAGTACTTAATGCATTATATTAGTAGAGAGAGACTAGATGTCCTTTGCCTAAGATTTACTTTTAAAATTACAACTGTTCACGGTAATAAATTACCTGGAAAGATTTCATGGCGCCGTACAGGAAAATGAAGGTATTTTATTCTTGTTTATGCATTTAGCAGCAGGTAACGATTAGTCACTCTGCTAATCAGACGTTGTGCCGACGCGCCGCCATACTGTGGGGAAGCCCTATCGGCTTACATTTTATTTGCAATTGAAATATAATGTTACTACATTATTATACACACAAGAGGTTTACATGTGGGATTTATAAAATACCAGATTTAGTCCGTGACTATAAACGCGTGCAGTTTTATCGGATATCGCAAGTCATAATTTTCGGGTTGATATGACACCAATAATTTGGCTTAAATTAGGAAAGGATATTTTTTTTTAATTGCTTCAGTATATCTAGAGAGAAACCTCCTACAACTTAACAAACTCACGAACTTTACCTCTTATTAATACTTAAGTACAGAAATCGTGTCCAATGAGTTCAGTATTATCTGTATGATTATACTAAAACCATAGAGAATTGTGATGAGATGATGAGATGTAATATTACTTCTTATGAGACACATTTGAGTTTAAAATTCTATTAATGATGATGTTCTTTAGTAAAAAATAAAAATTCGAAGTATTTTTATCGTTGTAATCATTTCTTTAATTGTAACTTCATATGAAATGACGAGCTATTAACTTATTATTCATTTTAAACAGACGACAATGTCATGTAAACTTATAAATTGAAACTACAAATGATTAAAAAGACTTATTCAGAAACTTTCTAGACCCGCACAATCCTGTCTATGCGACGTTCCATTCTATTTTGAAAACAATTTTTTCCCAACAGTCGGAGCGTAAAGCACACAAAATAAACAAAACCGCATTGGTGAGACGGGGCCGCCGGTTAACGGTACAAAGGAATGCAGACAACCAGGTGGATCTATCGACCTACGTGTTTGACGCCAATTATATTATTTATCTACCATAGACAAAATATTAAAAAACAAAATATTTGAAGTTTATATGCATCAATATTTCATTTTGGCCGATGTAAATAATAAGTATTATTTATTTACTTATATAAATAGGTGTTAATTTTACTAAAAGTAAATTATTTTCAATGAAATAGGTAAATGATCACTAAATCATATACTTATTACTCGTGTTAAAAATGGTTGCAGTAATTAAAATTATCACTCTTCCTATACTTTTAATTATATTGAATAATTTTGTGTATCCTTTTCAAAAACCTATTTATCGTTGTCTTTTCGTTTTCTCGCATTTTATCTGTAGCTATCATTATGAATGTATTTTTATATAAATGAAACTGCATCTTGTTGTTTATTTCTATAATAGATATTTTTTTAATAGAATATTTTTCCGACTTATTACAGGAACTAAATATAAATGACTACAACTAATATGAAAATGAAACTTTAAAAACACGTTTCTGTCTTTTAATGGTTCTTTAATTTATAGTTCGACAGTATTAAAATAAATGAATATTCATAAATAATTAAGTTGGTTATGGTAAGTATTTAATTAATATACAAATAACAAATAAACGACATAGAGAAGTAAGTAAATAAATAAACAGGATGTTTTCGTCGAACCAGTTTTCATATGAAATTACCGAGGACTGTAGAGTTGTATTATTTTCTAATTATAATAATAATGATAAATAAATAAATATTTCGGATACTTTACACACAACGCCATCTAATCCCCAAACTAAGCAGAGCTTGTATTATGGGTGATAAATAAAATAAATACATAAACATACTTTATTTTGTAAATACATACATATTCATAGAAAACACCCAAACTCCGAAACATATATTTGCGGATTACACAAACATTTGGTCTAACCCCGGAATCAAACCCGAGACCTCTTGATCAGTAGTCGCATACGCTAACCACTAGACCAACGAGGCAGCAAAAGATCATGTCACATCGAAGACGCAAATGCCAAAAAAAACTTCTAACTTTAAAAAAGACAACTCCTGCATTAGGAATATAAATTCCTGTGTCGCGGGGGACTTTACAAACATATATTTGATTTGTTTATTTATTTATTTTTCTCCTTACAATTAGTCAGGTTACAGTTTTTTCTAAACATAATAAAACATTTTGCACCTTATATGAAACGGACACAAAGAACACCCAGAGTCAGAACAACAAATGTTAATCACACAAAGTGTAATCCCATGATTGAACCCACGACACTTGGCGCAGTAGGCGTTGCTACTGCTTAAACCACTGCGCCAACCGTGCAGTCGGAACGAAAATATCGAAAGTATCGAAAGAGATAATAAAAGACAATTTAAGCGTACTGTAGCTTTACATTAGACAAATGTTTTTTACAATTGCAAAGACAAGGTTTACACAAAAAGAAAACTAATCTTTACCACTTAATTGTATAAGTGAAAACTCCTTAGATGCAGTGTAAACAAACCATTAATTATTATTATGACTAGGATTACTGTATTTTAAAGCAAGTTTTTCTCTATTATTTTGTTTTACAGAATCTCCCAAGTATACATACACTAATAAATGCAGAGTTCATAATTTTTTTACAACCAGTATATTATTTTACAACTCTATGGTTTGTTCGCTATTTAGGTCTATAGGTTTCATTGTTAGCATCCCATAAAATAAACCCTTCAAGCAAAAGTCTTCAATCCCAGACGTATATTTCTTAATTACAGTCTTCGAGATATAATTCCTTGACCATAAAACGCTTGAACTAATTAAAGTCTAGCTTTGATTAACTTTTAAGTCGAAATAATAATCTTTAAGAACTTGTCATAATAACATTTTTATTATCTGTTTTATGTCACTTCAAATCATTTATCCTATTACGTCATTTAAAGAAACATACAATATAAAGAAAAGTAGATAACAGTAAAAAAACAAAATACAAACTTATTTTCAAATTCAGTTAAATAGGATTAATAATTAAGTTATGTTTGATAAATTTCGCACACTGAATAATTAAATCATATAAAAATATAATATAATATTATTAGCACGGTAGAAGTGTGACTTCGTTTTCTTAATAAATTTAAATCAATTAAAATTCTTTTTTATGGCAATTAAATGAAACAAATTTACATAAAACGTAACTATGAAATTTCTATTTTTTTTAAACTGGCAAGTGTAGATAAGTTTAATGTGTTATTTTATATAATATTCCGAATTAAAATTAACATTTTAAATTCTTTGATTCTTCGTTTTTAGGGTTCCGTAGCCAAATGGCAAAAAACGGAACCCTTATAGATTCGTCAAGTCTGTCTGTCTGTCTGTCTGTCTGTCTGTCTGTCCGTCCGTATGTCACAGCCAATTATTTCCGAAACTATAAGAGCTATACTGTTGAAATTTGATCAGTCGATGTATTCTGTGAACCGCATTAAGATTTTTACATAAAAAAAGAAAAAAAACAATACATTTTGGGGGTCTCCATACTTGGAACTGAAACTCAAAAATTTTTTTTTCATCAAACCTATACGTGTGGGGTATCTATGGATAGGTGTTCAAAAATGATGTTGAGGTTTCTAATATAATTTTTTTCTAAACTGAATAGTTTGCGCGAGAGACACTTCCAAAGTGGAAAAATGTGTGTCCCCCCCCCTCTAACTTCTAAAATAAGAGAGTGATAAAACTAAAAAAAATATATGTTGTACATTAACATGCAAACTACTAACGAAAATTGGTTTGAACGAGATCTAGTGAGTAGTTTTTTTTTTAATCCCTACTTAATATAATAAATGCGAAAGTACCTCTGTCTGTCTGTCTGTTACGCTTTCACGCCTAAACCACTGTATCGATTTTGATGAAATTCGGTATGATGATAGAACTGAACTTGGGAAAGGACATAGGCTACTTTTTACTGCAATAATCGAGACACAAAGACCAAAGCTAGGTGATTATAAAAATACATAAATCGAAGATGTCAAAATGTATCACTGTTTACCTCCTGTCAAAACTTCACAGGTTGCTAGGAATAACACACTTGCATGGCAACCATAATGATAGTTTGTAAATGACATATAGACCAGTAGACCAGAGTAGATAATTTTTGAAAACAAATAAAATTATAGTAGGATGAAACCTATTGGAAAAAGAGGAGAATATAATAAAATGAAAGGAAAAATAATTTACGGGCGATCTGCGATCTGAGGGGGGTCGGGTAGGGGGGGGGAGGTTTTCGGGTCCTCCTCGGACGGGGTGTGAAAAAGCATCTCACTAAGCCGCCATAGTGTGGGCCGCCATACATTATTGTCCGCATTCGCAGCAAGTGTGGTAGCCCCGACCCTTGGATTCTGCTCATGCTTTCCATCAGGCAGGGTAGAGTCAGATTGGATGGCTAAATATATACAACAAAGGGTAAAAAACGGTTTATCTCGATTTCCAGCAAAACTACAAGGAAAATAGTTAAATGGCAAAGTTGTAGGTAATTAAAAGATCTACAACTTTTTAGGGTTCCGAAGTTTATGACTTCGAACCCTTATAGATATGTCATGTCCGTCTGTCCATCCGTCCGTCCGTCCGTCCTCGACTTGTCGTCCAAACAGTAAGTGCTAGAAAGATGAAACTTTGCATGAATATGTATTGTAATTACGTCGACAAAGTGCTACAATAAAATTATGAAATATATTTTTATTTAGGGTACCTCCCCTACACGTAAAGTGGGGATGTTTTTTTTTCTCACGGCTACCCCATCATGCAGGGTATCATTATATAGGTCTTTTAAAAACATTACAGGTTTGTTAAGACGATTTTTTGATTTAGGTATCCGTTTGCGAGAAATTCCACTTTAAAGGCAAACTTTTTGTAAAAACAGGCCGTCCCGCCCGCCGAAAAATTTGTGATAGTGGTCCATTTAAATGAAAACTATAACGAATTAGATGACTTTGTTAGTTCAGGAGTTATAGAGGCTTAACTTTTACAATGCGCTTACTTGGAAAAGTCATACAAAATCAACGCATTAATACGTAAACATAACAATTATCACACGCTTGGCCGATTTTTTATAATATCATTGATCAAAACACTATTATTAAAACATCGATCAAAGTTACAACTAACTACAAGAAATTTTATATGATGTTACCTGCTGATACGGAACCCTTCATGGGCGAGTCCGACTCGCACTTGGCCGCTTTTATTTATTTAAATGATAATCTAGACCACGTACTTCTCGATTAACAACACATCGATAGCTATAAATCGAAAGACATTGTCAAATGGATAGTGTTCACCATTCAGATGTCGCATTAGCCTTTATAAGAAATGATTCTCATCTAGACCGTATTGCGGAAATAAATAATTTTCGAAAGTGAGTTGTAACTAAACTTACTAACGTAAAGTAACTAAATAATAATAATAACAGCAAATCACTTAAAAGAGTCTGTCTCAACTTGTTGATCAGACACACTTGTTGAATGGAGATGGGACTAGTTACGCTTTGTCGATCTTTACTGTATCAAACGCCTACTACGCAAAGACAAGTCTTTAAACTTGACTAATTTCTTTAACACTAGACCCGCAATAGTAAAACAAGATGATTTCAAGATGTAACTGGAGGGATCGTTTAGAATTTTCCACGCTCTTTAAAACACAACTGTAGCTAAATTTCTGTGACTTAGAAATGATTTTAATTTTGTGACAAAACCTATTTAAAGTTCATTTTATATCTCAATATTAAACTTGTTAGGAACGCTTTTCTCTGTATATCAATAAAAGAACTTCATAGTCTCAACTGCACAAACAACCTATAATCATGATTTGTTTTTTGGAATTTCATTTAAAACACATTTTCAAATTAACACTGCCCATTCTAAGATTCCAAGGTTGCCTGGAAGAAATTGCTTTTTAGCGATAACGTCGTCATTCGTACATGCTCAGCAAATTGATATTATCCTAAAAGTGAACTGTATTAACGAGTGTACAATAAAATATATTATATTCTATTATTTTCTGACCACAAAGATTGGATTGAAACGTCGGATCTATCCCACTAGTCCCATACAGCTGACCCATGATGGGACAAGTGAGATTTTTTCGTTCCAGTAGTCTCATGGGACAAGTGACGTGAATATTTCAGTCCCAGAAGTCTCATTACCATCTACGCAATAGGCATATCTATTAACGATCTTTTTATATCAAAATCGCATGACATGGCAAAATAAACCCAGACAGATCCCACTTAGTACTGAAACTGAAATTCTAGTGTCACTTGTCCCTTGGGGCTATGTGAGGAAAAGTCTCACTTGTATCATCATGGGACAATTAAATGGGACTAGTGAGGCAGACCTCCTAATTGAAATTTACAGCTTTTAAACAAATTCGTTTGTAAAACGTACAGCTTAAATAAACTGTGAGATTACTCACTCTTATGCCCGATGTCAGTACATTTAAAATACAATATTACAACACTATCCTGTTATGCTAATAAAGTAGCTCTATTTAGTCGAGGCGTGTCAAATAAATACCTCATATAATGTTCAGTGGTGCAACTGTGTAACATACATGATAACGGATTAAAATCGATTTGATTTGATTTCTGCATACCTGTGGCAAACTTGCTACATTTATATTAATAGCTTAACACATTTATATGAATGATAGTGCTGGTTTATTTTAGGGTTACCAAGTAATAAAGTTTCCGAGAATCTATATGGAAATTTAAATCAAATATTGTAGGGTTTAGGGTCGTTGCCCATCGACCAAAATACCTTTTAATATTATAGTGATGAGGAAAACTGAATACTGAGAAAAACTCATGTTATTCCGCATTAGTTACAACAATTACAATTTCATCTTAAGGCAACAAATTTGAATTAAATTAAAAAAGCTTTATTGAATTTATTCAAAACTAGCTTAGTCACACAGTATTAATCGCAGATATTGTTATAAAGTTAGGGCCACCGCAGACTAGCTACTTTTAGCATTGGCGATCGGCAACTAGTCGCTTTTTAGAAGCTAAATACGGCGACCGAACGCTCCACACCGCACACTTAAAAACGCCAAACGCAGCGATCGAGTCGCTTTTTAGAAGCGCGACACAGCAGCTGAACGCTACTCTCCGCACTATTTCGGATGCCGGTAGCAGCGACTTGGCATCTGAGCAGTCGCTAAAACGCGCGTTTCCGATACCGCGATCGAACGCAGGAAGTAGCTAAAACGCGATGCAGCATCGATGCAGTCGCCAAATCGCCGATCGCCGATGCTAAAAGTAGCTAGTCTGCGGTGGCCCTTAGGCCAAGTCACTCCTAATGTCATCAATCAAAACAAACAGGTACTACAATTTTATTAATTGTATAGATTAATAATAATTACCATTGCTAATTTATATTCGAGTCAAAACAATTATTTCTTAAATACTTTGACTCAAATATAAATTCGTAAGCCTACACAATAGTCAACTTATGATAAAGTTATTTTAACAAAAGCAAAGAATCTTAAAAGTCTCACAAGAAATCTGTACCACCTGTTCTTGTACCGTAGTCGCTCCATTCAGGAGATAATTAAGGTCATTATATAACGGAGCAAACGAGACAGAGCGGCAACAAGTTACCAACCGGCTTCCATGTTAAAATGAATAATTAGCTGAGACCCGCGGTTATTGTTGTAAATGCGAGTACCGCCGCGAAGCAAAATAGTCTAAAAGAAGCCTAAGTTACTCTGCATGTCGTCAGCTGTCTGCTAGTAAAATTCCAGTCAAAATCGGTAGAGCAGTTCTAAAGATAACCTGGAACAAACAGGCGGACAGACAAAAAGTACCGTATATACTTTTATATGTTTATTTTTATCATCATCAATCATCAATAGCCTTCAACAGTCCACTGCTGGACATAGGCCTCTCCTTAGAAAGGAGGTTTTGGCCTACTAAACCACGCTGGCCAGACGGGTTGGTATAGGGTTGGTTTCAAGTTTTCCTTCTCTTTCCGTGATGTTGTTTTGCGTAGTTTATCCCTTAGTCGCCATTTAGGACACCCGCGGGATGAATAGGGTTGGTGACACTCTGTATTCTTAATCCGTCACGACACGGATAGTTTATTTTTATAGATGCAAATATATAGGCAAATGAGTAATGGCTGGTGGAAAACGAAGATCATTTTAACGACCTATCTGTCTTCTGTATGAAATCTGTCTTCCACATACTCATACAAGCAGTTTTTACTACCATTACATGATTATAACTTCCTATTCCCGTTCTATTGTCTTAATTATTCGATAATTCGTCATTTACATCGATAATTGCACACATAGAATGCTTATTAAACAAGTAAATTGTCTGTGGTACAGTAATTTAAGTGGATTTTTTTTTCGGACACACAACGCAAACTAAGCAGAGCTTGTACTTATAAGCTGGATTGACTGATACTAGAAGAATATTCGTATAAATACTTTTATTGACTGACTGCCATGTTGGTCTAGTGGTTAGCGTATGCGGCTGCTAGTCAAGAGGCCTAGGGTTTGATTCCCGGGTCAGACCAAATATTTGTGTGATCCACAAATATTTGTTTAGGAGTCTGAGGTGTTTTCTATGTAAAATATGTATGTATTTAAAAAAAAAGTATGTTTATGTATTTATAACAGTTGTTTAGTACCCTTAATATAAGCTCTGCTTAGTTTGGGACTAGATGACGTTGTGTGTAAAAGTCCGAAATATTTATTTATTTATTTATATTGTAAATACGTAAATATTATAGATAGAAAACGCCCGAACTCGAAACAACTATCTGCAGGTTATACAAACATTTACTCGTTGTCCGACCCATTACGCGACTGAAGCATTTCTTTTACATTTTTGTCAGTAAAGTATAAATATTATTAGATACTACTAAACTGTGTCATAATGATTTCATAACACAAAAGCAGGTTTGCATTCCACAAATTAACTGAAAGTAACAATTATAAATAAAATGTAGACATGCTACTTTCACTGTACTCGGGAGGCTCGCGGCTGTATTTTATACATTTCAATCAAGTAGAGATAGATCTTCGTGTATAACCCCCTCTAGGCTAGTTGAAAACGTTTTTCCTTTTCTATTCTATTCTCGTAAGAACAGCATAGTAGGCTAAAACCTACTTTCAAAGGAGAGATCATGTCCAGCAGTATCTAAGAGACTGAATAGAAGAAATCCATTTGATCCCCACATCAACAAATTTCTTTCATTTCTCATGAGAGTGCGGTACACTAGAAATTTGAGTGTAAGACAAAATCTGAGATCAGCACTAGTATTTATTTTATTTAATATATAATTCGAAGTGTTCAGTTTTTATATATCTCTACTCAAAATTTCGGCGAGGATTTGCTAAATTACCATACGAGTTGATTACTTTTGCAGCCCTTACATTTTGCCCCTCATTTCTATCCAGCTCCCAATTTATGTACCCACAATATTATACTTGCGTAATAACAATAATTTATGTTTATGTTATTATCAAATGTGAAGCGTGACAGATCTGCTCTTAACGGGTTTCTTGCTCTCCCTACGTTTCTTATAAAACATTTCTTAAATTAATTATAGTCTGGCCACGCTAACTCTGCAGAACGAAAAAAATTATAGAATTTGAAAATCTATAGATGGTAACACCGCCTAGACTACGAAAAACTAATTTGATACTAGTTGTTTTTTTTATTTTAGCCAAGTTATTTTGTTTATATTCTGATTTTTTCTTGGTTAAGAATAGTCATGACTTCAGCACGATGCATTGTCGATTTGATACAGTTTTTGAGGTATACCCTACCTCACTACCACACCTCACTACCACACCTACTTATAAAATACCTCGGGCATAAGTAGGTACAATACAGGTTGTAATAATTCTGATTCTTAACTTTTAAAAATCTACTGAGGCTATGGTTTATCTACACATAAATAATAATAAAAGGTAACTTTACTTTAAGATCTATAAAACAACTCAAGGACAGTATAAAAATAACGATAGATTTTTGAATGATAAACATAATTTATTTTTAGGTTTCATCAAGATATACATTAGTTTTTTTTTGTTTCTACAGGCTCGTTTCTTAACAAAATTTTTATTATGTATCTATGGCTCCATGCCGCCACATCATGTTTTTCCATAAGAACTGTCCGTTCGTCAATAATATTATTATATATAAATTTGCGTAAGGTTTCTCTGCAGCCAGTAAAATCAATTGATTGCCTCAATTGAAGTAGTAATTTACGCAGAGTAGGAACTTTTTTTCGGGTCAAATAATACTGATATATTGTATTTCGTTTGGCGCATTGGTCAAAATGATCAATATTAACTTTCGTTGCCCGTGCTGCACGCTTTTTGCCAGAAACCCTCCAGATCGCTGAATCCTGTAGAAATAAATATAAACTTTATTTTGAACTTGTATTCAATGCAATATGTATTGGATGTACGTTGTACCTACTTTAATAATCTAACGAAAATTTTAGAAAATAAATACGTAAGTAACGGATTCTTACCAGTCATTGAAGCGATCTTTTTAATATACTGGTTCTCACTATTGATGGTAAACTCTTCAAGAGCCTTCAGCATCCGTAGGGCAACTTGAATATGAGGTTTAAATTCATCACTTATACTACCTGGAATGTCTAAAAATAAATACTTGTTAAGAGTTGAGTATCTATAATTTATGTAATAGTTGCTTATGACCTAAATCCTATCTGTAGGAAGCAAATCTATAGGTAGATATGTTATTGAAATTGGACGTTAATTTGACACGAGCTTCTTGTCACCATCATGAACAGGCTATGAGTATTTGAAAAAATGTTCTTAGATACATATAATGGTAAAATAAAACGGCGAAGTATCAAAATTAGTAGATTTACTTACACGTCAACTTTTCGATATCTTGTAAACATTGTCGTTTTTGGCTAAGGACGACATCACACTGTGCCTTCACAGCTTGGAATTTACTTATCATGTTATATAATAACTTCCGCACTCGACTTTTAATAGGTTTAACTATTTTTCTTTAAAATATATGAAAAACAACAAACAGCATATGCAATGTGACAGCTCACGTACCACAAAAGTGACATCAGAAAAAGTATACCATATAAAAAACTTTTTGGGGTTGCCCATTTATTCCACTGCAGAGTTAGCGTGGCCAGACTCTATCAGAAAACCGAAAAATATGTTCATGTTAACCTATATATATATATTAGTTAGTATAACTTTTCTGCGCCTAATCTCTTCCCTATCGTGCCGGATAGAGCATCATCGGATTTTGAGTGTGAGGGCACAGATTGTGAGCCTAAGTTTGCGTTCACACTTGTGCGCTAAGTATTATATTTCCTGTGCGTAGTCTCCGTTGAGACTGGCTGCCGCGTCGTGGCGGAAAACGAATAGGCGTCCAACATTATCCTCATACTATAAATTTGTATACATATAAATTTGTAAACGTGGACACTTACACAAGCTCAAAGTTGCTCAGCGTGCAATGGAAAGGGCTATGCTCGGCGTTTCTCTGAGGGATCGTATCAAGAATGAAGTTATCCGTCAGAGAACTAAAGTCATCGACATAGCCCACCGGATTAGCAAGCTGAAGTGGCAGTGGGCTGGCCATATTAGCCGCAGAACTGATGACCGTTGGGGTAGAAGAGTTCTGGAGTGGAGACCGCGTCTGGGCAAACGTAGTGTAGGACGCCCACAGGCCAGGTGGAGTGATGAGTGATTTATAATTTGTTTGTGAGTGCGACACCGGAGGCCCAGTGATTCAGAAGCATCTCACTAGGCCCTCATGGTGAGGGTCATCAGGCTGCATCGTGTGCACTCACAGTGAGGATGGTGACTACCACTCGTGGATTCTGCTTATGCTTTCCATTGGGCAAAGTCACTTTGGCAGCTTCATATAAAAAAATATAAACATCGTCTGGATGACAATGTCTTTGACAGTAAGTCCGAATTATGCAATATATTTGCAGGAAGTAATAAATAAATTAAAATACCACTAAGTATTTATTGTCAAACTATACAACTTCAATAAAGACAAATTTTAATTCTACTGGCGTACTAAAATAAACCTTATTGGACGTAAGTCATAGAGTAATAGTAAACTTTATAGTTATTTGGTGTCGTTAACAGGAGTGCATGAAGCACTGATTCAGAAACCTCTTACCTAACAGCTTCGTCGAAACATTCGCGCAACATTTTTCGTCTGCATTCAACGATGACTCGCTTTTCCTTGAAGAAATCAACCGAATCCAGGCCAAATAGTACCGACGAAAATTCAACTTTAACAGTTTAATTTTAAGTGCTAAAACGTTTTGAAAACTGAAAATAATAGCCAACAATAAGATTAAAACGTGTTCGTCTCAGAGAGCACTATTTTATTTAATAGAGTGTAAGAGTCAATGAACTCCACATATCGGAACTATCAGCGAATGTTTTTTTTTTGGCAAAATACCGTTACGCCATCGTTCATTATGCCAGCCTCCAACATTGCGAGACGTAATTGTTCTCAATTCATAAAGGAGGTAAGTTTTTCTATAAAGTGTAATTTGTAGATAAAGCAAAGACTTTTTTATATAAATTGAAGCCTAATAAACTAACTTTACTCTGCCTGATGGAAAACAGAAAAGCGGTTTACAACTGAAGTACACATACGCAGTGTCTTAACTACAGAAAATTTTATTTTGCAATCCCTCCTACAGAGCAGTGGCAAGTGAAAACAATAGAAAATCGCTATCTTAATCACCACGGTATTAAGTCATGTTCCCATGTGATGACAGTTATCAGATTAACAAGGAGTTTTTGACTTTGGTCGAAAACTTTAATTAACTAGTATTAATTATTATTAATATCGTTTGGTATCTATAGTGACGAAAATTGTTTATCAAAATGTAATCATGGGGGACCACAGGTTATAAAAGAATCGCGGTCCGTTATCTAATCAGATTGGATGATAAATAATTCTGCCATGTGCCAAACTTATCTAATTGTTGATCTTTTAATTTCATCCCGTGACCACGAGGGATACACTACGTATTAATTTATTACATACACATACATATTAATTGTTAAAATGCGGTATTTTATTTTGAAAAAACTATTGCGAATATGAACGATCCTTGCTTGTGTCAAATTTGTTGTTAGATATATATCGTGTACTAGCTTCATATCGGTTATCGCAGTAAATAGTAGCATATATATAATTTCTCAAGTAAATACTTAATTAATTAGTATGTGTTATGTTATGTGTTCAATGTGATAGCCATTTCATTTCGTAATTATAGATGTTCATGTACAGTACATGATTACAATACACTACAATATGACATTTATAATAGGAAAAAAATCTTATCTATTACGAAATAACAAATAACACACTCATTTTCTCTCCAATCACAGTTTCCTGTGTAAAAACTGTTTTCAACAATTTTGTTGTGTCGTAAATACTACACATAGACGTTTGGTCGCAATTTTTGTAGTACGCCATGCACAACGCACGTGCTATGTCATAGACAAAAACAATTTAACCTTTATTCATAAAGGTTAGTGTAATTTAAATTTGGAACTTTAGAAACATCTAGAAAAAGAAGACGAAAACGAATTATTATCTTTTGTCTATTAAATTGCAACTATTGCCAGGCTTCAAAAATAAATCATGTCAACATAATTACGGTGTGAATATAAATTAATTTAGTATTTCAGCACATTTAAAGTTAATTAAGCATTACTGAAGTATAAAACAATAAACTTCAACAAAATAACACGAGCGTTGCACTTTTTGTAACACACTAACACTTAAAAAACGGCTGACATTTCCTTTGCACTTTGAGCATCCTAGTTTTTTTTTATAACGCCGTGTGTAACACATATAAGTAGTTATAAATTTCCGATTGAAAAATACCGGATAATCGCGATTACCCAACATCCGGTCAGGGCTACACCAATACACCGTTTGTTGTTTCCATCAGAAGCTAGCACTGGTATTGATTAGAAAAAAAAACATGTTTGAAACCAACAACAACATAGTTTGATAAAAGTCTGGTTTGAAATTTTAGTTAACTTTTCGTCCCCTAGATGGAGCTCTCACAATACATAGATCGCGCTATCGTTGTGTTACACATGTTAGTATGTATATAAGATGGCTAAACATATGTATGACAAAACACGACTGGTATTAAGTTCAAGGCGTTTGCCAATTAAAGCGTGGAGCCCTAGAGCCCTACGAACCCACGGAACAGTGCAGAAACTTTAATTTATTAAGTTTGGGACTAGATGGCGTTGTGTTAGATGTCCGAAATACTTTTCCGGCGATGCTTCGTATGTTCCTGAGATATGTTTTAAGCTCTTATAAACACTTTAAGTTTAGGAATTTGATATTAGTACTTAGTTTTTTACAATCTTAAAGTAAACAATCCCATATTTTCTTTAGGGTTGTTAATTCAGATATAAAAAACTTATATTTATATTCTATATTTCTGTACAGTACTAGTTAAAAACTGGTTGACAAATATATACTGTATTTGGACTTACATTAAATAGACTTCTTTCTGTATTAGTTTACCTAGGCAGTACATATAATGTGCTAATAGAAAAATATAATAAACACAATGCACGTCGGACTGCGCATAAATCAGAGGCGGATGTCCGAAATTTATACAAACACATACTACAGCTATTAAGTATTACTATTAAGTATTTAAAGAAGCATAATTACTAAATAAACTGCACTTTACAAGGTCAGAAAATTTTTGTATGACGCATATATTTCGACTGTTATATAAATATAAAATACGTACGTATTTACATGTATATACGCAGTATATCCCCGAAAGACCCGGCCGACCCGGAGTATTTGAAATTCTCGGATATCCTCCTACTATGTATGTGTTTATAAATGTAAACTTTATATGTGTAATATTACACATATAAATCTTCCTCTTAAATTACTCAATCTATTGCTGAAAACTGCATCAAAATCCGTTGAGTAGCTTGAAAGATCTAAGCGAACAGACAGCGCGGCGGAAGTGACTTCATTTTATACTGGTATGTAGGTAGTTAAAGTAAATCCCTACACAAATAAATAACATTTAAATGTATGTTGTATGTACTTAAGTAATTTCAAATAAAGTTTTTAATAAATGCATATGAAAGTAAATGCGGTGCTTACATAAAAAATAAATTTTAAATTATGTTTGTCTGTCTATCTGTTAGTTCGAGGCTAATCTTTGGAACGGCTGGAGCGATTTTGACGGGACGGGACGGGACTAATGGCAGATAGCTAATTACATAAGGATTACCTTAGGCTATTTTTTTGGCTACCTTTGCTCCACGACGTTACTCGCGATTAACAACAATAACCGCGGGATTTAGCTAGTACCTTTATTAATTACTTGGTACAAATAAAGGAAGATTACTATATTACCGTTTTTCAACGTATTGTGTTATTTGTATGTAGACCAATAACATACTTTGTTACAGTTACTGATTACTACAATCACCTTTATTAAAACGATGCTCATTGGACCACTGCCTAATTAACTATTAACTGTAACATATTATTAGGAACGAGATTACGCATTAGAACGAACATTAGAACGTGCCATCTGAAAACGAACACTGCACGGACACTGTAGCATTTTGCTGAGATGGTAACATTTATGCTCAGCTCAGTACTGTTAATGTTGTTATTGTCTCTGTTTCATGAATTGTGGGTCAAGAATAAAACATATTTTCATTTCATTTTTTTTCAACAACGGCTCACGACAACGAGTCAAAACATTTCTGTTCGCATTAAATTTCAAAAACTCTTTCTTTCGCTACCGAAATTCATCTAAAAGTGTGGAATATTGGAAATTTTTGGTTATAAAATCTCAATTACATTCAAGAGTTATTAACAGAATACAATTATAATGGTTTAAATTTTTTGTACCAATAATTTTGTAAGAATCCTTTTATGCCTTTACGAGTAGAGTTTTTCAATAATAGCATTTTGTAACATGCTAAAACTTATGCATATATTTTTAAATACAACTGAGGTTAATTAACGAAACTTATATATTGAAGAAATTTTAAAATCAGATGCAACCGGAGTTAAACATTCAGCGAAGAAAGTAATAAATCACTCAAATTTAAAGATTTAAAAAAGTAACTGACACTAACTGTTAATAAATGACGTTAACTGTTGCAACTGTTTTACAAATTTTTGGATAATAATTACTAGTACTTACTAGTATTAATTATCGCCTCTATATGTACAAAACAAAATTTACAAAAAATGACATAATATAACAACATTCCTTTCGTTTATGACAATTCCATACAACGCGTTCCATTCCGTGCAACTAACCAGACGAATACAACCGCCTTAAATAATTATGTCACGTGGCAGCACTGCTCTATCGTACTTGTCTATAGTTAATGACGTCAGAGAGACCTTTGAAAATTTAAATGTGCAACTGTGTAACATTCTCAGATTGACTCGACCTCAATACAACTTCATAAAGTTTACTTAAATTTATTTTATACAGTAACTGTAATATATTTTTAAAATTAAATTACCGTAACTTCAAGAACACAGGACAAACTGTTGTTTATTTATCTGTTTGTACAATTTCTGAAGACAACGTCTTTATAGAACTTTTGACTTCTCTCGCTTTAGCGTCATCGCCTTCTGTAAGTCATAGACACAGATATCTATATCTAGTTATGAAGACAATACTAATGTTCTTATTTAATTACAAAGTTTTATAAAAAGGTATATTTAAAGTATTTTAAATACCCAGAACACTGTTTCTGTAGGTAGTAGAGCCACGCCTAGTTCAGCACGAGTTAGCCGACTCGACCGGGGCAGTACTACCCTCACACAGAAGACCATCCACTAATAATGACAGTATTCTTGCTGTCGTTTTTCGTTGATGAGTGTGAGACCGGAGGCCCAATCATTCAGCATCATTATCCTGGCATCCGAAGGCCGGGAGAATGATGCAGAATTATCTCACCAGGCCGCCATGGTATGGGTCACCATGCTGCATTACCTACCCTCACAATGAGGATGGTGGCCCCTACTCCTGGATTCTGCTCATGCTTTCCATCAGGCAAAGTAGAGTCACTTTGGTAGGCTTAAATATTAAAAAAAAACTGTATGTTCTTCTGTACTGTACATCTGATATGAATAAACAGAACTTGTTCTATGTTAATCATACTGTTGATAAACATACTCATATATTTTTTGAATACATACATACCTACATAAATAATATAAATGTCTACCTATTAGAATCTTATTAAAATGTATAATATTTTCAAAAGTAGGTCAGTAAAAAGTATATAAATAATATCCAACTACTACATACTTTTGTTATAATGTAATCAAATAAAAGCATGCAACGTGCGAAGCAAATTAAGGAGAATTCCTTTAGTTTTAATATAGCAGTTCCGGTTTTGGTTCACAATTAGATTTAAGTATTCATACCTAATATACACAATATTTTTACCAAGACTAATAAGTCTAATAACATGAACAAAATATATTGTGAACAGTTTTAGTTACTTATTTAAAATTTGTATGCATAAAACCGAGTTAATACATACAATAAACCGATATTTGTAGTTACCATAGCCTTATAAGTTATAAGTGTTGTCATTAGTCTTTTATCTACTGTTAAATTAAAAAAATATTGATAACTATCATCTTAATTTGAAACCCATAGACGTTCAAATGGAATACATAAATAATTGGCTGTGACATACGGACGGACAGTCAGTCAGACAGACAGACAGACAGACAGACAGACTTGACGAATCTATAAGGGTTCCGTTTTTTGCCATTTGGCTACGGAACCCTAAAAAGGGCGGGAGTTTGAAATTTACCATTTGTAATTATAACTGGACTAGCTGTTCCTTCTTTAAAAAATAATTAATTAAAAAAAAAATTGATAGAAAGTGATATAAAAATCATTTCTGAAAAAAAAATACTCGTAATTTCACAAAAATTGGATAAAATTGCATGATTTCATTACATATTCCTCTAAAATACACATTTTACCTGCGTCAAAGAGAATATAATTCGAGGTACATTTTGGAATTCGCCTTTCTTTAGTCGAATTGTTTATTCGAAAGTTGTCTTTAAAAACATTTTTATTGTTAATTTTTTTATTTTATTTTTTTAAATTGTTTTATTTTATTATAATGTAGAATTGTATGTATGGTGTATTAAATTGGTGTCCAGTAAAGTTTAATAATTCATGTACTTATAATTTATTGAGGATTTCAAAACATATAATAAGTGTTTTATTCCCTTAGCGAAAACTATTAGGACTCTAAGACGGCTTTATCTAGTGCAATATTTTAATTTCGAGATAGTGTTGTTCAATCAAGTTTCTCTGTGGCCAACTAAGACGCGATAATTAGTCGAATTATCATACGAGTATTAAACGCATAGATACACAGCTTCACATGCATAGTGGTCATTTATTACAAGCACGTGTCATTAATTAGAAAACCGAATACAATTTTTATAACTAGCTGTAATAGATGTTCTATTTGGACATTTCTATCATTTACACCAAAGTAGACTCTGAAAACGAAACCAATTATGTTTGTAGTTTTGACATTTGTGTTAATCAACTTTTAGTATCGATTGACTTCTGCAAGTAGTTGCCGGTAGTAAAATTTGTTTTTTGTAAACAATACAAAAAGCAAACACGCTGTTAGTAAGTGAAAGCTATATCATTATACTCGATATGAAATGTCCAATTATTCCCTGACAGCTAAATCACTTTATTAATTGGTAATATTAAGTCAAACAAGTGGCCAATTTCTGTCAATGTCAATGTCATGTACGCGTCACATAATTGATTTTACTAGGTACCTAGTACTCACTTATTATAACGTTTAAATAAACGTTAGCATAGTATTATCTAAGATGTTGTTTCGATAATTTTTCTCTGTCATGCGTTTTTGCGCACGATACTAAGATATTTCTAATAAATATATATCAAACTCACATTCCAAACACATGTACAGCCTGTTACGATGTTTAGTTACAACATTACTGTAAAAAAACTTGTGAAATATGTTAGTGGATAATTTATTGATTTTAATTAATGTTTAAATAGGAAGTATCGCAATAAGGCACGGCCCTAACTTAGTCATTTAGTAAGTTTCTATAATAAGTCCTATTAAGGCTTACAAATCGTTACATTTCATGTTCCTTACATGTGGTATACCAAAGAATTAGATTTAATTAAACTATTTTTTGGTATAGGGAAAAGAATAACAGATATCCTTATATGGCAACCATAAATATAGAAACAAACTATACGTTAGTTACAGCAATATTGTTTGAGTAATTCACAGAAGTTTCACTACAGTGTTATTGATAGTTAAATATTTGACCTATGAATATAATTGGGTTTTTAGAAGTATTATCTAAAACTTACACCATCTCAATGTTCTATTCTTCGGGTCCAAAAGAAAAGGAAAAAAACTTGTAGATTTAACATAAACAAGTTTAATAATAACAAACAAAAATATTGTGCGACAAGATAAGGGATTCAAATAGAACTATTATCAGTACATTAATGTCTATGAAATCGAATAAAGGTTTGTTTCCAACCGAATGCTTGCCCATAAAACTTATCAACGAGAAATACTTAGTAATATATGTTTATGTCAATTAAAGTGTGACGCAGGTCACGGTGATAAAAATAACTTGTAATATTAACAAAACGATGCCTTTGTAGCTTTAATTTCAAATTCATTGCTTTGACAATAAAACTGTCAGGAGTGGCTAATTACGTCTGGGAAATACCTTGTTGTCCAGATTTTACTGGGGGTACATAGTTAAGCTGCTTAAACTGAATCTTTTTTACCGACTTAAACAAAAGGAGGAGATTCTCAATTTGACTGTATTTATTTATGTTTATTACCTCTCCTGAGAAGACACCCGAGCCCAGGAATGTGACGTCATGGGTTGTTGATAAAAATTGTATTCTCCCTCGTACAACATTCCCTTGACCCAATTTAACAAGTGATCATCTCAACAAGTCATCCATGTAGACATACGCCCACGCGACACAACGTCCAGACACATTATATACAGCTCCTGGCCCGTCCCATATATGTAATAGGTTTGTGTGGGACAGTTTGGGGATCCACTCAACAATTGTGTAGGCAAAAGGTCAAGATTTGTATTTATCCATAAATATATTAGCATAAAAATTTATTTAACTTCTTTTGATTTATGGTAATATAGTTATTTTTATAGTCGCCACTTTTAATCTTTTATAGCATGGCAACAATCCTCGGGAATTTAATATTTGTCGTTTCCATTACGTTATTGCGTAACATACCTTACCTAAGATGTTAATTTCAGAACTAAGTTATTCAACTAAATATAACTTATTGACTTTGAAAGCATTTGGAAGCTTTAATAGTGTTGTTTTGTAATTAGTTAACTGTTATAAGCTTCATGAAATTACAATTGTTTTGTTCAGTTTATATAATTTGTGAGGAAATAACTTTTACCTCTGTTACATGTTAGGTAGTGGCTAATAAATACATTGGCACTTAAACGCAATTATTAGAAATGTGGGTGACACAATGCGCAGTATATGAATTCATCTCTTATATCCCCCAAAAGGAATAAGAAAGTTTGGGATATTTGTAACTTTTAAGCGCCTCCGTTTATCATAGTCTGATCCATAAAACCAATCGATCGATCAACAGAAAAATAAACTTGTCTTTCGATTAGTCGTACCAATTAAAAAAACCCATCCAGATTGTCCGATCAGTCCGACCAATAGAAAACCGAGACCGGAGGCCCAATTATGCAGAAGCATCTCACTAGACCGCCATAGTTGTGGGTTACCAGGCTGCACCTAACAATGTGGATGGTGACCAATACTCTTGGATACTGCTCATGCTTTTCATCAAGTAGAGCAACTTAACTTTGGCAGGGTCATATAAAAAAAAAGAATTAAAAGGAAAAGTTGGTAAGGTGAGAAGCCAATGACAAGAATGCAGTACTATTTGCGACCTTGTTTGTATTGTTCTAGACAATTTTAAATAAACATGTTTGGCCTTAACGTTATCAGTGTTTGTCTAGAGTACAATATTAATACATTATAAATCATAAACCTTCATTAGTTATCATGCTTGTTAAAGATGCCGTTTCTCAATGTTCTCGATCAACTTCTTGCTTCAAACATTCCAAAATATATGTCAATCTTAATAAAAATGTATTGTGTGTATGTAGTGTGTTATTCTAGCATTCATTCTGAGGTAGTATACATACATAGTAAGAACTAAATAGAATATTTCCATTTTCAAGACCAGTATTCCACGTCCGTCTGAGCGGTAGAAAGGACTGATAGATAGAATTAATCTAACTATCTAACTTGCTATCTACATCATAATCAAAGGTTCACGATATTCAATCCTTTCTATCATAAGTCATTAAGTCATATCGGTAACGCCAACTATAAAGTTTTTTAAATGACGAGGCAACAGTTGCACAGATAAACTATTATATAGTTTTCTAAATAACCATTGTTTAATTATTTAGATATTTAATTATGTTAGCTTCTTCGTATAGTAACAGAAATAAAAAGTCTAAACTTCACCAGTTACAATAGCAGAGAACAATAGCGAACAAGCGCGATGAGGTACACACCACATATAAATGTGTTCGGTAAGAAACCGAACGCATTGTCGACTAATTAACAAAACGCAATGTTGGAATGACTAATATTTGCTACATACAGTCACGATACCTATGGTAAAAATTATATTTTCTAACTGACAGGTTGACCCAATAATCACATCGGGCAATAAAAGCATTCCAGCATTCCATTTCAAAAATATATAAGAAATAAAGAATAGAATTCATTATGTGTATTACGGACATTACGGTAGGTAATCTCAATATTAGACCATTTAATGTTAAAACTCCATTAGTGTGTTACAAATAAACAAACGCAGTATCCATAATCACAGACTAAATTATACAATAATTAAACTCCTAACTTGAACCAACCAAAGTGTAACCAGACCGTTAGTTACTACAAGTTGCTTAATGCGCGAGGTCCCTTATTTACGTGGATTGCAAACGCTCGTGAAGCGGAACTGAGGCTATCCTGCCCGTATTTCTATCCGAGCGAAGGAAATGATGACCTGTTTGATTTCCATCCATCCTTACAGTACTTCGGATACGATTTTCAACATCATTTTGTTTTGTATATCCGAGTGTTGGAGGAATTTAATGTTTTCCAATATATGTATACGAAAGTAATCTAAATGAGATGATGGATTTTGATATGGACACTAAAAATGCATAATATGTAATTTGAATCGCCGTTTTTAGGTAGGGTAAAGTCGGGATAGATGCCCCACTTTTTGAAATATGTTCTTCATTCAAAAAATGGTCCTAATTAAAAAAAAATACAATTTTATAAATAATATCTATGCATTTTCTACTTTAATCTGTGACTTGCATTTTTGGCCCTACAAATTACAGATTTTAATGACCATGAAAATAGTAAGAAGGATAGATGTCTTTGGCGCAGGATAGATAACCTTCATACATTAGGTATACCTAAACGAAAAACTCAAACTTTTATGAGGTTTTGAGGACAAATGGTGTTTTAGCAGTATAATATCGTATAACAATTCGAATGTTTTAACTTCCTTACAATTCTCTCGTTTCGACTAACGTATGGGATTGTCTCTGACTATGTTTTTACAAGCATCCTTTTAATGTTTGTTGTATTAACCTGATGTTTTTTTTTACGACAAAGGAAACTCATTAACAGGAACCTTCCTGTTACTGAGTTGTTTGTAAGAGATTTTCGCCAGCACTTTGTAACGTTTTAGTCACAAATGCATTACCAGACGTAAGTATGTGTACGCTCTTAATTTTGTGTTATTTTTTCCTAATTAAAAAAAAGCAACTCTCGCATTAGGAATACATCCTGTGTCGCAGGGGTCTTAACAAACATACATGAAACGGACACAAAGAACACCAATAGTCGAAACAACTATTTGTGGATAACTCAAAATGTTTTCCCATGTGGGATTTGAACACCTTAACGCAGTAGAAAGAGTCGTAGCGACCGCTTAAACCACTACGCCATGCATGCAATGACGGGAATGACAATCAGTCTTTCTTGGAGTAGTACAAATAATAGTTGTAGTATAGTATACTGGAGTTGTTCAGAAAATATCATGCGAACTGACAAAATATCGATGTTATCCTTGTCTTAAAATATTATATCAAATTTATAGGTGTCTTATGATGTCTTTTATACGAAATCTGGGATAGGTTTACTAAACCAATCTATTCTATTTAATCTAAAGATTAATGAAGATTAGCATAAGATTAACTCTTAATGCCCTTGTTGTATACACGATAGACAATCCGAGACACGAAAAGATCATTTCATGAATATGTATTTATAACATTAGTTTGAATAGTAATAATTAATATTGATGTCATGTAGACAATTATGTAAACGAAAATTTTCTGTAATATATCAAGAAGTAGTATTTTTATCCGATACAAAACACTTGAAGGGTAAATATAATTCAAGAAATACTAGTACCTACATTATAAGGTAAAATAATTTCTGGTAACTTCAGTAATCTGACATAAAACATAAGCTGAACATAATTTACTTTACACCAAAATTTAATTTTGGTGTACATTACTACATCAAAATTTATACAGACATATTTACTTTCGATTTTTTAATATTAGCATGAATAAAATAACAGTGTTTTCAAAACGAAATATTATAACCTCCTTGACTCATCGACAATTCCAATAAATTCCTCTCTAAAATTTAAAAATAAAACTACAATATTTACGATGCTTCCATATCTTGATATAATGGACGCACTAAAGGCCAATTGCATTCTATTGCTGATGACTCATGCTATAAATTTTGTAATAACGTGTAAGTTGCAACCAATTAACATAACCAGAGAGATAGACCTATCCTAGACGTGACTGAGTTACGTCATTTAATTACAAAAGCATGTAAACATATAATTATAAATCAAAATATTTAGAAGCATTCATCATCATCATCGCGGTGGCCAGACGGGTTGGTATTAAGTTAGTGTCAAGTTTTTCTTCTCTTTGCTGTGTTGTTCAATTATCCTGCTTAGTTTTCTCCCTGGATGAATAGGTGTCCAACGTTATCTGTCCAACTTTTAAGCTCCCAACTCGGACAATTTTGAAGATAAATTGTTAGAGTCGTCTAAACGATTAATAGCGACTAAGACCTTGTATCAAAGGTTAATAATTAAAGATTGCCTGGCGACATAATTTTGATTCTTTAATGTATTGAATGTTTTGTTTCATTGACCAATTTAAATTGTCATTGTTTATAATTTTGCACCATGACATTGAAATATAACTTGACACTTGATTTATAAATTTATTTTTAGATGTTTACATAGGTCATTATGTTATAGCAAATATATTTAAAAGAAAATAGAATTCAGACTTCTAAGCATATGTTAACATTAGGTAGTTCCCTATTTCAAATATATGAAATGATTCCGTGTGCATGTTTATTTGAAAATGTACTACATATTGTCTAGACTACATTTTAGGTTGATATCGCATACCGAAATTGCCGAAAAAAAACGCTAACAATCTTGAAAACAAGATGTTTCAAGAAAAATTACTACATCATCGTATGTCAGTGTAGGTAATATATCTCTGTCTATCCTGTCGAGACTAAAAGTAACCTTTGATAGTGCGAAATCTACGAGGTAAAAGTTTTAAGTTGTATTTTCACAAGTTCCACCAAATGCCGACAATCGTGAGTATAAATTAAATAAAAGTGTGACGGTATGCATTTATATCAACGAAAGAGGCATACATACATACAATTGAGTAATCACGAGACGTTTATAAAAGGAATGTACTATTTCTTGATTAAAAGTTATATCTGGTGCCAATTGGCTTCAGAATATTTCCTACATCGTGAATGCCGTACGTAAGTGCGGTTCTAGGAATGATCACGTGCACAGAGATCTATTAATAAAGATATAGAGAAGATGGAAAAGTCAAAGAGTTAGAACGAGAATAAAACCACATAAACCGGTTCGACTGGATTGGGGACGGAACGTAACGTAATTTTTTTTTTCCGGGTGTGGATTGCAGACATATTTACTAGAGATCGCCTGACCGTAGTTTTGAATACTTTTTTATTTTATAGATCACTATAACATGAACTGTAATTTTAGGATCAACTATAATTGTAATCAACAACCCACTTACGTCCCATTGCTGGGCTTGGGTCTTCTCAGGAGAGAGTTACGATGGATCATGATATTAACTAAACCCCTGTTTCTTACATCTATCTATGAGTTTTGATTATAATAAGTACACTATATTATATTTAAATTTCAATTATAAGTATCGCTTTATCCGTCGATATAGTCTTTATAATGTGCACAGGGTTAAAACACTTCACAGCTTAACTATAAACTTTGTCCAATTTACACTTTAATCCAATTTTCTCCACTTCTAATGCTAATTCGCAATTTATAGTTTCATTTTGCGTACAAAACCGCTGAATCTAATTTGTGAACCCAACTGCGCTCGAAACACCGTCAATTTGACGCTCTTGTACTATCTTGTAAATCTGTAGATCTGTGAGACCGGACATAAGCAATAAACGACAATGGGTAACACTGTGGGGACACGTATACGTAATTCATGTCTTTATATTGTATGATGTCCGTTTGCTCTTGAATGTAACCCCGCACCGTCAGATGTAATTTAATTGTCGATGTTTATGGATGTAGATCTTACTTCTGTTTGGCCTTGCACCACATCGATTTGTGTGTTAATCTAAGAGTGATCATCACTCTTAAGATTCTATTTCATGCTTTTTATCAGGCAGTGTATCACTTTGGCAGGCTCTCCCCTTACTGACGGTAATTCTCTTTGGGAATATGAAGGCGTGTTTTTTTTATAAATGATTAATAAAACAATAGGTTACGCGGCACGCTACGCTGTGGAGTCAAAATTAGAGCTCAATCAATGTATAAATTTTTGAGTATTGGAAACGTAATCAAAGCAACTTATCGCTTAAATTTAAGAAGATAGATTTCGTTTTTATTTCTAGCTGGTCGTACTTCTGCCTCGAGGCATATCAACTACGACAAATGTACATTTCGTTAATTCTCTCTCTAGAGCTTGTAATCACTTTTGTAATTATAAATTATCACTAACGTATTGCTCAATACAAGCTTAAAATTAAGTCGTTAATTTTAAATTATTTAATCAAAGTAATGAAGTAATAACAACTGTCATTTATGGGTAATTAATTCATTTATGTAATAGTGGACCTCAGTTCTGTCATGCCACACATACTTACTAATATGTTTGACATACATGTAGGCATACATAATATTACCAATATAATTTTATATGTTTTACGGCCTAAAACTAAGTTAAAGAGTTAAGATCTCATTTGTCGTTCATTATTTCGATAGGCAACATTGAATTTCATATTTTTCTAATTCTTATTTATTGACAGTTGCTTGTATTAAAAAAATTGAGAAACCGAAATTTATATAGTTAAAACTCTAAAACCGTAATAAAATCCGTTTAATTGTGTTCGGTACTAAAATGCTGATATGGTTCAACGACCAATAGACAGGTTTTTACTACAATAGTTGTGTATCCTTATATTCAGGTTAAACCGGTTGAACTAGTAGCCAACCCCAAATAATATTGGGAATAAGGCTAGGAAGAAGAAGTTGTGTATCCTTATCCTTCAAATACAATTATAAATGGCCCACTTACAGATACTAGTTAGACATTTAAGTATAAGTATTTTGATCAACTACGTATAAGTGTGACATATTAAATGTAATGATACTTATGGCACTAAATAACCAATTTTCTGTGAAAGGCAAACTTTTGCTAGCGATTCCGGTTTTGCACGTGTATGGCGGTGACTGCGGTAAACAGTAGCCTATGTGTTATTCTGATGTTTACCGTATTACCGTGAAATTGCATCCAAACCCGTTAGTACATATAGTACAGACATCTATAAAATCAGTAATTTCTCGATTTTCCTAAGGATTAATAAATAGGTTTTTCAGTGAGTAATTATTCAACTAAACAAAAATTCTATTCATAATTAATCCGTAAAAATCACAAATATACATAAATAAAACAAGCTGGCAGCTACCTCGGACAAAGAATTAGTATAGCTATTCAAAGGGGGAACGCTGTCAGTATCTTCGGAACTTTGCCTAAAGGGACTCCAATAATATATTTTAGTTATTTTATCATAATTTTTAAGGTTTTTAGTTTTTAGGTTCACTGTTTATGTATATTTATTGAAATGAAGAATAATTATGTAGTGTTAATCTTAAATAAATTTATATCACTTGTCTAGTATCCATATTACAAGCTCTGCTAGTTTGGGACTAGATGACGTTTGTTTAAAAAAAAAGATTTTATCCAAATAATAATGCTATTTAGTAGTAAAACAATGTGGTATAAATTACACATTAATTTGAACTACTCAAGTGGTAGGAACATTAAATAGCCTAAGTTATTCCATAAATTCGCAACGGGCTTTATATGGAGGTTTTATGGCAACGTATCGAAACGCTCACATGGCTTCGATAAACCTCACACGTGGTATCCGATAGCTACGCTGTTATGTAAAAAAATTGTAAGAAATTTTACTAAACGCATACCTCTCCTTTCGTCACGGCCGTACTTCATGACTAAAACAATTTATATAACATCTCGCTGGGTATTAACAAGGCTGGCGGAAATTGAAGGTGGTAATAGCAAAATGTCACAACACCCAGTTTTATTAAGGTGTCTTAAACTATGTTCATATTTTTATATTCTCGTGACGACGACGTGTTTGTGAAAGGAGAAGGTATAAAATTACGAAGGTGCGAGTATTCTAAGGGGTTTTGAATGGTGCTAATAATTACTATTAACGAGAAGATGGTTATGGGCAAACTTCAGATCATTTTCACCAATTGATTGTTTAAATTTACTTTTCACTTTTTGATTAATTATGCAATGGTGGGCATGAATGGCGATATCATTCCTATGAAGAAAATATAAGTTTTGAGTGTTAGGTACACTCGTCAATTTATATTTTAATCCAACATTTTATCTACTGTGGATGTAGATGAAATTTGCACTCACCATACCCTGTTAACAAGTAACAGTAATATCAATAAACTATATTAAAATTCTTCTTCTTCTCAATTTAAGGATCAGTCCCTCGTCGGTGGAGCAATCGCCACTCCTGTCTATTTTCTGCAATCCGTTTGATGACCCCTTGATCTTGATAGGCCACGACTAATACTTTCTCCTTTACTTGCTGTATGTACGCCAAATTTAAATAATAAATCCAATTTCCTTAAACATAAATATCTAAATCTTACACTTTCCTATTTGGTACTAAGATTGAATTATAATCAGCGCACTATTTGTTAGTTAATTTAAATTAATCTTTAACTTTTCTTGTCATCATAAAAAGTGTGTAAGATTTTATTGCAGTTTCATGACTAGTTATAGTTCTGGAATAGTTTCAGATGATATAGTGTTTTAGTTAGTCTTAGAAGACTTGCGAAGATCTCTGAAAAGTAATATTTTATCATCAAACCTAAAATATTTGTTTGTAAATAGAGCTACTAGGTATTATGATTGTTGTCAAAGCAAGTAGTTTTTTTTGTAAACTCTTCCGTATACCACTTTTTTTGGTTGTATGTACGCCAAATTTAAATAATAAATCCAATTTCCTTAAACAGAAATATCTAAATCTTACACTTTCCTATTTGGTACTAAGATTGAATTATAATCAGCGCACTATTTGTTAGTTAATTTAAATTAATCTTTAACTTTTCTTGTCATCATAAAAAGTGTGTAAGATTTTATTGCAGTTTCATGACTAGTTATAGTTCTGGAATAGTTTCAGATGATATAGTGTTTTAGTTAGTCTTAGAAGACTTGCGAAGATCTCTGAAAAATAATAATTTGTCATCAAACCTAAAATATTTGCTTGTAAATAGAGCTACTAGGTAGTATGATTGTTGTCAAAGCAAGTAGTTTTTTCTGTAAACTCTTTTGTATACAACTTTTTTTGGTTGGTCTTGAAGAGAAAATACATCACTATATTTATTTACATGGGTTTGCATACAGTGGCCTCTTGCAATAAATAAATTACACACCAATCGCAGACCTAATTCTATTGTTTCCGCTTGAGACGAACATCTCGTTAGTCTTGTTAAAGCTAGTTGGAGTAACAGTGAGAAGTTAAATCTGGTAGCTAACCATAGACAATCTGTTCGTTACACATAAAGAAATAAAAATCTATGTCCTATTGATTTTGAACGACTCGTTGTAAGTTTCTAAACTTTTTGTTAAAATTCTTATCCAATTTGATTTTATTGACACTGTTTATTCTATTGAATATGATTGTGAAGTTACAACTATCACTGGTACAGGTAGGATATGCGCACGATTTTAATCTTTGAATTTGAAATCCCGCTTCAATGGAACACATCTCCAATGTTTTATAATCGAGTAGTAGTCTTTATGATATGACAGATGACAGAGAATGAAATAAGTTTAAATTTATCCTATGGGTTCGTTAAGACTGCTAGCGCCCCAAAAGGCAGCGTGTTGTCTCCACTACTTTTCGTAGTTTTCATATTGTCTCCAATCAACTGCTTTCTTCTTGTCATAAGTCTTAAAAGCAGGTCTTGAAATACACACCGATTTAGGTAACTAGAAAAATAGATACAAGCTGTACGAATATATGAGAAGGACAAATAGAAATAAAAGTTTTCGATCGATTACTTATTCCTAAAAAACTGAATAAATGCAATTTTAAATACGCCAGAATTTATTCGATAGGTATTGACATGTAATTAATTAATTTATACTGATATAGACGTTATAAATACGTTTCTGGGTAATGGAATTTAATTAATTCCATTCCTTTAAGCTTCGTAGAATCACTAGTTTATCGTAAAGCATGTTCACCATCTTCGTGTATTCATATCGTTGACACATCTAATCATAATCTAATCGATTCAAAAGTCCCGCCGTGTTATTAATATCGATGGTGTATTAACCGCTGTGACGGAACTTGTCGAATATTATTTATTATCTACCTATATCTTCTATTTAAATATGTAAAATGTTAAGATGTTTTGTATATGTTTCAAAAACTCAAAAATTCTGCAATGATTGAGTTTAAATTTTGAAATAAAGTCTATACAATACAATACCTTCAAGGAATAGTTTTATTTTACTATAAATGTGCAAAGCATAGAGCAAGGCACAGAAAGTTTGAAATTCTGTGTCTTCAAGCTTATACTATTGTCCTGGCTACAAACTATGAGCACATCCGTGACTAAATTCTGAGTATTCTGAGTAGATTTAGGACCACAAACACTTCATGATGTTAGATTTGAAAAATTAAACTTTATTCAAATACCTGTGCCATACCGAACAAGGCTGTGGGTAAATAAATAAATCAATTTATATCTTCAGCAGGAAAACACAATTTTCCTGTATTAGCGTTTCTCGTGTTATACAACATTTTGTTTCTAGCGATTTGCAATTAATTAACATCATTTAACTCATCATTTTTAACAGTGCATCATCGCAAGTATCTTTTTGTGCTGTAACATGAACTAGTCTATTATTATAATAGACTCAGTTGTAAAAGATACGGTTAATTTCGCAGACAACATTTATGACCTTAGGCAGTTAAAGAAGAATATAAATTAAGATGAATTGTAAGTGAAGTCCCAAGAGATTTAATGCGCGCGTGCACATTGCACGGCGCGACTATTGTCTCTCAAAATGAAAAGTGTGTACGAATATAAATGAAAACATTCAAAGGAAACTGCACAATCACTCTCACGTTATAAAAAGTGTCCTATATAAGCGTATTCAAATAAATATTGTTGAGTTCACATCGCGGGCGTTCAGAGGTAGATACGGTCACCTTCACTTGTTTATAATGACTTACGTTAAGCGATTCATAAACCGTTTATTAAATGCAATTTGAAATTATTCATAATTCATACGTGATCATTCCTATACGCATTACTATAGCGCGACAAAAATTAAACTGGTTGTTCGAATTAGGCATTCTTACCGCCGCCATATTTAAAAAGATTATTGTGTATTTTTGTCTAACAAATTGTATTATGACTTATGAATATAATTAAACACGAGAGAAGGATACTAAGGTGAATCGTAAATCATCATATTTTCCTTGTAGTTACGACTGCGTGCTTATATTAAGGACACAATGTGATGGATTGATTGTACCGGACATAAATACTAACAAAGCTTTATTGAAAACCTTCGAAGTATCTAACAACGCAATTCTTTTATCTGGTTATCTAGAGATCGGGGTACTTATCACTCTATTCTAAATTTTTAATCGAATTTATTGTAATCCTTTCCATTCCATTTCTTCACTTTTTGACTAGAACTATTTTCATTAAAGTATTCCATATTCCAATGGAGAAACTTAAAATCAGATTCAAAGCAACTCTAAAATTAAGAGACATCTGTATCCATCACGCTGCAGTCATGACGTTACCAATTTAAGCGGCACGATTCTTGGGAGAGCTCGGCGCTTTTTGAGGACAACTCGACGACCTCAACATTTAAACTAGATATGTGCCGTGTGACAGAAACAGTGCAAGTTTCAAAACTGCAACCGGATT
The DNA here is from genome assembly GCA_932526445.1 of Phragmatobia fuliginosa. Lineage (NCBI taxonomy): Eukaryota > Metazoa > Arthropoda > Insecta > Lepidoptera > Erebidae > Phragmatobia > Phragmatobia fuliginosa. Next base: position 7,565,463 of record OW052063.1, on the reverse strand, counting down.
CGATCCAGTCAGTTTCACCCAGTGGCGAAAGCACGTTATGTAACAACACTATCCAATACAAAAACCGTTCGCTTAGTTAAGTGTTATCAAGCGATAAATTTTATTCGCTCACGGTCGAATAATCGACTTATACCGTGGTGATAACGAAATATTATTACATGGCCCACACCAGCGATAGTCGATTCGTACATTGTTTTGAATTATTGGAATAGTAGGCAACTAAAATAAAAATAAAAAAGCTGATAATGTGCTACATTTTATTTTAAAATATGCAAACATTCTTTTTTCAAAAGAATTCTTCGGACGCGCTTATCCGTTAGGCTGATAAGGAAGAATTATAAGTAATTATGTACATATCGGTAATTGTAATATCGTGTATTTTGTTTTTTATTTTCGATTTACATATTAGACAACAACTTCAATTGAGCTGATATATTTGGCGCTTGTGTTTTTTATCTGTGATATTCAATTAGCAACGTTATGTTTTTTAAAATTATTTTATAATAAAAGTATGTCAATGAAACTACTTTTTACGTGCTGCTTGTATCAATTACGCTAAAAGTCATGAATAATTCGTTGCCTCAACGCGCTAGACGTTCTACTTGCATGCTTTTTGATTTTCTCACATGAACTGGAACTCAACGTTGATTGAACAAGCAACTAGTGATTTATGCTTATTTCACACGACTGAATTCTTAACAGCATTTTACATACCTTTAAAGAAAATGATTGTTTCTAAAAGGAAAATTTACTCGTTTATTAATTAAAACGTATAATAAATCCCCGATAAAAAAACTATGAACGTACAAAACCTCATTATGGTCTATTCTTTGTTACTTTCAGGCCCCATAATATTTCTCGGACATCTTGAGGTACACGTTATGCCCTTTCATTTGATATTAGATCCCACTCGAGGATATGCAAGCATTTTAATAGCTATTTACAGTAACATACACTCCCTTACTTATTAATTAATCAACACATTACTTCATTTGTACTATTGTAATATTGGCTTATAAATAAATCAGAAAATGCTTCGAAAACCATAAGATACTAGACATTTGAAGTTTTTCATTATAATGTGCATTGAACTATGTACTTAAATGTGATAATAAAAAATTAAATTATTATTAAAATGGATGATATTTACAAAATGTCAAATATTTTAATAGGTAAAGAAAACGTGGTCCCTTCTAGAAAAGGAGTTTTTTTTCTTCATGAGAATTAATTAATAACGCCATTTCGTTATTTAAACCCATTCTACAGAGCGCTCGTGCACTGGCCTTGACCTGACCTTTACATGTTCATATTTGTTTAAGCAAATATATGTTTTTAAATAAAAAAAACTTGTCGAATTTCATTCAAAGAATGCTTTAGTAACATAAAAATTTAGGTACCTATAAATAAATATTTCGGACATCTAACACACAAGGTCATCTTAGTCCCAAATTAAACAGAGCTTAAGTGCGTATGTGTACAAGTCGCGAAAGTCTAAAAACAGAAAACAGAGATTGTATTAAACTGATATACATACATAAAACACTTTTTTTTTAATACTTACATTTTATACATACAAAACACCCAAACTCCGAAACAAATATTTGTGGATCACACAAACATTTCTTCTTCTTCTTATTATATGGCAAACTGTGCCGATGTCGACAATTCTGCCAATGTCAAGTGCGTTGGAAGTACGTGAGTTTAATAAAAAAAAACGTCATGAGAATTAGAACATTGGACTGAATGTGGGGCTTTTTGGTTGTGGTTAGTTAGTACACTACACTGAAACAGATAAATAAAAATATGTATTAGATATATATAAGTAATAAGACGTCAAAAACACAAATCAACATTACATTCTTAGCTACACAGGTCATAGTTTGATGTTATTGCAGCGGATAAATATCATCAAGGCTTGGAGGAGGTTGGGGGATGAAAATGTTAGGAGAGATGTAAAGTTAATGGGGAGGGGAATTTTTAGTTTTGTTAAATATGAGTACAGATCTAAGGATGGGTTATTGTTAGTACAACTAAAGAATATGTGGTCCAAATTGCCTTCGTCTAAGCCACATTCGCATAGAGACGAATCCCGAACCCGAATTTTGTGTAAGAAGGCAGGTGAGCTGCAGTGACCTACGCGAAGCCTGCATATAGTAGAAATCACAGCTTTGGAAACCTTTTTAAATTTAAAATACCATGGTTTTGGGGATATGTTTGGCTGAATTGCATAATAATGCCGTCCCTTGTATTGAGAGGAGCTGTCAAAATTCTCTTGCCAGGAAGTGATCAATTGGCCTTGAGGCAGCCTTATGAGGTCGTAGTGTTGGTGGATCAGATGTTTCTGGTCAGCCATTGGGGAAGTAATGGCGCTTTTGGCCAATGAGTCCGCACACTCATTGCCCACAATGCCACTATGGCTGGGAACCCATACTAGTTGGACCATCTTACCATTCTTAAAACTATTAAAGAGGCTTGCCTTGATTTGCAGAATCAATGGACTATGGAGTTTGTCGTGGAATGGATCCTGCAGTAGCGCTTTCAGACAGCTGAGAGAGTCGGTGAATATAACTGCCTTATTGATGTTGTGACACTCAGTATACAGGCATGCTTCTAAGATGGCAACACATTCGCCTGTAAATACTGAAGCCTCTTTGGGGCACTTAAACTGTAAAATGATTTTAGAGTTTTGATAATATACAGCAGCTCCAGTATAACTATCGCTAGAAAATTTTGATGCATCAGTAAAAAATCTCTCAAATCCCACCCAGTGGTGATCAATATGTGCATTAAAGATGGAGACAGAAGAGGCGGATCCCTTAGGAATACCAGCATCCAAAAGAACATTAGGTTTGAAACAGAGTATACTATAGTCAAAGGAGAAAAGGGGAAGTTTATCAAATTTCATAGACGAATTCATGAAAGACAAGTATTGACGAAAGGATTGTAGAATCAAAGGAATTTCTTTATGTGCAAAGTATGAAGATGTATTACAGATAGCGTCTAAGTCTGTCAGTTTTTGGAGAAGAGGATGTTTAGATTTACATAAATTTTTTAATAAAAAACGGGATGCAAGGAATTGCCTTCTTATTGTTAATGGGGGCTCTGAACATTCCACTTGTAAAGCGTTAATAGGGGAGGACTTCATGCAGCCAGTAATGATTCGGAGACACCTTGATTGAAGTCTATCAAGGGTAGTTAATGCTCCTTTGTTGCATGGAGTCAATATGAAAAGGCCATAGTCAAATAGGCTGCGTATTAAAGCATTATAAACGAGCTTCATGGTGTATGGGTGGGCTCCCCACCAGACTCCAGCTAGCACTTTTAGGAGTGGAATAACTCGTTCACATTTTGAAGCGATGTAGTTAATATGGTGAACGCCAGTCAGTTTCGAATCAAGGTATACTCCTAGGAATTTAACTTTATTTACAAGTGGAACTTCCTGCAGCTGTACTTGGACATCAATCTGTGGCAGTGTCTTCTTTCTTGTAAAGACTACAATAGCACTTTTCTGTACAGAAAGGCTTAGGCCATGAGCTGATAGCCACTGCCACAAAGAATTCAGGGAAGTTGAGAGTGATGTGGCTGCATCTTGGATCGAATTATTGGAGACATACAGTGCCAGGTCGTCGGCATACTGCAGTATACTGCAATTATTATTTAGGCATGAGCCCATATCTGCGGTGTAGAGATTGTATAGCAAGGGACTCAATACCGAGCCTTGTGGTAAGCCCTTCCAGGTCGTTCTCTGGTCAAATTCTACACCTAAGACTCTTAGAACTAATGTTCGAGACATAAACATTGCGCATATGCAGTGGATCATCCTCACCGGTAGTCTCAGCTGTTGCAGTTTCTGCCTGAGAGTAGGTAGTAAGACGTTATCATATGCAGCAGTTATGTCAAGAAAGGATGCTACAACGGATGCATTTTTAGCCAGAGAAAGACGGATATCAGATACCAGTACTCCAACACTGTCCATGGTACTGAGCCCTTTGCGGAAGCCAAACTGATAATTTGGTAGCAAATTCCTTGATTCCACAATCCATTCGAGGCGGTTTTTAATCAGATGTTCGAGTAATTTAACAAGGACTGAAGAGAGAGCAATAGGCCTAAAGCTGTTTGGATCACCTGCATGTTTTCCTGGTTTTAGAATGGGGATAATAATTTGAGTTTTCCATTTATCTGGGATCCAACCATTGCAGTAACAAAAGTTCAATAAATTTAGGTAGTAGGTCTTGGTTACAGGTCCAGCATGGGCAACAAAGGAGTATGGGATGCCGTCAATACCCGGGGCCGAGTCACGTACATTGTCAAGAACGGTATCTAGTTCCTCTAAGGAGAATGGGTCGTCATGAGAAGACATTGGCTGTGGTAGAACGCTTGGTAAAACAACTTCATCAAGATGAGGGACATAAGGGGGAGCAAGTTTGTTTAAAAAGAGTTCAGCTGTGTCAGGTGAAATAGAGGAGGTGACTGAAGGAGAACACCCAGCTCGGAACCGTTTAATGTTCTTCCACACCATTGAGGATGGCGTGGATGGGGACAAAGAAGAACAGAAGTTAATCCATCCAGTACGCTTTTTGCGTCGAAGGAGTCTTTTAGTGGAAGCGAAAATATTTTGGTATTGCAATAGATTTTGTAAGGTCATGTCAGCGTTGTACCTTCTCTCCGACTCCTTTCTTTGCTTGACAGCCCTAGTGCACTCACTGTCCCACCAAGGGGGAGATGGAATTTTACCCCTACTCGAGTTCTTAATTTTAAAACAGCTGTCTGCACTCGACCTGATCGCTCCCACAAACGCATCAGAATAGTCAGCCACCTGGCAGCGATCATCATAGGATAATGATCTGTGGTCTAGTCTGGGAAGGGTATTAATGAAGTTATCCAGAGTTTGGGAAAAATTCTGCCAGTCAGCACCAGATAGAATATATTTTAGAAGGGGTGGGGGGGATTTTTCTAATTGGGATGAACTAGGGAGGGATACTAAAATTGGATAATGATCGCTGCCATGCGATATGTCCGTGCACTGCCAGCCAGCAGCGGCAGCAACGTCAGGAGAGCAAATGGTCAAGTCCACACAGCTTCTACTCTGACCAGGGAGAACTCTGCGAGTTGAGGAGCCATTATTGAGTACACATAGGTTTAAGTCGTCAAGTATCTCCACTAAACCTGTACCAAAAGAGTCACAATACTCAGATCCCCATCTAAAGTGGTGACAGTTGAGGTCTCCCATAACTAATATTGGGCCCCGTAAGTCCTGTAACATGCCTCTCAATATTGGAAGGAAGCTTCGATGAGGATGAGCGATGTAAATAGAAACGACCGATATACTACATACTTTTGCTGCGACAATGCTGATATTATCTGGGAATGGGGGTAAGGATAGAGGTAATAGTGGGATTTTGTTACTGATGAGGAGGGCGGCACCTCCGTATCCATCAGACCTATCGCATCTAATCATGTTGAAGTGAGGAATATGGAAGCTGAGATTAGGCAAAAGCCAGGTCTCAGCAAGAGAGATAGTCAAGGGTTTAAATTTATTAGTAAGGAATATGAGGTCGTGCTTCTTATGAAACACACTCCTCACATTCCATTGAAGAAATGTTAGTTGGGACCCCATTTTTAAGGTTGGTTAAGAGTTGCAGTAGTGAGTTGGCAGCGTTGGACGGTATAATAGAGGGGGATAAAGTTGGGTTGGAAGTAAGAAGCGAGGTAAGTAATTGGATTAAAATATCGATAATAGAGGGTTCAAGGGATTGGTTGTTGAGGGCACAACCATTAGGTTGCGAAGAATGAGGAGAGTAAGTGAGGGAATGGTGAGAAACTTTGTCATAGGATTGGGAAGGTTGAGTTCGAGGTTTGGGTTGGCGAGCAACAGTTTTACGGTAGGACTGGGTGTGTTGGAGGGATTGAGTGGGCTGGGTGGTTTGAATGGGCTGAGTGGTTTGAGTGGGGTGTGGGGATTGGGTGAGCAATGGGGATTTTAGGGAGTCAGCATATCGGCGTGTAGGTGAAGGGATTAACTTACTCGCTTCCATATAGGACATATTTTTTTCTGCCATCATTGTCTTAATGGCCCTCTGTCTACCAAACTCCGGGCAGACCTTGCTGTCAGCAAAGTGGCCACCAGAGCACAGGATACAAAAGGCCTCCCTCTCTGTTACAGAGCAGCCATTACCAGGATGGTCATGACCACACTTACTACATCTAGGTTTGGACCTGCATATTGATTCTACATGTCCATACCTACAGCATTTCCTGCATTGGACAGTAGGGTAAATATACTGTTGAACAGGTAGAGAGTTATAACAGAGAAACACTCTTTTAGGCAGAACCTGGCCATCAAATGTGAGGACACAAGTCTCTGTAGGTTTCCATTCTAGTACTCCTTCAGTAAATGTTTTTCTATTAAGGCGCCTAACTTTGATTATTTGACCACAGCCCTGAGGAACAGACACAAATTTGATTACGTCCTCGTCAACCATATCGGTGGGAATGCCAGACACTACTCCCATTCTGGTAATGTTGAAGGTGGGGATGTTGGCAGAATATTTATAGGTATTAAGAAGTGGGTTACATAAAAATGAATTTGCATCCTGAGGGGATGAAAACTGAATTGACACTCTATTTCTACCTACCCTCTTGACTCCATCTTTAACAACATTATTAATCTTATTATTAAAAAGAAAAAGGCCGAAAGAGACAGGATGGAGCGATATGCCTGAGCCTAATTGGCTCTCGATGCGGGAAACGTGAACAATATAGGGACCATTGTCATTGATTGTATATTTATCACGACCAACCACGCTTCTGGTTTGATTGAGACGTTTATGAGGGGGAGCGCTTACCTCATCAATCCCATGTCGTTTTCTTGTTGAATTTTCCTGCATTGCGGTGTTACAGATCACGTTGGCAAACTGTTCCAGGGGGTTGGAAGGAGTTGAAGGTTGGTCAGATGGGAGAGGGGTGAAAGGAGGGGTTACTGGAGATGGTATATCGGGTGGATCGGGAGGATCGGGCGGTTTATTTCCGCTCATGTTGACCACTTACCGGTATATAAACAAACAACACACCGTAACCAATAGGACAGCACAAAATAACAGAAAAAAAAACCACAAAGACACAAAATCACTAAAGATTTGTTAGAATTCTAGACGCACGTGCTAACCAAACGAACAACGCGGCAAGAGTCCCACACAAACATTTGGTCCAACCCTGCTTTTATTTTTTATAAGCTGCCACCAGCGCTGTAATTAGTACAACTGCAGCTACGTGTAACACACAACTAATATAAAATATATTCAACACAAATATTATGTATGTATCTGAAGGAATTTACAAAAATTGAATTTCAAACTTAATAAATTGACTGAACAAGGTAAAATGCTACAAAATTTATTTATTATGATGATAAATAGCAAGATATACGACAGGGAAGAATTCGAGTAAATAAATACCTAAGCGAGATTGTTCTTTCTTGACGCTCGCTTGTAACGCTCGCTCGTTACGCTCATACGCTTCGGCAGTATCGCGTTCTATAGACGTCGGTGATGTTTGGACAGGTGCTTGGTGCTCATGTTCAGCTAGTGCAACTCAGATAATAATTAATAAAATCAGCCTTACATTTTCATATGTAATTTCGCAATGGGATTTTGCAGTTCAGGATTTTTAGCAGCAGAACTATGTATGTAACTAATTAACTAGAATTTGATGATTTGATTCTAGCAACACGAAGAATATTATTAAGCAATAAATGATATTAATACTGGAATACATTATATGATTCGCAGTTCTATCAGAACATAACACTACAAGCAAGTTATTTATTAAAGAAATGATTAAAATTACAATGAAAATGTTCAGGTAAAAGAAAGCTTCGTATTTACTTTAGGTCCAGAACTATTTTAATTTAGGCATTTTCTTAGACAAGAGCTTTTATTCTACTAGGTATACCACACTGCCCACAGGCCAGACGGATTGGTCTATGTAGTTTATGAATCATAATCGAGATCAATTCACATAAATACTCGAAGTAAAAATCAATTTCACATGAAATTAAGTCATTTTCTCGATCGTGAGAGTGACTATCTATTGTTTACTTATATAACCTTAATAAAGCAATTGCAGAACATGTGGTAATGTGGCGATACTTCGTTAAATACATACAAATTTTTATCTATAGTTTTAATGATAGTCAAAGATTGATGACAACTAAAGATTCCGTAAGAAACATATATCTTTATCTTTACATATATAATTCTTCTGTGAGTGTGTATGTCACTGAACTTCTCTCAAACGACTGGACCGATTTTGATGAAATTTTTTGTGTGTCTTCAAGGGGATCTGGGAACGGTTTAGATTCGCAATTGGACCCGGTAGGTGGCGCTGCGATCAAGTTTTGGAATTTTTAAAGTTGGGCGGTACGAAGTTCGCTGGGTCAACTAGTATATTATATAATTATATTCTAATAGAAGCGACATAACAAAACAAGTGACTTAATATTAATAATTTGATCATCTGTCACACAATGCCACCTAGTACTAAACTAAGCATCACTTGTAAATACATACATTTTATATACAGAAACACCCAAATTCCGAAACAAATATTTCCAGATCATACAAACATTAGGTCCGACCCGGGAATCGAACTCGAGACCTCAAGCTCAACAGTCGCATGCACTACCACTGTGCCTCTGAGTGTATTATTCTAATACAATACTAACTAGTACTAAAACACACACAGCAACAATTACGACGCAATCTTCACTTTCTCAAGCACTTGTCTTCCAGAAAGTGTAAAACATTATTGAGTTTATAGCTTCCCTAATTGTCGTGTTTTGTTTTGACGTAAAGCTGTTGCTACGAGTTATTGAGGAAGTAAAAAAAATACGTTTTAAAGAACTTTCTAATAATAAAACTTACCGGGTACGACAACAACGAGTAACGCGAGTCTTCTGATTTATGAGATACCTTACATTCCTACTGTTTTAAGGAACAACTCCCGCATTAGGATATACATTATACATTCTGTATGGCTGGAGGATTTTACACAAAGAACACCCAGACTCAGGATAACAATTTCTGGATCACACAAAGTATTGTCCCACGTGGGATTTGAACTCACGAAACTTGGCGCAGTAAAAAGCGGCGTGGTGACCGCTTAAATCACTAGGCCAACCGTGAAGATCTCTGAATGGAATCGTAATCTTACAATGAAATACATATCGTATCATAATTACATAATCGTGTTGTGTTCTCATGTTGTTCTTAACTTCTTATTTGAATTGTGGTCTTAACTGCATGGATGGTGTTTGTGTGCTCTTGAAATCGCCGAATGTTGTGGTATAAAATTCAAACCTTTCATGGGACAACGCTTTGTGTGGTCTACAAACTATTCCTAAGTCAGGATGTTCTTTGTGTGCGTAACTGCGACTTTACAAACATACATGAAACGGACACAAACAACACCTAGACTCAGAACAACAATTTTTAGATCACAGAGTGAAAAAAGAAAAAAAAAAGTGTGTAAATGAAGTTGGTAGGTCGGGGTATGCTATCAGGGCCGCGTTATCACAGGTCGTAGTGGGACGGACACAACGAGATTACATAATATCGCCACTACAAATCTACCTCCTAAATAATATTAAAATGGTGGGTTTATTTTTATAAAGCTTCCGTCTAGCTTCTAGCTAGCTAGCTAGCTATGTTAGTATGTTAAGTCTGCATGTAATATCAAATAAACAATTTTTTACTAAATGCAAATTAAATTTGGTATAAACGATACTTACAACAAAAGGCAATTTAAAAAAAAAATTGTGAGTCTCTCTGTCTGTCTGTTTGTACCGGCTAATTTATGGAGCAGCTTATCCGATTTTCACTGGCATATAGCTGATGACCTAAGTAGTAACTTGGGCTCTCTGATCTTAAACTACCCAAAACGACTATAATAGTAAGACAATAAATTATCAATTAGAGAGATAACAAATATCGTAATCATGACACAATTATTGTCGTGGATGAGAATCGAATCTGCAACCTAGCAATCAAAGTTTTTATTAACTGCTATGCGAACCTACCAACCAATCTTTACATACTTTTCCTTTTGATGAGATAACAATCAGCCGTATAATATCAACTATTTCAATCAATGCAAAGTATTTAGTCTTCAAATCGCCATCGTAAATGATATGATACATCGTCAAATTAATGATACAAAAAACTATGATGAGAGGCAATCTTACCGTCTTTTGAAAAAAAAAAGAAAACGACCTCTTTTTACATGCTTATCATATACGTATTGATTGGCCCATGGCTCATGGTAGAAAAATACCACCATGATAATAAAAACTACCATTTAGTCATTCTTTAATTAACAATCATATGTAAATTTACAAACACACAGGCCGAGGGACTTTAAATTTTCCAAGATAGTTATCTTTTATACGTAGTATTTGTTATTCAGTGATCGTGTAAGCAAAATTCAATGAAACCAGTACTCCTCACAAACAGCTTAAGGGGAAACCGTAAATGAAAACAATTATCAGGAAAAGAATCGTTTAAACAATATATATAAAGACTGAGTAGGTACTAAATATAGCTTGTTATTAATTTTTTGGTGTATAATATCAAATGGTAAGTAAATATTGATGAAATATGCTAATTAAATATCGTGGGGAGTACCATGAGCTCTCAGAACACCCATATAATGAAAATTTTTCGTTATATTTCACCAAAATTACCGGACTCCTAACAAAAGGGGCCCTTTTGTTCTTTGTGTTCTATATAGATATATATGTAGTCAGAAGGCCCCTTGTTCTTAATGTCCTACATCAGAAGACCCCTAATTGTTCTTAATGACATAAGCCCCTAGTCTAACTGTCTTATACTAGAAGGCTATAAGAAATTGTTCTTAGTGACATATAATGGAAGCTCCTAATTTTTCTTAGTGTTTTTGGACCCTTTATTTGTGTCCGTTCATTGTATGATTAAGTTCCCCTCCACACGGGAAATATTCCTAATGCAGGCGTTATCTTTAAAAAAACCGTCTTTGGTCTAGTCTTTGGTGTTATACCGGTAACAGAAATATATCATCTGTGAAAATTTCAACTCTTTATCACGGTTCATGAGATAAAACCTGATGACAGGCGGACAGACGGACGTACAGCGGAGTCTAAGTAAATGTACCAAGTGTGTAGTTTACCCTTTGGGTACGGAACCCCAGAAGGAACGAATTTAGTTCTAGTTACCGTGTTTTCATATTGGCCTATATCTAGCGATTTTTTTTAAGAAAAAGACAAGGCTACCTTTTATGATTTTATTACTGAGATAATCTATAACATTTATTATATATTATACTATATATGTATATAGCTGTTACGGTAGTATGTTTATGTTGTTAGATTATGTTAAGCTTATGAAATAAAGATAAGTTTCAAAATAGATCAAAGTGGTGTGCAATGGGAGAGGCCTATGTCCAGCAGTGGACTGAGATAGGCAGATGATGATGATGATGAAGGAAAACAAATGCTAAACGGAAGTTTCTACTTTACTTTGTAGATAGTCTATGAACGTCTTTAGTCTATGATACCTAATTAAATATGTAACTACCGCATAAATTACACCAATTAGTTATAAAAATATTATTTTAACTTTCTAGATAATGAAGTCGACGCTAAGAAGAAGTTATTTAAATATTATGAGAACGATACAACAGTGACCACAGAACAAGTTTCAAAAGGTCAGGCTCAAGTCACTCACTTAAATATTTTGGGCTCACTAGACAGATATTATATAAAATAGGCAACGTAAATTTAGTTTTTTTTAATAGAATACAATATATAATTAATTCGTGTAATTAAACTTTAAACGACAAAAACTTTTGAACCCCCCTCCCCCCCTCCTTACCAAGTTGAAAACGTATTTCGTGTTCTTTTCTATTCTGTTGTTTCATTGGCTTATATCACTCAGTCACTTAAGCAAAATATTAGCCAATGAAACAAGAGCAATATTCAGGTAAAACCGGTTAAACTAGTAACCATCCCAAATAAAATTGGGAATAAGGCAAGAAGAAGAAGAACCAAGAGAAATAGAATTGAGAATAGAATAGAAAACGATAAAACGTTCTTATTTTGCGCTTTACGCCTCTTGTTCGTTCACTAACGTTTTTCAAAAGGTTTGATTACACATAGTTAGTCTCCAATCCGTAGAGCGGGTACATGCAGAAACGCTACAATAAATTACACGGATGATTTTCAATTTGCCGGCAAATTATTGGTGAAATTTTGCGGCTACCCGCATTCATCATTTACACCTGACGCCTGATAAGGTAGTGTTAGTTTCTACATCCGATGGTAACAACCGTCTTAATTAATCTATTTACGTACACAGATTGGTGTTTAATATTTCACTTCTGAAGTAACCGATGGTAATTGCCTTCATTATTAACATTGATAAGTGTTATACGAAAGAGATTTTCTCATAATAAAGTAGGTTGTTGTAACTTAAAAATATGTTGGGAGTGGACATGACGTGTCACCGTTTAAGAATATTGAATGTCACCATCCCTTTCTTTCACATGGCTGTCGTAAGAGGCGAATAAGGTAGCAAACTACTTAATGTCATAGCGCTACAAAAGAAGCAATGTATTACCCTTGCGTAGAAGACCAACCTAAAACGACAGCATTCGTGTTGTCGTATTTCGTTGGTGAGCGCGAGAACAGAAGCTTAATGATGCAGAAGCATATCACTAGACCGCCGTAGTGTGGGTCACCATGCAGCATTGTCTGCACTCACAATAAGGATGGTGACCACTTCTCATGGATTCTATTCATGGTTTCCATCAGAGTGGAGTTATTTTGACATGTTTAAATACAGTCCACTGATGGACATACAATGTCCAAAGTCCAGTCCGCCACCTGGTCAGACTTAGGCGCCCCAACTACTTTTGCCAGGACGCGGTCTCCACTTCAGGCCATATATCAACATATACCAACTCGTATGGCTTGCGGGGCATAACAGGTTAAAACCTCCCTTCTAAGCAAGTGACTACTAAACGTCTGTGTTGATGAAAGTAGTTTTCACCGTATCATGCAGCTAATTCAGCCTTTCAGTAAATATTATACTAACTTATACTTAATTTAAACATTTAGCTAAGTGCCTTTTGAGAAAAAAAATACCGTTCTAAAATTTACAAGTCCCATGCATATTTTTTTATATATGGTAAGTGTCAATAACCTGATCGACTCTATTATAGCGTGCCACTAGATGTGCTAATGAAGAATGAATATAGTTCCAATGCGACTCTCTAAATTCACGATGCGCTTGCGCAGGCAAATCTCAATTTTCTTGGAATATATTTTTAATAGTGGAAGGAATCGTAATTATAATCTGTATTAGACCGTGGTATGCATGAATAGATGTAGCATATCAATATTTTTTTTTAAATCCTGATCAATATGCAAACAAATAAAATCTAAGTGGCTGTTTGTAATTTGAAATTAACAACTTTCCATTAAATGCATAAGAAGCTATATACGGTACCTACATTAATAAAATTAATTTTTAGTATTTTTGTCTGTCTACCTGTTTGTTCAGGCTAATCTCTGGAACGGCTGGACAGGTTTGACAGGACTTTTCCTGGAAGATGTCTGATGATATAGAGAACACGGAGTAATTTAGTATACTGTTTTAGCTTCGCCCTCGGCATTATCTGTTACTTTGTACATTTACAACAATGGATATTACCGTGTGTTCATATCTTGTAAATGTGTTACAATGTACCAATCAGAGATTGTTTGAATGAGTATGGGTAAAAGGCAACACTGTTGCCCGCTCAGCGGTGAAAGGAATGTGAAAGATCTGGGTACGTAATGCATACTGAAGATGTGCTCGCAATGTTCCTGTGCGTGAACAATGCGTTTAGCGTGCCTCCGGTACAGTCCGCATAAATGTCGATTATCGCGGTAAAGAGTACAATATTTAAGAAAGAATCAAAGTATCTTCATGCCAAATTTCATTGAAATCGTTGAAGCCATTTAGCCGTGAAAGCAGAACTGACAGACTTACATCGAATTTATCATAGTAATAGTATGTATAACCTTGGCAACACATTAAATAAAAGCTAAATACCTATAGATAATAATAATCCATATTATTGGACTTGAACTATTCACAAGTAAGGCACAATGTACACTGAAACAATGACAGTTGTGTACACTTGTGTCAATATCTTGTTTTTCAAAAGATACTCCTGGATACAGAACGGTCGTGAGTGACGCAACCACTGTGCTACGTATTTACGCAATGTGGGCATTGTTTCTCTGACAAACAACATCATATTATAGCGACTGTCTTGTTAATCTATGAATTATTGTTTTACCAATTCTAGTAAGTAATGCTGATTGAAAAATAAACCTGCTAACCTACCACAGATTAAAAAAAAAAACAAATTTCGAAAGTTGATTTCCACACTTGATAAATAACTCTATGATAATTACGAACATTTGTTTTCTGTCTGGATATAATTAATAAATATATATTTCTGCCATCTTACACACAACGTCACCTAGTCCCAAACTAAGCAGAGCTTGTACTAAGGGTACTAAACAACTGATATAAATACTTAAACATACTTTTTCTTTTCTAAATACATACATATTATAGATAGAAAACACCCAAACTCCGTAACTAATATCACACAAATATTTGGTCCGACCCGGCAATCGAATCCGAGACTTTTTGATCAGCAGCCGCATACGCTAACCACTAGACCAACAAGGTAGTTTATTAAATATGTGTTTTGACCAATGTAAAGTAGGACTTAAGTAAAAGTCGGAAATTAATACCCATTTAAAATAATCACCCACTCATTCTGCATCTTAATTGACCATCCGCACTCGCCATCGGCCGAGTGCGGGTTGTGAACTTTCAAGACAACGTTGTGGCTACATAATCTTACCATTGAATGTGTTTAAGCCCTCTGAAGGCCTCGAATTAAGTTCACCGGGAACGACTGCATCATAACGCCATCTCCGAATCACGAATAACGTTAGTACTAGTAACAGAAAAAAACGGTTTCGGTTTTCCCGCTGCGATAATAGACTGCACTATTGTACGAGTGTACACCCCTATTAACAGCAACTACTACAAGGCCGTTCAGAAAATGGCATCTATATTACACGTTAGGTAATTTAGATAGCACATGCGTTCTAGAATTCAGAACGTGTATTGCATTAGTCGAATATCCATAATCGTTATGCGTGTATCGATATTATTTAAAACTCGAATCAAATGTTGTCACCCGCAGCTATTTTTTTTAGTAAAGCTAGCATAAAAAATAATTAAGTTACTCCGTAAGTCATCAGCATTTTGCCAGTATAGGTCCCGTCATAATCGGTCCATACGTTCCAGAATTTACCCGCAACAAGCAGACAAACATACAAATTTTAAAATTTCTTTTCTGATGTAAGTAGGTACATATACTTTCTTTAGTATATATATACTAAAAAAAGTATAATAATATGTATCTACTTAATACGCATTTAATAAAAGTGTTCATTTGATATTACACACTAATTTCATTTATTTGTATAGAGTGTGACAGTTGACAGTACACATCTAAAGATAAGAGTTGCATCAGTGGAATTTACTTTATTCTAAAACAGACATGCTAAAAATTACAGTTCTTTTTAGGGTTTCGTAGTTCATGACTCAGAACCCTTATAGCTTTAACATGTTCGTCCGTCCGCCCGTCCGTCCACGACGCCCAAACGTTTGGTGCTAGAAAGATGAAACTTTGCATGAATATGTGCTGTAATTACGTGGACAAAGTGCTACAATAAAGCCGTTGACAATTCATAGAAAATACTTTTCGACGGTGTCGAGTAACAGATACTACGCAGGGTTGCCACAAGAGTTTCACTACACAAATATTAATTAATTAACTTCATTCACGAATAGTTATACTACATAAAATAAATTCCTCCGTCGTGTCTGTCTGTTCGCGATAAACTCAGAAACCACTGCTCCGATTTGAATGAAATTTTGTACCCAGATAGTCTAGAAAGGACATAGCTACTTATTACCGTGATAACTGACATAGACGCGGGCGCAGCCGCGGGCGAAAGCTAGTATACAATAATTCGATGCAAGAGACACGTACATTATGGGTTTAAAACTAGAAAAATGTAATAATAATATTAAACAAAAACATTGACAAAGAGTATGTAAGTGCTTGTTTTTAATTATAAATAGGATAAGGTATTTCAAATATTATTTCCTGCTTCGTTTTTATTATGTACATATATATATATACACATATTGCTAAATAAGAACTAATAATTTTGTTATCTTTACATATTATAAAATGAAATCGCCCCCGTGTTTATTCGCTTAGATCTTTTAAACCTAGATAGAGAAAATAAGGTTTATGTGTGTATTCCCTCTTCTATAATATGTATTAACATGCATATTATAGAAGAGGGAATATGAGAATTTTAACGTATTTAAGAAATATCACAGTTCGTCAGTAATACACTTCTTTAAACGTTTTATCTCTAAAAAATGAAATAAGTAAAAGATCAAGTAGGTAACTTAATTAATACACTTTGAAAATCTTACCTTTTCAATGGTAACTCGTGTGTGAAAAGAGCTAATTAAGTTTCTCAGAATAAAATTCAACTATTGTTTTAAAATTTGTAAAATGTCTGTTTTGCTGGTGTACCGAAGATAGGATACTTAGTATCAGGCTTAGACCCACAGGAGCCGAGTATGATTGAAAACAATCAGACGAAATTGTCAGTAATATTTCATATTTCAAACTACTTGACGATCACATTTGACAACCCTATTGCACACTGTATTTCAATAGACAATGACGCATCGCCGGACGTAACTTTTTTTGGAATTAGTATAACATGCACAGGTACCTTTCAATAAGACGTGTTGACTCGTTATTAACTGTAAAATGCTCAACATCCTTCCGCAAAGTGTGGCAATATAGTTTGATAGGCATTCTATATTGTCTATGTCATCACATCGTCTTGGAAAGTTATTGATGAAGATTATTTCTTTATGCGCAATACAGTTATTTACATAATAGGTATAAGAAATAATTTAATAAGTAATTACATAATTATTTATTATTCAGTCATGTATTAGATTTATAGTTATTATTTATTTCAACAAAGATATGCGTGTTTATTCCTGCATGGTCTGTATAAACTTTTTGTAGCTACCTATTTAAGATCTTACTACCTGGGCCTGCGGTTTTACCCGCGGGTTTTATTGCTTTTAAATCGGATATACGTAGTTCCCTATTTCATTGGTTATATTTTTTGTTTTGGGTAACACTATTTTTTCCTTATAAAAGAAGCGTACCTATGTTACTATTTATAACATCAACTACCTATCTGCCAGTGAAAGTCCCGTCAAAATCGCTCCACCTATTCTAGAGATTAGCCGGAATAAAGAAACGATAGACAAGAATTAATTTTTTTGTGATGCAAGCCCTTTATACCTACTTACACTTACATAGGTTTTTATTTATATTATGGGGGTAAACGAGCAGATGGATCACTTTATGGTAGGTGATTGCCGCCGTCCATAGACACCCGAAACACCAGTGGAGTCAGACATGCTTTGCCGGTCTTTAAGAAGGGAGTACGCTCTTTTTTTGAAGGTTTGAAGGTCGTATCGGTCCGGAAACACCGCAGGCGACAGTTCATTCCACAATTTAGATGTGCGAGGCAGGAAATTTCGGAACGAAACGCACTGTTGTGGACTGCCAAGCTGCCAACCATATAAGTGAAGGGGATGAAAAGAATTTGGATTGCATTTGGTGAGAAGTTGTAAATTTAAAATTAGTTACTCCCGGACATTTAGATTTTATTTATTAGTTTAAAAAAGAAAAGAACAAAAACTATCTCCAGAACGTCCTCATATAAAAAAATATTTACAACGCAACATGCTGTTTAAATGTGTACAATTCTGTCGAGCCTTTAGTTATTCGAGTTATGTAGGTATGTGAGTATGCTTTAAAAAGGAAGGTATTGACAGGTTATACACGAGTTCAATTGAATGCTAATTTGAATGATTAAAGAACTTTATAAGGCAATGTCGTTAAAGGCCGATAACATTTTACCAACTAATTACCCACTACTTCATAGTTATATATTACAGAGTAACAGCATTTTATAAATATCTTCAAGAATAGTACGTTGGTGTACTGTTACTCATATTTTTTTCTTTACTAGCTGAGCTGTCCATCATAACGAATGAAGAAGTTAATATTAAGAAAAAAAAGGCACCTGAGGCGATCGGGCCCCTTAGTTCAACGCACCAGGTCGACGCACCACGCTATAGATACCGTACGCTGCGCGCCACAAGAAATGTACGCCCAGCGAACCGGACCAAACGTGGAAGCATGCACGCACGCATCAAATCAAAACATGCAAATCATCTCCGCAAAGTGGTCGGGTTCTCTACCATTAACAGCCAACCGTGACGTCATCGCATAGCAGAGAAAACAAGTTACAGGTGCTTGTTCTAGTCGAGGTCAGAATGACCTTTCCCGAAACCCGGATTTTGAATTAGTAGTGCCTAAACAATGATAAAATTGTACAGCCTATCAAGGTATTTATTTTTGTTTCCTCAAAAACAATACTTATTTAGTATTGTCTATGAAAAAGACAAGGTCAAGTTAAGTGTCTAATAAATAGGTTTCATTCAATAAGTGTCTACACAGAGTAATTGATTTTCTTTATTGTGGAAATTCAAATCTTTACTAGGTATTTCTATAGTACGTAGGTACTTCCTTACTAAGATTACCGTTAAAGATTATAATAGCTATATTAACCATTGAGAAACTTTTTGAAAACGGTGTTTTCAATTATTTAAAAATATTTCTATTTTAAGCTTGGTATATATTTAAACATGCCCAAAATAAAATTTCGTTTTGATACCTTTATACAAGTATTAATTATTATTTATCTTTGATCGAACCAAGTGGCGTGAAATTGGAAAGGCCTATGTCCAGCAGTGGACTGCTACATGCTAAAGATAATGAAGTATGCTGTAATAAATCAAATAATAAAGTAACAAGCAAGCATAACATAACTGTACTTAAAAAATTAAATCTACATCAATTGCCTTTTATTTGGTTAAAGAGGTATTATATCTAAGAGTGTTTGATATATTCTTAAAATAAATAATTATGATATAAAATGCATCAATAATCCCACAGTGTGCTATGTTAGCGCGTCAGTTAGGTATAAATACAGAAACATTTTAATAACTAATGCTGATAGTGCATAAATCAGAAATATATAGTGGCAACACAAATTAAAAAGTAACGAGATATCTAGTGTAGCCATAAATTAAACTAGATTTACTTTTTCTAGCCTCAAGATATAACTTTGAAATCGCAAGAAAATATTCTTATTTTAAGCTTTAAACCAACACATTACAGACTATTAGTTTACTAATGTTGTAAAATCGTGTTTTAATTTATTTAGTCGAATATAAGATTACGTAATCATTAAAATGTAATTAAAATTTTGGTTGTATTGACTTAGAAGCATGATTTTTATAGTTCCATGGCACTGTGAGTTAATTTTATATTGATACATCCCGACTTTCCTGACAATGTTATAACAGGCAAATACAAAATGAATGTTAACGAAGTGAGCCTATATGGGTTCCTTTTTATGTTAATAGCTAGGTATAACCCCAATTTTAAAAAATGCGGTAGTAATTTTTGAAATGGCAATTTTTTTGTTTAATCTATCTTTGAGTTCAACGCTCGCTTTCAAAATGTTGCTTGTCCATAAATTAAACCTTTCGTTGTTTAACGATTACTGTCTTTTGATAATCATGGATGGCAAGTGGTTGATAATAATTCTTCATTCGTAAGAGACAGGACTCGGGGTACGCCATTTGAATTTAAAAGAGGTAAGGTATATTGGGTAACAGTTTCAACCTGCAGTCATGTTAACGAACTGGGCACTTTTGTTTTTGACTTATTATTATTATTATGTTTATCTATGTATTAAATAATACTGATAGTAAGGTCCTGTAAGTAATTTCCTGTCCTGGTTTATGTACTAAAGTGTATAATCGTTATGTTATATTTCCTGCATGTTAATATTATGCTACCAATGTCGTATAAGTTACCGAATTATAAATATTTAGTGGATTTATTGAACAAAGATCATAGTAGGTACAATGATCAATTTGTGTGCTTTGCTCTATATTTAAACTGCATTTTGTTTCTTATTTCCTAAAGAATATTTGGTAATACTTTCGAAAATACCCAAAACGATAAGCAAGGATTAGACTGCAATACAACCTTGACTTTTCAAATTCCCAATAAGACAGACTGGTCAAGAGATTTCTCGAAAATGTAATTATTATTTATATGCACTTACCTTGATAAACGAATAATACGTAAAACGAGTTAACAATGCGTAACTAAGCGATTTTGTTTAAAATACTTTCAAGATAGAAAGGCGCGGAGTACATAGCAACTGTTTTTTATCAATCTTCAAGAAGGAGAGCGTTCTAAATGCATTGATAACACGTTATCCTAACATATGTTTGTTTTATATTTGGAACATCTATCTATTAAACTATTTTTAGCACAATAAGATTTCTCCATAGGACTTAAGAGTAAAAATATGAATAGTTTTAATACATTAAACACTCAAATGCGGCCATTTCCGACACTAAGCATTCATTCGTAAGTGGTTAAAGGTTTGTGAGTTTGTAGTGTGTAATCTCTGAATACTTTATAAGACTGAATATGTACATTGTTAGTGTCATAGGCGAACCCGAAAATTGACCCGAAAAATTAAGATTTTTTCGTGGGAATTGGATTGCAGTAAATGATCTTGCATACAACACAATTCTTCGCTCTGGTTGGGAATCGAAGGCTGGGCTGTTTAGCAGTCCAGACCTAACTATGGAATACCTAGTCGCATCATTAAGTCGCATAGTTCTAAATTAAGTGTGACATAAAAGAATTAGAAACTATATTCGTTCATGTTTTACTTCTTTTTTATTATTAAACCATAAATATTAGAAATCAGTGTCACAACAATATGATTTTTGAGGAAGAACATAGATTATTCTTTATTGCGATGACCGACATACGAGGTCAATTCAGCGGTTGAAAGCTAGTTTTTAAAAAGGTTTCCAGAACATAACTAACAAACCATACCATGCCTGAAGACACTGCTGACTTACCTAACACAAGGCGTATAATGGATTTCATCTGATTGTTTTCTTTTATTGTCAATACCATCTGCATCACTCATACTGTTTCAGAACAGAACGACGGTAGATAAACAATTTTATCTTTCCCCAGCCCACTTACGTCATAAATAAACAATGCACCCTGAAACTCGGATAGGCTGAGTTCTCAGGAATAATTAGCAACAAATGTAAACAACAAATATAAATAGCAGTATAATAAAAGTGGGGAAATACTTAGTGGGTTTTACTTGAAAAAGTCTCAAATTACGGTAGGGAAGGTACGTAGGTATTTGATAACAAAATGAGATCAAGCATGGCTCACTCAGGCAGCTCATATTAATCCCTTATTAAGTACAGTAGGTAATACTATAACATAAAATCCCCTAAACCGTTTATCAATACATACAAATATTGGAAATACCCAAAGTTCAAGCGATTGATATTGAAGAACAAGTTTGTTGGACTCTGGCCGAATGTTGTTTTAATTTGTGATCATGCGAATGTGAAACAATTGCAAGGTGATTCAACAGTTTATCAACAGTAAACGAAAGTTACCGTATGCTCCACTCACTGGATACAGACATTTGTTTCTAGAACTTATATGAAAGATGTCGCTGTTAGAAAGTAGCAGGCCTTAATCATCAAATTGCTAAACACGGCTCGTGCGACTGAATGCGGCTCGAGTATCAGAATAAAACATGATTTCATACTTTTTTAATCCCAGTACTGTTACGAGTGGTCTTTTTAAAACCTTCATTAATTGTATAGAAATCTCTCCAACACACTCTCATGAATTTTTATATAATAAAAAATGATTGCGGCATGTCAAAGGTGACTTTACACGAAAACAATTATCAAGATTGATTGAGCGGCTACAATGTCAGTGTGTGAGTAAATACCAAAGCCAATACGGATAATAAATAGGTAAACGAGTTTGTTATCAATGTTATCAGTTTAAACTTTCATTCGGCATTCGACAATTTCATTTAAGTACTAGTATCGCGTCATGAAGAACGTAAATTCATTATTGGCTCATGTAGCAGTTTCACTACGGTCTTTGTGTACTAAACATCCAACAATTGTTTTATTGTGAATGGATTGTATTCTTAGAACACCAATTCATAGACCAAAAAAAATCTTTCCCCTTAACATCCGATTCGTTCGATGGCTAATTAATTCAAATGATCTTTGAGCGATAACAGATATCTACAAGGTCAACTTACCGGGTCAATGTCCGCCTCCCAGACGTCCTTCAGATCATTAGAGATGTCAAAGTAACCCTCCATGCCGGGGCCGGTGTAACTTACGGCCTCCGACAGCAGACACAGTAAACTTTCCCAAAGAAAACTCACAAAACACCGCGAACTGTCACTCTCCTACAAACAGTTGTGTCCCGAGCGGGCGGAACTCGGAAGAATGTAAACAGCACAAACAAACTGTCAGACGGCGCAAATATCACAGAACACTGTGCATCATCACAAGTTTACGATTCACTATCGACGCCCATTTGTTTTCGCAGTTAAATATTTTTTATGAAGTTTCACTGCACGCGAGGAATGTTATTATCGCTGAGCGCGGACATACACTCGCGACGAGGTTCGACCGGCGAATACGAGAACGGCGTCTACCTCCCCTCCCCTCTGCTTGTGCCGGCCGCCTCTCTGATACGAACCTCTCATTCATAGACAGCGTTAGGGGGTTAAAACGTCACTAGGCGTTAGGGGACGGCCCACGCGAATACGGCGATAATTATGTGGGTACTTATCTCTCAATGAAGTACAATTCGGTCTAGAGATGTTGGCGTGGGAATTCGTAACGTAACAGAGAAGCAATAACAAACAATCAACGTTCATATGTTTATTAAATAAATTCGTACCAATGCACTACACGTGGATTCATTTATATTACTGTTATTATTTCTTATATTAAGCTTATAAATAAATGTATATAATAACGAGTATAACAAATTTGTAAGAAAGCTACTTTTGTTCTTGTCTAAAAGACATTTTGATGAACTTATTATGTCAACTTATGCCATGATCGGTGACTATTTAGCTATGACGATCATTAATTAATTGTTAAATTCAGATTCTTTGCAATTGTGTAACCATAAATACCTTACCTAATCAATAATATTTTCATGTGAATAACTAATGTAGAATGTACTAGTTCTTTAATTTGAATTTATACAAACGTGATAAATAATTAGATAGCAAAAAGTTGATAATTTAAATGACATAGCGTCAGTGAAATTCTAAGCGTGCGTAAGTCAGACCGAACAGAATAGAGATAGCTAGCCAATAGCTCTGTGTATTTCATCTTAATGAAAAATTTTTCACATAAAACGTCTTTTATATTTTTAGTAAGTTGATTTTAAATACTTTTTTCCGAATATGGTAACCTAAAATGTAGCTAACTAAAATTTTACGCAGTTATTTTGCTCTCCTGTAAAAAGCTCCTGTTGACTTAAGCACTATTAGACCTTCACTGACGATAGGGTACGTTATCAATACATAAAGCTGAATAAAGTTATTGCGCTTTCTTGAAAAATTTAATCACTATGTTTTTTTTTATTTGATGAATACGCAACGTAAACGCTTACAGCTTTTACGTAGCGCACGCAATGGAAGCTCTCAAAAGAAATAATTTTTCTCCCGTTTTTAAAACAGTTTTCATTGATACTTCGTATTTATATAGTCTATATAGCCTTTCTCGATAAAAGAATTATCGAACACTGTAAGAACTTTTCAATTCGGATTAGTATTTCCTAAGATTACCGCATTCAAACATGATAGTCAAGAATTGAAAATGAGTTGTTTCATGAAAAAAAAAAGAACCACAAGTTAGTTATTGGCAATGTACAAATAAATTCAACAAAATGTCTTTTGACAAGTGATAAATAAAGAAACACATATACATAGTAATAAATCATATTATAAACAAATTGCACAAAAAAGATCTACTTAAACTACTGTCAGATCATATAATTTGATTAATGATATAAATCTGAAGTTTTTTATTCCAATATATTCTTAGTACCTAGATACTGTAGATAGCTATCAACGACCCATAACGTCCCACTACTGGGCTTGAGTCTCCTAAGGCCACGCTGATTGCGGGTTGGGGACTGGCAAGACACGTTCTGTCTACGAAATCTTTAAAGATGTTTTTAAGCCGCCCGAAGGCCTCCAACTAAGCTTTAAGACTGTTATTATAACGACCTCCGAATCATGGAAGCGCTCATAACATTTAATGCCACAAACGGTTACCCATCTAGAAACTGAACGCGCCTTCGTTAACCTCAATGATTGTTTCCAATTACCTAAGGAAACTCGACTATGATTGTAGCATAGATAGCTACATCTTTAATATATTCGTAGAACATGCATCTTTAGTTTTTTTTGTCGGCGGCTTCGTTAAGCTAACATAGTTTCCAGTATGTCCTTTTCCAGACTATAATCTAATTTTGTGTCAAATTTCATCCAGATCCCTCCAGCTGTTTTGGGGGATGTCGAATAAATAACACTAAAAATTGACGGTATGGTATTTTGGAAATCGCTTTACTAATATAAAATAAGAGTAATTTTAGTTTAGTTAAACTAGATATTAGAAAAAGTATATTAGAATAAAAGTACTTTTAAAAAACAAAATCCGCACCACTGTTGCCTAAAAAATTGCAGAATTTATCTTTACGTTTAAATTAAATATAAATAAATAAATATTTGGGACATCTTACACACAACATCATCTAGTCCCAAACTAAGCAGAGCTTGTATTGTGGGTACTAGATAACTGATATAAATCGAACCCGAGACCTCTTGATCTGCAGTCGCACACGCTGACCACTAGACCAACGAGGCAGTCAAATTGGGTATTAAATCAGTTTTTTTTCTCAGTGTCTCCTACAGTACTATTAGGATCTTCTAGGGTATATAGGGTATACTAATAAATAAAAGCAAAAGATATCATCAAACGTCCCAAACAAACATGCGAAGATTTTAATGCATCCCAATTGGCTTTTACATTCCATTACATCTGGAACACAGTATATTAAATTATTATTTCTTTTATACATTGTTATTCGAAGGCTCTATCTATCTGTAACGATATCACGGCCAAAACGCTGAACAGATTTGGATGAATTTCAGTATAGATATAGATTGGAACTTGAAGAAGGACATAGGCTACTTTTTGTCATGATAATCTATATACACGCAGGCTAGTATTGGAATATTTTTATTAGTTTACAAATATGGTCTCTATACAAACTTAACATAGTAAAGCATAACTTAGAATACATTTATAAAGAATGGATAACCAAAATAACGGGTTTCTAATACTCAAAACTCAGTCTGTTTAATTATATTTACTTATGACCATTCCTTTTAGGCGGCACTACGAATAGTGATGGGATGTGCGCCAACAAAGCTGATATCCCCCCGTGGAGGATACACACTCTGGGTACGTCGCACTTCACTAGGTAATCACTGAACTGTAACAAAAATAACACATTAGTAATATGCAGTGGTACTGTAATTAAATAGGTTAATTAAAAAAGTGGGCGGTACTCCCGGTGACGTCACTAAGAGAAGCCGATGAACATATGCAACTTACAAGTACTGCCCACTAACCAAGTTGAAATTCTACAAACGAAAAAGTTAGTAGAAAAAGTAATGGAATGACGTCATCGCAACGTTAACGTTACGTGGTCAAAACAAAATCATCTCATTAGCTTTTTTACTCTCAATTACTCTCAATTACAAGTTCAACCGGTTTTACTTGAATTACAGTTTTTCCACGGAGCGGCTGGCATCGGACCTACGCAACCCTGAGGGCTACTGAATTCGAAATTCCCAATAACAATTGCTATATATGTTCATGACAGCTGGGACCGACGGCTCTCCGAGGCACGGGCGTCAAATATCGCCAAATTCCATACTACGGGACTGCTATTAAGAATTTCTTATGAGAAAAAGTCCACTGCAGAGCGACTCGGGAATCGAACCCGAGACCTCTTGATGAGCAGTTGTATACGCAAACCGCTAGACCAACGAGGCTGTGTGGTCAAAACGAAATTTTAGCCAATATTATAAGAGAATAAAGGTCTCATACAAGCCGAGGCAACAGCAGTAAAACAGCCACTATGATACTACAAGACAAAGTAAAAAATCTCCGATCAACTTTTATTCAGTACTGAACTAAACAAAGTGAAAGCTAAGATTTGAGATATTGAAAAATGTACTGTAAACGAATGACATTAAAGTATGTAATCCAACCATTTTTTTCAGTGAATTTTGGTTTAGTGATGTCAACAACAGAATAAGCACCATTGTCAAAAGTGTAACGTACTTATACGAGTAAGTTCGAGTAATAGTGTCTGTTAGTATTGTTAGGATATTTTCGAAGTTTTTTTACTAAACTAGGTTGGGGACTGCAATGCCCGTGTTTACTAACTATATTTAAACCGTTTCCGTACTAGGCACCCCTTAACGTAACTAGCCCCTTAAATTTTAAACAACATCTAAGTACTTAGGTGTAATCTAAAGGTTGCTGAAAAGGGTTACCCACGAGGAGAGGTCCAAAAGTCCGCAGAATGGTAATGATGGAATGAGGGTAGAAATATTTTTTGTACCGTCGTATACATACAAATTAATTAAAAAATATAAATTACATAAATATCATTACTAATATGGAAAAGCCGACCCTAAATAGTTAATCCCGTAATAATATTTACGGGCTAGATGGCGTTGTGTGTTTTAAATAGCGAACTTATATGTTCAGACTTGTTCCGTTGTCGGGTTCAACAATTATGGTGAACTTATAGGTGGATAGCGAATAACAATTACAGAGTACTCTTTTGCAGCCATGTTTATTATTTAAGTACTGGTTTCTTATTCTAAGTACTAAGTTTTATCATTCTAATTACTAAGGTCTATATTAGGTCTGAATATATTTTGCTCTTACAGCTGCATTATATATTCTAAAACCTATGGCTACACTACATATATAGTCACGTCTTGATTTCAACGAGGAAATGACTGTCCTAATTTTACGTGCTCGATAATAAACACATATCAATCACACATCTGAAATATGCTGACCTAGCATATCTCTGTATAAATTCCATCAATTACTTTAAACAATGTATGACGCAGGAATATATTAAGTTACAGGTCCGAAATATTTATTTATTTTAGTGAAGAACGACTAGAACCAGACATCGGTCCGCTCAGATTAATGGCAACGATTTATCGTTATGTGTGGGGCCATTATTGCCAAGGATGTTCGTATGGTAACCTGGACAAACGGTTTAACGTGCTAGGTTCGGTAGAAAGAAGGTTGTGAGGAAAATTATTGCATTATTGAAAATATTACAGAAAAATGATAACTGCAATACTGTATAATTCTTCTAAGAGAACAGTCGTTAATATTTTTTTTCTATCGATAGGTTTTTCCACGCTGATTGTGAAGAGGATAATCCGCATTAGTGGTAATGAGTAGGTACATAACATAGTAAAGGCGCGAGTTCCATAGTCAAGCGCGAACTAATATTAGGTGCTAATTGTTGATGTTGAACAAACATTTTACAAGTGATCCAATCAATTACTTGTCCTGGTTGGGAATCGAATTCACTACATGGGGCCATTCATTTATTATCGAAATGTTTTTCATTCATTTTTTACCGCCTCCCACCCCTAAATTAATATAGAAAAATAAGAATATTCCAACCCCCCCCCCCCCCCCGCCCCCGTTTGAAATGTATTACGTAAGAATCCAATCCAAAGGCAAGAATATATATATAGCTACGTTTCTCCCCCTAAATCGTTTTACATAATACATATGAATGGTGTCCAATCCAGGTATTTAAAGTAGACAAAGGATAGTTAAAAACCACACTGGAAAAAGGTACCTATTGAACTACACAGAACTACTATCATTTTATCTCCTACGTTTGTAGAGCCCACGTAAATGATAATATGACACTCGATTCATTTACGTCAAATTGGAAAGATAAAAAAGCTCGGCCAGCATCGGTGTTACGTTAACTAACCAAAAAAAAAAAATCGTCCGAAGCCGTTTTTTTTTTAAAACGAGTTGACTTTGTTGTGGATACGGTCTTTTAAGTATGTGTATATGTCGTAGATAAGTTGTTGTCTTAGCTTTTAAGCTATCGAGTTTGATGGTTATGCATTTACCATACTGGTTTCGGTTTAGTAATGTTCAAACATCCTGTATTTAGGTCTATCTGATGATCGGTAGTCGTAACAATATTTGGAAAAAAATTACAAAGAGGATCACTGGTTGTAAATTTATCACATATTAAAAAAAAAGAAATGCTGATAAGCTGAGTTCCGTTCAAAACATAATAAAGTTGATTTTATTACTATACCGCTTATTATCGTTCGATACGATTAAAACTATTATTATTTTTCATTCAACTTAAAGTAAGTTTTTATTTACATTTAAAACATTTATTTTTCCTTCATTGTCCTGTCCCTGCCTCTACTTTGCAATGAAAAACATAAAAATTTCAAAAAAAAAAACGTTCATTATCATTATCAACAACCCAAAATGTCCTACTAATTGGCCTGGGTCTCCTCTCAGGAGAAGGTTCCTCAGTCTGGCAAGACAAGATAGTGGCTACATAATCTTACCGTTACTTATTCTTCAAACAGAATTAATATCGTTTATCAGAATTGGATTTTAAACAATCGTCTTTGCGATACAGTCCTAATTCCTAGAATGAAATCCATAGTTTTTTTTACAAGTTGACCATACTTTAGACAAACTGTGATTATGCGCATGATACCTAACATCATAGTACATAAGAAGAAACCTTTTTAGAAAAGAGGTTTTGACTTATTATTCTGCAATGTTTAGACGGATTGATATTGGGTTCGGTTCGTTCGGTTCAGTTCGGTTGATACATTATAGATACCGATATTACATTAAACGCAGTTTAAAAACAATTGTTGTCACAGGTGTCTTTAGATTGTTTGCAGCAAGTCGGGCAAATAATATAGGTAATACGTGAATTATAAACGAGTTTAAAAGTAAATAAAATATGTGAGCAAGATAATATTTTATTTTAAAAAGGCATTTACTTTTTTAAATAGGTACTTCATGGAATACTGGCTGCGCACCAATCGTAAGTAACACCGCCGGATGAAGCTAGTCTTAAGTGAAAGTAGCCTAAGTTCCTCATTATATCATCAGCGAGGTATATGCGAGTGAAAGTCATGTTTATACTGTTTTCCTCTCAATTTTTCCAATTTTTTTTCACTTGAATTCGAAAAGTTTCCTAGTTGTCCAACGAACACATTCAAGAAAAGTTACCGAATTATCGAGTTTTACACTTAGATTCATTTTTACGAACGCTAAGCCATTTATAAGGAAGAACTGCTTACGGCTAGATACGGTGGAATGTCAATCCAGAATAGGGTAGTAGAACAATTTACGTCCATCTTAATCAATTTTTTTTTAATCAAGAAAAAATAATTTATTGTTAATTAAAATTACAGATCAGATACAGTTTCGAACTTACCAATTGTGCTGTTTCATCTTCTGCAGAAGCCACAACCACAATCTTCTTCAATTTGATAGCTTCTTGCAGTACTTTTTGAGGATGTAAGCCCAATGCTCTGAGCTCATGTTGACCGAGATGAACTCCACTGTACGGGACGTTTATGCTGCCATCTATGCAGCTTTTTTCATAACTATTTATAAATTAATAAACAAAATTGATATCTTATTTCAACTATGCCCAGTGACGGTAAATGGAGACGTCTTTTTGTCACGCTTTTATAAGTTTCGCTTGTATGTTTGTTTGCTTTAATGTTATTATTATATCTACAGCATTTAACAGTCCACTGCTGGACGCAGGCCTCTCCATATTAAGGTTTTGGCCTACTACGGTCTACTGCCTCGGTGGTGTTGACGGGTTGGTATAAGGTTTGTTTCAAGGTTTCCTTCTCTTTGCAGTGATGGTATCCTGTTAATCCCTTAGTCGGCCCTTACGACTAGGGATGTTAAGGAGCTCCGTAACCGTAACCGAAACTATCGGATATCCGAAATTAAAATATATCCGTAACCGTAACCGTATCCGTTTCTCAAGTTTCGGATAGTTTCATATTAGTGCGGAGTCTAAATAAAACAACATCTTTCGACAGTTTTAAAAGTTAATGTAGATTCTGCAAAATGTAAACAGTGTGTTAAAAACTTTTTCCGAAAAAGGAACTACTTCACTGAAACTTTATCTTAAATTAAAATTATTACATACTATTTGTGTTTATGTTTTACTTCAATTTAATATCCGTAACCGAAACTATCCGAAACTTACGGATAACCCGAAAAAATTAGATATATGTGACCGTATCCGAAATAGATATAATTTTATTCTTATATGCATATCCCTATCCAGATTCGAAATATCATATCCATAACATCCCTACTTACGACACCTATGGATGGATAAGAGTGATGACTCTCCGAAATTTATTTCTTCAACAAGGCACTTTGGTTCATCATTGATGTGAGCAGCAGATAAGGTTAGGGAGCATGCCTCTAAGACGAACTAGTTGTTTTGAACTCCGAGTCCTCAGTTAATAATGTTGACTTAAAATGACACTATAATCCATTCGCGTTAAGACAACAGTCCGCCCCCTAATCAATCTGATTTCAAGGAATAGCGTGTCAATATAGTGTCTCTACTTTTGTAAATAAATGTCAAATGTACTGTATTCAGAACAAGCATAAAAATACAGAAATTAATTAAGGTATACTTACAGTAAATTGGACCTTATGTCTATGACGCAGCATTTATCTTGGCAGATCAGTGAAAAGAAATCTGACAGACTAATTCTGGGACAAAGCTCCGTAAATAGCACCTCCATGGGTATTTCCACAATATCCTTGGAACAATAGAAATTATGTGATATAATTGTTAAATGTAAAGTTATTTATTAACCGACTACGGAGACATCAAAAGGTTAATAGTTTTGGCAGTCTATATATGTACGAGCGCGTGCAATACTGAGTCATTTTCCTTTTATATTTAAGCCTGCCAAAGTGACTCCACTCTGCCTGATGGAAAGCATGAGTAGAATCAAGATGTAGGGGTCATCATTTTCATTGTGAGTGCAAACTGCAGCATGGTGACTTACACTATGGCGGTCCAGCAAGATGCTGTCATTTTTAGGTTGGTCTTCTGTGTGAGAGTAGTACCGCGTACTATGTGTAATATGTATTTAAAAAGTACAGGATATAAAAAACGAATATTTATATCAGTTGTCTCATTACTACCCATTTTACAATATTAATTACCCATAGTACAAGCTACGCTTAGTTTAAACCAGATGGATTTGTGTTTAATTATAAATATTTATTTCATTTCATCTTCCTAGCCTTTATTCCCAAGTTTAATTGAGGACGGCTACTACTTCTAAATGTTTTACCAGAATTTCAGTTTTTCCACTTAGCGACTGGCATCGGATTTCCACAACCCTGAGGGAGAACTGAAATTCGACTAGTTGACAGTATATTTGAGGGCATTGACTTCCCAATAACGATTGCCTTAGATGTTCATGACTACCGGGGCAGACGGTTTAACGTGGTCTCCGATGCACCGGCGTGAATCACCGCCAAGCTTCCAGACTCCGGGCTGTTACTAAGAGTTTCCTATAAGAAAAACTCAACATCCCTTTTTTTGATCCGACTCAGGTTTTGAACCCGAGACCTTTATAACATAAAAATGACAAATAAATACCATAGACTTACCATGGGGTCTTTGACTTGTGCCTCATTAGTGAATCGTCTATAACTTATACTCCTTGGTGAGGTGCGACACATTTCTATAGATTCCTATAAAATAACATCTGATCAGAATGGATTTCAATAAGTATAAAGCATACCGTGTTAGGAAGTAGCCAAACGCAAGATTCCCCCTCTGTAGAAGTATAAGCCTAAATTGGCCTATGCATTACACAAAATGTGTTAATGTGCATGAATAATTGTACATTTTTGTAAGATACAATGTAGAATAGAAATAAATACGCGGACATGTAGTAAAATACCTAAGGTTTCTTTACTCAATGCCATCAAATACAGAAAATTATTATAAGTGTTCTGTGAAAATTGTCTTATTACAGTCATTCACCTTGACACACTGCCAGGTGTCAATGTGAATATAATAATCATTAAAATAGTGAAGATCGTAAATATATCTTATATTTATCATCATCACCATCATCAACGGCCTTTAAAATAGGCATAGGTCATACCTTAAGAAGGATAATAAAGTATTGAGATCTTGGCCTATTTTACTATGCAGGTCAGACATGTATGACCAGCGTAGTAAAAGCCAAAGTGACTCCACTCTGCCTGATGGAAAGCATGAGTAGAATACAAGACAAATGGTCATCATCTTCATCGCGAATGCAGAATACAGGTTTGAGTACTAGAAAAGTCAGAAATCGCAAAAAACTTTTGCCTGTACATTTTTTCTAAAATCTGTAAATGCAGTTCAGAATATCTAAAAAAAATATGGATAGTCTCCTAAAAGTGTTTTCCTGTAACTATAACGGTTAAGGTACCCTTACTGTCCCGTCTCAAAAATTCACCCTGTATACGGTAGTAATATCAAAATTGCAATTTTTAAAAATGTTGTCTGTCTGTCCGTCTTTCTGGCAGTTTGTTCCGGCTAATCTTGGGAACGGCTGGACTGAGTTTGAAGGGACCTTTACTAATAGAAGGCTGATGCAGACATAAGAAGTAAATTAGGCAATTTTTTTTGGACTAGCTTCGCTCCGCTGCGTTACTCGCGATTTATAGCAACAGTAACACAGTGGGACTCGGCTAGTTTCAAATATTAGCATGGATTACATAAGTTATGGACCAAGAGCCCAGAGCCGCCAGACCTACGTCATTAGTGCAAAGCTGAAATTTTCAGGATTATTAGTACAATGTCTTGTTAAGATGTATGTGTACCCATTAGCTTGAAAGCGGGGCCGTTTCTGAGGTAGCGCGAAGTACAGATGGATAAAAACCTTACTTACCTACGTTAAAGGTGCAAAGCTAGTATTTACATATTTTATCAAGAATATTATTTAAAATTAAAATTCATTACTGCCAGACACTTTCCGTGGGCCATTACTTCTGCCAGACGTCTTGAAAGTTGTGAAAAAATTAGGTAAACTACGTTATAGTAGCAAACCTAAATTTTATACATATTATCTAGGGTAGGTACTATTTTAAGACCCCTTGTATGCGGCCAGACCAATCCGAAGTGCCAATCATTGTACTAATAATCCTGAAAATTTCAGCTTTGCACTAATGACGTAGGTCTGGCGGCTCTGGGCTCTTGCTCTATTACTAACCTTAACACACTCGCCAATATCAATTTCAGGCAGATCAGAGAACAGTAAAATACATTCGTTGAATCCTGATGACAGTAGAGTGTCCCTCAGCTGCCTCAGTATACCGACTCCCATAAACAATGGTAACGCAGGCCCTTCGACTAGTAACGCATCCCATAAGTGCACGATCTTATGAAGGGGAAACACATCTGTGAACAGAACTGTTATTATAATTTGATAGTCACACATACTGTAGTCGACATTGGACTATGGAGGTTTCAAGACTCACTTGACTCACAAGTTAGTAGGGAATTTGGGGATATTGTACCTACACAGGGTAATCAACGACGGCGCGGTCAGACCTAGATGGCATGCTGAAGTGGCATGATATGGTTTGAGCGTTTCCGTCATTCGGAAGTCACGTTAAGCGTACCATCCCAGTTGTTTTCATAAGTTAACAGTCGTAAAGTTTAGTTGAAGGTCTTCGACGGCTTGAAAACGTCCAATGGAAAAATTACGTAGTCACAACGTATCTTGCCAGTCCTCACCCCGCACTCGGCCAGCGTGGGGACTTATAACCTTTCAGGAGAGGAAACCCGACGTTATGGGTTGCTGGTGTTGTCCCAATACAGTTTATACTATAACAATAAACGTTTTACTGACTACGAAAAAACGGCTCAAACACTTTGATAAAATTCTGGCCCATGTCGCCTGGGTCATGATTATGAATCTATTGGACAGGACGGTGGACTAATAAGGGTTGTTGATAACCAGGTTTTAAGGTACCAAGTGGACCAACCATGATTTTAGCACGATTAGGCCGACACGACGGTCTACATGAATCGGGACTATCATCCCACAGAAGACGCACCTAAAATGACAGCATACGTGCTATGGTGTTTCGTTGGTGATTGAGACCGGAGGCCTAATACTGCAGTTGCATTAGCAGTAGGCCGATATAGTGTGGATCACCATACTGCAATTAGTATCTTATATATACATATATATATATATATAAATGAATCTTAAGACAGGACAACGACTGTCGGGTCAGCTAGTTCACAATAAATATAGTGGCGATTGCTCTTGGATCCTACTCATGCTTTTCATCAGGCAAAGTAGAACCAATTTGGCAGACTCATATATAAAAACCACTTTTTAAAAAAGTATGAAAAATTGAATGTTCAGTGGCAATAACAATCGGTAAGATATTTACGTAACATTTAGAACATCCATTATCTGAATGTTTACGTTTATAGAATACACAATAGTTGCGTAATATTTATGAGTAATCGGACTTATCAAAATATACATAATGAGTATCAGATGTTTTGACTGACTGACTCCATGGTTAGCTTAATGATTTAAGGTCGCCACGTAACAGTTTCTACTACCCTGAACGTCGTGGGCGACCTAATCGTTCGGCTGACATAGGCTATTTTTTTATATTTAAACGTACCTAAGTGACTCTACCCTGCTGATGGACAGCATATGAGTAGAATCCAAGAGTAGGGGTCACTATCCTCATTGTGAGTGACCCATACCATGACGGCCTGGTAGATGTTTGATTGGGCCTCCGGTCTCACACTCATCAACGAAATACGTCAGCAAGAATGCTGTCATTACTAGAATGGTCTTCTATGTGAGGGTAGTACTGCCCCGGTCGAGCCGGCCCATTCGTGCTGAAATCAGCGTGGCCTTACTACCTTATGTAAATTTTATCAAAGTGTCGGGTTATATAGATTTTTCAACTTTTCTACTTTCGGAAAATAAATATCGCTGTATCATGATGTTAACATAACATTTGCAATATTTCTCTTGTTATTTATCTTCGGTAAGCTATGTCGATATTAATTTCATTGGTCGTCATCCATCTTAAAGAATTGCCATATACTCTGTTATTCAAAAATAAGCTACAATTAGGCGATCTACAAAAGACGTATTTTTACACATGTGGCAATAAAAATCATATTTACATCGGAGAAAGTTCTATCATTGGCAATGTAATAATTTACCAGCTCCGTCGTCTGTAGAACGCCTTATATACTATAGACAAATTTGAGTCATGACATGACACATCGTAAGTTTACTTTCTTACACTCATTCAAATACAATTAGATCGACATTCGCGTGAATATGCATTTCCATGGTGACGACCTTGTAATCTGTCATTTAATTACACAGTATTTTTTGCATAACATTAAAAAAAATGTCGTCATAAAGTAGGGATTTTTTTGTTGTTTTGACGGTTTCAAACGATTTATCGGCAAAGTGGGTCATGATTCAAAGCTTGTTGATAGTACAAATAATTCTGACAGGTGAGGCCATCTGTCACCCTAGCAGAAGCAGGCCCGGGTTACCGCGATAGCGCTACCCAGCGTGCACGCCCATGTTGTAAAAGGGAATATCGGGATTCCCACACATAAAGGAGTCATCTAGAAGCCGTAGGTAGCCCGAGGTACGTCGGGGTTCCAGCCCCAGGGACTTCCTTTCGAGGGTATACCTGGTTTGAATTGACTTGACTCATAGTAACCGAGATGGTGTGCGGTTTTAATCGGTTCGCGTTCGACATAGCCACTAACTGTGGGGTCTGAAATCTGTGGGGATTTCCGCAAGAAAAAAAAATTACAAATAATCCTATCGAACTTACGTGAAAACATAGTCAAGAACCAAGGTATAGCGAAGAGTTCAGGAACGAAGCTGATATCATGTAGATGCGTCGCCAGCTCGGGCTCGTGGAAAGCTGTCATCTGCCAGAACTTAGCCAAGTACTCTTTGATGACTGCACTGTTGTCCTTTAGGAAGAACTTGTGGAGGAATTTTGGGACGAATGCCGAGAGGCAGGCGAAAGCTCTTGCTGTTAGAGGTAAAAAGTACTTAAGTTAATTTTGGTTTGTCTGACGAAAAGGTAATACCGAGTTGAAATTAGGTGGAATTTATATTACTGATCTGTTGTAAATACACTTGAACTTCATCTATAAAAATAAATAAAATTGAAGTGCCTGTCTGTCTGTCTGTAAAAAAAAACACCAAAAAAAATGTGAGCCGTCACGGGACGCCTGGCAGATGTGAAACATCGCCATTATTTTGTAAAAGTAATATGCAGAAAAGAACATATTGTAATAGGAACTAAATATGTCACAATGATAAAATAAAATATTACTAATTATTAAAATAGTAGTATATATGCAGTAGTGTGCAGTAGTCTATATGCAGTACTCACTACTGCATAATATGGACTGTATATATATACCATCGTATAGCGTGCCGTGGCGACGCGTCGCCAGTCGCCAGGCCAGAAATCTATTTTACGTGCGCCTATAGATGTTTCACATCAAAATTTATTTTTTTTATTTTATTTTTATTTTACAACTTTTTGCACTGTAAGTACAATGGCGGACTTAATGCCACAGGCATTCTCTACCAGTCTACCGACGGGTGGTGCGGAGATGATTGAGAAGGTGCACAAAAATGCAATTTATACTTATTTTATCTGTCTATCTGTCTGTTTGTTTCTGGAAATCTCTGGCTGACCGATTTTGAATGGACTTTCACTACAAAGCTGATTACCTAAGGAGTAATTTAGGCATTATTTTTTTCAGACTAGTTTCAGACTATCGCGAGACTCACCTAGTCAAATAATAAAATACATAAGCTTTGTGTGCGTACATTGACGGCACTGAAAGTAACTTACTAAACTAAAATACATCTTATTTGAAGTTATTCCGCATTGACTATGGTTTTTTCATTTAAATAAGCGACTAATCAAATCAGTTTCCAAGAAATTACCTTAATGTACTTGATTGACACGTCACTATTTTCTTAACGCGAATTACATATATTTACAATACTCGATGTATGTACTAAGTAGATTGACAATAAAATTAACCCACCTTCATTGCAGAAGTTCAAATACAAGAAGGGCGCTGTCAACGAATCCAATCCTTGCCAATACACGTACTGAGGGTTGGTCAGCAGCCACGCTTTGAGCAAACGTTTCAATGTACGGTGACCAGCAGACCCGCAAAGAAGCCAGCAATACTGGTGGCAGCGGGGGATATCTACGTCTATCTGTCAAAGGAATGTTGGCTTTATTGAAATGAAGGGTAGGCCTATGTCTATGACCTGTTTTCTCACTTAAGATAAATTTATTATATACCAACTAGCTGATGCCCGCGGCTTCACTCGCGTTCTATGTCTATGAAAAATAGATGTTGACCGATTCGCAGACCTAATCAATATGCACACAAAGTTTCATGAATACCGGTCAAGCCGTTTCGAAGGAGTTCAACTACAAACACTGCGACACGAGAATTTTATATATAAGATAAAACTACTATTAAAATAATGTGCATTCTGATCTCTAGACTCAAGCTAAGCATAACTTAGATGCTTTTATACTAATACGGGTTCTAAACACAGATATAATACATTTACTTTGACTTTTTGCTAAATTCATAAATCTATAGGTTTTACTTTTAATAACAAGTTTGTCTAATTATGTTTAATGAACAATTTATTTATTTATTTATTAATCTTAGGGTAACTTACAGCAATACATTTAACATAAATTAAAGAAGTAGCAACAACACGCCAATAACAAGTCTCCACAATGAACAAATGTGTATATAATATTTGGTAATGTGGGTAAAAATGTATTAATAGTAGATTAGCCCGAGCGCAGCGAGGGCGCCTATAGTTCGAGGGTGCAATTGGTACTTACACCCGAGCTAACTATTCTGCTTTACATACCGATTGCGAGGTAAGTGGGAAAAACCGGCATTATAAGAATAAATCATATTATTTGTTGAAATTCATAGTGAAATGAGAACAATTTTCAAATTTTAAGAACAGGTGTTTTTTGGGTATGTTAATAGTTTGAGACTCAAGTTTTTTCCTAAGTAGCACGTAATTATAAAAAAATCCCAAAAACAAACAATATGTATTTGAAGTAAAAGTTTTCTATTCCCGCCTTTTTTCATTAAAAAGAATTTTTTTTCAAGAACAAAATTGAGCTTCGCCGTTCGATATTTAAAATTGAAGACTATTATACTCACACGAAGACAAGGCTGAATAGCAAAGCGACCTTTTTGGTCATTTGGCTGAATACCTTCAAATTTTAAATAGCATTAATATGATATATAGTTAATAATCTCTACAAATGCATGATGTCTATTGCCAGCATGATGGTTAGATGTACGCGAACTTTTTGAAAGAAAGAAATGTTTTTTTTTAATTACTTACCGCCCTAGGGCGTTTCTAGCTACATTATTACCCTAGAGCGCTAATAAGTCACTTACAAGCCCCATTTGGAGGTAATAAGAACCTACTTATCGAACATGAGAGATGTAAAACCTTTTATAACTAACAATCCCAAACATAAAAATAAATAAATGGACGTTTAATTATTATTATTTTTTCATTCAATAGACTTGATGAAAATAATGAAAAAGAATCATAGTGGGGCCGGTGATACTATACCTGTCTATCAGTAGGCGTGGGCGTTTCCTTATCAATCCTTTCATACT
The DNA here is from genome assembly GCA_932526445.1 of Phragmatobia fuliginosa. NCBI lineage: Eukaryota > Metazoa > Arthropoda > Insecta > Lepidoptera > Erebidae > Phragmatobia > Phragmatobia fuliginosa. Next base: position 7,526,334 of record OW052063.1, on the reverse strand, counting down.
GCTCTTCAATATCGCCCACGACGCCCAAAAGAGCGGCCCACACGTGACCTCGCAGTAGAGGAGGTATGTCCACCTCTGCTTCAGCGCGGATGTATTGGGCCGTGTAGGGATAGCCCTGTAAAACAAATATTTTACTTCATCATCATCATCAGCCTATCGCATTCCACTGCTGGACAAGGCCTCTCCAATTGGACGCCACCTAGTTCGATCTTCACTACTCGCATCCAGCTCCTGCCAGCCGTCGTGCTCAAATCATCACTCCACCTGGCTTGTGGACGTCCTACACTACGTTTGCCAAGACGTGGTCTCCACTCAAGAACACGTTTACCCCAACCGTGAATATTTTGTTTACTCATATTAAATTATTTTGTAGGTAATCGTTTTCTGCCCACACAATGCATTTGCCCCCCTTTATAACTTACATTTGAGTCTAGTCCGGTTAAGGTAAGGTTTTATGGCAGTCTTTTATCACTTTCAGCTATCTTATAAATATTTCGCAGTTTCATTCGATGTACTAATGTTATGTAAGCAGTACAAGTAATAATAGTCTGTGTAAGTGATATTGGCTAATTATAGTTTGGATAAATGAAATGGTCAAGTATATCAGTATAAATAATAAGTGGATAAATAAATAAATTGATAAAGATAAATTGACTGCACCGTTGGCCTAGTGGCTTAAGCGGTCGCCACGCCGCTTCCTACTACGCCAAGTGTCGTGGGTTCAAATCCCACGTGGGATAATACTTTGTGTGATTCACAAATTGTTGTTCTGAGTTTGGGTGTTCTTTGTGTCCGTTACATGTATGTTTGTAAAGTCCCCCGCGACACAGGAATTTATATTCCTAATGCGGGAGTTGTCTTTTTAAAAAAAAAAAAAAAAAAAAAAAAAAAAAAAAAAAAAAAAAAAAAAATTTGGACATCTGACACACAACATCATCTAGTCCCAAGCTAAGCACAGCTTGTGTTATGGGTACTAGACAACTGATATAAATACATAAACATACTTTTTTTTGTAAATACATACATATTATACATAGAAAACACCCAGACTCCGAAACAAATATTTGTAAATCATACAAATAATATTTGGTCCGACCCGGGAATCGAACCCGAGACCTCTTGATCAGCAGCCGCTAACGCTTAACACTAAACCAACGAGGCAGTCAATACATAATGTTTTTAAAAGTTCGTGTTCTTTCTGAAACTACGATTTTGAATATGTAAAAAAGTAATATACTTAAAAATTTAGCACTAAAAATATTTTTTATTTTTAAAATATTAAAAAAATTACGAATTGAACTGAACACGAATTTTTTATCTAACCGTTTACGAAACCTAGCTGAACAGAAATGTCTATATCAGATAAGTAGTTATGTATCAAGAACACAGAAAAAATACATTGTCCTAATATATCAAATAAATGACAATAAATAAACTTACATGTAAAAGTCTTTGGAACCAAAGCAACCTATAAAACTGATATTCCGTATCTCTTTCTCTGATGATCTTCGGTAACGTCACAGCATCGTACTGTTTCCTCCTCTCATGCATCAGCGGGTAGTAGTCATGGGGGGGAACATGACTAAGGCGGGACTTGAGAAGGCCCAAGCTATATTTAGCGATGCGACGGTCAAACAACGCACCAGATTTACCGCCTATCGTACACCCGTCTAGAAGAATTGCTCTGGAAAAAAGATGATTAAATATTTCGTACAACGTCATCTACTCCCAAACTAAGTAGAGTTTGTATTATGGGTACTTAATAACTGATATAAATACATTAACATACTTTTTTTTTGTAAATACAAATCATCAATCATCAACAGCCTTTAACAGTCCACTGCTTGACATAGGCCTCTCCTTTGAAAGGAGGTTTTGGCCTACTATACCACGCTGGCCAGACAGGTTGGTAAAGGGTTTGTTTCAAGTTTTCCTTCTCTTGGCAGTGATGTAAGCTGTTTATTTTGTTCCTTTGGAATTTATTTAAATACAAAGGAAACACCCAAACTCCGAAACAAATATTTACGCATCACGTAAACAATTGGTACGACCCGGGAATCGAACCCGAAACCTCAAGCTCAGAAGTCGTATACGCTACCACTGCGCCACCAATATACATAGCGACTTTTTGACTTGGAAACTTGATGACGCTTGATATTTTAATGATTTGAAATTGTCGACGCATTGAACCTCCTCTATAAGGAGAGTCCTCTGTCCAGTAGAGGACACTATGGAAGGCTATTGCTGACGATGATGAGTACTTCGGATATTAGCACTGTCTTGAGAATCAAATTTGATTTAGAAATTATATTAATATACTTTTTCTTAAAAGAGACAACTACCGCACTAGCAAATACTACTAACATACTATAATCAAACACAAAGGACATCCAAAAAACAAAAATTTAAAAATAGTTTTATATTGATGTTTTTTTGGATGACCTTTGTGGGGTTAGCCCAATGTGGAGATCGAACCCCCAGTACTTCGGTACAGTAGGAAGTGATACGTGCAGTCAATTTTTTTTAACTAGCTTATACCTTTATATATTACATTCTGTTTAGCCGTGCAGACAGACAGTTACTTTCGAATTTAAATATTTTAGTATGGATGTATACAATAAAGATTAAAAAAATGTCAATTTTCATACTTACAGAGGCATAGACAAAATAGGTGGACTGTTTTTTATCAAATAATTCTTTTTTAATTCGCTTTGTATATCGCCACCAGCCAACTGCCACCAATAATACAAGTATTGTAGTTTGCACCCCATCAAGCCACGAGGTGTTTTCACTTCAGCCAGGATTTTAGTATCGACCCTCGATAGCATCTCAATTATTTCATCAAATGTAGCTCTTTCATTTGGATAAATGCTAAGACATTTTTCAATGACGATTTTTAAATCCTCAGGTATTTGCTGAAATTAATTGATTTCTATAAAAATAAGCTATTTCGTACACTAATATTTCATACACTCGACACACAACGCCGTCTAGTACCAAACCAAGCAGAGCTTGTACAAAGGGTACTGCTACTAGACAACTGATGCAAATATATATATTACTTTTGTAGTAAATACATACATATTATACATTAAAAAACAAACAAACTCGGAAACAAATATTTGCAGATAGTACAAACATTTCGTCTGAACAGGGAATTGAACCCGAGACCTCTCAATTGGTAGCCTCTTAAGCTAACCGCCAGACCAACAAGGGCAGTAAATAATCATGTAATATTAAGGTTCGAGCACATTATGCCGGGCCGCAGCGTGTCGGGGCGGGCCGCAGCGCAGCGCAAAATGCTAACTTAGCACATTGTGACGGGCCGGGTCGCAGCGCATTGACGGATTTTGAGTAGAGTGTACCGCATGCGCAACTGTTGTGTATTTAGTGCAACTGTACCTTATGGATAGCTCTGACGAAGAACTTTCTTTTTTTTTGCCTGCTGTTAGAAGAAGAAGAAGAAGTTAGAAGAAGAAGTATCAAAAAACGAAAATTTCGTAAAATAAATACGTGCACGCGTGCACACCAATCCGCTTGCTATAGCACACTGTGACGGGGCGCAGCGGGGCGGGGCGGGTCGCATCGCACGGACGCAAATCCGCGTCGCAATAATGCGAGCCGCTGCGGCCCGACACAGTGTGCGATATTTCATACAATTTGTATTGAAGCGATTTGAGCGGATTTTTGCGCTCCGCCCCGGCACGCTGCGGCCCGGCATAATGTGCTCGAACCTTTATATATCTTCTGGATTCTTCTAGTGTTTCAGAATGGCGTGCAGTGCCAAAGACAGAATGACATGGAGAAGCTCTCCATTTCATTCTGTCTTTATGAGGCTTTGTTGCCAGATAATTTGTTCAAATCCTACTAATATTATAAACGCGAAGGTTTAGTATGTATGTTTGTTGCTCTTTCAGGCAAAAACTACTGAACGGATTTGGATGAAACTTAACAGTAATATAGCTTATATACCAGAATAACTCATAGGCTACTTTTTACGGCAATAATCAAGATACACGCGGGCGGAGCCGAGGACGAAAGTTAGTATACCATACTTATACATACTTTGTATTCTTCCAAACAATCATGTTCTCTAGCTATTCGTTCTGCAGGATTTCCAGCATGTACCAAGGTTAATATTCTTCTTAATATTGGACCTGGTTTAAGATTGTACCACAATTTACCAATGCATAACTCTAGAAGAATGATACCAAAACTCCACACATCTGCAGCAGGTCCACCCCCGTTTAAAATTGTTTCTGGACTTAAATATCTAGGTAATCTGAAATAGCAAAACTTTGCATTAAAACAGGAAAGCATAGATTAAATTAATAATAGATTTTTTAATTGCCTATAGAGTGGGCCCCCTTTTATCTGGCTCCTGTCTAATCCATAACAACATCCTATATAGTATGACAAGTCCAAAGTGTGGACACATGTTTGGTTAATAATTAAGCGATTCACACACTGGCGACACGCCCACGCGCGTATGCGCGGGGCAGCAGATCCCGCGCGCTGCGACAGAGGAGCAGATCTGCCTCTTCGAGCAGATTTTACCGCGCCTGACGGCTTTGTACATGGCCCGCACCTAACTAAAGGTTACTTTCCATTTGGTCGTCGTTGTCTCTATTCTTTGCATTTCATATCCCAAATTCCTCAATTTCTTGTTGTTCAATTTCGTTCGACAATTCAAAAGTGCATGTAACTGGCCTACTTGAAATAAATGCTTTGATTTTGATTTTGTATATAAATGTGACTACTGCTGCGGTTCGCCCCGCCTACGCCCGCGGCGGCAGAATCTGCTGGCGGCACGCGCTCACGCGCCTTGGCGCGTTTTTGGTGTGTTGGACCTGGCGTGTTTTCTATACTATTCGATGAACTTGCATACAATATTAAAATCTGCCACTCTGCACAACACAACGGTTTTTTCTATTTATAATATGTATGTATTTAAAAAGAAAAGTATGTTTATGTTTATATCAGTTGTCGTGTGCCCATAGTACAAGCTCTGCTGAGTTTGACCAGATGGCATTTTGTGTCAGTTGGTAGAAATATATAATTATTTATTTTTCATTTATTGAATTAGTAGGTACTCGTGAACTTACCCTAAGGGAAATGATACCTCACTGCCCCCACCAGTCATATAATATAGTCCATAGTTAAACATTTTTACTCTTCCATTACTATCAATAAAAATATTATCATCCGATAATGTTCTATGCACTATGTCTTGTTGATGTAGGAATTTAAGACCATTTGCAAGTTGCTTAGCAATGTTCGTTATTTCATCATAAGAAAACTTTTGAGCACATTCTTTTAATGATTTTCCAATAACTTCAGCTACAACAATTATTCTTTCTGTAAAAAATAAAAAGAAAATTATTAAGAGACTATGAAAATGTCTTGATAAAATTTTTGACTATAATTTTATTGGTAATATTAAGTGTTGTTGTTGTGATTATAATCACACAACAATTACAACAACAAGTACATCTATCACAATAAAAACTAGTTAACCTTTTTACTTTATAAATATTTGTAGTAGTATTCAACTGTAAAGTACATCAAACCCGTTTTAGAAAGCAATAGATGTGAAGGTTCAAATTCAAATTATGAATTCCTCAAATGCAGAATGAAAAACAAAACATAATACAACAACAAGCCAACAAGAAGATAAACAAAATCTATCTCCTCGTTGGTACTGTATCTTGAGTTTTACATTTGTTTCATGAAAACTATTGTAACAAAGTTGTCACTTACCATGTTTACCTCTGATAACATCGAGATATGTGCACAGATTGGGATGTTCTATCGTAAGGAGCCTTTGTGCTCGTCCTAATATCGTAATAGAACTCGGGGTTAGAGGTAAACCATTACTACCACAAGTTTCTCCTGGATGATTTTTCGCGAAATAAGTGCAAGCACCAAACTTAAAATCCTCTTCATTATCTTCAAACATTATGCCGTGTATACAAGACAAAAACAAGTAAATTTTTTAGACGCTCTTCTAACAATGAATATTTAATATTCTATTTTGTGTAAGACTTAATTATTACTGATGTTTACTTGGGGGCGTATTTTAAAAACAATAAAAAATTGTGGATTATAAATGAATATGATCAGATTTTCACCGGAATGTAAACATCATATTTGACAAACGTCACATTTAGACAATGTCAAAAATGACACTCTTAGGACTTAGAAACTTATGGGCCTGGTAAACGATCAAATTTGTTTGACAAATTTGTTGGTCAAACTTTACGTTCACATCAAAAGAGCCCTGTAAACGATCAAACTTGTTTGACAAATGCATCAAACACAGCAGCACACTATCAAATAATTTGACAAACACGTAAATTTGACAAACAAATTTGATCGTTTCCACCACCCTTTAGAAAGTAGAAAGCTATAGGCTTAAAGGGGATTGGCAAAATAGGGCCCAGAACGTACAACAAGTTGGATATATGAAAAAAAAAAAAAAAAAACATATTTAATTTTTCGTTCTATTTAGGTATCGCTATAACCTCGCAATGTTTATTAACATTAAAAGAACATTTATTTGGTTATATCCACACAATTGACCATTACATTATTGACAACTCACTTGCCAGTGCAAAAAAAAACTAAAATCGCATATTAATCGTATTATTTTTTCGATGCATAATCGAAAACACTTTTACACTAAAAATTATACAATAGGAAAGAGATTGTATCTATAAATATAAAAATGAATCATTGTCATTACTGACATAGTCACACGCTTGTGAAGAAAAAAGCTTTAGTGAAAAATTAACTGTAAGTACTTTTGTCAACAAATGACGTTATAAATAATATCACATCGAAATATCTGTTCGCGTCGTATGTATTTAGGTACGTACGACACGAACAGATTAGTTCTTACCTAATACCTTTCATTCTGACATCCGTAAACAGAACTATATCTTTTACATGAATTAGAAGATCGAGGTTTGTCACTAGAAGCCATTGTGGGTATTGAAAAGTATAAAAATAACCAATAATGCGCGAGAGCGACGCGGCGAAGAACGTGACGCGTATCGTGCGTAAGCGGCAACCCACCGGAATGGCCTGCGACTGCGAGGGCAGTCGAGCGGCCGACTATACCTAAAGTGCGGAGTGACACCCCCCTGATTTTATACATATTTATATATATTTTATATTTTTGTTATTATTTATATATATATATATATATATAAGTCAGTTAATGTTCGTCCATAAACCATTACCATTCATTTAAACATTTTTTGATTTTATGAAAAAAATAAATTACTTAAAAACACCAAGTTCTTTTCAATTTTATCTTTTACCAATCAAATACTGATATTACCCACTGTTATCTAAACATACTTTTATATGTGTACGTATGTGGGCCTAAGTCACCTTGGCCATTTGCCATTGCCCTTTGCATGAAGACCGTCTCCAGAAACCATACCCACGACGATGAATGAAACGTGAGAGATCTTAGAATCAGAATCCTGTGCGATATGTTAAGAACGATTGATCCCTTACCTCTTTCATTGAATGTTCATGAGATTTGGTCTGTCCAAGTTCAACTCCTAGGCCAATGCAGTTCGCAGTGAGTTGGGATCGCATGCAGTGCACAGTGCTGCGGTGCATTCCATCCACAGTGAGTTGGGGTGGTTGCTGAGTTGGGGTGGTTGCTGAGTTGGGGTGGCTAGCTTCTGCGAAGACGGTAGAGAGATGCTCCTCTTGAAGTCTGTAGGAGACATTAAGCTGTTATTACTACGTATAGAGTAGCCGTCCTTAGCAAAATACATGATTCATATTGTTCGAGTATAACAGTAGTTCACAGCTGCGCTGAAACTATTTATCTAGTTCTCTGATTAATCACGCAGCTCTAGAACGATTCCAAAAAATAATGTTCTTCCGACCGATAGTTCGGCAGCGCCATAATTTTCATCGTTGAAAATGCTAACCTAATGCTAACCCTTTTTCAAATGTCTGAGTGTAAAAAAAGAATTGCATGTGTACAAACGAAATCATGATAGTATTTAGCGGCCGAATTTTCGTATATTGCTCCACAAATATTTTGTTTTTATACGCATTGTTCCAAAAATAATATATAAACCATCTCTCAGATGCTGTATTACTCAAAATATTGAATATCGTTATATAGCTTCCTTATATTCTTAAAGAGATAAAACTCTGTAATCTGTGGGCTGGACGGTGTGGTACATTTTCCGATCGTCTTGTCTGTTGCCACTCTCACACCGCATTGTGCGATGGTGCGCTTGCGCAACTCAACTGGTGAACGTGATATTTGATAATTATCTGAACCGAAAATGAGATCACCCGCAACATACTACAATTTTAATTTTAGTGTAATGTAACTTAAAATTTCGATCAGAATATTTGTTTTTTTAATTAAAAAGTTACACTTTTAACTTTAACATCTGGCAACACTAAAAGGCTGGCTGACATTTTCGGATCAGTCGTCTATAATCTACGGTCGATTTCATTTTCCAAGTACATTATTTTCAGGTGATTGCAAGCGAATCGTTGAATAATGTCCACAGGAGATTTATAGGAGTTTTAAAATATTCTCGAGAGTACCATTATAATAAATTAGATGGGGTGACTGGGTGAGTGTTTTCCTGGTATCCTTTCTTCATGGTTTATAAATTAATCCTAAATTTTATCTTTCTGTTTTCTCATGCAGTCAAGTCAAAAAAATGGCTTGTGTTAAGAATTCACCGCAAATTAGTGTTGAATCGGAGATGGAGGAAGGGGAGATAGTTGATGATTTCTCGGACATATCATCAGAGGAGGAATTCCTGTTGCGTCAGCGACTAGAAGTGTTAGAGAGCTACAACAATGTCCTTGAGCGTAAGAAAGCTAAAAAATCTTCGATTGGATCAGGTATCGTAGCTTATCACCGTATTTTGTGTTCAAGACACTTCATATACATTGACAGCATAAGTTTCTAACCATTAATTGCCTTAATGATGTTGTAAAGTTGTTTGACCCATTTAACCTTTGACCTAGCTGTGAATTCACCGCTATTATATATGTAAGGGGAGATTTGTTTGGTTTGTACATTAGCTTCTCTGAACCACAATCAGAAATGTAGCACAAACACACATTTGCTTTAATTGCATTTTTTCATAATGATAGCAATCTCATCATAATATTAGAAACCATCTCATTATTTAAGTAGGTAGATTAGATTAAGATATTTTGAAAATCAGGTGTTCTGTCAGCTCCTTTCGGGAATGTCTGGTTAAGCAGATGTGTGAGAATATTATTTGTTTAACATTTATAGCGTGGGTATGTGAAAGACGTCCCATATGCACCACAGAACAGTATTCCTAATGAGCTTATCAGAACTGATTTGTTCTCGACTAAACTCCACATGTATGAGTCTTTAATCCCGATAGTAAGTAGTTTAAAAATACTTCTGATCTTTTGAGTAAGGCGGGAAAATTTAAATCATCTGTAGCAATCAATTTAATAGTATATTTGTAGTAATTAAAAAAAAACAGTAATTGAATTGCAAGATGTAAACTAATTTGACATGTAAATGTATATTAAATTTACGATTGTTATTGTAATTATAAATTTTATGTTTCTGTGCTCCGTCAAAGGAAGGAAACATGGTAAGCTTTAGGATTAAAAGTGTTATTCTGCATAATCTGTTTTGTAGGCACACAGAGTGCATTTGCTAACATTTTAGGTAAAAAACAAAAAACGGAGAGTGTCATATCATATGAGCTGTCAGAAATTTCTGCCACTGAATTGGAAGTGTATTGTTCACCACAAATAAAAGGTCAAGTACAAAGACCACCAAGAACACACCACAGGCAGAAAAGAAAAAGAGATGAACCAATTGTTGCCCTAAAAAATAAAGAATATAAAAAGAAAATACGCTCTAAAAGAAAATTAGAAGAGAGAAAAGCTGTATGTGAATCCAGTGAAGAAGAAACTACTGATGAATTTAGAAACAGGAGAAGAAAATTGGCTGATGCTGTAATTGTAAATAAACCTAATAATGACAAAACATCATTGAGTGAACGACTTAAGAAAATGCTTTATGGTATTAATCCAGAACCACTTAAAATAGTTGTCACTGAAAGCAGTACAATCAAACATGAAAATCCTCTTAACCATTCTCCAATCTTGTTGCAAAGTAATGAGGAACAAAGGCTCAGTTCAGAGATTCAAGACAATGTACAAGAAATTAAAACATCTTGTGAAGTAATAGACATCTGCACAGATGAAGACAGCAAAACACCTGATAAATTAATTACAAGTGATACAGTTGTTAAAGAAACTGAGGTTGGGAATGACATTCAGAATTTTGTAGACAGAGATAAAGATTCTGCTAAAGATTCTGATGATGATTTAGAGTTACTTAGGCAACATGCTCTCAAAACAAAAACAGTAAAATTGAAGAAGGTGGAAGAGAATAAAATTTTGTCAGAGGATGAAGATAGTGATACTACAGAATTGAGGGCAATTTGCTTAAAATCTACATATCTAAAGAAAGCAATTGAAATAAAACGAAAACTAAAGCTACAAAAAAAATTATCTCAGTCTTCCAACCTGCACGATGATACATTTGACCATATCATGATGGCGGAAAATGTTAATTTAGATAACAATACAGATATTGAATCGGTTGATATGGATATTGGTTCTGATGGAGATGAAAAACTTAAAGAAAATGAGGGACATTTTGTTACAAATACAGAACGCGATGGTAAGCAAGATGAAGCTGAAGAAGATGTAGACTTGTTAAGGGCAAATTTGTTGACTTCTCTAAGTAAAAATTTACCAAACTTGATTGAACCTAATATCATTGAGCCTGTTGTAAATGTAAAAGACAAAGCTATTAACAAGCCAAAACAGAAAGAACCAGCTGTCATTCCAGAAGAAAAGAGATTTATAATCAATCTTGAATCAGACTCTGAAGGAGAACATGAAGCCACGAAGAATCTAACAAATTTGCATAAGAAATTACACTCAAAACGAAATACAACGCAATCAGAATTTCAACAGCAGCTTGATATGTTCTTAAAATCGACAAGGATGGAAGTAGAAAAAGCTAAAACACTGCCTGATGTAGTTCAGCAGCCAGAATCACCAAAGCAAAACGAGAAGTTTGTTGCCAAGGTCTGTGCTCACTTCATTTATTGCTATAATTTTAAAACTCAATAAATTCTTAAATGCCAATTTTTTTTTGTAGACCGTTAACAATTTGCCAAGGTTAGAGCAGATTGAATACAAACAGCTAGTGAAAAGGATGGCAGAGTTGGAAAAGATCAAACAGGCACGACAGAATAATATCGCTAAAATGCCTGTAGCTATGAAAGATACATTAAAACCAAGAAATGTTGCATTTGATACTTCTAATTCGACAACAATCAAGAATCTAGAGGAAAAAATTTCGAATTCAAGGTATGTTGACTGCTTTTTCCATTTTTGTTTCATAGCAATATTGTCTCAACTATGATTTTTTATTTTTAGAAAACATATAGCAGAGGAATCCGCAAAAATGCTCCAGCTGAAAGAAGAGGGAACCAAATTATCACGAAGGTTTAAAATAGTTGCAACAGAACTGCGTAATATTAAGACTGCTATAGCCCTCAATAAAAAACAGCAGAGATCTGTTCAAAACTATTTAACAAATATAAGACTACACCATCAGATGTTACTTAAAAGGTATTCTTGTAATTATACCTAATTATATCATCACTTTTTTATGTGGGTCACATCTTCATATGACATAATTATGGGCCATTCTAAATATTACTGTTTTGATAGAAAAGTACATTGGTGCACAAACCGTTAAATTAGGAAGTGTTTTAATGTTCTGTAATACATAATTTGTAGATGGGATACTAACAGAAAAATATACTATGGTTTTAATTTATAAACGGTAACTTAAGAGACCTCTGTGCGGGAGGACTCAGGTTCGATTTGTAATTTGGATTGAATGTTTGTTTGATCTTTAAATATTTCCTTTGGAGGTTGAGTGTTTTCTTTGTATATTTGTGTTAACTTATTAAGTATTCATTAGTCAATCTAACTTTCAAAGTATAAACTCTTCTTAGTTTGATGCTCAGTCATAGCATCACATTGGACACCACATGCAGTCTCTTCACTAGTGGTTATAATTTTCTGGCAAAATTAATAATGCTCATGGTGTATGTAAAATTTCCAAGCATTCTTCCGTTGCTTTTTCTTTGCAAATCTTTTTTTTTCAGCTCACTCAGTTCAACACATTCCAAACCAAATGCCATACTGCCTTCAAACCACACAAACCTAAAGTTACAAAAAGAGAATAATCCCAAAGATCCCAAACCACTGATACGTAAAGATACTTCTGTAGAAAATAACAAGAACCCTGCAATGCTGAAGGCTAATAAAATTGGGTTAAATAATGATTTGAAGCAACAAAAACCAGAAACCAAGCCACCACCTCCTGTGCAATACACCAAGTTAACTGTAGAACTTAATATTACCAATAATAAAAAAGTTGTAACTACCATTAATCATGTAAGTGGTACAGATAAAGGTGTAGAAAATAAAAATGAGGAAGATGTTCTTGAAAGTGTAAGGCATTTGAGTCATCCTGTCGTAGAGGAAGGCGGAGGGAGAGTGAATGTTGAGTTTCGTGTCTCAGAGAGTGGGGTTCGTGAAGATTACAGATCTCCTCTCGATGCATTAGGCAGTACAAAGTAAGTCGACATTTTATATGTGCATGATAAATGTATTATATCATAACAATTGGACATATTCTTATCAATTTAAAGCAAATCAAGGTTATTTGATAAGGTGCTTACATTTTTTATTGTTTTATGTATATCAATGTGTGTGTGTTTGTGTGATAATCAATGTTTGCCAAAAATTAACACCTGCTTGTTTTTGAAAATCAGTTTGAATGTGTTATATTCATTTCTTTTTTTTTAGAAGTTCGTAAGTAAGATAAAAGTGCTTTTGCGGAAATTTGATTTACTTATTCTGGATTTAATTGCTTGCGTTTGTAGTGTAACATTGACTGAGATATAGTAAATCAGGGTATTTTTGAGCACTATTGACATGGCTCATAAAATGAAACCATTGTAAAATTCCTAACAAGCTAAAATTATATTTTCCAGCTGGCAAGCAGATCCGAACGCGATTCTCTGCCCCTTCGAAGTTTGCGGCGACTGCAAGGATTCCGATTGCAAATACCTACACACAAAAAGACCTAAATGACACTACACACACAAAAGTACATACACACATAGTCATAAACATAAACACAGAACAAACTCCTTGTCCCAATCCTACTCTCGACGGCCAAGGACTCTACAGCGATGTGTAAAGTATACATCTCTTTTCAAAAACTTTATTTATAGCTTTATAAAGTATTTTCCATCCTTGTGTAATAATTTGCGTAGGTATATTTATATAGTGCTGTACGTCTTCAGAGTCAAAGTAGTCGTTTAATTCAAGGATAGTTTTGGTCTAATATTTGAGAATATGACCTGTAAAAGGAGACATAATATTCTAATCTGGCAATCCCTACGAGGCACCTCAAAATTGATGACATTTTGTGATTATTCAATGTATTTTTAATTGTTATTATTCTATGCATTTTTCATTGGTTAACTAATTGTTAGTTTATATTAAATCGTCAAAAATATTGTCAGATATCTGTTGTAATTTTTTTTTAAATTAATGTTATTTTTTATTGTAACAAACAAGACTGAAATTTATATTTGTGTAAAGTATTTATTTAGGCAGTCCTAATAAACATAATATATCTTTTAATAACTGCCAGGCAAAGTGAATAATGACTAGTAAAATCTAATTTTGCAGTTTTCTCCTAGGAACAGACATGGAAGAATATTTCTCAAGTACATCTTAAATAAGAACTACTTCATACGTTTTGAATTAGAAATTAGAATTTCCACCAATTCGTGTTTCTTCCCCTTATCTGTTGGGTTCACAACACAACACTTAAGGAGAAGTCTTATTAAGCATAAAAGAAAATAAATGTTTTCATAATTTTTTGCACACTATATTTATGATGGACTCGGGATTTCAATAAAACCTAATTGGTTTCCGCGTTATTTTTATGTTTATAATATTGTCCACTTACATTGGGCATTATGGAGAAATATCTGGAAAGTATGCAGAATTATTCAATAATTGCCCTACCGGCAAAAATTTTTAGGATTAAAAGTAAAAGCCTGACTCGAGGAGGCAATTATAATTGACTCACGCTCTATGTTTAAGTTACAAAAAAAAAAAAAAAAATTTACGGCTTCACCCTTTAATTTTTTTGAGTGTTCAATTTACACCTTTTTTTTCATTTGAATATATCTATTTGCATGTCTCCCCTGCAGTGTGAAAATGAAGGTGAAGGCTTTGTTGATATTCACATGTTTGCTGTGGTTTGGCACTATTTAATGTGATCTAATGCAATTTTAGTTGGCGTTGGATCGGGTCTCGTCGCCTTAGCCGCTGTGGTAAGTTACGCGTTAGTTTATAATAGTGCGTTAGTTGTGCTCATGACTATGATTATATCAATACGGAACTACGAGACTGCAAAGCTGTGAAAGTTGGTAATGTTTTGTCTTGCGTACGAAAAAAATTTTATATTATTTTTATCGAACTATAAAATAATGTAAGAAGTTATAAATAAATGATTAATTATTGTAATTCGTGTTTTATTTGAGGGTAGAAATGAAACAACCTTTGATCTTACAAATAGACATATTATTCAGACATTGTAAAGAAAATAAAAGTAATATACCTCTTCACACAGATACATACACTTAGATAAAAATATGTACGTATATTTTTGGATTAAAATTCGATACAATTCATAAAATCCTCGAACGACGGGTCATTCTATTGAATGACTACTAAGAATTACTATATGACAGAATAACTGTGGGCAAAAATAGAACGAGTACAGGTGCTATTAGAAGTACATCATCACTGTTTCACAATGACACATTAAATTTTCAAAAATTAACTTTTTATATAAAATTTTATAAATTCATAAGATTTTGTTTGGTGTTTCCAAAGCTCAACTTCTCCATTTCGAAAACTGTTAGGACCATCTTAAAGTTTAACAAGAATAATTTTTCACTACTATTATAATTTTTATCAATAATTACTAGGTACAATATATAATATCAGAATACATGGAAAGAATAGCCCACAGTTGAGACGGGACAGTAAGGAAGGCAGGTAGTGTAATACAAGTTACGATAAGTCTTCATAAAGGGATATTTATTATGTATACATTTATTAATCTACATATTCAATACCTACTTCACGCCTCGTCTGCTTATCATAGCGATAATAGATAATACTTGGATTCAGTATTTCGTACTACTAGATCAACGCTTATATGAAAAAGACTAGTACAAAGTAGGCCTGTGAAGATTTACAAGGGACGTCATCTCTTCATATTACTCTTTTGTAAGTAATGTAGAAGGATCAAAAAGGTAGATACGAGTACATGGCTACTCAAACATCAAGACTACAGTAATATCTATAGGAGTGTAAATGGTGAATATCAGCCTATGAGAAGCAGACGAGAGCGTTCACGATATCCAGGGCAAGTCTATCTGAGCGTGTGCCACATGGCGACGGCCTTGCGCGTCTCGTGCGCCATCTGCGCCCAGTGACGGCCCTCGGCTCCAGCTTCTGCCGCTCCCACGCAGCACCAACCCACCACCAGCGCACTACCTCCACCGCTTACCACGCACACCTGCACGCGTCATAGTTTTATAGGTATATTTATCTACAAACTGAGTCCCGAGTTTATTGCTGTAAATAGCTAATAACGCCGTTAAACGAATCTTTTTAGACTAAAGACAATTTTTATAAGTAACTCCTAATATGTCATCAGCTTTCTGCTAAAAGTCCGATCAAAATCGGCCCATCCGTTCCAGATTTTACGCGAACAAACATACAAATCGACAGACACGCAGGCAAAAAATTTAAATACCATATGTATGTATCATATATATTTTTATATGCATTTAGTGAAAGAAGATAGCAGTAAGGTAAAAACATAAGGACTGAAGTAACTTAGGACATTTTTTTTTTGAACTAGCTTCGTTATTCACGATTGACGAACAATAACTGCGGGACACTGTTAATAGTAAAATGAGTCTACGGTTGGTTCATGTTTTGATTTGTAGCCTTACAAACGATGAACATTCCAAGTTATTCTTGGAGGATTCTATTTTCATATTTCTACTTACTTCAATGGATGCTTCCTGAAGATTTGCAGATGGCAAGCTAAATGATAAAGCCTCGTTCCACACCGGATTGTTGATCTCTTTTCTGTTAGTCTTCTTCTTTTTCACACGTTTACCATTCACTAGGAGGTATACTTTTACATATACGTCTGTAAAATAATACACAATTTGATATTAACAGTAGTTATTAGTTTGTAAGATGAAACTAATAGGGCGCGCCTCTGCGGCCGCCTGAGGCGCGCCCTATTCTGCTCGGTCAGAGCCGCCGCCCACACCGGTGCACCATAGAGTGCCATAGACCGGACAACCCCCGTGTACAGCTGCCTCGTGGCGACACTGGCTCCTCCCAGATTGGGCAAAAGACGCCCAAGGAAGGAGGCAGTGCCGATCAGCTTCGGAGCAAGCTGTTGGAAGTGCTCGTCGAAGAGCCACCTACCGTCTAGGACCAGACCCAGATACTTCAAGTGGGCCCGGACCGGTACGAGGACCGAGTTGACCTCGATGGAGGCGCCGGCGGGTGGACCACGACGGGGCCCATGGAAAAGTAGGGCTTCCGTCTTTTCTAGGGCCACCCGCAAACCCAGCGCCTCAATGCGCCCGACCACCAGGGAGACTCCTGTGGTGGCCAGGCGTGCCGCCTCTTCGAAGGTCGCCCCCCGGGCTGTCACAAGAGTGTCGTCGGCGTAGCAAATTACACCGACCCCGGGGGGGAGACGCCCTCGCAGGACCCAGTCGTATCCCATGTTCCACAGGAGTGGTCCGAGGACAGACCCCTGTGGAACACCGCACGACATGGCCCAACGTCTCAAGACTCCTTCTCGGTCCTCGTACATGACAGTACGCTCCGTCAGATAGTCTGCCACTAGCCGCCCCAGGTATTGCGGCACTCCGTGGTACTGGAGTGCGGACCTGATGCAGCTGAATGGCAGACTATTGAATGCGTTGGCGATGTCCAACGACACCGCCAACAGCACGTCGCCGCAGCCCACCGCCTGTTCGGTCGCGGCCTTCAGACGCAGAATTCGATAGGGCCGACCGTAGGGGTCACGCTCGAGACTCTCCAGCAAGCAAATTTGTTTCCTGAGCCAACCTTAAAAGATAGACTTATGCTATCGCGGACCTTTTTGTAGTACTTTTCAAGAGGAACAGTTCTTTCACACATTATTTTTATGAATTTTTAACCATTTTTAGTCGCGCACACGCAATGGAAGCTCTCAAAATAACTTTCTCAGGTTATTGAAACATTTATCATTTATACTCCTATTGATTGTTGCGTGTTGGTATACCTAATATCTTAATATATATAAACAGTGCCGGATTAAGCCAGCGCGGGGCCTGTAGCAAATTCTAACGCGGGGCCCTGGGATAGTTTCAGGATATTATGTTTCTAAAAATCGGTCAAGTGCGTGTCAGGCCACGCATAGAATAGGGTTCCGCAATCACCCATAATGGTATTAAACCGTGTCCAATATATAATTGTTGTTTATTAATTTTTTCGTTAATTTTGTACGAAAATTTCTAAGGAAGCGTATTTTACAAATTAGGCCTTAAGAGGCCTAATTTGTAAAATACGCTTCCTTAGAAATTAGAAGAAGTTCCTTAGAAGTTAGGTAGGAAATTAGGTCTAAGGATCAGAGTAAAAGCCTCTTAAAATAACAAAAAGTGAACATAAATTATAGTAGGATGAAACCCGTTGTAAAAGGAGGAGAATAGTACAAAAATTAAAGGAAAAATAAATTACGGGCGATCTGAGGTCGGGAAGGGGGAGAGGGGGGGGGGGGTTTAAGGAATAAAAATGGCTTATCTCATTTTCCTGCAAAACTACAAGTCCTATGAAAAAAGGTCAACGGCAAAGTTGTAGGTAATAAAAAGATCTACATCTTTTGCATTTACACTTTTTAGGGTTCCGTAGCCAAATGGCAAAAAACGGAACCCTTATAGATTCGTCAAGTCTGTCTGTCTGTCTGTCTGTCTGTCTGTCTGTCTGTCCGTCCGTATGTCACAGCCAATTATTTCCGAAACTAAAAGAGCTATACTGTTGAAATTTGGTCAGTCGATGTATTCTGTGAACCGCATTAAGATTTTTACATAAAAATAGAAAAAAAACAATACATTTTGGGGGTCCCCATACTTGGAACTGAAACTCAAAAATTTTTTTTTCATCAAACCTATACGTGTGGGGTATCTATGGATAGGTATTCAAAAATGATATTGAGGTTTCTAATATTATTTTTTTCTAAACTGAATAGTTTGCGCGAGAGACACTTCCAAAGTGGAAAAATGTGTGTCCCCCCCCTCTAACTTCTACAATAAGAGAGTGATAAAACTAAAAAAAATATATGTTGTACATTACCATGCAAACTACCAACGAAAATTGGTTTGAACGAGATCTAGTGAGTAGCTTTTTTTTAATAGGTCATAAATCGTAAACCACAATTTCCCTTTCATTCAATTAATACACTAATATTAAAACATCGATCAAACTTACAACGAACTACAAGAACTTTTATATGATGTTACTTGCTGATACGGAACCCTTCATGGGCGAGTCCGACTCGCACTTGGCTGCTTTTTTCACATAACCTCAAATTTTATGTGAAAAATTCAAAAAACCAAGTTTTTGGTTTTTTATTTTTATCTTTTACAAATAAAATTATTTTTTAACGAAATTTTGTGAAAACTTAGCTTTTCATGTCTTGAATACACCGTAATTTATGTGATTTGAAATATCTATTTTTTTACCTTATTTGGACTGAATACCGAAAAAAAACCCTTATTTTCAATCGAAAATTCGTCCGTCAAAATATCAACGTTTTTCACAAAAATTGGGTGTTTTCTATTCGATGAAATCTCTACTTTCCGATGGTATAAAAATATATATTTATTATCATAGTAAATCTTTTCAGAAAATGCAAAAACTAGAATTTGATTTTTTTTAATCGTTATTGAGATATTTATTAAACTTTACACTTTAATCACTCGAAAAACGTAAGATTGCATGTTACAATAATGATAAACAAAAATATTGTGAAAAACGTTGATATTTTGACGGACGAATTTTCGATTGAAAATTAGGGTTTTTTTTCGGTATTCAGTCAAAATTAGGTGAAAAAATAGATATTTTAAATGAAATAAATTACGGTGTATTCAGGACATGAAAACCTAAGTTATCACAAAATTTCGTTAAAAAATAATTTTATTTGTAAAAGATAAATAAAAAACCAAAAACTTGGTTTTTTGAATTTTTCACATAAAATTTGAGGTTATGTGAAAAAAGTGTAAATGCAAAAGATGTAGATCTTTTTATTACCTACAACTTTGCACTTTAACTTTTTTCCATAGGACTTGTAGTTTTGCAGGAAAATGAGATAAGCCATTTTTATTCCTTAAACCCCCCCCCCTCTCCCCCTTCCCGACCTCAGATCGCCCGTAATTTATTTTTCCTTTAATTTTTGTACTATTCTCCTCCTTTTACAATGGGTTTCATCCTACTATAATTTATTTTGTTTTCAAACATTAAAAGCACTGGTCTATCTATAACTCCTGAATTAAAAAATATATCTAAGTCGTTATAGTTTTCCTTTAAAGTTCAGCATATGGACTACCATCATGCGGGTCACGGAAATGAATATGCTGCGGTGGATGTGCGGAGTCACGCGAAATGACCGAGTGAGAAACTCCCGCATTCGCGGCAGCCTTCATGTCCGAGACATCGCAGACAAAATGCAGGAGAGTCGACTGCGTTGGTACGGCCACGTTTTGCGGCAACCGCCTGGCTATGTGGGTAACAAATGTCTGGCCATGCCGCCTCCGCCGGGCCCCAGTAGAAGGGGTAGACCCAAGAGATGTTGGCTTGACGTCGTAATGGATGACATGCGTGTTAATGGTCTTACTACCAGGGATGCCGAAGACCGGGCAAAGTGGAGGAGGAAAAGCCGGAAAGCGGACCCCGGGCACCAAAGTGTAAGCTTTGGAAGCAACCGGGAACAACGCTAGGATGATGATGATGATGATATGGACTACCATCAAAATTTTTAAGCGACTTCAAAAAAAAGGAGGAGGTTCTCAATTCGTCGGATTTTTTTTTTTTATGTATGTTCAGCGATAATTTCGTCGTTTGTGAACCGATTTCAAAATTGTCGCGATTTGGGTACTAATAGTTTTTCATTGAAGTCGGCCTTTTTGTTAAAATTATTTTAAGTTTTTTCGAAGCATCCGTTTACCATTTAGGGCAGGGACACCCTGTTTTAATAAAAAAATACTCTTTAAAGTTAATTATCTCGTATACTAAAACCCAAATCAAATAATCGTTAAGACGATTATTTGATTTGGTTTGATTGATTCGAACGAAACCTGACACCGTCAGCATTGATCACGGCAAAGCCGCGGTCTCTTTCCGTGAGGACATTATGCTCGAGAAGGAGTCCGCTGAGCTGGATCGGGATAGGGCTGAAGTGATGGAACGTGACAGAGGTCGCTAGGCCACCGATTATCGCCTAATTGTCGCTGCAGCCACATCTTAGGGAGATGTGACCACTGTAAACGACACGAGAGAGGTGACACTCGCGGTGCAGCCCGGGGGTGTCACCTAAGGTGGGTCATTTTGCGCCTCTTACTGCTAGAGTGGTGAGAGGCACGACAGCGTCCTGCCCCGGGATGAAGCTGGGCAGAGGGGACTCCAGAAGCCGCTGTTCTGTTCGTTCACGACTTATAGGATTCTTTATAGTTAGAACCCTTATAGTTTCGACTTATACGTGGTCCGTTCTCGACTTAATTTGCAAATGAATGTTTTTATCGCTTCGACAAGCAGCTAAAATGAAATCACGAAAAAAAAAAAAAGGTTTTTCAAAATACCAAAACTAGTAATTTATAAAGAACATCTTGTAGTCATGGAAGAGAAAAAGCAACCTGTACATTTACTAGAACGTAGACTGTTGATATACATAAGTATATACAAAAGCAAATGGTTCTATTAAGTTAAATTATGTACATTTTTTTTAAACTAAATGTATTTCAAACAATAAATATGGCATGGCAAAAAATAGAGGCTATGGAAGCTAACAGTTTCATCATGTTGTTTTGATTGTAATAAGATCTATCAGGCCTCCAGGGAGGAACGCAATACATGTCATGTGTATCCCACAACACTTCCCGCTTTTTTACGATTCGATTTAAGAAGATACTTTTTAGCAGTCAGAAATCGTTGAAGCGCGGGGCCCCTAAATGCGCGGGGCCTGTAGCATTTGCTACTCTTGCTACGTGGTTAATCCGCCACTGTATATAAATCTCGTGTCACAATGTTTGTCCTCAATGGACTTCTAAACCACTTAACCGATTATAATAAAATTCGCACACCATGTGCAGTTCGATCTAACTTGAGAGATAGGATAGTTTAAATCTCAAATTATAGTACCCGGTAGGTGGCGCTGCGAACAAGCTATGGGATTTCAAATTCGGGCGGTACGAAGTTCGCCGGATCAGCTAGTATATTATATAGAGTTTCTCGATAAATATACTATCAAACACTGATACATTTTTTCAAATCGAGCCAGTTAGTTCCTGAGATTAACGCGTTCAATCAAGCTAGCAATCTCATCAGCTTCATTAAATTAGTATATAAAAGCTGGTTCTTTTGGAAAATAGTTTTATATATTATTATATCTGCAATCTGCATAGTTTCAGACAACTATATTAAATATATTTACCTAGAGCATCCTTCCCTTCTTGTGGTGGCAACAAATTCCTCGCCTTGAGCACAACGACTGTCAGTCGTTCGGCAGACGGCAGGTATGATAGAGACAGCAATAGTTCCTGCAACTCTTCAGGGGGCCGTCGCTCTCGGGACAGCTCTGCCCAAACTTCAGCTCCGCCAGCAACTTCTACGCGAGAGAGTGGCACTTTTGCAGAACCCATCACTTCGTTTCGGGAGAATCTGGAATCATTGCCAATTTTTGAAAAGTAAGTTTCTGTATCTTCAAAACTAGAGACTTGGTACATTTTTATTAAAAAAAATCGGTTAAGTGCGTCAGGCCACGCATAGAAAAGCGTTCTGTAGTCACTCACAGTGGCACGTGGTATTTTTGTTTTGCACATGATAAACCAAGATAGAGAAAGAATAAATTACCTGTCATAATCAAAGACTTGCAACAGCAGAGTCTTATCGGTCAGCTCATCATGGGACACGGGAAACTTAAAGTGTTGATCAAAGAAGGGATTGGCTTCATTGCGATGTACTGGCGTTTGACGTACTCTTGTGTCAACTTCGGGTAACAGACTCACTCGAACGTAAGGGTCGTTGAAGCCCCCTGCTTCATAACCGGCCAAATCGTGAGCTGAAAGTTAATTTGGGTAAATTTAGGACCTATAAAATTTTTATTTCCACCGATAATATAATTTATGATTTTATCTATAACTAGCTGAAGTCCGCGTCAAAAGATATAAAAAATAGACGTTAGCCGATTCTCAGACCTACCCGACATGCACACAAAATTTTATACAAATCGGTCAAGCCGTTTCGGAGGAGTAATGGAACGAACATTGTGACACGAGAATTTTATATATAAGACTAGCTGACGCCCGCGGCTCCGCTCGCGTTTTAGAGGTGTGAAAAATAGATGTTGGCCGATTCTCAGACCTACTGAATATGCATATAAAGTTTCATAAAGATCGGTCAAGCCGTTTCGGAGGAGTATGGCAACGAAAACTGTGACACAAGAATTTTATATATTAGACTAGCTGATGATCGCGGCTCCGCTCGCGTTTTAGAGGTATCAAAAATAGATGTTGGACGATTCTCAGACCTACTGAATATGTATATAAAGTTTCATAAAGATCGGTCGAGTCGTTTCGGAGGAGTATGGCAACGAAAACTGTGACACGAGAATTTTATATATTAGATTTAGAATTTAGTAGAACCCAATCGGAATTATACAACGCGAGATACAGATAACTTAAGCCATCTTACATTACACATCATCATTTCTATTATTCCTATGGGTGTCCTAATCGTCGACTAATGCAGCAAACAAAAGACTAGTAGGACAACAGCGCTCCAAATTAGAAAACTTGATACAAATATCTGTACCAACCTGTCTGGCCAGCGTAGCGTGGTAAGCCAAAACATTTTCTCTAAGGTGATCCATACCATGGAGCTTTGTCAGTTGTTTATGCATCATTCTCCCAGCCCCAGCATTCAGAATGATTGGGCCTCCGGTCTCACACACACCAACAAAATACGACAGCATGAATGCTATCATTATTAGGATGGTCTTCTGTGTGAGAGTAATACTGCCTCGGTTGAAATTAATGTGGCTCGACTACCTACCAAACTTTAGAATTTTAATTGATAGTGATGATGTAGAGAATAACGCCAAGTTCCGCACCCCCTTTTCGATACTATCTCTGTTGAATTTATTATTCCTTACCTTCAATAAGATGCACTTCCAAATCTGACCTATCAAAGTCATACTTCAACCGCAAATGGATTCTACCAAGCGACGGGCCAGCTCCTTCCAACTCTATCACAAGGGGTGCTTCCCTCTTCGTATACAGATCTGGCTGGAGAGCACCCAAAGCACTAATGTTTGCACAAGCTCCAGGACTTAGAGGTCCAAGACCGCTGCTACTTTCTACCAAAGAATTGCTTCGGTCTATTCGTCTGAAAAGAGAAAATAGATTTGTTACTAATAGGTGGTATTTAAGTATTGTAGTATCAGTACTGTGAATTAATTAGTCTAGTATTCTTGTAGGGATATTGTGAAATAAAAAATCAGTTTTAACTGTGTTGCAAGACATAAATAAGCAGATGCTCAACGTAACAAATCGAAGTCAGTCATTTTGGAAAAAAGTTCGGAGGTAAAAAAATACATTAAAGTAACTGTCTGGCTGTTACACTTGCACGACTGTATTGCTGAACTGACTTCGATGAATTTCAGTTTAGAGATAGAGTTCGTTTTTATTGCGATAACCGACAAACCGCTGGCTAGTAGAAAAGCGAGACATTTATAAATATATTAGAATGCACACAGATTTATTTAGAATTCATACGTTTAGAAATCTCATTCCCTTTATCACTAACGTCTGCAAAATTTTAGGGACCACTTAGAGAGCTAGGTAGCCCTTACTGATATTTATGTTATCACCAACCTCTAGGGGATACCTAAGTCCTTAGATATCTCCTATACAGCAGGGGCTACCTAAGGTTTAAGGGTTCCTAGTAAGTATCGGTACAGCTACCATACCTTGCATATCCATAGTCAAAATCCAGCTTAGAAAAAGGTATACCGATATTAAGAAATTGTCGGATGAGCGAATACGTACGTACTAACGTTTATTTTTACGTGGCTCATAAACTGCAAATGGAGCGATAATGATGTGAATTTTACGGGTTTCTTACTCATTTTATTTCTCTCGTGTAATAAAACGAATTGAAATTATACTATGAATGGTAATGTACGTTAGTTGTTAAGAGGAGTAGCCCACAGCTATAAAATCAAATGAGAACAATATGGCTGAAAGCTTCTAGTCTTCGCGGATAGATATATACATTTATATATATTATAACGTCTGACTCAAAGGATTTACTAAATAAAACCACATACATATGTATAGATGTTAAAGATGCTTCTCCTAAAAGATCATTGTTATTTAATTGATCCCATATAAGCAAAAGCCTGTGTTGTAGTAATCATACCGCTGATAAACATACTTACATATTTCTAAATATATACATAATATATGTATATATTTACAATACATACATAGTACATAATACACAATATATATATATATATACGTGTATGTATGTGTATAAATATAAACGTATATATGTATGTTTATGTAGGTATATTACTTACCATATAATATGTATGTATATTACCTATGACTTTTTCTACTATAATCTATCCATTCACCCTATACGCACCTACCTCATTTTTTCTCTGCATCGCCCAATCGGTCGACTGACAGAAAAAGCCTAAGGCATTAAGTCCGCCGATGCATGTATTTGTGCATAAAGTATATAAATAAATAATAAAATGAAATTTACACTCAGACAAAGAACAAAATATAATCACTAACTGCTTGACCTCACTAACAAGGTTTAGATTTGTATTCTGATTGAAGTTTCTATCTATACAAATAATCTATTCAAATAAATAAAATTATGTAATATCAAATAAACATTTTACTTCGTCTCATTGCACAAGTAGTGGGATTAAAACTTGTCAGTGTGATTGGCGATAATAGGTATTTAAATAATAGAGAAATCTAGATTTAAATAATTACATCGGTACTCTTTAACACTCTACCTACCCTATCAAGTCAAAAATCTATAATGTCTCACTACTGTGCTCGGTCTCATCCCCGGAGAGAGTTAAGGCCCTACGTCCTGACGCTAGCCGAGTGCGGGTTGGGGGCTGGCGAGACACGTAATTTAGTTGTTGGATGTTTTTAAGCCGCCTGAATCTCCATCTAAGTTTCATGACATCTTATGATACAATAACAACCGGGACCGACTGCTTCTATACACAGAATCTAGCTGATTACGAATGTCGACCGTGCCTAACACAGACAAACTCATTTTGTAGGTGTACTTGTGAAGAATCATGTTTTTTTTATTTTTTCACTCAAATGCGTCAAATCCTTGATACCTACCTGTTTCTGTCCAAATCGATTCTCCGCCAAAAATAATGCAAGGAAAACAAAAGAATGCATTAAGACGCTCACATCCACACAACCATTTCTTTCTATTAAACATCTCACTTTTAAAACTTCGCGTAAATGCTTTATTTTTCGATTTGCACTCTTGTTTTAAATTTAAAAAGGGCCGTGGCGGTCCGGCCAATTTTATGATCACTTTATTTTGAAAAGTTCTGTTATTTTCTTTAATATAATCAATGTTTATGCTCATTTTCACTTACACCATACACACACATATCACCAAACTATGAGCCACATTACTATGAGCGCAAATATGAATTTCAAATGTTGAAATTGAAATTCGCAGAATACTCGACTGAAGTGGAGGAAATATGTTTCTGTTATTATGCGATGTTTAATCACTTATTGATCCGTACGATATGACTACGATGGTGTGAAGTTATACTAAACAATAATCACTTTTCAACTTTGAGTAATTACATTCCAGACACACTACTATAGCGAAGGTACTATCTAATCTTAAATTGTCAAGAAGTAGGTCAATGAATTAGGGGTATGAGTAATAGACGAGTACCTAGCATACTCATGCAAAGATGTATTCTCATACATACACCCAACGAATTAGAGATATAGATAGAATAATTATTTATATATACTGGGAGATGAAGTTGAGTGAAAGAAGACTATCTATGCATATATAGAAATGAACAAAATTTAAGTTTCTGTTCGTAATTTCCCATTACTTTTCACTTTAAGCTTTTCACTAACTATACGGTAGGTAATTACATAATAAAAAACAGGCCAAGTGCTTGTCAGGCCACGCACAGGAAAGGGTTCCTCAGTCACCCATAATGGTACGTGGATTTAAAATCATATCCAATAGATCAATAAGATGTTTACTTATTAATACGCTAATTTTGTATGACGTTTTTCAAGTGAGCGCATTTTACAAGTTAAGCATCTATAACTCCTGACCTAACAGAGTAATCTAATCCGTTATAATTTTCCTTCAAAGTTGATTAGATGGACCATCATCACAATTTTTTTCCAGATTTTTGAGCCAGCCGTTCAGCTTCTAGAGGGGGGGGGACGCCCAGTTTTTACAAAAAAGTGCCCTTTAAAGTAAAATATCTCGCAAACGGATACCTAAATCAAAAAATTGTCTTGGAAACCCTTTATTGTTTTTAAAAGACCTATCTAATGATACCCCACACGATGGGGTAGCCGCGAGAAAAAAAAATCAACCCCCCTTTACGTGTAGGGAGGTACTCCAAATAAAATAATTTTTCATAATTTTATTGAAGCACTTTGTCGTCGTAATTAAAATACGTATTCATGCAAAGTTTTATCTATCTAGCACTTACCGTTTGGACGGTAAGTCGAGGACGGACGGTCGGACATGACGAATCTATAAGGGTTCCGAGTCATGAACTTCGGAACCCTAAAAAAACAGTTTTTATAGCTTTTGTCTGCCTGTCAGGTTGTTTGCCTAATATCTGGAACGGTTAGACCTCTTTTTAATATCAGATAGCCGTGTTACCCGCGGGCCGTGGTAAAGACACAACAACAGCTATTTAGTAGTGAATATAAAAATGATAAATGCGAATCGCGGCAGTCCTCACCAGGTGTGTTTAATGGTTAATTTGTGTAATTACAACTTCTGATGTTCTTGTACATTAAATCATTTCTAGGGAAATGTTCTTCAGTAAATATCACTAACATTAATGAAATAACAACACATTCCGCATCAGTTTAATTAAAACTATGTGATTTAAGTATAATTAGTTGAAAAAACTCAAAGATAATAATCAAACGTTACTTTTATTGGCAAATAAAACAACATGCACGAAACTGAATTTCCTAAATAATTTTAATTACCTAGTAACTCAATCCTTCATAGCTGTAACAAGTTGACTTTATCGCGTATACAATTATTTTAATAACTATAAGTCAAAAACATACTATCCTTATTAATCTACACTATGATATACAGAGGTAAAGTTTGTAACGTTGTAAGATGTAATCTCTTGATGTGCAGAACCGATTTAAAAAAATATTTTACCAATAGAAGGCTACGGTATTTTAGGCTATTTATTAACCCAAAAAAA
The DNA here is from genome assembly GCA_932526445.1 of Phragmatobia fuliginosa. Taxonomy (NCBI): domain Eukaryota; kingdom Metazoa; phylum Arthropoda; class Insecta; order Lepidoptera; family Erebidae; genus Phragmatobia; species Phragmatobia fuliginosa. The sequence goes on along the minus strand of OW052063.1, from coordinate 7,498,316 downwards.
TCAATACTGTATGTCCCGTGCGGAGCCAGGGATCGCGGCTAGTCCCTAATAATATAATAAATGAGGCCTTTCTCGCCAAAACTGCAGAACCTATTCAAGTGAAATTTGGTTAACAGATAGTCTTGACCTCGAGGAAGGATACAGGCTACTTTTTACAGCAGTAACAGATATACACGCGGTCGGAGTCACGGGCGACAACTAGTAGAGAGTAAATTAATAAAAAAAATGTTTTTTTTTATGTTTTCGCCAAACATGTTACCTATTATCTGACTCACGCAACATCGTCTGCGGCTACGGGCACATTGAAACCGGAAAACGATCCTAGTGAGCCAACCGTATAAAATAAAGTAATAGTGAGCCAAACGTAAAAGATAGACATATGTTGTCGCGAGCTTTTTTAGAACATATAAAGGGGAACAATTCTTTCACAAATTGTATTCGTGAAACTTTAACCGTCTACGCAGCGCACAAAATAGGAAAAAATTACCGTTTTCCATCATTTTTATTATTACTCCGACCATTTTGGTGTTAGCGTATCTATACATTACTAGATAATTGAGCTAACTAACACTGAAAAAAAATTCGAATTCGGATCTGTACTTTCTGAGATTAGCGCGTTCAACCGAACAAGTAAACAAACAAACTTTTCAGATTTATAATAATTATTATAGATTAGTATAGATCTTAATTACTCTTTATTACATTCGATTTGCGACCATAATAACATATTTTTGAAATTATCATTTACCTATTGAAATATAGTGTCAGAAGATATAACTAAATTGATAAACAACTCGCTTATTATAAGTTAAACTTTCATTAAAATCTGTTCGTTTCTATTAAAGTGAACCGAAATTTGTAAGGGTAAATCATAACTAATTTGTTTTAGCAGGTTGTATAATGAAATGGTTGAAAAGTTCATGATGTGCGTCTGACAACAGTAAAACCTGCCATAATTGGATCTTCATCTATTTTGTATATAAATATATACTTATTATTTTATTTTATTTAAGTGCGACAGACAGACAGTAAGGGATATAAAGCTTAAGAATTTGTTTGCTTTGATTAGCGCTAGTCTTAAGAAATACAGGTCCGATTTAAAAACTACTTTCAGAGTTAATTAACCTAGTTATCGAGGAAGGATATAAGGCTATATATCATCATGATAAGACCAAAAAAGAGCGTAGGTATGTATAAAATAGATGAACACGATAAGCTTAATAGTAACATAAATACACAGTTGTTTTTCTTGTAACGTGCTCGTCGTTGAAGTTCAGCATCCATTCGTAATTGGCGAAATTGCCGATTCTCCTAATTACATGGTCTGGTTCCTTACTTCAATTATGTTTGAGGAAAATGATACACTAAAACAGCCTTATCAAATTACTGGCTTTCGTTCGAGGCTACGCACGCGTGTATGTCGGTTAACGTGGTAAAAAGTAGCTTATGTCTTCGACTCTTCACTTTAATCGGTTTAGTAGTTTGGTGTGAAAATGTGACAGAGACAGAGTGACTTTCGCATTTATAATAGTTGTAAGAATTTTAACAAACTCTTTCTCAAATGAACATGCCTAGTTATAATTTGCAGGTAAAATAATAAAGACATCCAGCATGAAAATAAATACGGCCACATGGAATGTTTCTCGCTAATCACTTGGGACGGACGCCGCCTCTTGCCGACAGCTGTTCCCTACTTTATAAAATTGAACTTAAAACAAACTAACACTGACACTGACACTTCTTTTTTTTTTTTTTTTTTTTTATTTTTGTAATGGAATAGGCGTTTGTCTTCCATCTCACCTGATGGAAAGTGTAGATGAAGACGAAGATGGTACACGCCCATCCAAAAGAAACCTGTTTACTCTACTCTTAAAGGTTCCAGAGTTCAACTCATCAGGAAAAATAGACCCAGGCAGGTCGTTCCAAACTTTGGCGACTCTCACCAAAAACGAGCTGTCAAACCGTTTAGTTCGTCTTTTGGGTATGCCCACAACGTATGGATGAAACTTTTGCCTGCGCCTAGTAGTCCGATAAAGGAATGGAGATGGCTCAATCAGTTCGAAAAGAGCTTTCGAACACTCTCCAAAGTGTATCCTAACTTCAATTAATGCCTTAGGTTTGTAGTCTCTGAGTATGTTTAGTCATAACCATTTAGTAATCTGTGGTTTAGTAAGTAATTGCATAAGCTTAAGCACTAGCTGACCCACGCAACGACATCTATGTTTCCCGTAATCACAATTTTTTATTTCAATAACGTTTCAGGTCTCCTCTTCGAAGAGAGTTGAGGCCATAAGTCTTCACGCTGGCCGTCTTTCCAATTATAATTTACAATTAGAATCACCAAATACTAAAAACGCTACAACCGCTGCGTCTTAGGGCCACAGCACACTAGCTACTTTTAGCATCGGCGATCGGCAACTAGTCGCTTTTTAGAAGCTAAATACGGCGACCGAAGGCTCCACACCGCACACCTAAAAACGACAAACGCGAAGATCGAGTCGCTTTTTAGAAGAGCGACACAGCAGCTGAACGCTACTCTCCGCACACATTCGGATGCCAGTAGCATCGATTTGGCGTCGGACAATTATAGACAACACTACAGCCGACGCGATCCAGGCATCTAAGCAGTCGCTAAAATGGTCGTTTCCGATACCGCGTTCGAATGCAGAAAGTCGCGAATGATGCAACATGACGCGCGATTTTGATACCACGATCAAACGCAGGAAGTCGCTAAAACGCGATGCAGCATCGATGCAGTCGCCAAATACCCGATCGCCGCTGCTAAAAGTAGCTAGTGTGCTGTGGCCCTTACCTGTAATGACAGACGGAGCCGAGACGTGGACTCTCACTATAATTTATGAACTGGTTCATAAATTTATAGTAACTCAGCGTGCGATGGAGTTCGCGATGCTGGGTGTCTCTCTGTCCTATAAAATTCGTAACGAGATTTTTCGAGACCTTCGTTAAGCAGTGAACGGCGATAGGTTGAGACTACTACTATTTTAACAAGCAATGACATAAATTATATAAATTAATATTAAAGAAAAATAAAATGGTTTTTTTATGGATTCACACATCATTTTCTCTCAGATTTACAGGTGTGTGCTACGTTTTGATTTTATTTTAAAAATACTTTAAATGTTCCTCCCAGGTGTAGTATAAAGCACTAAGAAACAGGTTAGTTTGTCGACTGTTTGACTTAATTTCAACTGTTTATTTTTTACTGTTTTGCTTGGCTTGGGCTTGCATGTGTGCCTTCCACCGTAGCGTTTCAGGCCCATGATCCGGCGCTGTCCCTTCGTCATTCCGACCGACAGAACGAATTTGGTCGTGGACCATCGTGTCCCTGTCGGCCAGAATGTCAAAGGGTGAAGATCGCGCTAGAATCGTCGCTGCCTCATACGAGATCGTACGATAGCTCCGTACGACCATACATGTAAACGGCTGTTTGATCATCAATATTAATTTACGAAATTATAGTTTGAGCATTGTTTGTTTAATTTCGTATTGTTTTATATTTTATTCAATTCAATGTCCTTGTTGAAACAGAATAATAGTATGCTTCAGAATAACACAAAAGCAATGATTTGAAGAAATTTGATGGATAAACTGATTTATTTATTTATTTATTTATTTATTTATTTATTTCATCCTCTTTTGACAAAAACAGAATTTTAACAAAGAAGAAAGATGGTCTTGAATTTTTAATATTACATTACAGTCTTAATATAAGAGAATATTTAAGGTACAATAATGTACAAACCAAAAAGACCTCATAATCCATGATGAAGTAAATTTGTTCGTAAATAAACCTTAAATAAGTAAATACGCAGTTCATATTCAAGACTAGCGGAAGCCCGTGGTGGTTGCTGTAAAGGCACGTGTAATGGGTACAGGTAATAATAGAAGCCTTAGTCACTCCTTAAATCATCAAGACTGCCTTGTTGGTCTAGTGGTTAGCATATGCGGCTGCTGATCAAGAGGTCTCGGGTTCGATTCCCGGGTCAGACCAAATATTTGTGTGATCCACAAATATTTGTTTCGGAGTCTGGGTGTTTTTCTATGTATAATATGTATGTATTTACAAAAAAAAAAAGTATGTTTATGTATTTCTATCAGTTGTTTAGTACCCATAACACAAGCTCTGCTTACTTTGGGACTAGATGATGTTGTGTGTAAGTTGTCCAAATATTTATTTAATATTTATTAACTGTCTTCGAGTGAAAGTCTCGTCAAAATCTGTCCAGCCGTTCCAGAGATGTAAGTCCAGTATATACTTTCAAATGCATTTCGTAAAAAACTATTTTTATTTATTCGTATAGAGGGTCGCAGGTTAGAAGAAAAATCGTTTAAAACTCAAACTTCAAACTATCGTCTGGTCCTTATTAGATAATAATCCTTTTTTCAATTTACAAATAGAAAATCCTATTCTCGATAGGATAACACGTTTGACATACCCAAAATATTTCCTTCGTCATAATGTTATGCCATGACAATAGTATTTACCAGTGTCATGGCCGACTAACGCTGATTAATTGTTAAAGTAATAAATAAACTGGTTATTATGTTTTGCATTATTTTTTTGTTGTCTATAAAGGTTGTATTCATAGAGCAACACGGTAGAAGAGTACCCATACGTAGGCATACTCCTTTGTAAAACATAAGCCCAAATGGGCATATGCAACACTGTTACGACACAGAATGTGTGTGTGTGTGTGTGTTTATTTTATTTTTCTAATTGTTAAATGTGACTTCATAGTCATAGGCGATTACTTTTTATATGTGAGTCTTACATGTGTCTGTAAAGATTTCCCTCCTCAAAAAATGACTGCTCGCCATGGACCCATGTTACTCTATGGTTCTTATTTTATTTTAAAATTCTTTGTAAAATAAGTATTAGAGACAAAAAATCAAGTTGTATTTTACATGTAATCATTATTTAATGACTTATGGATATAGCTGCTATCTGCAAAGAAGACTTATCATCATCATCATCATCAACAGCCTTTAACAGTCCACTCTTGGACATAGGCCTCTCCTTTGAAAGGAGGTTTTGGCCTACTATACCACGCTGGCCAGACGGGTTGGTAAAGGGTTTGTTTCAAGTTTTCCTTCTCTTGGCCACTGCCATGTTAGCTGCTTATTTTGTTCCTTTAGTCGCCTCTTACGACACCCATGGAATGAATAGGGGTGGTGACACTTGTATTCTTAATCCGTCACCACACGGACTTATATAAACTTTTAATGATTTTTAAATCGTATCATTTCAGACAAACTTTTATTGACAATAGTACAGAAACATTCAATTTGTGATCTGCAGAACTGTAAAAACTAAGATTTTAGTATTTTCAAAACAATAAATTTTAAGGTTAAAAATGACTGCGTCACACAAAAATATATCAACAAAAACTCTAAAAAAAACTACATTACAGGGCAAGTTCCTACGTAAAATACGTAATTACGTAAAATAGCCGAATAAAGTTCTTACAAAAAATATAATCTTCTTAGAATTGAATACTAAACTGCCAATCAGCATTTCATCACAAAAATAGAAAATTGAATGTCAGTATTCAGTACAAAAAGGGCGGTTGTGATTCCTGCTCCAGTGCGCAGTATTGTGTGAAAGCTTTTAGTCGGAATATGTAAAGGTTATAAGGTGAACCTATTTCGCAGCGTATAACGGTGATAATTTGTAAATTATTGATGAAGTAAGTGCGAACATTGAATAATTTAATCTGATGTGTGTCTCGGCCGCATTCGTGTATAACGCCTTCTGATTTACAACTTCATTAAATAATAAACAGGACTTTTCATTAACTGTAGTCTTCATATTACATTTAATAAGGTTTTGAATTTATATATTGTCTAAAATCTTGAAAGATGTTATCAGTAATTTTCTTTGTTAGATTTTGATGAGTGAAATAGTTTTGTTGTTGAGTTTAACTGCACGGTTGGCCTAGTGGTTAAAGCGGTGGCCACGCCACTTTCTACTGTTTTAAGTGTGTGAGTTCAAATCCCAGATCGGTTAATAGTATGTGTGATCCACAAATTATTGTACTGAGTCTGGGTGTTCAGTGTTCATTGTGTCCGTTTCTTGTATGTTTACTGTACCTATATGTAAACCAAATTAGTAAGCAGGTAAACAATCAACTTTATTGTAAGTGATTACTAAGATCTAGATTAGTTTTGGTGCGTATCCAAAACTAATGTAGATCTTAGTAAAGGTTTTGCCTTTAAAAGCGGGTAATCATATCCTTCTGCGAGGACGTAATCTCGCAGAAGGAGGCGGCGGCGGAGATGGCCCGGGAGGACAACCTCCAATCGGATCCGATCCGCCGCCGGAGAATCGAAGGCGCGCGCTCCTGCGCCTCATGCCGCCCTGAGTGTGGCCGCCGGTGGGCGGGAGGGGTTACCCCATCCATCCGCTGTAGTGGCCAGTCGCGAGCGGGCGACGTCCGCGTATGATTGGACGCCGCCCAAATGGAGAGTATGAACCGAGTCGGTGCCCGCAACAGTGCGGGCAGGCGCCGGGAGGGGCCCAGAAGGAGAAAACAGTTCCCTGGACCCTTAGGGAGCTAATGATAGGCACAGAGAGGTCACACCGTGTGGTTTTAGTCCGTTCGAGTCCGACACACCACCCTGCCATAAACCCCAGGTAGGGTGAAGGTCCGCGGGGATTTCCACACGTTAAAAAAAAAAGACTACAGTAGAGTACCGTCAATACAATCATACAATACATCTTCAGATCCTAGTAGTATCGTTAACACTGTAAAACTATTTGAATCCAAAGTAATAACATGAATTCGAAATTAACTATTTGTCTGTCATGCATTACGGCTAAACCACTGCATCAATTGCAATGAAGATTTACGTTGAATACTCGTAGATGAAGGATAGGTCACACTTTTCTGTGGTAAACACCATACTTGCGGGTGAATCCGCGGACAAAACCTATAGATAAATATATAATATAAATCATGAGAAAGTTATTACATAGTTTCACGTTTCGATATATTTTCAATAACCTCATGCCTATTGAATTGGAATTGGATATTGACTCGAGAGGGCTATTCATCATTTTTATCTTTTACGGCAGTGGTCTACCAGTACCAGGCAATGTACTTAAAATAATACTTTGAGTTAGGGTATAGAATTAAATGAAGAAATACGTAGTATATTAACTATGTAATGTGTAGTAGAAAAGCTATTTGAGTGCTTTCATAACTAAATTTAGCTTTTTTAGACTTTCGCGACTTTTACACACAGTTTTTGTTGTTTAGCGGGACTTATGATGGATGGATGAGGATGAGCGGTGTAACCTGTTCCAAATGTCGATATATTGAAGAAGTTGTTACCTTTTAAATAATATTAGCACGAATAAGTCTATAGATACAACAAAAACTATATTTGGCTCATATTATTTTTAACTTTTTCTATATATATATAAAGGTCTTGTTTAGTGACAGTTATTGTGTGATGTGCTTCGAAAGAAATGCGATATAGAAAAGCCTTCCTGGAAGAAAAACGTGTAACTATGTATGTATGTATTCTGAATTTATGTAAAAGTGTATTTGTATTCTTTTGATATATTGGTGCTCCATTGTTTCCCGTTTTACTCAGGACGGATGTTCATAATATTCTTGAGTTCAGAGCCAATTTAATCAAAAATACATTACAGGTAATATATCTTTGATTGAATTTATAGCGAAGTACCATGACGGTTGAATTTGTCTAATGTTTTTGAAAGATTTCGGTGGGATGTTTCACTTCGGATCTTATCCGTGTATTTTCATTACACGGATACTGCATGCTGCTTTTGATTAGTGTTAAGTTTTAAACACAATATGTGAAGGAATTTCTTTCCTTAACAACAACCCACAACGTCCCACTACTGGGCACGTGTCTTCTCTCATGAGGGGGTTAAAGCCATACGTCTCCACGCTGGCCGAGTGTGGGTTGGGGACTGGCAAGACACGTTGTGGCTACGTAATCTTATCATTGGATGTTTTTAAGTCAGCCGAAGGCCTCCAACTAAGCTTCAGGACTATTAACTTATGATAGCAACTGGGACCAACTGCTTAACGTGACAACCGAATTACGGCAACGTTCTCAATATATCATGCCACTGACGGTCACCCATCTAGGTCTGACCGCGCTGTCGTCGCTTACCCTCGGTGATTGTTTCCAATCACCACCACCACCACTTGATTATGAGCGCTTCTGTTTCTTTCCTTATTTCATATTATTTGTGAATGTACAAGCTAGTAAAACATATTATAAATTAATAAATTGGCCCATCACGGCCCATGGCAACTGAAGCTCTATTATAAACTTTCCTCTTTCCAATATAACTTCACAACATAATTTTAGTTGACAATTTCAAGTTTCAAACTCGATCAATAGTTTGTCTTAGTGAGATGACATTGAAATTACGCTTTAGACAATCTAGAGCACACAACATCTAGACTGGAAGTAATTCGGAATAAACTGATTTTTGTTTCAAGAGGAAAATTTGATAGATTTGAACACAAAATAAATGAAGCCTTGCTTTCAATTAGAGGAAAACCGACTTTTGATTTTCCACTTATCGACTTTCGTAGAAACTTTTTTAACGAGTTTACTGAATTATTTAATTTGGAAATGAATACTTTATTTAGTCGGCTATGTAAGCCGAATAAATACATGTACTTTTTTATATTTAAGCCTACCAAAGTCACTCTACTCCTGATACTTAAACTACCAGATGGAAAGTATGGGTCATCACCCTCATTGTGAGTGACAATGCGAATGGTGACCCACACTATGGCGGCTTAGTTAGATGCTTCTGCATCATTAGGCCCCGTTCTTACACTCACCAACGAAATACGACATCGTGAATGCTGTCACTTTAGGTTGACATATTGTGCGAGAGTCCAGCTGCGAGGGGGCGCAGTCCGCGTGTGCCGGACATCGCCTAAGTAGAGTAGTCCATCAAAAACGGAGCTCGCATCAGTAGCGGGCAGGCGCTAGGAGGGGTCCAGAAGGAGAAATTAGTTCCCTGGACCCCACCTATTCCAGGCATACAGAGAGCACACCGTGTGGTTTTAGTCGGTTCGATTCCGACACACCACCCCGCCGCATAGAAAACCTCGGCGATACCAAACTTAAAAAAAAAGTGCGACCGGGCACGGTCTCGGTCGTGCTCAAATCAGCTTGGCTCCACTACTTTACCTTGAATAATCTAGTCAGTAATTATTATTTTATTTTTATTTGTTTATAGATATCATTGTAGAAGTTAATTCTTTCGAATAAATAAGGAATACAGATACAATTTCAGTTTAATGGTATGGAGACATACGAGCTAACAGGTCCTCACTAACACTTTTAACGGCCCATTCACGACCGAAAGGTCGTGAATGGGCCGTTAAAAGTGTTGCTCTTAGCTGCCGCTGTGAGCGGCAGCTAAGAGCGAAACGCCGAGCGGTAATATCAAAAGTATAAAAATGTACGAGGCACGCCACGAGTCGCCGCTCATAGCGAAAAAGCTAGCGGTTTTTGCCGAGCGAATTGCTACAGCGGCGAGCGGTATGGAGAGCGGCAGGAACAAAGGCACGAGTTAGTATGTGCGACGCCACGAAACAGAGCGGCGTGGACAGCGGTGCAGGAGTGACGGACTCAGCGGCGTTAAATAAAAACAAAAAAATTTAGACGATTTTATGGCGGTAATGGATACCGAGGCTTTTATAACAGAAATTTACATAGACCGCCTATATGGATGTCAAAATATCCCCAACATAAATATAAAAAGGTTGTGGGAAGAAATTAAACAATGTTTTCCGGAATATAATGGTACTTACGTTTAATTTAAATTGATAACACAAAAACATAGAACCTAGGTACCTACCAAACGAAGCTACTGATATGTTGACAAAACTACTGGTATGTTTACGTAATGTAGGTGGATAGTTGACAAGTTTTAAAAGTTAATTTTTTTCTCTGTCAGTAGGTACCTAATTAGCAAAACAGTTTACATATCAGTAGTTTTGTCTGTAGATATAACTACACACGAAACTACTAGTATGTCTTATACGCAATGTAAGTAGTTGACAAGTTTTTAAAGTTTTTTCTCTCTGTAAGTACCTACTTAGCAAAACACTTGGAAACATCAGTTACTTCTTATAGGTAGGACCTTCGTATAGGTCACTAAATCCACCATCTAAATACCGAACCTATTATTTCAGATGAAACAAAATTACTCATAAGGAGAAGAAGCGAGCTAACAAATATGAAGCAATTAACAATTGAAGAAAAGAATGAAAAAACCTACTTATACAAAAAACGTTCATAAAATTATTAAGAAAGAATATGAAGACTTTAGAATTTCTACTATTGAGAAACATTTAAATGTGTCAAGAAGCATAAAAAAAGGTCAGAGAGAATTGAGAACCACTAAAAAATGGATCCCCTGTTTACAACATAACTCTATGAATAGTAAAAATACCTACTCGAGGTCAGATATAATAAAAATAGCAACTGAGTTCTATAGAGATCTCTACTCATTCAAGACACCATCACATAGAGACAGTCAAGTAGAAATGAAGAATATCACTGCCCTAAAAAGATTTACATGCCAGGAAATCTCCACGAGAATAAAAGTTTTAAAGAATGGCAAAAGCAACGGGCCAGATGGTATACGAAACGAAGCAATCAAAGCAGGTGAACATATATTACTACCATTCTTGACCAAGCTATTCAATATGATACTAGACAATAAATCAATACCTGTAGAATGGGCGAAATCAGATATAATCCTCTTGTACAAGAAGGGAAACCCTGCTGATATAGGTAATTACAGGCCAATCAGTTTACAACCTAATATCTACAAACTATTTGCTTCTTGTGTAGAGGACCGTCTTGCGGCGTATACTGAAAAACAACAGCCGGATGAGCAGGCCGGTTTCCGAAGAAACTATTCAACGATAGACCACATTCACTCTCTAGAGCTCATTATAGAGAAGTACGAGGAAATGAACCGCCCGCTTTACCTGGCGTTTATAGACTACGCCAAGGCATTTGACTCTATCTCGCACGAGAGTATATGGAGAGCCTTAAAAGAGTGCGATGTGCCCTCGGAAACTATTGAACTTATTCAAGACATATATAAAAAAAGTAAAAGTAGAGTTATATTAGAAAAACCAGGATCAGAAATAGATATATGTAGAGGCGTCCGACAAGGTGACCCGCTATCTCCTAGAATTTTCATTACTGTACTCCAAAGCATTATGAAGAGTTTGAAATGGAAAAGTAAAGGTATATGCATAAATGGCAAATATCTGAGTAATCTCAGATTCGCTGACGACATAGTTCTCTTTGCGGAAACTGCTATCCAACTTGAAGGGATGATAAAAGAAATACACGATGTTAGCTGTAACATTGGTCTAAAATTAAATACAAGTAAAACAAAAATTATGACAAATAGCAAAACAGTTCCCATAGTTATCGTTAACGCTCCAATAGAATATGTCCACGAATATATATATTTAGGTAAACAAATATCATTCAAAAAATCTAGACACCGAGATGAACTAAATAGACGAGTAAATATGGCCTGGAATAAATTTTGGAGTCTAAAAGAAGTCCTAAAATCAAATCTTCCAATAAGTCTAAAGAAACAAGTCCTAGACTCTTGTATTCTACCATCTCTATCTTATGGATCGCAAACATGGATATTCAACAAATTTACCAGAAACAAAATACTAACCACTCAAAGAGCCATGGAACGAAGCACTCTTAAATTAAAACTAAAACATAAAAGAACAAACAAAGACATCAGAAATAAAACAAGAGTCATAGACGCTTTACAACACTGCAAAAAGCTAAAGTGGAAATGGGCTGGTCATGTTTCACGTATGGATGGTGATAGATGGACAAAAAGAATCACTACATGGAACGGTCCTTTAGGCAAACGAAACATAGGAATGGAAAGATGGTTGGATGAAATTTTAAAGATAGCGAGCAACAGCTGGATAGAAAAGGCAATAGACAGAGACAAGTGGAAAAGAATGGAGGAGGCCTTTACTCAGTAGTGAGGTCCTTAATAAATAGCATAGTAACACAAAGGAAGACAGCAAATAATAATAAATAATATCAATAATACATTTCAAAATATTAAATAAATATAATGTTAAAAATGCATGTTATATAAATAAATTTAGTATCTAAGTGAATTTCAAAAATAATTAATGTCATAAAAATAATATAAGTATGAAATTGTAGAATGAAATATTGTTTGTAATTGCATGTAAATCTTATTAAGGAATAAACAAGGCTTTATTATTATTATTATTATTATTTAGTTCGTGCACTCATAATATCATATTTAAAAAAAAAAGTTGTTTCTAAACAGACAGGGGATAATTTTTATAACGCCATGATTTTTAACACGTTTCGACTACCTAAATACGTCCACCGTCGCCGCTGCAACTAACCGCTACTAAGGTTCGTGGCGTGCAAAACGCACCGCTCACCGACGCCGCTCCGCTTTTCGCTAAGACCAAAACTCGTGGCCAGGCCGTAATAGTTCACTATTGGACTCACGCCTCCGTTTAGATAGAACGTGAGGACGTACTGTACCACGTTGACCAGACGGGTTGGAAACATATTAGTTTCAAGTTCCCCTTCTCTTTGTATTGATATTGTTCTCAGTAGTTTACTTACTCGGTCACCTTTTCCAAGTCACTTGATAGTAAGTGATATAGGTAACTTAAACGATGTAGACAGTTGACGACCTTTGTGTGAAACTTTTCGGTAAGCTCTCACGCTTGACATCGGTTTTCTGTCACACTTTCTATGTTAAATTTGACCATGATATGTGGTGGAGCATGACTGTGACATGGAAAAACTAATAATTTTGGATTTAAGTTGATACATTCAATAGAACGATACCTTTCGTTTAAGCTCAATAAAATGAGTTATGTGTTAGGAAAGTGACAGGTGAACATTAAATTTACTTACTACTCCATATATTAAATTGATGGAAGTTTTAGTAGACTCAAAGTGTAGGTACCATTATTTGCTAAAGCTCTCGGTATACATCGTCAATGTCTGTCCAAAATACCATTAGCTTTTTAATCAAAAGGGTTAGGTGAATTGAATCGATTTGTCCTCACATTCATACGGTGCGGTATGTCATTATACATCGTTTGGTAAGTTCAGTCAACTGAGTGAGTACATCTAAAAACTAATATTATGAAGTTTAACAGTTTCTTTGTCTGAAAGTTCTTACCGTGAATATCCCATTTATCGAACAAAGTTATGAGCTATCTAACATCAAACTACGATCAATAGGAGCCGAGCATCAATGAAATATGTTGCATTAACGGAGAAACCTTTATTACTGTTAGAGTAAAGTACCAGTTCAAATATACTTTAATATTCAGCTGCGAATGGATCTGGCACATTTAATGGTTCGCATGACAGTATGAAATATGCAAACTAAGTGCTGCACTACACAACACCTGTGTTCGCTGGTTTTATTTACATAATTTAGTGTATGACTCAGTATGACGTTGATTGCATATGAAGGTTGATTACCAGATAACAGAAATGAAACATTACGTATCATCATCATCATCATCAACAGCCTTTAACAGTCCACTTCTGTACATAGGCCTCTCCTTTGAAAGGAGGTTTTGGCCTACTATACCACGCTGGCCAGACGAGTTGGTAAAAGGGTTTGTTTCAAGTTTTCCTTCTCTGGGCAGTGATGTTAGCTGCTTATTTTGTTTCTTTACATTATGTATATCCTACTAATACTATAAAGGCGAAAGTTTGTGAGTATAAATGTGTGTATGTTTGTTGCTCTTTCATGCAAAAAATACTGAACGGATTTAGATGAAACTTTACAGTAACTTAGCTTATATACCAGAATAACACATAGGCTACTTTTTACTGCAATAATCGAGATATAAATTAAGTGCGTATGGGTTTATATTCTGCTTTCAATTCATGTATTTAGTGAGCTCCGTGTACGATGTATATTTAAAACTTATTATTTCACGCAAAGGTTGAGTGGAAAAGAATACCTGGGGCATTACTGTATTTACTTATTTATAACTTAACTACCTTTCGCCCGCGACTACACCAGCGCCGTATTTATTAAAAAGCCTTTCTATGTCCTTTCTCAGGCTCTAGACTATCTGTGTACCAAATTTCATATAAATCGGTTCAGTAGTTTTGGCGTTAAAGCCCGACAGACAGATAGGATTACTTCCACATCTATAATTGTAGTAAGAATGTACGTTTATACATTGGCGATTGACTTGGAATGACCCAAAGATATAGAGTGCCCTGGCAGCAGTAAACCTTTGTAGAAATCGTGTGAGGTAGAATGTGTGGTAATTTTGTATCATGTAACAGATGGTTGAACTTGACCAAAGCTGATCATATACTAGATAGAAGTAAATTGAACAAATTTACTTGTCAATCGTTTTTATAAAACTTAACAAGACTAAGTATATCGAAGAAATTCTGTTCTTCTTTAAGATAGTAGTAAAAATTAACAACTCAAAGACCCAAAAAGTATTTTGTACAGTAGTCATTTTCTTACCTTGGAGGCATCAACAGAGGCGAAAGGCATCGTGGTGGAGCGTGCCGAGGACTTGAAGGCGTCGGGGTATCTGCTAGGGAAGCTAGAGACCCGTGCGCGAGGGGCGCTGCACGGACATCCAGAGAAGCAGCGCGGAGTGGAGAAGGAGAGCGTGGAATTGCGCTCGTCCCTGCTTCGAGAGTGCGACCATCTGGTGCGAATGTGCGTATTGCCGGAGAGGATCCACGGTGACTCTGCAAATAAAAATCTTGTTGAAATTTACTTTTATTTATGATATTAAGATCGTGCATCAAGTTTTAATTTTTATATTTATTTTTTAAGAATCATCAACAGTATACAAATACAGAAACTAAACATGAAGTTTTTTGTGTATTATATTATTTTTCTTTATAAGATGCACACATTTTTTATACAGAATATTGAGAAAAAAACATAGTTAATACAAATTTAATAAAAAAAGTATTCATAAAAAAGAAAATTAATAGTAGAAATAAAAATAAAAGGTTTTATAGGAGACAACGAGATGTAGCACTGCATTACCTTTGGATTTTTCATTTTATTGAATTGTCAGTAAGTGGTCTGTGTGTCGCTGTAATAAAAAACAGATTATCGCCATTTTTTCTATTTACCTATCCTATAAGTGGACACTTATAGGGATTGGGACTTGTGATTGGGACATGTGATTAAGGGACAAACAATGAAACAAAATTGAAACAACCCCTAAACCCTATAGCCTATAATGGTAATCATGTGGTAATACTATATCGCGCCCTTTCTCGTTTTTGGCCTACTGGCCAAGACCTTTCTAACGATAAGCTGTGTCCAGCAGGACTGTTATTGATGACGATGATTATGAATTGTAAGCCATATTATCAAGACAAATAAATAATACTAACTGATGCCCGCGGCTCCACTCACGTCCTAGGGGTTTGGAAAATAGATAGTAGCCGATTCTCAGACTTACTGAATATGCATAAAAAAATTCATAAGAATCGGTCAAGCCGTTTCGAAGGAATATGGAAACGAACATTGTGACACGAGAATTTTATATACATGTAATATGTATCGATATAAAAATACAAGTTTCTTTATTTCAGTATTTACCGACATAATTTCGGTTATAAGAAAAGAAAATATTCACATAATATCTTTCGAACAGACGGTATTCTCTCCGTAAATATTAAAAAAAATACTGAAACTCGCAACTACATACGTCACTAATTGGTAATTAACCTAAAACAATATAGCCAAATTGTATGTGCGCTAGCATTTATATGTCAAAACTCTGCATCTGATAAATAATTTATTTTGTCTTTTATTCAGAATTAAAAAAAACAATTATTTTTATAATATCTATAGGTTAATTATCATTTATGGCTTCAAAGTAATACTAATTTTCATTTCAGTTTTGAATACATTCAAAACGAACATAGATTTACCTTTATTTTTTTATTATATTTTTTTTTGTGGTAATGGTTTAAGAATACGGAACATCACGACCTCTATTCATCACGTGGCCGCGAAAGAGTCGTATCTAAGAACCGACTAAAAGAGCCAACTCCTCAAAACAACATTACAGAAAAGAATTTCGTTCACGTTTGGTTTCACTCAGAGGTCACACATGCACAGGTGTGCTTTCCGAGAGATCTCTTGCAAAATAGATATTATAACGTCTCAATATGGTAATAACGGTCCCCTTGCAAATCCAATAACCGAAAGTAATCGGAAACTACGTGATAACTGTTGAGGGAAAATTAAAAAAAAACCTATTTAAAAAATGTAGTTTTTAGGGTTCCGTAGCCAAATGGCAAAAAACGGAACCCTTATAGATTCGTCAAGTCTGTCTGTCTGTCTTTTTGTCTCTTCGTCCGTATGTCACAGCCAATTATTTCCGAAACTATAAGAGCTATACTGTTGAAGTTTTTTTAGTCGATGTATTCTGTAAACCGCATTAGGATTTTTACATAAAAATAGAAAAAAATCAATACATTTTGGGGGTCTCCATACTTGGAACTGAAACTCAAAAATTTTTTTTTCATCAAACCTATACGTGTATACCTATACTATCTATGGATAGGTCTTCAAAAATAATGTTGAGGTTTCTAATATCATTTTTTTCTAAACTGAATGGTTTGCGCGAGAGACACTTCCAAAGTGGAAAAGTGTGTCCCCACCCCCCTCTAACTTCTAAAATAAGAGAGTGATAAAACTAAAAAAAATATATGTTGTACATTACCATACAAACTACCAACGAAAATTGGTTTGAACGAGATCTAGTGAGTAGTTTTTTTTAATACGTCATAAATCATAACACGCAATTTACCTTTCATCCAATCAATACACTAGTATAAAAACAGCGATGAAAGTTACAACGAACTACAAGAACTTTTATATGATGTTAATTGCTGATACGGAACTCTTCATGGGCGAGTCCGACTTGCACTTGGCCGCTTTTTATTTTAAAGTTACTAAGCGTTACTCTGCTACTAACGCTACTAGTGAATTTATTTAGATCAAGTAATATGTTAACTCACAAAGCAATAGAATGTCGAAGAATTATTATGAAAGTTAAGGATAACCTAGTGTGGGACGTCCACAGGCCAGGTGGAGTAATGATTTGTACAAGGCGTTTGTCAGAAGCTGGTTGCGAGAAGCCTAGGATCGAACCAAGTGGCGTGCAATTAAAGAGGCCTATATTCAGCAGTTGACTGCGATAAGCTGATGATGATTATGATCAGTGTAATTGCCAGTCCCCAAACGGCACTCGGCCAGCGTGGGGATATATGGCCTTAACCCTCTCCTGAGAGGAAACGGAGCCCAGCAGTGGGACATTATGGGTTGTTGATGAATTATTATTATTCTTTACCGCGATGACCGAATTACACCCGGCCGGGGCTGCGGATAAAAGAAGTTCAATAAAGAGTTTTAGGCATAGCAAATGTACTTGATTCATATTTCCTTCAATGGTTTTGCCGATAATCTTAGTACTTAGGGTCTATAATCGAATAACCTTTACATAGTTGTAGGCTCAAGTAGCTAGCAGAGCTTTCGAGACGTTTTATTATTCATATTATTCGTTCAGACAAATATTATGCTCGGGTTTCGTATGTACATTGTACGTGTATTAGCATCTTTTAAAGGGGACGGGGATATTTACCCACTTAGAATATTACTATATCGAATAATGCACATAAAATATATGTGCATTATTTGATATATTAATAACTAGTTGAGTTCCGCCGTTATAAGCGCGGTTAATGACGAGTAACGGCACGTAGCGAGACAAGACTAAAAAAAAATTGCCTAAGTTACTTCTTAGTTATGTGATCAGCTAATTTTCATAGAGAGAAGACGTCAGCCGGAACAAACAGACAGACAAAAACTTTAAAAATTACTTTTTCACGTATGTTCAATAAGTAAGTATAAATTCATACGCATTAAGTAAAAAACCCTTCATTTGATATTAGAAACAGATACTTCAATTTTATTTAATTTTATAATTTTATTTTAATGTTCTCCAAACTAGAGAAAGGTTAAACAATAATTGTTAAAGGATAACGTAATTGATAATACCTAAGACTGGGTGCTTTTGTGATTGCTTGCAATTTCCTTTGTAATATTTGTACTCAAACCGGTAAGGGCATATAAGTTTGTCCGTGGATTTGAACGACGCTGTTTGTACATTAGTTTTGTTTAATTAGCTTTGCAATGTTAGTATAGCAATTCGTAAAACATCAACGAAACAGGACAGCACCAATGCTGGTAATATAATTTAGGTCGGTCTTCTGCGGGACTATGCACCGCCCCGGTTAAGCCGGCCTGTTCGTGGTGAAATCAACGCAGTTCTACTTGAGAAGATGTTTTAATAAGTTGGATATTCAATTGAAGTAAAATATAAACTCAAATAGTATATAATAATTTTGATTAAAGATAAAGTTTCAATGAATTAGTGCTATTTTCGGGAAAAGTTTTTAAGACATTGTTTACATTTTGCAGAATCTACATTAACTTACAAAACAGTCAAAAGAAGTTGTTTTATTTAGACTCCGCCCTAATATGAAACTATCCAAAATTATTCGAACTTAAGAAACGGATATATTTTCATTTCGGATATCCGATAGTTTCCGTTACGGTTACGGAGCTCCTTATCATCCCTGGTATTTGTGTTGTCGTGTTTCATTGGTGAGTACGAGACCGTAGGTTCAATGATCTATGCATCTCACTAGGCCGTTATAGTGTGGGTCCATCATGTATCATTGTATACGTTCAGAGTCATTCATTCAATTTGTAAAATATTATAAAATAAAATAAAACCTGCATGTTAAGAGTTTGCGATATTTAACTGCATTTATATAAATACGTCGGCCAGAATTAGAAGGTCAGAGGTTTGGCCCCTCACTCACTGGTGTAACAGCAACAGTGGCTGATGGGGCTTAGAGCATCGGCAAGTTAAGCGCGAGGCTTAGAATAAGATGTGGACTACGGATATATAATGTTGACGCCCTCATCTATACACTGCCTAAAGTCCTATCATGCTCCAAAACTTTTTTGCATCTTTCAACATTTTCAAATTTCTGGATATTTACTGCACTACCTTCATATTCCAATTTGCAGTGTTATACCTACTGTTCTTGTGTGACAACATACCCGTTTCACAGAATACATAATAGTACCAGTACAGAAGCTTCACTACGAAAAGTAAATTAAAGAAATAGGGACCTTTGGTGTCATTACATTAAGTTCAATTCAGATTGCACAGCGCCGAAGCACCTACGATTATATTTACCTACAATTGCTATCTCTTTCTATCTTGTAACTCTTATCTGTTCTAATAATAGGGTCGTCTTCTTTTAAAAATAATTTAAACATAATTAATTTATTTTTTCTATCACTTTAGTGAACAAATTACTTTTCAAATAAAACTAACGTTGTTAGCAAAAGTGTAGTCTTTCTCCACAGTACAAAATAAAATAATAAAATACAAACTACCGTCATTACACTTGTTATGGTTATAATACAACAAAATGACTTACCTTTCAATATCGTCAGGAATTTTAAAAAATGATAATTCTGATTCCTTGTTTTGCCTTTTATTCAAACATCCGTAAACAGAGCAATATCTTTTAAATGGATTAGAATATCGAGGTTTGTGATTAGTTGCCATTGTGGGTATCGAAAGTATAAACAAAAAATTATATAATGCGCGAGAGCGACGACGCGGCGACGCGTATCGCGCGTAAGTGACAACCCTGGCCTGCGCGGCAGGCAGGCGGCCGACTATACCTAAAGTGCGGAGTGACACCCCCCTGCCCGTTTACTTTAACTAACTTCAACGAGTTTTAAATAATAAACTAATCAGTTATAAGTATTTACATTCTTTATCACGTCGCCAAACTTTCCCAAAGACACCGAATGGGTATTAAATTATTCAGAATATTGCAAACATAAAAGTTTTAGTTAGAACATCGAAATATCTGAAGGTAAGACATTCCGTTTTAATGTGTACTTAGCCACGTAATAACCTTGAGCATGTGTATCACCGGAGTTATCAGAAGCATCTGGAAAAATGCTTTCATTATTCATGCATTACTCGTACAAACTTTTACACTTTATTCGTAGGTACTTTCATGTCTGTGCAAGCGTGACTAAGACTTTTTAAAGTAAGAAAGTTGTGATACATATTCATTTTTAAAGAGGCAAAGTTTTCCCCTCACTTGTTAAATACACTATTTATGAATATTCAAATAAACTTTCGTAAGTTTTAAGTTAATATAATATTAATAATAATTTTTAATATAAAGTTAATATAATAATAATATCTTCATAGTTTGAATGCCATTAAAATGGCTTGGAAATTATTTTCGGTCATTTTGTTTAAGAAATACGTTTTAAGTATGGGTACTCATTATTATTGTAGCGTATATGTCATTCAGTCACCTCACCGAATCATTCATTCACTCCCTCGAAATCCCCCCGCATACCAGCAGTTGATGGCTATGTCGGACTCGAACCAACTAAAACCGCACGCCACTATATGCAGAGGAACCAGGTGTACCCTAAGGACATAGGCCTCTCTTGAGAAAAGATGCTGGCCAGACGGTTTGGTATAGGGTTTGTTTAACGTGTGGTTTTAGTCGGTTCGAGTCCGATACACCGCCCCGGCGGGGCGACGGTCCGAGGGGATTTCCACACATAAAAAAAGGGTTTGTTTCAAGTTTACCTTTTATTATTTATTCAGAATGCACATTTCAAGGCAATGAAATGCCCTCAAGTGCGGAGAGTTTCACTAATAACCAATATCAGTACTTATAGGTTACAATTAAAAGTAAATGAAAATCACACATCAATTTCAAGAAATTAACTACAGGCTTTGATAAAAGTTACTGTTCATTAGTATACGCTACAATAAAACACGCTTAATCAAAACGCCGAGGGCTTTTCAACGTCCGTACATGAGAAGTGAGAAAGCACGGTCCTTTTAGTCTTTTGTTGCCATATACGTTTATACGGGGCATGTAGTACACGTCTCGGCAAAACAACGCCCGTCGAAGAAATTACTTAGACAAATGTATGTAGATGGTATTTTGTTTGTAACAGGAATGTCCCATTCGCTTTCATTTCATTTGAATGTCCAATTATTCGAAACTCGGTTAGTTTACCATCACCATTTATCTTTTTAGTGATTTGAATTAGCATAAATTTCGTTGAATGACTATTATACTTCAGTTAGTTGACTAAAGGCCGCTGAATACGTGACGGGATTTAACACGGAACGGGACGGGAAGCTTTACAAACATCGTTACATACAAAATGTATAAGGAAATGCATACTTCACGGAGACACGGACGGGGCGGGAACGTGACACGCACGGGACGAGCTAAATATCGTCGCCGACGATGTTTAGCACGTCAATAGCAATTAAAGCCAATTCTTGAAATATACATCTTTCCTTGTTCACAACACTAATACGTTACGATCCGATTCACAGTCACGGTGCGTATGCATTTAAATCACGTTCTTGTTTATAACGAGGCAACCACGTCCACGTCCCGTCCGTGTTAAATCCCGTCACGTATGCCTTTACACTTCAATGTAGGAAATATGTACAACTAAATTAAATTGAAATGTCTGTTTATGATACGAAGAACAGTTGTTTACTAATGCATATGAAAACGTAGACGGTACTTTCATCAAAATACAACTTTTAATATTTTGTGAGTCTGTCATGCCATTTTGTTCCATGTTATTTATTTAAACATGTACACTAGCTTTTGCCCACGTATACATATACGCTGTGTTATCGATGTAGACAGTAGTCTATGTCTTTCCTCAAGAATCGAAGTATACCCAACCCATGCCACATTTTATAGAAAACGCGGCAGCGGTTTAGGCGTGACTCAATAGCGTAAAGTAGCGCAATAGAAACAGTGATTTAAAAGACTTCCATGCGAATCCGGGACGGATCATTAGTTAGATAAAATAAATCACTCAACACAAACCAGACAATGTACATTTCCTTAATAAGCATATTGATGGAATTTATATTCTATGTAAGATAGTGTAAAATTCAACTTGCTTTTAAATGTTCAAATGGATGTCAAAGTGTCCTAGTCCGCCAGCAGCGAGCGCGAAAGGATATGAATTATAAATCAAAGTGCCACCACCTGACTTCATTTTTAATGTACATGTATCCATACTAATATTATAACTTTGTCTACCTGTCTGTTTGTTACGCTTTTACGGATAAACCACTCTGCTGATTTAGAGCTTATAGAAGCTTGGAGAAGGACATGGCTGTTTTTGTCAAAAAAATAATGTATTATTAAAAAGTTTTTCTACAAATAAATCGTAATTCAATATGTTAATAAATACCTATTCAATATCTAATCCACCGATACCTGCGCACATATCAATAAATAAGTTATTCAATTACCCAGGAGATATATATTGATCTATTCAATGAGAATGTATAGCTTTCAGTTACGTGACCACATAAAAGTATCGTTCAGCTTACATTTTGTTATATGTAATACTCCTAGGTGTTCTTAAGGGGAACGAAATGTGGCTTTGAAAACAGCGATAATAGAGAAGAACGTCAATAGTTTGGCTGCTTTGTTGGATAACATAGTATCATGAATATTGCTTAGATGTGTCATGGAATGTTATCGTAAAGAAAAGCAAAATAAACCAATCAGTGGTTACCAATATTTTCAGTTTGGGCTATCATTAGCATTCATTGAAACTAATATTATAAACTGTTTTAAGATTTTCGCGATTTTGACACATACTCATGTGTTTTGTTGTACAGCGATAATAACTTTATTGCGAATGAAGTACAACAAAAAACTTAAGTATAATATAATAACTCTGACTGTCTGTCTGTTATTCTTTCACGGTTAAAACGCTACAACAATTTCTATAAAATTTGGCAGGAACTTTGATTTTCGAGGAAGGAGAAATAGTAATATTATAAATTTGAAAATAACTCTGTCTATCTGGTACGCTTTCACAGCTTAACCGTTGAACCAATTTGGATGAACTTTACAAATACAGATAATTTGATTATCTAGAAAGGACACCAACTACTCTTTAATCTGAAAACCGACTTATAACGGCAAACATATACGCACGTGAAAAAGCGTGGTTATTAAATTTAATTACTTAAAACATACTAAACAGATCATATATAAACGATTATGTTTATCTATCGTTACATTTTGGTATATGGTCACTTAAAAGGTAATCCATACTAAGCGAGAAAAGTGAGTTTTACGGGTTATATTCGTTGATTTGTGATAATAAACCTCATGACGCAGAAAAATCTGACGATTCGAAAGGTTTTATACAACTCTTTTTACGTACTTTTACAGCTTAGTAAGAATAGCCATTGAGGCGATATTAATACATGAAGGTAAACCTTTTTTATATCGGCTTTAGATTTAGACTTAAATAGAAAACGATACACATGGTATTTTATGAGTATATGTTGTTACAATGTTCAGTCAATCAGATCTTGTCAAATCTAGCTATGAAAATGTAAGTTCTGCGAGATTTCCTGAGTAAACTTATAAAATGTGCTGGACCCCTCCCACTTGTTGTTCCACTACTTGTTTTATGAAGTTTCCAAAACTTTCAAGTTAGTAAGGAAACTCCGACTTTATCACAAATGGGTCGATTCGACCAGAGCGGTACTACCCTCGCATAGAAAAAATGTCAGTATTCATGCTGTCGTATTTGGTTAGTAAATTATAGGCCGAAAATCCAATGATGCTGCATTGTCTGCACTTTACATATAGAACCTTCTTTTATGAACGTTCCTAAATTCAAAGAGGTAAAAGGGCCTCAAATATTTATAACCAACTTAAATAGAAGTAGGTAGTCTGTCATATAGGTTTATGCAAATAGCTTAAATTTTAACCAGTACAAGATCATCATTTTCTTACATTTAGATTACTACTTTGTAATTGAGACTACTATTATAATTGAGACTTTTTAAATAATAATAATAATAATAGACATCCTTTAATACATCCTAAAAATAACGTGGAATACGAAAAGTGAACTTCAGTTTATTCGGTAAATGACAACATTAGCCAACATGTTATTATCTCATTTTCTACTCAGTTGACATTTACTTAATCGCCGGTTTCAAGGCCCCGGCTGTCCTCACTAAAGCCCGTTACAATCGAATTTTAGTTGGTGTATTGCGTGCTTACTTATGATTGCTTTTCTTTGGGCATGGCACACAATAAATAGAGCGTTGAACAATTGTTTTATTCTTGTAGTTTAATCACCTTCGCAAGTTACAGATTGCTAGATTAGGTCTAATTTACGTAGTTATTGCTTATACCAGCATCTTTAGTGAGTACTTGCAAATATAGGGATCCCGTTCAATGTACCTTAATAATCAAAATATGTATCAATAGTACGGCTGTGGTTTAGTAGTTTAAGTAAAAACTAACTTTTGAATCTTATAATTAAGTAGGTATTTTAAAATCTATTGGAATACCAACTATCACCATGCAATGTGCCGTTCCTTCTGGAAATCAAACCCAACCCAAATCTTGATAGGCTGTCGCACACGCTTTCCGATAGACCAATGAGGCAGTGACAGGCAGCGAATGAATAACGTAACACCAGTAAGGGCGTGGAATTACTCCGGTCGAGGCAACCCATCTGTGCCGAAGCGTGGCTCGCCTAAATCTATAAAAATATGTCGAGGAAAGCTAAAACCCGCTTTAGATGTAAAAAAAACTTACATGTACAGTCACTGGAACTGTCTGCTAAGAAAAAAATACTAATAAAATACTTTCATAGATTTTTTTTAATGAAGTCCCCGTTCATATCTTACCTAAGGCTACACACACAAATTGTCATGTAACAAAATATACTAATGTGTATTGTAAATGTTGCTGTTTTAGATGTTAAACAAAAAGGATTCTGTTTAGTTTAGGTTTTGTTCAATCTTATTTTTACTGCTTATTCTTTTTGTTGAACGGGTGAGAAATCTCCTTGGATCTCCAGTACTTTTAGGGATTCAGAAGGGAGGAGTATTTGGTGTTTCCACTAAAACCCATTGGCTCAATCGTCACATTTTGAGGCCCGATCGCGGGTCGCCATCCCATCATCGAACGCAGCAATCAATCTGGTCTAAACTAAAGGTCCCCACTCTCTGGTAGCTTGCGGTCCCATCGACTGGTGGTGTCGCGCCGACGTCCTCTCCCGATCCCGTTCAACGGCACTTGCATTTCGGCTTCACAGAAAGAGACTACTGGGGCTCAGCCCTCCTCTCCCGCTAGCATGGCAGTAATGATTGCTTACGGGGACTAGTCCGATTTGGCAAACTAGGACTTTGCGTTCAGAGTAAATTAGTCTATAAAAACCTTTACCATACATGTAAGTCCGAGACAGCTAAGAAGTCAGACATGCATTATTAAGTTCAGACCATTCATACTGTTCATTGATTCATACCATTCATAATGTTGCTGAAAGTGACCAATTTCAGTAATACTCATTTTAATAAATATATAATGTTTGGTATGGAATATCCAAAAGCGGAAACTACGCAATGTCACCACGTATATTTATTCTATGTGTTTCGTAAGAGGCGACCATTGCAGCAAAGTAACAAGAAGGAAAAAAAATGTGAGCCGTCACGGGACGCCTGGCAGATGTGTAAAATCGCCATTATTTTGTAAAAGTAATATGCAGAAAAGAACATATTGTAATAGGAACTAAATATGTCATAATGATAAAATAAAATATTACTAATTATTAAAATAGTACGGTGTGGCGACGCGTCGCCACACCGTACACACTACTGCATATAGACTGTATATATATACCATCGTATAGCGTGGCGATGCGTCGCCACGGCATGCGTCGCCACGCCAGAAATCTGTTTTACGTGCGGCTATAGATGTTTCACATCAAAATATGAAACAAACCTTACAACAGTGAGGTATTTTTGGCCAATACCTCGTTTCTAAGGAGAGATCTAAATATATCTAGCCGTGAACAAATTCACATTTTAACATCACATCAAATTCTGATGTTATGTTCTACAAAAATTCGAATATTTCTTTCTGAAGGGACAATTTTTCAATCCTGTGCTCAGATTTTTAAAATCTCCAATGAAATATTTTTTTATTTATACTTCCTTGAGAAAGACGAAACGTAGTATAACGCAATTGAACATTTCATAGTTTACCCTGTAACTATAATTTAATGCAGATTTTATCTTTTTATTACCACCTTGTACTATGGCGAGAGGTACAAGTAAATTACAATGTTCACAATTAATTCAAACACTTTCCACTTGTCCAATAAAACGTAAAATGCGGATTTTTATAATGCTCTGTATTCATTATGAATTATGTCTCAGTAGATCTTTTATTGTATTTAAAAAAACGGAAGGATCTGCGGAACGAGGTATTCTTAGTCCGGATTTCCTCCGGTACTTGATGAGTTGGTTCTATAGTGTATGGGATGATAAATTGAATCAAAACTCGTTAGAACAACATAAATCTAATTCAGTATAATTCTGTAAGATCTTCGGTATACCAAACATTTAGAAAAATATGAAATTCGTTTTTTTATTACTAATTTCATACCAATATTATGCATTCGAAATTGCTTTGTTTGTCTGTTTGTCTATTACGCATTCACAGCTAAACCGCTGCATCGATTTCAATAAAATTTGGCATGGAGATACTTTACTATATCGGTAATAACCAGTTTTCATATCAAATAAAACCTCTATCCATGAAGTTAAATAAGAATGAACATGATACAACTTACTGCACTATCAACTATTAATTTAGTGATACCAGAAATGGGAAATACCAAGGTTAAAACTAAGCAAAACTCGACTCGGACTAGGGTCACCGAGTACTAGTTTTTGTTCACACTTATTCTCTTGACTTTATTAGAGGATTAACGAGTGTTCTGTAAAAGTATTTCCTATACATACTCTTTATTATTTTAGTAGCTTTAAGGGGTTAAGGCCATACGTCCCCACGATTGCTAGTCGGCCCGGCCGAGTGCGGGATGGAGATTGCCAATACACGTTGTGGATACGTAATTTTGCCATTGGATGTTTTTAAAGCCGCTCGATCGCCGGCTGGCCTCTAACTAAGCTTCACAACTGTTATATAATAAACATTGACTGCACGGTTGGCCTAGTGGCTTAAGCGGTCGCCACACCGCTTCCTACTGCGCCAAGTGTCGTGGGTTCAAATCCCACGTAGGATAACACTTTGTGTGATTCACAATTTGTTGTTCTGAGTCTGGGTGTTATTTGTGTCCGTTTCTTGTATGTTTGTAAAGCCCCCCGCGACACAGGAATTTATATTCCTAATACGGGAGTTGTCTTTTTTAAAGAATAAAAAGAATTAAAAAAATCAACTCATGATAACAACCTGAACCGACTGCTTAACGTGACGCTGAATCACAGAAACGCTCATAATATATTAAGCCTCAAAACAAAATTGTATGATTTTTCCTTTCAACGTGTGTATTTAGTTATAGTACAAAAAAAACGGATCATTGAAATTTAGTCATTTTTATGTGTAAAGGTAATAATTTTTCGATCAGATTCAATTTTATGGTTAAGTTAAGATATGATCGCTCTATAATAAACAATTACAATACTATGGTAGACTATAGATGCTTTACACCTGATCATGTATGTAACGGATTACATACAGAAATTGTAATCATGGTGCAATGATTACTTAGTTAGCTTTAATGAACATTGCGATGTCAGAGAGGATCTAGGTCACTTGTGATTGGTGTTTCCACCTACTGTTAATATTATTAAAGCTCATTTTGCTGTGACTAACGTATATCCCCAAAGTCTGTATAGAAATGTATATTTACGTTAAACTAACTGTGTCTGCTACGTGTGTATTTTGATATTAGGTTTTATTACAGACTAACTGAAAATCTAGGTTTCGAAATAGCGTTGTGAACTTGTCTTGTAGAACCATTTGAAGGTTAATGGAATATTGGAATAATAAAAAAGCGGCCAAGTCCGAGTCGGACTCGCCCATGAAGTGTTCCGTGTCAGCAAGTAACATCATATAAAAGTTCTTGTAGTTCGTTGTAACTTAGATCGATGTTTTTATACTACTGTATTGATTGAATTAAAAGTAAATTGCGTTTTACGATTTATGACGTATTAAAAAAAAACTACTTACTAGATCTCGTTCAAACACCAATTTTCGTTGGTAGTTTTCATGGTAATGTACAACATATATTTTTTTTAGTTTAATCACTCTCTTATTTTAGACGTTACAGGGGGGCGGACACATGTTTCCACTTTGGAAGTGTCTCTCGCGCAAACTATTCAGTTTAGAATAAAATTATATTAGAAACCTCAACATCATTTTTGAACACCTATACATAGATACCCCACACGTATGCGTTTGCGTTTTTTTGTGATACGTCATAAATCGTAGACCGCAGTTTACCTTTTATTCAATCAATACACTATTATAAAAACATCGATCAAAGTTACAACGAACTACAAGAACTTATAGATGATGTTACTTGCTGATACGGAACCCTTCATGGGCGAGTCCGACGCGCACTTGGCCGCTTTTTTTTTTGCTTATACAGTTTCAGTTACCTCACAGTACAACTGTACAAGTTTAGAGATAAGACTTATAAACCTTATATGTAACTCCGAATGACTAATAGTACAGAGAGCCTTGGCAATCATAACACAAGTCTAATCTTAGCTTAAGTGCCAGAGGACCACATCAAGGTGTATAAAACATGCTTACACAAAATAAAAGATGTCAAATTCACAAATTTCTCGAACTGCTTAAGTTACAGAGCGTGCCAAAGAAATACGAGATTATCCCACGGGCATCGTGTGCAAACCATGTCACAGAGTACATGGAATGTCAGATATACATATAATCTTTGACTTTGACTGCCTCGGTGACTCAGTGGTAGTGTTTGCAATGTGCTTGAGGTCTCGGGTTTGATTCCCAAGTGGGACCAAATGTTTGTGTGATCCGCAAATATTTATTTCGTAGTTTGAATGTTTTCTGTCTATGATATCTATGTATTTACAAAACAAAAGGATGTTTATGTATTTATTTTAGTTGTTTAGTACCCATAATACAAGCTCTGCTTAGTTTAGGACTAGATGGCGATGTGTGTCAGATGTATGAAATATTTATTATTTATTAATCTACAAAGGGCAGCCTTATTGCTCAAAGCAATCTCTTTCCTGATAGATGCATTATATTTCGTTATATTAAACTCTGTCTGGCTTAAATAATATATTGTATATGTCTAGAAGCGAAAAGGCACTAAAGTACATTAAAACACTATGTAACATATTACCACCTAAATCCTAGCAATTTATCAATTTAAAGTGAATTTAGTTAATTATACTAGTTCATCACACAACCACTACAATATCAATAATTAATTAATTAGCAAGTGCGAACTGCACGCTATAATTATGATTTATACATTATTAATTATTATAACCTTTAATTGATGTGATTTGGTGATTACCTAATTGAATAGTATCAAGTTGCGGTGATGTGGGTTAACAATGGAATATGGATAAATATAGTTTTTCTCATACAAATAAATGAATTAGAAATGTCTGTTCGTAGTAACAAAATAACAGCTTTTCATAAAATGCATATGAGAGTATATACGGTACGTACATAAAAAAATAATAATTTTGAAACTTTACACTTACAATACAAACATTTGGTCCGACCAGGAAATCGAACCTGATACCTCGCAGCAATCGCATAGTCACTACTACTGCACCAAGAAAGCAGTCAATGTATAAGTGTTTGTAGTCAGATATACACACACACACACACACACACACACACAATATACACCCACTTACACGTGGAACTTTCGACCTAAACAAATAGATCTGAACATCTGTACGAGTCTAGGGCAGAAACATTTATCAACGGAGTTGTAACAGCCCTTATGACACGACATGACTTACAGCTTTTCCTCTCAAGGCTTTTGGAGACCTGCCACTTAAATGAAATATGCAATGTTATTTATTTTACGGCATTTTTCATGGCAAAGTGTATAGTAACACACCTGTTGAAACATACAACCTGTGTTTACCGTATTTTTAGTACATTATCATATTTTTTTCCTTTTCTTAGTTTAGTTTTTTGTTGTATCACGTTCTTATCAAACACAATAAGTTATAAAACTACTAAACTTTCTTAATAGCTTCTGTTTAATACAGATCGTTCGGAGAATATAATCTCTGCTTTTTTGTTGGCCAACTCCCGCACGTAGAATATTCTTGTTATGTGGGACTTGAAAAGCATATACTAAAACGACCACAAATCAAAAAAAGTCTAGGACCAACAATATGTGATTCGTACAAAGTGTTGACACATGTGGTGTTTAAAACACCACAAACTACATTAAACCAAACCTACCTACCATACACCCCTTTATGTACCATATACATGAAAGTAAGTACATAGAGGCTACATAGAGGATCATACCAAATTATGCATCATTGATTTTTTCACATCTTAAATTCACATCAGTTCTGCCACATCAAGACTATTCAATTATGTTAATAAAAGGGTCAGTAATCACAGCTCCATTGATAATATTCAGGCGAGCGTCACCTTTGCCGAAAATTAAACATTCCGATTGCGCTTCGATAGAGCCAACCGACGTAGACGTGTCCATACGCGCCCGAAATCTTATTGAAACACAAATGACGTAGAATTATCTATTTATCTAATTTATTATTAGTTTTATAGATATTTTAGTTAGCTTTAAGTCCTGATCTGATTACTGTCTATGATTTGATAATAGGTATCTAGATATCACTATCAAATAAGTTCTTGTCTAATATTTTCCCCAGTCTTTTCTAATAAGAAAAATCGAAGTGAAAAGACCCAGAGGCCTCAGTCCATTGCGCTGGACATACCAAATTAGCTCCTTTCTCAGACGTACGATCCACGCTGCCCTCCATACTGCTCAAAACCGACACAAATTGCGAAACGCCATTCGCAAAACTCTAATAAGTAGGGGTCACGACCCTCAGAAACGACGCAAGGAGGAGAAGAGAAGGAGGAGGATCTAATAAGACCTATTTATATTCTAAAAAATGATCTCATTAAAATTGTATCATCTCGACGTCTTGTGGACGACGATAGAGATGATGACAAAACAACGTAAAATAATTTTGACAGTAAAAAATGACTGTCAGATCCTTACGAGAACGAGACGTAAGTTTGGCTGTGAGTTTGAAGACAAAGGAGGGATTGAGTTTTCAAAAGTTGCATAATTTATCGGGTTATCGGGCATAACCATTGCAACTTTGAATATAGATTTATAATCTTTTTTGAAACTATAAAGAATTTGAAAAAAGTTTTATGATTCAATAGAAATGTGTGACACTTGACAAGTCTAATGTTTTTCTCAATATTTCGTTTTTTTTATTTAATTTTTTTACCTCATTTATTGCTAGGTTGACAAACGCGTCAAACACCGCAGCACATTATCAAATAATTTGACAAACACGTAAATTTGACAAACAAATTTGATCGTTTACACCACCCTTATTAAAGTATTTGACGTAACGACCATTGATATATAGGTTTTTTAATACATCAATGGTAACGACGAAGTTTTTTGTGTTGCTAACACAAAAAGATAGCGTTAAATCACTAAAGTACAAATTCCCTTTGTAATTTTGTTAGTTTTTCAGAAGTTCCCCTAAAGGAACTGCTGAGAGGTTTAAAAACTTATAGTTTGTTAGTTTTCTGTGAAGTTAAACAACAAATTTCTTGATGTTTTAACTTTTGATAAATTGCTTGAATTAACTAGAGTTGATAAAACCAACAAAAATATACAGTAGGTACATGTTTGTTTGTCTGTTTTCATACACCATTCTTGTCATAAAACGAATTAGAGGGTTTAAAAACTATTTCAAAATAAGATTTTTTTATGTGTGGGCCTGCCAAACTGACTTCACTCTGCCTGATGTATAGCAGACAATGCAGTATGATGACTTACATTATAGTGGTCTATTGACATGGTTCTGCATCACTATACCTCCGGTCTCTCACTCACAAATAGGATGGTGACCACCACACTTGCATTCTGCTCATACTTTCCATCAGGCAGAGTAGAGTCACCTTGGTAGGCTCTCATAAAAAATGAGTATGGTCACCTCTACCCTAAGACACTGTTCATAATTTAATTATTCTCATATACCTATTTAACAAAAAGTTCTTTCAACGAGATGAGTTAATTAATCAAAAGCTTAATTAAGCTCTATAAAAACCCTTGCTCTCTATTTTATGAAATACATTGTGTAACTTTAATTAGAGCTAAGTAATTATTGATACAATGGCCGTTGAAGTCTATTCGTAACATTGCCGTCATAATACAACCTAGAACCTAGTGCTCATTACTTTACAAGTAGGCTGTTGACTGTCTTGCCAGCGCTGTGCTGATTATATTAACGAATAAAATTTTCTAACTGACACTACCTTGATTTGCAGCACATCAGTTGTATATTTTTACACGCTTTTTATTAGCTTCACCTGTATGTTTGTTTGTATGTTTGTTACCGACTCCTTTGCGTGCGATTTTGACCCACTTTAAACGGCCAGATTTCGAGGACCGATGACAACTAGTTTAAAAAAAAAACAAACAAATAAGGCCTTATTCGCACGAGAGTATTTTTAACGGACGTTAAAAAAGCGTTCAAATACAACAAATGCATTCCCAAGTATATAAAATGTCGTAATAAAACGTATCGTGTTTTAAAAACGCTGTCGTGTGAACATATACTTGGGAATGCATTTGTTGTATTTGAACGCTTTTTTAACGTCCGTTAAAAAAACTCTCGTGCGAATGAGGCCTTAGTCTTATTAAAAAAATGGTTTAAAAAAAAAACATGCTTTTAAACTAAAAATAAGAAAATAACTAATAATATAATCAATAATGGACTAAATGAGAAAGATTATTATATTAGCATGTAAGGTAAGCAACTAAAGTAAGGATAAGTAACACTAAGATCTGTAAAAGAGGTCTTTGTATGAAATTTGTCCGCTTATATGTTAGGAGACTTAGTATTAGTCATACTCACAGTGGCCCTGGAAGTGCCGCTATCCAGACTGCTCTGCGAGGATATGGAAGGTGTCCTGGCCAGACGAGCGTGGGGAAGCGAGCTTGCGCTTCTGCCTTCTGTTGACAGCGGCTGAACGCGGCATTGTTCTTTCGGTATTAACATCTCCTGTCGATAAAAAAAATCCTATAAACTCTATTTCAATATACTTATAAATCTAACTATATCATATCATTATTGAAAGATATGATGATAAGATAGTATTTCAACACCAAAAGTTACGTGTTTTATTCTAAATCCTGATTCATGTTCTTACATTTCAGATAAATGCTGGATGGTTTTATTTAAGACGTATGCCCCACCGTTAAAACTGCACCGTGGTTTCCGAACGTAAAGAAATACATTAGAAATCACACTGCTTCGAAAACATTGTGAAGAGTAACGAAAGCACTTATCGTAAGTAAATTTTTGTTAGACCTTCTGTAACTGAGGCGCGAGGGCTGAAGCGTATAAGCAATCATGCCAAATATAATGGACATGTAATAATTCCATTCATTCGTTTCAAGAACTTTCAATGGTTTCTAGTATATTAATGTCCTTTTGCTAAATTGGAACCATGCCAATTCAATAACGTGAATTCATGTCCTAAAAAAAATTGAGAATTTTTAAGAAGAATATTTATTCAAAAGGTTTTGTGATCTTTCGAATATGGACGTATGTACCTACAATTAATATATTCTTCGTCGAATTTAAGAGTTGTTATCACCATACTCATTGCAAATGCATTACCTATGGTGATATGACAGCCTCTTGAGATGTTTCTGCATCAAAGTGATTCCATTTTCTTACTCACCGATTTTAGGTTGGTCTTTTGGGCAGTACTGTCCCGTTCGAGCCTAACACATATGCTACATATATTATCTCCAAATTTATCAAGTGTAGTTTCCTGAATTTATTGTTTATGAAGATGTGTTACTTTTTAGGGTGCCGTAGCCAAATGGCAAAAAACGGAACCCTTATAGATTCGTCAAGTCTGTCTGTCTGTCCCATGTCACAGCCAATTATTTCCGAAACTATAAGAGCTATACTGTTGAAATTTGGTCAGTCGATGTATTCTGTGAACCGCATTAAGATTTTTATATAAAAATAGAAAAAAACAATACATTATGGGGGTCCCCATACTTGCAACTGAAACTCAAAAGTTTTTTTTTCATCAAACCTATACGTGTGGGGTATCTATGGATAGGTGTTCAAAAATGATGTTGAGGTTTCTAATATCATTTTTTTCTAAACTGAATAGTTTGCGCGAGAGACACTTCCAAAGTGGAAAAATGTGTGTCCCCCCCCCTCTAACTTCTAAAATAAGAGAGTGATAAAACTAAAAAAAATATATGTTGTATATTACTATGAAAAATATCATCGAAAATTGGTTTGAACGAGATCTAGTTAGTAGTTTTTTTTTAATACGTCATAAATCGTAAATCGCAATTTACCTTTCATTCAATCAATACACTAGTATAAAAACATCGATGAAAGTTACAACGAACTACAAGAACTTTTATATGATGTTACTTGCTGATACGGAACCCTTCATGGGCGAGTCCGACTCGCACTTGGCCGCTTTTTTTAAAACCTGAAGATACCGAGTTACAGTAAGTAATTTGTTGATGGAATTACTAAGCTGCAGTAAAGAACTAACATCATATTGGTGATGTAAATAGAAGTCACTATATAAGAAATTTATAATAAGTAGGTATATTGATTTCACCAAAAATTAGCATAAATCCTTACTAATATTATAAATGTGAAAGTAACTCGGTCTGTCTCTCGCTCTTTCACGCCAAAAAAGATATTCTAGAGCCTGAAAAAGGACCTAGGCTACTTTATACCGCGATAATCGATATACACGCTGGCGAAGATGAGTGCGAAAGCTAGTCTAAATCACACGGCGCTTTATTAATCTAAACAAATAGAGTAAAATTACCCACACTTCTTCTACATCTCGTAACTCAGAAGAGTTTAATATTTAATAAAAGAAAAGTTTTTATTAAAATCCACGAAGGCTTTATGAGCCAACACAGATACTTTCGCGTCAAATAAATTGCCTTTTAGGCTTCATAACGCCATCATTGCCGCATAAAAAGCGTTACACACGATATCCTAACATCATATAGAAAGCGTTTCTTTTATCGCATATCGTGTGAAAACTATCAGTTAGAATATTTCCTGTCTAGAAAATACTGCAGCACTTTTTAGTGAGAAATAAAATCTCTGGCTTGAAAATAAAAATATAAGGAGATTGATTAATATTATATTCCGTCAGTGGTGTCGAGTTAAATCTTTAAAATCTTCGAACCTTTGCTGAATTCTCAGGTTTTATGACCTGCAAAACTGGCATTTTTATATTTTAAGAAGTTAATTTAAATGAACCGGTTTTATTGAATTGGAAAAAGTATGATGATAGTTGTTTTTTTATCATACAGGCGGCATAGAAATAGACGGGTGACCTGATTGTAAATGTTTCAGTAGAAATCCATAAAAATTTTAATCCTGATTAATTTATTTTTTGTTACTGCTTCGGAATATTTCACAAACGAGTTTTACTCTTTTTTGAAAGATTTAATTTTTAATTAGCTTTTGTCTGCTTCCACATGATAACACTTTTCAACGTTTGTTTACGGGTGTTTTTTTTGTTTTCACAAACCTTTTAAAGAAAGTCACCTCAAAATCTCACGGATTAAGCTGAGACTTCACAGTAGCTTTATACATCAGAATAACATGTGGGCGAAGCCACGGGCAAGAG
This sequence comes from Phragmatobia fuliginosa, assembly GCA_932526445.1. Classification (NCBI taxonomy): domain Eukaryota; kingdom Metazoa; phylum Arthropoda; class Insecta; order Lepidoptera; family Erebidae; genus Phragmatobia; species Phragmatobia fuliginosa. The sequence goes on along the minus strand of OW052063.1, from coordinate 7,462,319 downwards.
TGTAGTTTCCATATAAAACACATACACAGCCAATTTCCCTATAACAAACGTTAATTGAAAATTGAGAAATGTGTATTATGACTATGATATCGAAGTCAATACAAAGTATTTGCCAGTATTACAAGAGAAACCTGCAAATGGCCAAAACCTCCTTTCTAGGTCTCCTAGTGTCCAGCAGGGGAATGTTGAAGGCTGTTGATGATGATGATGACTTGCACATTGCCAAAGGGGGCAGGTCCCTATATATGTTCCAGAGGCGCTATAATAATATGGTAGATCGGTTTCCAATGAAGGAATATGAAGATCTCTGCGGAAAAGGAACTCATAGTCTGTGTAGCTGTAAAAAGCTAACAATAAGTTATAATAAGCCTAAGACCTGCAAAGCTAAAGAATATAGATGTAGAACATAATGCATTAAGTATGGTATAATTCATTGATAAGTAGTTGTAAACTTAATTATCATTTTCACGTGTCAAAAACTCCGATCTAATTCTGTTTAGTATGTACTTCGTAAATCGAATAAACTTAATCGAATAAACCTACTAAGCTGGTGATTTTTACGTAAGTAACAGAATAAAGTAAATAAAAGAGACTCACATTTCACTCTGACTTGTGAGCGAGGCACTTCACGGATTCGATTTCTACATCGGAAATACATTCGTATAGCTTGTTAAGAGTATCCGTGTCAAAATTTGTATATCGAATGGATGTTACATCACCAGAATCTAATGTGCGAATGGTATCGTATAATTGTTTTACAAGAATATCAAATTCTTTGGTTAAATAAAAAAAAAAAACTAAACAGCAATTACGACATTTAAAAAGAGCAATATAATAATCTGTTTTGTAATATCCCCAAATAGGTTTTAAAGCAAATTTTGTGCTTCAATTAAAGTTTGTATCTCAGAAGGTAGTTTGGTTAAAGATTTGACAATTAAATCATTTGTTTATTATTACTTCGGTACGATCTTGACCTCTCTTCGAGAGTCTTCGGTATTAGTGAGTGCCATTTGACTTTTTAAGTGATTTCGGAACACGACAATTTAATTACTTTCCCTTAACGCTTGTTGAATCATGGTGGGTGGAAAGAAAAGGACGTGAATAGGTTGTGCAAGTAATAAAAGTTTTGAAAAATGAGATATATTTGGAGCCCTACTATACAGAGCTATATTTCCAATGGCTATAATAACATTAATGGGGAAATATCCTATGGATCAGATGATAGTGAAAGATAAAAAAATTCGGCGTTATAAAAAATACTGATTCAGAAATGAAATATTGAGACACATTGATCATGTAGACATGAAAACTGTTTGAAGCCATGTAAATATTTGATTTCTTAATGTTTAACTAAAACAAAAACTATATCATAGGCAAGCTTTGCAGGTTCTTAAAAAATGAAAGTCGTCTCGATCGAGACCTTTATTCAAGTAATAAATTATGTAATAAATATATTACAATAGTATTTTCTCTCGAATAACTAAGCCGAATATCTCTTATAATAATAAAAAATGTATTGTAATACGATTATTTTCTTTTAACATTGTCAGATAAGACCTAAAACTGAGTGAATTGCTTTTGTTTGCCATTGACTAAATAGAATTTAGTATTACCTTATGTTGTTGTTGTTAGTCGTTCATAGTTGATAGATGAAAATTGTTTACTGATGGTCAACAGTTACCGCTGCTTCGGGCTGCCAGAGAGGGGACTTCTGGGGGTCGATTAGCTTCTGCAGTAAGGGCTGGGGTTCTGACCAGATTTTACAAAGAGCGTCGGGAGTAAGGGACAAAGCAATTGTTCCCACTGGATAGGACCTGACCACTCATGACATCTTTGACTTTGAGCATCTGAAAGACTCTATTCCTTAAAAAATATTTTATAGACTAGTAGTCTATTTTTAATTAAACGACCGCAAATAAACGGATTCACACATGATTTTGAAATAGAATGGTTTAGAAGAATCACGAAACTCTAATATCGCTAATAGCAACACTAAAATAGCTGATAATAAAATTAAATCTAACTATTGCTGCCATCCAAATCATTTTAGAAAATATCACTTTCATTCAAAACTCAATAAATGGGTATATTGTTTGAAAATATTCTATCGTAGTTTCCTTTACATATTTGACGATGAATCTCAATACGAAGTACCGAGCAGTGGGTTCCACGAATAGTATTCAATTATAACTGTGACCCCGGGGCATACAACGTCATTGTTACGACGCCCATATTGAAATATTACGGGCGGGCTAACCTACGTACATATGTGTATTGATTCAAGTAAACAGTTTTGGAGTTAAAGGCAGTTCATTATTTGACTTGACTCTGTGTGGTAACGAATTAAGAATTCTTAGGGTCACCACCCCCATTTGTAGCGTTGCTGTCTAAGGTAGCAAAATTGCGCAGGACAACTGCATCCCAGTCTGACCACCGAAGTATAGTAAGCAAAATCCTCTTTTCTAAGAAAATGTCTATCACCCAGCAGTAACAGGTTGTTAATGATGATTAAGAAAGAAAGAAATTAGATTTTGTCGCTTACATAAAAGGCATATGACTTACCTTTTTTAAGATCGCGTTTGTGTTTATACCTTTGAAATACGAAATTAATCTATTACCTATAATAATAATAATTACAACGTACAATTAATACACAGATGACAACCAATAGAAAACATCACCCCAGATCGTGCACACAGCGTCTCACATTACCACGCCAAGATGGAGGCAGAGGTCTCATCGATATACAAAATCTACACAACAACCTCATAGATAAACTGCGCAAATATTTTTACGAAAAAGCAGAACACTCTCAACTTCATAAATTTTTAACCGAAATCGACCATAAATTAACTCCACTAAATCTATGCAATAAAAACATCGAACCAAAATTATTGAGCAAACAACAGAAAACAGACATGTGGGCACAAAAGTCTCTACACGGCAGACACCTTGCCGATCTCAGTCAAACACACGTCGACAAGAAAGCGTCGAACGAGTGGCTGCGGCGCGGTGAACTCTTCCCAGAAACCGAGGCTTTTATGATCGCCATTCAGGATCAAGTTATTGATACTCGCAATTATCAAAAACACATAATTCATATCCCTAACCTTCCCACCGATTTATGTAGACGATGCCATAGCAGTTCCGAAACTATCCAACACATCACTGGTTCATGTAAATCTATTGTACAAACAGATTACAAACACAGACATGATCAAGTTGCAGCAATAATACATCAAAATCTAGCTCATAAATTTTTATTTATTCCAACTAAAACAGCTTATTACAAGTATAAACCAAGTACAGTTCTAGAAAATCAAGTAGTTAAAATATACTGGGATAGGACAATAATAACTGACAAAACCATACATTACAATAGACCGGACATAACAATACTAGACAAAGTTAACAATACAGTTTTTATTATAGACATAGCAGTATGCAACACACACAATCTTCTTACGACACACACAGAAAAGATGTCAAAATACATGGACTTAGCTACTGAAATAAAAAGGCAGTGGCAAGTAGATAGAGCTAAGGTCGTACCGATTGTTATTTCTACAACAGGTGTAGTCCCTAAGACTCTGCAAGAAAGCCTCAACACTCTGGAAATGCCCAAGTCCACTCTCACACTCATACAAAAAGCAGTTCTTCTTAATACATGCCGTCTCACACGAAAATTTCTAGCTTCGTCGTCATCTTAAATTTCATAACACCCCCCTTCTGGTACACTTGGCTATGGCCCGTGTGCTAGATTACACTACCCCTTTGAAATAAAAGGGAGAAGAAAAATATTTTTTTGAATAATAATAATAATAATAAAGCCTTGTTTATTCCTTAATAAGATTTACATGCAATTACATACAATATTTCATTCTACAATTTCATACTTATATTATTTTTATGACATTAATTATTTTTGAAATTCACTTAGATACTAAATTTATTTATATAACATGCATTTTTAACATTATATTTATTTAATATTTTGAAATGTATTATTGATATTATTTATTATTATTTGCAGTCTTCCTCTGTGTTACTATGCTATTTATTAAGGACCTCACTACTGAGTAAAGGCCTCCTCCATTCTTTTCCACTTGTCTCTGTCTATTGCCTTTTCTATCCAGCTGTTGCTCGCTATCTTTAAAATTTCATCCAACCATCTTTCCATTGGTCTGCCTATGTTTCGTTTGCCTAAAGGACCGTTCCATGTAGTGATTCTTTTTGTCCATCTATCACCATCCATACGTGAAACATGACCAGCCCATTTCCACTTTAGCTTTTTGCAGTGTTGTAAAGCGTCTATGACTCTTGTTTTATTTCTGATGTCTTTGTTTGTTCTTTTATGTTTTAGTTTTAATTTAAGAGTGCTTCGTTCCATGGCTCTTTGAGTGGTTAGTATTTTGTTTCTGGTAAATTTGTTGAATATCCATGTTTGCGATCCATAAGATAGAGATGGTAGAATACAAGAGTCTAGGACTTGTTTCTTTAGACTTATTGGAAGATTTGATTTTAGGACTTCTTTTAGACTCCAAAATTTATTCCACGCCATATTTACTCGTCTATTTAGTTCATCTCGGTGTCTAGATTTTTTGAATGATATTTGTTTACCTAAATATATATATTCGTGGACATATTCTATTGGAGCGTTAGCGATAACTATGGGAACTGTTTTGCTATTTGTCATAATTTTTGTTTTACTTGTATTTAATTTTAGACCAATGTTACAGCTAACATCGTGTATTTCTTTTATCATCCCTTCAAGTTGGATAGCAGTTTCCGCAAAGAGAACTATGTCGTCAGCGAATCTGAGATTACTCAGATATTTGCCATTTATGCATATACCTTTACTTTTCCATTTCAAACTCTTCATAATGCTTTGGAGTACAGTAATGAAAATTCTAGGAGATAGCGGGTCACCTTGTCGGACGCCTCTACATATATTTATTTCTGATCCTGGTTTTTCTAATATAACTCTACTTTTACTTTTTTTATATATGTCTTGAATAAGTTCAATAGTTTCCGAGGGCACATCGCACTTTTTTAAGGCTCTCCATATATTCTCGTGCGAGATAGAGTCAAATGCCTTGGCGTAGTCTATAAACGCCAGGTAAAGCGGGCGGTTCATTTCCTCGTACTTCTCTATAATGAGCTCTAGAGAGTGAATGTGGTCTATCGTTGAGTAGTTTCTTCGGAAACCGGCCTGCTCCACCGGCTGTTGTTTTTCAGTATACGCCGCAAGACGGTCCTCTACACAAGAAGCAAATAGTTTGTAGATATTAGGTTGTAAACTGATTGGCCTGTAATTACCTATATCAGCAGGGTTTCCCTTCTTGTACAAGAGGATTATATCTGATTTCGCCCATTCTACAGGTATTGATTTATTGTCTAGTATCATATTGAATAGCTTGGTCAAGAATGGTATTAATAGGTGAACATATCACCTGCTTTGATTGCTTCGTTTGGTATACCATCTGGCCCGTTGCTTTTGCCATTCTTTAAAACTTTTATTCTCGTGGAGATTTCCTGGCATGTAAATCTTTTTAGGGCAGTGATATTCTTCGTTTCTACTTGACTGTCTTTATGTGATGGTGTCTTGAATGAGTAGAGATCTCTATAGAACTCAGTTGCTATTTTTATTATATCTGACCTCGAGTAGGTATTTTTACTATTCATAGAGTTATGTTGTAAACAGGGGATCCATTTTTTAGTGGTTCTCAATTCTCTCTGACCTTTTTTTATGCTTCTTGACACATTTAAATGTTTCTCAATAGTAGAAATTCTAAAGTCTTGATATTCTTTCTTAATAATTTTATGAACGTTTTTGTATAAGTAGGTTTTTTCATTCTTTTCTTCAATTGTTAATTGCTTCATATTTGTTAGCTCGCTTCTTCTCCTTATCAGTAATTTTGTTTCATCTGAAATAATAGGTTCTCTTTTTTTGTTCTTGCAATGCTTCAACGTGGATTTTAGGCTCTCCTCGATCGCTTTTTTGATTTTTCCATAACACAATTCCACATCATCTTTGTCTTTTAGTTGTATATGGGAACAATGTTTTTTTAGTGTTTCTGTAAAGTGTTGGTGCTGGTCAGCGGTTACCAGGGCACAGTCTTTGTTTTTATATTTAGCTCTAGATTTTTTATGTGGTATCAGTGTAATAGTGCTTCTCACGAGTCTATGGTCACTCGGGAAGGTAAATTTGTGTAGTACTTCAATGTTCGTGAATTTCTCCTTTATGTTAGATAAGATATAGTCTATTTGGCTTCTATTATTCTTAGGCGAAAGCCACGTCCATAAATTCTTTTTGTTTTTATGGAATAAACTGTTTATTACGAATAAATTATTCTCCCAGCAAAATTGTAGCAAAGTTTCACCTCTTTCATCCCTTTTTCCAAAACATGAATCACCAAGTATGCTTTCCTCATATTTTGATTTACTGCCTACTCTAGCATTAAAATCGCCCATAATAATAATATTTTTACTACAGTTTATAAGAGATTTCTGTAATTGTCTATAGAATTCTTGTATTTCCAGTTCATTTGCATTAGAGGTAGTGGCGTAAACTTGTATGAGCGATAAACTTGTTGTGCCAAAGTTCATGTGTAGGATACAGATTCTTTCGGATATTGCACTAAAGCTTTCTATATTTCCTTTAAGGTGTTTTTTTATAAGAAAACCCACACCATATTGGCCTTTTGTCTCGCCGTAGTAGCAGAATATGTGGTCTCTATCTTCTTCTATGCTATATCCTGAGCGCCTGATCTCCGCCAGACCAATTATATCATAATTAATCGTTGAAATTGCTTGCTTAAAATCTAGTAGCCTTTCTTGTGATAGTAATGATCGAGTGTTGTATGTGCATATATACAGTGGGTGAAGTGGAGGGTTGTAGTCTTTGACCCCCGCGGTGACCGGCCGTATTGGGGGACGTAGAGAGGCAGGTGTCTTGTGTCATATATTGGTTGAAAGACCGCCATTTTTGTCCTTACAAGAAGAAGATCTGTTTTCTGTATTAGTTTTTGATAAATATTGATCTATTTTATTTTTCTTTAAGGGGTTTTTTCTTAAATTTTGCTGACCATTTTTGTGGTTTTGTGTTTCTGGTGATTGTGAAAATACTCTCTTTTGTCGGGCCTGATGTCCTGAATATTGTTCAATATTTTCTTTTTCTTTGTCTGGTAAAATTATTAATTTATTATATTTAATATAGCCTTCCTTTCCTTGATCTTTTTCTTTTTGCAGTTGTGCGACTAAGTTTTTTCTTTTCTCTAGGACTTCAGGTGGATAATCCTGTTTTACATAGTATGTGGTATTTTGTAGCATTTTTTTGTTTCTGAGTATTTCAATCTTTTTTGCCATCGTACTAAGGGTAACAATAATTGGCCTAGTTTTTTCAGACCTTTTCCCCATTCTAGTCACATATTCTATGTCTCCTTTTTGACAGTCTATTTTCATGTCATTCAGTATGATATTAATAATTTTGTTTTGTAGACTAAAATAAGAATTTTCAGTTTCCTCAACACCAAAAAATATCAAATTCTTTCTTCTTACAATATTTTCAAATAACTGAATTTTTTTGCTTTGGTCTTCAATAATTTTTTCTAGCTGTTGTTGTCTGGAGTCTAATATAATAAACTTCTCATCTATATTTTTATTTATGGTCTTTGGTATATTTTCTTTCATTTCTTTCAGCTCGTTTGATTGCTCATCTATTTTAATTTGAAGTGATTTTAACATTTCTGTAATCTGTTCCATTTCTTATTTATTGTGCCCTCTATCGTAATTTTTATTGTATTAATATTTACGCCCTCTAGCGACCTTTCAGTGAATACTTAGATATCAATTTGTAACAGATTAATGATCAATGATGGATGTGAATGTGGTACGACTATTCCACCACAGATGTCGCTATTTGGTATTTACTCCTAGATGACTAGGTATATTTTGGACAGATACAGGTTGAGTTTCCACATGTTAATTTATCGCAATTTACTTCATAATTCATATACACACTTGACTTTATATGGCGATACCAGTTCTAAATGGTTTTTTGCACTTTTTAAATTGAATAACTTGCTAAGTTGCCGGCACAAATATTACAGTTTTACAGCACATTCACGTATATTTTAGTAGTTGTGTATATTTCTGTCTATAGTTCTTACACTTATTCACTTCTTTTTACAATTTTTGCACTGCTTAGTCTGTATTTTCAATTTTTTATAACACAATTTACTGAGACACGATGTTGACACTTTCGCAGCAGCGCCTACCCTATTACCTATAGGAGATAAAAACTTATTTTATTTAAGAGTAATAAAATATTACTCTGATGTCTAAAATATTACTTATGAAGAGTGCGTGTTGCGAATGATAGATTTTACATTCAATGAAGCGTCACTTTTCAGTTACAGGCTATCGTCATTTCAAGCTGACCTCTTTTCCTATATCTTTGGCAATATTTTTTCAATACAGTAAAACCAAGATTGAAAGCTAATTGGAAAGCAGATATTAAGTTCAAATTATCAGCACTGACATTGGGTAAGTATCAAATTTACAATTCCATTATAATTTGAAACTTAAAGTAGGTATACAATAAGGTTTCCTTTTATATATACATGTATATAAGATAAAGATAATCATATTTATTTAATTTGATAAACTGGTACCTCAAATAACTTAATGCTGACCCGTTTTATTTGTATGCGACATCCAGTACAATTAGTCTCAAACCATACTAGGTTTTTGAAATAGCACAGCGGTTAAGCGTTTTTATTTGTTTCAAAATTTGAAATTCATGGCTCATTCAAGTGTGTGTATATTTATAGCAATTATATAAATTGACATCGTGTTAACGGCTCAGGCTCAGTGCTCAAAGGGTAAAGTAATTACCTCATAAAGTTTGTATGGAAGATATATCGACTACGCAATACTCGTATTAATGTCACGTAACTGTGACTGAGCTCTTTCCAAATGTTAAATTACATCTAAATATAATACTTCGGATAATTAAGTTTCTTAGCCGAAAATAAGACTGGTAAATTAAAGTATTATTGGTATATGGAATAAATAGTTTTTTTTTAGATATGCAGGTATCTGGGTGGTATAGTAACTCTACAGAAGCTAGATCATGTTCTTCCTTCAGGAGTATAGGGTCATGAAATCTTTAAGAAAGACAACGATGGATAGAAAGTAGTAGTCTATAAATGATTGTCCGTCATTCTCCATCAAACGAACAGTAGTTAGTTGTAAATATATCATAAACTATCAAAAAATCGTTTAGATTCAATAAAGATCCTTTATGGAAAACTAAAGCAAGCTGTCGCTCGACCGACACGACCTCTAGCTCAGCTGTTAGAACCACTAAACACTGTATCAACAGACCTTCACAAAGAGATAGATAGATAGACTACTCTTTATTTGTACATCTTATCACAATTTTACAATAGGGAATAAAAAGAAAACAATTTAAAATTAATGTACAAAGGGCGGCCTTATTGCTAAAAGCAATCTCTTCCAGGCAACCTTAGGATGGAATAAAATGATTCGGAGAGACAGCGGTAGTTGACGGTGCGATAAGTTTTGTACAATTTGAAATTGCCAATAAATATATTTCATACACATATATATACCTACACAAATACATATATACGATATATATAAATACTAATACACCCCAATATGAATACACATATACGTATAAATAAATAACTATTCAGTTAAATTACAATTTGGAAAAGGAAAACATTCACATTAAACCATATGCTGTGACTGACTCAGTTGTGACATATAAAACTCTTGAACCATTTTCTTAAAGGCATTTACTGTTTGCGTTTTCCAAATTTTTATTGGCAAAGCATTCCACAAGCGTACAGCTTCAACCGTAAAAGATTGATCATAGAATTTAGTGGAATGCAGAGGCATCTCCAGTCTCAAATCTTCAGATGACCTTAGACATTTGTCATGTGTGTCATTAAGGAACTTAAATCGTTCTTTGAGGTAAGAAGGGGCTCTAGGATTAAACAAGACGTTGTAAAGGAAAATGAGGATATGAGTATTCCGGCGAAAGCGAATAGGTAGCCACTTGAGCATTTGACGAAATTTAGAGACGTGATCGTATTTTCGTAGGCCAAATACGAATCGTATGCATAGATTTTGAAGTCTCTCAAGCTTATCAAGTTGTGCTTCAGTGAGATTTGGATAGCTGACATAGGCATAGTCGAGAATTGGGAGAAGAAGAGCTTGTGCAAGTGCAGCCCTAGTTGCAGTTGGAAGAAAATTACGTAGTCTTCGTAGTGACCCAGCAGAGGCAAATATCTTTCGGCTAACTTCCTATATATGAAGACCCCAAGATAAAGTCGTATCCAGAAGAGAGTCCCATTTACGTAAATAATATAACTATGAAGTATGGATTAGAGTAGATATATTCTAGTAAATTTAATACAAATGGCCACCAAACAAGTACCAATGTAAGTAGGTAGAACGTAGAACCTAAAGCAAGCCTATTATCGAATATTGAACATGACTTACGTCCACTGTTACATAACATTGTTACCGCTGAATATTTGCTCACATAGATACATTTTTGCCAACAATTTTTGAAGATTTTCTTTATAGGATTACAGATTTAACTGGTAACAGTGAACACTAACATCGTACATCGTTATAACACCATCAGCTTTTATGCTTTTAGAGTGGTTGGGAGATTTATAATGGGCTTTATATTTCCAGATAGGTACTACATTCGTCTGGTTTTCCATTAATTATAGTTATTTGGTTGTTTTGTGAATATTATCAATACATATTATAAAATAAAGTCCTCCGCTGTGTCTGTCTGTTGGTCTCTTTGCGGTAAACTCAAAAACCAATGCACCGAATTAAATGAAATTTTGTACCCAGATTGTCTAAAGCCTGAGAAAAGACAGGCTACTTTTTACCGCGAAATAGTTTTGTTTATAATGAAACGGGAAGCTTCTATTTACCTCTAAGATCATATTTTTATTAGCGTAGAAATTTTATATGAAGAGTGTTTATTAGATCATTAGCCTATCACAGTCATAGGCCTGTTGATCACGCCATTGTGATCGATTTTCAAAGAGTCCTTGCTCTTTTTAAATTTATCCATCAGAGACCTCCGAGGTTTTTGTCTCTGATTCTGATTATAAGCAGTGGAACTTCAGGAGGATGTGTGTCGAACATCGTGCACTACCATACGTTGTTTTCTAATCAATCAATCATCGATGAACATTATTAGTGTCAGCTTTTCAATTTATTTTCTTTGTTACTGCGATAAAGACTTACACGCGGGTGGAGCCACACACGGGAGCTAGTATAAAAAAAAACAATGCAGATATGCATAGCTGTTATGTATTAACTTTTGTTATTTACTGTGTTGCTTGATCTATATTGGCTAGATGTTGCATATCAAACCAATTGTTTTCTTTTTTGCAGTTGTTGGTTTTCCAAAATAAGTAAATAAATATTTTGTAATGTAACTTACATTTGGACTGCCATGTGACTTGTCATCTCCAAAGCTGTCGGTAGAATTGTGGCTTTGACCGCTGCTGGCACTCGAAGTTCTCTCCCTTGCGGCTCTAGCCCAAGACTCTAGCCTTTTCTGAGCAGCCCAAACACCAGGTGGGCCCAACCCACTCATCGTTATTATTGTCCCATCACTACACACTACAGTAACTCAGAGTTTTTTTACTTATACTACAATTATTACTGTTTTCGTTGTAAGTTTAATAGTTAGGAATCACTTTATCTCACTGAAAACCAATTTTGAGTAATGAAAAATTTTAGTTTGGAATAATAGATTGTCCAGTCTTGAAAGTGCTTGAATCTTAAACGGTTGTGATTATTTGTTGGTCACAAAATGATATTAAAAACCAATTTTGCTGTGTAATTAATGCATAAAAGAACGCGTCGAGATGATAAAACTTTCGTTTACTCAAAGTTATCTTTTAATTATCAACTTAACTTAGATTGCCAGATGGCACCAAAGAAAACAGAAAGGACTTTACAGCGCAGCGATAACTTAGGATAAAATCGAAACTTAATAAGCGAGATCTTTGTTTACGGGATAAGCCCCTCTAGCCAAGTCGCAAGCGTTTTTCGGTTTTCTATTCTATTTCTTTTGTTTCATTGGCTAAAGTCACTCAGTCACGTGATCAAAAAATATTAGCCAATGAAACAAAACTTGGCTAGGGGGGGGCTTGCCAGCCCCGGAGACTACTACCGCACCTGAGACGGCCTGCGGTTTTAGTTGGTTCGAGTCCGACATAGCTAATAGACAAACAAACAAGAATTTTAAAACTTCCCTTTTTAATGTTAGTAAGTAAAGTAAAGTAGTTAAAATATATACGGTATATACTTTAATATGCATTTATTAAAAACTTTTTCATTTCCTATTACATACAGACACTCCAATTTTATTTATTTGTATAGCTGTTAAAGTGTGTGTGTGAAGTTTATAATATTTAATGCAAATTACTCAAACTAGATAAATTGAGAGACGAATTATTTGTAATCGTATTCTAACAATTATAATCATCGTACAACTAAAATGAGTAGATACACTTTAAAATTATAATCGAATAAAGACAAAACTTAATCGATATAATATCACTAACGCTAATGAGGACACCATATGTGTTTCTCATATCGTCATTTAGTGTAGACACACAGGTGTTTTAACTCTCAAACAATTTACAAATGGAAGTTTCTTAAAAGCTTTGGTAGTCACTTTTCTTTATTACCGCTATTATACTTTTCTTTACAAAAGCACCTGCCACTAACATACCGATTGTTTCTTTTTGTATTTTCTACTTTAACGATATAATGCTGTTGAACGGTAAATAATTATAGTTTCAGTGAATGTTTTCTCGCTTTTCAATAGCGTTTCCATTTTATTTATGACCATTATTAATGCAATCGTTAACGTAAAATATTTATGAGAGAGTTAAGCAACTGAGAATCAAAGTTAACGGCCATTTTCTTTTTGAATTTCAGATTTAATAAACGATCACACTAAATGTAATTTAGTCCTGCAGCTAGATGCAGATTTGTTTATAGTGAAATCTGAACATGAATAAGTGTAAAATCGCGAAAGACACAAGCTATTGCAACTAAATGTGACATAACGAAACCTTTTAAAATAAAACCATTTACAAAGGAAAACTCTAATTAATGAGTAATGTTGCTATGAGTAGACCATAAGGTCTAACATTGGAGTTAAGAAGAAGACTAAATATTGTTATTGAAACCAAATGAATAATGATAATAAATAAATAAAAATAAAGATTATGAATAAAAATAAAGAAATAGGTAACTGAAATAGTTCCCTATTTCAGTTAATATGTTTTTAAAAGAGCTTTGAGCAAATAGTGTAAATTCCTAAAAAGGAAGAAATATTTGAAACTGAGTTCGCGGTTATTGTTTTAAATAGCAATTAAGGCCGCGGTGCGAAGCTAGTCCAAAAGAAATTAGCCTAAGGTACTCCTTAGGTCATCAGCTTTCTGCCAGCGAAAGTTTGGTTAAAATCTACCGTACCGTATATACAGACACATAAACATATATACAGACACTGCAATTTTATTATTTTGTACGTATGTATTGTAAAGATATTTGTTAAAAAGACGTATGTGTGTGTTACCTGAATATCAATTTACTTTAAAATATTTCCAATAAAAGCTAGGACGGCGTGACTGCTAAAACGTGGCTAAAGCGTTGTAGTAGTGTAATAAATGGTTGCGGTCTTGATGACCAGCCGTAATCTCTGCTTTCGAACTTAAATTCACTTGAAAAAGTATTTTATTGAGTTTATGAGGCTGACATTTAGGCATTACGTACAAGTTAAAATATTGGTACCAGAGACTTTTTTGTATTAGTCTTCTAATACTGATGAATAAAAATCCGTACTCAACACTAATATTCTAAAAGCGAAAGTAATTATGTCTGTTTGCCGTGCATGAGCGTCAAAACTATGAAGTCTGGAGGTGAGGTTATTTAACCAACATGCACGCGGGTGGAGCCTGTTCTGTGTTTAATCTGTTTGTGAAATTATAATATATAATATAATAATATTACAAACATAAACTCACTCTTATATCTCTGTAAGGGTAAGCAGATGCATTCTAAACAAGAGTATTATTTTCACGACAGAGCCGCAGGCTATGGTAACATTTTCCTGTCTTCGTCAACATTATTTGGGGCTCGGGGAATGTTTACAACATTGCAGAGTTTTATTTATTTTTTAACAACGTTAAGCACTTATGAATATCGACGGACTTGCCCCGGGCATTCACACCATCCTTTGGGTGGCACATAGGTTATATTTTAATTACTATATAAAGAGATTTATTTAAACGACAAATATTTATAAATGAGCTAAAATTATAATATAAAAGATTTTTATGTAGGTAGGAGACGAAGGAGTTCTCTTTTCGGTTGTTGTTCGAAAAAGTATAAAAAACAAAAACATTGTACATTAAATTGTATAATAAAATTGATATAGCCGATGTGGGGGACATTTATTATGTAAATTTTTGTATAATTATGAATCAATTGACACCCTATTAATGGAACATACATAGGTACATACATAACGTACACTATTACCCTTTCTATTTGCTTCGGCGTAATGGCGTAAATATTGTGAACAGATGGATGATAGATGGGATACAGGAGACTACAGCGAGTGCTGCAGCCCTTTGAGCGCTCTCAAAAAATTTGCAGCGAGGGCATGGTTGGTTTCAGCCACTCAGTCAATAGAAATGAAAAAAATACTTAACAGCGGTTTTCCGAAAAGCTATCAGTTCGGGGGGGTCAAAATATACAAGTACCTACTTTAGGATAAGTGAAACATAAGCTAGAAAATACTCAAAAGCTACGGGAAGTAAGCTAATGTATTTAATGCCCTAAGTGTCGAATGAGAAAAGATACCAAAAATGTGGTGTGACTAAATGTTTGTGTAAATCACAAATATTTGTTTCGAAGTTTGGGTGTTTTCTATGTATAATACGTACATATGTATTTCCAAAACAGGTTTATTCATTTATGTATTTATTTCAGTTGTCTAATACCCATAATACAAGCTTTGCTAAGTTTGGGACTGTAAGACTGTTTGCGTGTAAGATGTCCCGAAATATTTATAAAAAAATAGTTATTACTTTTTTTTCCTTTTTGAAAATTTACACCCGCATTAGAAATATATCCTGTGTAGCTGGGAACTTTACAAATATACAAGAAACGGACACAAATAAGACGCAAACTGAAAAAAACAATTTGTGAACACAAAATGGTGTTACATGTGGGACAACACTATAGTGTGATGTGTGACTCTGTAGAGTGCGTTCAGATCATAGAAACAATGTGATCAATCAATGTGAAACAATGATATGAGTTAGGCTAGACAGCTTGCCGCCGGCAGGAGAGAGGTCACAGACTGCCGTTGTCTTGCGTGGGCGCCGCGCAATTATGCGCGTACTACGTCTCGTAGTATGTCTACAACTAACTGTGGGTGTTTGTTTACTCACAACGCTTCTAATCAATGTTCCAGCTCCGATATCAAAAGTGTTTCACTCAAAATCATTATTTCAAAGCTTCACCACAAATTGTACGTGTACGTACAGTATAAACCTCTTCAAATATTATACTAAAAGTTGAAGAACAAATCTGAAGTTTTGATGGATTGAGTATGTTGCTGTAAATTGGGCCGTCAATCAATATTTTGTTTTGTGAGTTATTTAGAGAAACTGAAAATTCGTATACGTGTGATATGAGATATTTCTTTTGTTTAGATTGTAGCAAAATTGAAAAATAGGCCAAAGAGCGTTAAATATTGAGATAGTAAGTTTATGTTTTAAGATCAATTATGTATCACGTTAAAGGTTAGGATCTAAATAAATACTTACATGAGTATTTTCAACCAATATTAAAACAGTGTTCGGACAAAAATATTCTTCCTCGCAAGTATTGTAAGACAGCAGTTTGTCGATACGTTTTATAGAAAAACATGAAATGTGAAAGTAGTAAAAGTACTAAATGTCAAACTCTGATTTAATTCTTTTAACTTGTACGTAATATAAACTTTAGAAAGGTAGTGCTTATAATCAATGGGTAATACGATGATGTAAACTCACAGCGAGATTATCGTATAACTGTTGCGTTCTGAGCGCTCTCCAGAGAGATATTTAAACTGAAATTGCTTTACTTATTAAATTATTCCAGATATTAAATATAAATGATTTCAATTTGTACCCGTAAACACTGTAAATATATCTCGGTACAGGGTATAGGTCTAGCTTACAATTCAAATATTAGATTGCCTTTAAATTCAATTACAAAACTCATGAAAGTGACGAATACATTCAGTTCAAAATGTTTAATACGTTTGTAGTTACGTGTTGCAGCGAATATTACTTATGTAACAAATATAACAGTAAATAATTTACAAAGCTTGCACCGACACTCTCGGGGAATATGTAAATTTCTTTAAATATGTAAAGACGAGGAGACGACCGAAAACGGAGATATGTCCACATTTTCAACTACATATTTACATTTTCAAGCACTTTCAGAAACTGCGACAATACTTTAATGTATTAAATGTTAAACAATAGTATTTGCAACAAAGTATATTTAAGAATTTTAAAATAACATGAAAAGAAAAATAATATATACCACTCGTAGTTTATGTGAAGTACCGATGATGTATTTTATGCACGTACTACAGAAGTGGATGCGCACACTTTTTATAACGCGTATAACTAATCAGGGGTGTGCTATAATCTGTTCACTATCAGTAGGGTTGTACGGGAGCGGTCGGCGCGGCGAAAGGCTCGCGCACACTGCCGCCGCCCGGGCGCTGTGTTGCCAGCTCCCTACTCCACTTACCTCCACTGAATTTAGTTACAAGCCACGCTACTATTAAATGTACCCATCCGTGTAATCGGGACTCTCGGGTCAGTGAGAATGTGCAGATTTAGTCTAATTGTCAGTCATTAAATAGACAGAAATGGAGGCATCGTGAATAATATTCACGATGGAGCAATATGTAGAGATCCAAAAGATGTGGGTTAACGTAAGTTGCACCACAATGGTCTTTTTTTGGTTGCTTTTGAATCGGATATTGTCAACTATTTCATTGGTTATAATTTTGTTCTAAAACGTTTTTTTTTCTTCTAAAATTTATAAAATTATCCCTAATAATACTTTCTTTATAATATCAGCTATTAGCCACTGAACTTCACTTCAGAGTTGGTCCAGCCATTCTAGAGATTATCCGGAAGAAATAACAAACAAACAGGAAAAAAACCTACATATTCCATATGCATTTAGTAAGAAGCTATTCTATTTATTTGTACAATATGTAGGAACAGTAGCACAAATATTTGTTTTGTTAGAAATACTAAAACTAGAAAATACTACTACTATTGTAAATTGCGAGTAACAGCGCGGAACGAAGGTAGCCTAATTAATAGCCTAAGTTACTCCTTATGTCATCAGCTATGTACCAGTTCAAGATCTGTCAAAATCGGTAAAGCCATTCCAGAAGTTAGCTGGAACAAACAAACAGACACACAGACTGGAAAAGACAGAAAAAATAAAAAACGCTTTTTTGATGTCAGTACCATATTAAGTAACTTCATTAACATTTAGTAAAAAAATTGTTCTTTTGATTTCACAAACAATAACCTTTTTAATTTATTTGAATAAATTTGTATGAATTTTCATTGAATGAAACATGTTATGTAATTTAAATTTAAAAAAAACCTTAAACTTAAAGTTTATATATTTTCTATATTCAGTAATTAGTTGTGACTAAAATTATAACATTTTGAATCAACCTAATTTGGGAAATATTTTCATATTTATGAAGGTTACGATCATTGCCCTTTTTCTCTTGAAAAGGTTTTAGGACCAAAAATACCAATAATCATTTACCGAATAAAGAATGTTATCGAAAAATAATATTAAAATACCCTATTAGTTTATAAGTTAAATAAATAAACATGAACTTATTTTTCGATAACTATTGTTGTCAATTTTTGGGTGATTTTTAATCTATGGCAACACAGAGCGACGGCGCATTTTAGTCGCCTCAATTTCTCTAGACTCAAGCAACAGGTACAGAGGGACAGCACGCGTATTTTTTAACTTACCCTTAATTGGTTGAAGGTTTAGGATGGAGAATCAATCGATAGGTACTGATTGGGTACTTCAACTTTGAACAATTTTTGTTATTCTTAGCAAAAACGTTTTCTATTTCTTACTTTATCAGTTTTGAGGATCTAAAATATTGCTAATAAGACATCATGTTCCATCAACGACGCTTATTAGTCCACAGTTGGTCAAATGTTTCTTAGAAAGGAGGCTTTAGCATACTGTAATGTACTGTTTTAGTATACAGTTTTTTTAGCTTTCTTTTTCTTTGCAGTACTGCTTTCTTGCCATTGGCTCTCGTAGTCAACTTTTGTGACACACATTGGTCTAAGTCATAGTGAGTGACACTAGACCCCCTTGTTATCAATCACAGCATTCACAATTATTATTTTAATTAAGAATAATAGTCAGTAGTAAGTGAAAGAACCCTGAAGGAACTGACAGTGAAAGAGGATCAATATAATTATATAATATAATTATACACGTTCAAACAAAAACTTTGTGGTTGACCTTCCTCTCTATTTTATCCCACAAAAGAATGTTTTTTTAATTAATTCATGGTTTTGTAGTGGACTGAACTTTTAGTAGGTATGTAGATAACAATTCGACACTTCAATGCGAAACCGTTCATCATCATCTATTAAATCTGACTGGATATAGATTAAGGGGGTCTATGGGTAACAACCGTTAGTGTACAAGTGGGACGAAAGATTGCTTCTTATCTTGATAATACATGAAACTTTTAAATAGCTATAATAAAACCAAACTAAAGCTATGGTCACTCAATTTTGTATGCAGGTCTTTCAGGCGTTGATACTTTAAAATATTAATATTTCAATATCGCTCAATGTGCCTCGGGTGTGTCGTTTTCGTACACATTAATTTAGATTATAACTCGTTCCGTACCCTTTATACATACATATGAGTCGACGTTTATGAGGCAAGCTGTTAGTCCTCTACTGAATAATTTTTATATAAATTTGGTACGAAAGTTATTATAATTATTTTACAAGTTTTTATGTACATTATTACATTCCGAGATTGGGAATTTAGGACTGCACGGAATATATTAACGAAATATTTAATATTTACGACGTTAGCTAAAATCGTGAAAAACTCATGAACTATCTAATTGCAAGTTTTTACAACAATTGTATAGTCTGTTAAGACCTCAGAAACCCTTAAGTATTAAAGCTAAAATATGCTGATCTTGTCAATTCATGAGAAAGATGCAACATCGACTGCGATAGCGAATTTTATATAGTGTTCAATTTAAAAATGCATTTCCCAACACTCAAACTGTTGGCAGACTAGTCTTCAAACTAGTAGGACAACTCATCGTTCTAGGACAGTGACGTTACGTGCTCCGTTCAGAAAGTCGTTCCTTATTGAACTGAAGGAGGTCAAGGCTGTGCGACAGGCGGTGAAGTATCTCAAGCATTCAGGACTTTTTCTCTCCCAGATTGTACCTGAACTCCCGAGACGGGACAATATGTGTTTTTAATATCTCATCTCTTTATATCAAAAGGAGATTGGCAAGTTAAGGTTTTATTCAGTTAACCGTTTATAAATAAAAGTATGATTGGTTTTGATAAATTTGTTATGAGTTTTTGTTATTGTTTTATGTTGTTATGTTTGATCAAATATACCACAATCACAAATAATGTATGAGTTATAAAACAGTGTCTTTAATATGTTTAAATTTTAAAACCTCAGGTGTGTGTTTAAGTTTGTCACATGCTCATAAACAGATAAATAAATAGACTTTAATTTTCCTTTGAGGTGACTTTGAATGAATTACTATGAATCACAGTTGTAAGATCGATTAGAGATAAAGAAATTCACGATTACAGAACGTTTAAATGTAGAATATTAAGCTACTTTTAAGCATTGATAATGTTAATTCAAACTAATTTCTTATATAATAAAGAAACATACTTTTATTGGCTAAAAACCTCATTATAAATGATCAAATAAGCTTCTAGATTAACTCAAATGTATAGTTATCACTATATATTATAAAATGAACTTCTCCACCGTTTGTCTGTCTGTCTGTTCGCGATAATCTCAAAAACCACTGCATAGATTCAAATGAAATTTTGTACTCAGATAGTCTAAAGCCTAGGAAAGGACATTGGTTACTTTTTACTGCGATAACCGACATAGACGACAGGCGCAGTTGCAGGCGAAAGCTAGTAAAATATAAAACTATAAATGCGTGGCACATTAGCAAGTTCAATAAGGAAGACTCGAGTGCTGCAAAGAAACGACCAACTTCCACCCGATATTTCCAGCTGATAAATTGTAAATGATTATGATTGATTCTGCCCACAACTTTTCTAACTACTATCAGCAATTGCGTGCCTTATTTATTAATTTTCTGATAATTATTGATAGATTTATTTATATTTACTATACTTATATTTTAATTTCGTCAGTGGCCTCATCCGTAGCGTATCCAACTGTTGTGCTTGAGGTATTGTTTGTTTGCATGATCTGCCAATATTTGTTTCGAAGTTTGGATGTTTTATAAGTAGATAAGTACAAAAAAGGATATATGTATTTTGTTCAGCTGTCTAGTACCTATAGTACAAGCTCTGCTTAGTTTAGGACTAAAAGGCGTTGTGTGTTTTATGTACGAAGTTTAGTAGTAGTAGTAGTAGTAGAGCTCTCTCGTATGACTCCATGGTGAGGGAGATAACATGTTGGTGACCAGTTTTTATTCAAAGAAATGGGCCGTGGTACCCTTTTCATGTGTTGTTGTTCACAGTATTCTTATATAATTTTTTTATACATACTGGACAACCCTTCGTTTCTTTCGAAACGTCTTTCCAGCTGTAACAATTGTGAAGTAGCTATTGGTCGAGACTTTCCTAACAGTACTTCGAAGTTGTCTACCAAGGGCATCTTGACAATGAATTTGCCATCAGAGACTCTTCTGGTAGTTTGTTGATACAAGACTTCACACTCGTCCTCTTGGTTGATATCTTCGTGTCCTTGAAGTATGTCTTCAGATTCCCAGTATTTTGATATTTCCGCGAGATCCACGATTGTTTGCGGAGCTTCAATATCTTCTTTATATTTATCGGCAAACCGTTGATCTCAGACTCCAAATAGACTATTTCGCTATATCTCTAATATATAAAATTCTCGTGTCACAGTTTTCGTTGCCATACTCCTCCGAAACGGCTTGACTGATTTTGATGAAATTTTTTGTGCTTACCCGGTATCTATGAGAATCGGCCAACATCTATTTTTCATCCCCCTAAATGTTAGGGGTAGTCCACCCCTAATTTTTATTTTTTAGACAAAAATTTTAATTTCTATTTTTTTATGATACAACATACAAAAATACATACAACCCTAAATTTTCAATCCTCTGCGATCAACCCCTATTTTTTTAGGGCGGTACGAAGTTCGCCGGGTCAGCTAGTCTTATATATAAAATTCTCGTGTCACAATGTTCGTTTCCATACTTCTCCAAAACGGCTTGACCGATTCTTATGAAATTTTGTGGGCATATCGGGTAGGTCTAGCATCGGCAAACGTCTATTTTTTAAACCCCTGGGACGCGAGTTGAGCCGCGGGCATCAGCTAGTATGTTATATGTATATGTTTGAGAAGTTCCAGTTCGTGATAGAGTTGTTACATCGTGACTTCACAAAATCTCGGATCAATCCTTTTGCATAATAAGTTTGCGTCTTATCGTATGAATATTAGTTTTTCCACGGAGCGACTGGCATCGGATCTCTGCAACGCTAAGGCAGAACTGAAATTCGAAGGTTGAACTAGTTGTCAGTAAATTTGAGGGCACTGACTTCCAAATAACGATTGCCATAAACGTTCATGACAACCGGGATCGACGGATTTACGTGCTCTCCGTGGCACGGGCGTGAATTCCCGCCAAATTTCCAAACTCCGGGCTGCTATTAGGAATTTACTAAGAAAAACCCAAAAACACTTTTTTGGCCCGACCCCAGATTTGAACCCGAGACCTCTTGAGTAGCAGTCGTATACGCTATCCACTAGACCAACGAGGCATAGACTTCTAAATATACGAAATTTTACTAAATAGAAAGTATCTTTTTAAAAATAAGCAAACCATTTAAAAGTGAATCGAACTCCAGTTTGCTATTAATACTTTAAAAAAAATCAATGCTAAA
Source organism: Phragmatobia fuliginosa (assembly GCA_932526445.1). Classification (NCBI taxonomy): domain Eukaryota; kingdom Metazoa; phylum Arthropoda; class Insecta; order Lepidoptera; family Erebidae; genus Phragmatobia; species Phragmatobia fuliginosa. Next base: position 7,439,985 of record OW052063.1, on the reverse strand, counting down.
GTATCTGAAACTTCGACATTCTTTACATTAATTTAACCGAGTAGCCAGTGTTGATCGACTTATAATAATCCTTCGGTCCAGTAGTTAAATTGGGTTAATGGAACAACCCCGGTGCAGCTCCAAGCTGAGTTATATTGTTTTCAACTTTATTGTGTAATTAGTACTATTACTTATAGTATTAAACTATCTTGTACTAATATTATATCTATATATTTAATTAAACGACTATTTAAATGAACATGACAATACACCTTTTCGCCGTAAAAAGTAACCGACATAAATATACTCGGGCGGAGCTGCAGACGAAAGCTTAAGCTTAAGAAAATTTAAGCACCTGCAAGAAATTATATTCTGAAATGTAACTCCTAATAGGGTAAAGTAATGATTTTATGAATGTTCCTTAAAGAAAAAAGAAGTAAACAAAATGGTTAGTGCTGTAGAAAATGTGATAAATAGTCTTTCAATAACATAATCAAACTATACAGGCATAATATAATACAGACAACAAGAGAAAATAATACTACCCATTGGCCGTCAGTATGAACAGTCTCTCACGAGTCATATTTCTCGGAGAAAATTGTTACATATGTCCTCAGATTACGTTAAGTGTGGGCGTATTAATTACAGAGAATCTTTTCTTCAGAAGATACGTAGACTTAGGTCTAAATTGCCTCAGGAGTTGCTTTTATTAAGTATGAGCTATTTGTCTTTTAAGTAATAACATAATTAAATATATAAAAATGGTTTAAATAATATACAAGGGAATCAGCAATTAGTATACAATGTGGTAAGACCGATGGTCGGGAACATACATTTTTATTTAATATCGGACTCTTTACTACTTATATAGTATGTAGTGAAGTATAATATAATCGACGTATGCAAGGCTACTATGAAACTTAATTCTGAAATGACAGGTAGTGATTCTCTTGTCAACATCACTAAATTTTAGCCGACAATTTATTTTTTTAGATTATGCACCCTAATGTTTTTGGCTTATAGCCCTATTTTCAATATGACATGCAAGGATTTATAGTTCAGCACTAACTAAAAGTTCATCGGAGATACACGCTTGTTTATTGGTTAAAAACTAATAAAACCCTTTAACAAACATGTATCGGAGATTGCACTTAACAAAACAATTTTCGCTACCTATAGATATACCACATAAGATATGATAAATTAACATAATTATGTTTTTTTAAGTTCACAGAAATAAAAGAGATTAGTTTGGCTTAGTCGACATGTATTTATTTACATGACATGACGTCTACTTTTAGTGCGATACCCACAGATCATAGAAATACAGGAGATATGCAATTGATGCGTGATGCTTGGGAACGCATCTGGCCTTAAAGCTGCTTGATGCCATTTTCGGACATTAGTCGAATGTCAACTTGCGACGTCTTCACTGCTCATGATTTTTGACAAAATGCCGCGCTGTTCAGTGATTGTATGCAAAAATAACAGCTGTATTATAAATTACAAGAAAGATGGCATATCATATCATATCTAAATATTATAATATATATAGTTTTTCATACCGAATTCATTAAAACAGTTTAGAAACATGTTGAAATACCAAATCAATCCTTTTCATTAGGAACTAAAACCATTGCTTACTTAGTACAAATCGATCAATGAATCGGCTGGTCTAATAGCGCAATGGATAAGTTAATTGATATTCTCACTCACACGATAGTTTCGGGAAGCGCTTTTAGCTTTTGTGTTAGAGATGTGATGTGATGTTTATGATTGTCGATATTTTATACGATCTTATTAAGTACGAATGATTATTAAAGATATAAATAAATTATAATATTATAATTATGTAAACTTAAAAAAAGTGTAGATAAAGTTTTGATTTTTAATTTATTATGATACTCATGCATCATTCATCTTGCTTTTATTTCAAAGTTTTAGCTATTCGAAGGATCCAAAAATTAAAGAAATGTGGATAAATGCGACAGGAAGGGGTCCAAGCTGGTTCCCACCAAAAATAGCACAATATGCTCGTTCCAATAATTTTTCACCAATACGATCAATCGTCTATGAATTAAATAACCATTTAATTATACTAATAAACGCCGTAATGAAAAAAAAGCAAACGTAAGATTACACTACTTAACTAAGAACGCAACATCTAAACTGTCTAATCGGCAAGTTCTAAATAAATATTTACTTTTTACTGGTCAAACATCGCTTGTATAGTGTATGTTCAAGGGAAACTCCTGTTTAGTTTTCTTTTCATAGTCAATAAAATCTTTAGGAGAAAGAGCAGATAATACAGCTAACGGAATTTCATTCGATATTTTTCTATGATTATCACTTTACATCACTAGTTGCATAACTTGCACATGTGTTGTTTATTCGGAATCCGTAGCTACAGGTAGATACGCCGCCCTCTTTTTGCATGTGTTCTATTAGTGGGTTTATTGGTGTTTCTGTAAGTTTCTTTGTGTGCGGGAGAAATACGTGCGTGTGTGCCGTGCTAACAATTTTTGGTTTTGTGTACGAATAAATACGAATAAATTTGTGTACAAAGCTAATTCCTCTGTTTCTATGATCTGTGGCGATATGTCTAGTTTGACGTTACCGCTACACTCGGCTACACGTTTTGAAAGGAATATCCAGGATCTAAGATATCGAAAAAAAAAATATCAAACACTTACACCAAATACAAAAGTGTAGAGAAAAAGTCATACAAATGTATTTATTTTGAACTGTATTTTCATCCGGTTTTTCTCCACGAGTATTTTAACCAGAAATCGGTAACAGTAACTCGTAGAGCCAAGGCCATTGCTTTAGTGGCAGCTGAATTTCCGGCTTCGGACCTATATTTAGACCAAATTTCCGGTGAATCCGGGCATAATTGTTAAGTCTTTATTAAGCCATGAGATATTCACAAATATATCTTAATGTTTGTGAGTTTCAATTCCGAGTCAATGAATTAAAATTATTAATCCGATTATAGCTCAAATAAACTGACTGGAAATCTATTATTATAATAGCTGAATCCTGCTGTGCTCTACTCGCTCTTTGTTTGTAAATCCCGAGTATTATATAAAAAAGCCTAAGTTACTCCTCATATCATTAGCTTTCTGTCAGTGAAAGTCCCGTCAAAATAGGTCCTGCCGTTCCAGAAATTACTCAGAACAGACAGTCAAACAAATTAAAGTATTGCTTTTTAGGGTTCCAAAGTTTATGACTCGGAACTTATAGATTCATCATGTTCGTCTATCCGTCCGTCCGTCCGTCTTCGACTTGCCGTCCAAACGGTAAGTGCTAGATAGATGAAACTTTGCATGAATATGTGTTGTAATTACGTCGACAAAGTGCTACAATAAAATTATGAAAAATATTTTTATTTGGGGTACCTCCCTTACACGTGACCTGGGGATGATTTTTTAAAGGTTTTTTAAAAACAATAAAGGGTTTCTAAGCCAATTTATTGATTTAGGTATACGTTTTCGAGATATTCCACTTTAAAGGGCACTTTTTTTTAAAAACAGGGCGTCCCCCCCTCTGAAAACTAAACGGCTGGCTCAAAAAAACTGGAAAAATGGTGATGATGGTTCATATAATGAAATTTCAAGGAAAATTTTAACGGTTTCGATGACTTTGTTAGTTCAGGAGTTATAGAGTCATAACTTGTATTTTTTTTATTTTTTTTTATTTAAGACTTTATGCACAAATGTGATATAGGTGGACTTAATGCCGTAAGCATTTTCTACCAGTCGACCTTAGGGCGATGCAGAAACAAACGTGGTAGATGCACAGTAATGAAAGTTTTTATTTTTTAAATTATAGCATATCGCACCCTTAGAATTATAGTGACCTATTTCAAAAATATAAATTTTTGGGAAACGTTAAATAAAGATTTGTGCAGTTATGTTTTTTTGCCAAAAATTGTGGTTATTAGTATAAAGTTTCATCAAACTCATATAAGTATAGTTTAATTTGATTGTCAATTTATTTGTCTACATGTATTATTACTGTTTGCGTCACTCTCAAACCGAACAAACGCGGTGAGTGGTGGGGAATGAAAGAGGCCGAAGTATACGTTATGTAGCTTTCTACGCCAAAATCGGCCTCTGTTTTATTTAAAGTTGATAAAGGTAGCCCTTTTAAGGTCGTTTCCTGACGTAAAGTCAAAAACATGATTTTTTGAATTAGGACCCTATAATTCTAAATGTGCGATATGTATACTGGACACAATGTATATAAACATATATATACGCATATATAGAACTTATCCATACACGTTACATAAATACTGATTCTAATGCGCTCTCTTGGAAAACGTGATACAAAATTAACGCATAAATACGTAATATAACAATTATCTATTGGTGACTGCGGAACCCTTTCCTGTGCATGGCCTGACACGCGCTTAGCCGATTTTTTTGATGTAAGTATTGAATATGCGCATTTAGTTAAAAACTCTTTTGTGTGTGTTTGATATTACAAACAGACACTCCATTTTTATTTATTTGAATATTTGTATAGATAGGATTATCAAAGATTTTAAACATATTCTTTGTTTTGTTCTTAATAAAAAGTAATAAAACCAAATAATTAATGTACCTTGTTGCCTTCTTATTCTCTATTCTATACTTGTTTCTTCTATTCTGTTATACCATATTTGTTCAAAATGTATTTTATATTGTTCAAAAACGATAAAAAGTAACATTAAACTATTTTGACTGAGTTAATCTTGTAGTTAATAATATGGTAAGATCTTTTTCAAGCTAGTTTCATTGTGGTTATAAGTTTAAGACTCTCGATCAAAAACGTTTAATATTTTCTATTACTTTTCGCTGAGTAAATATGAGTATGAGTTGGTTATAGCTCTAATAAGTAAATAAGGTTGAATTCACTCAATATGATTCTTGAGAATGTTGGAAAAGCAGAACGCAAGTACGGGGCCAAATGAACTATATATTAGCCCAAGTATCGAGGCTTTGTTGACAAACCCTCCCCTATGGACGGTGTGTAAGCACATTACTAGTATCGTGTTCGCTGTTTGAATTTCTTTTTGCCCTAGAGAGTTCTGTTGTAATTTATGTTACTTAGAAAAACCGGGACAAAAGTTTCAGAGAGAAAGTTCTAGTTGTTTTTAATACAACTGATAGACGTGTATATTTTCGTTCTAACGTTGATTTTGATGTTTAGGAATAATATTTTGGACATCTGCCACATATTATCACCTTATCCCAGACTAAGCAGAGCTTGCATTATGGGCAGTAGACGACTAAAATAAATACATATACCTACCTATACTTTTTTTTCGAGATCTCTTGATCAGCAGCTCTTCTTTCCGAAAGTGTTCTTCGACAGTCCCACTACAGTTATTAGGTATTATACATTATTATACATGTATTATACACAAACTTTTTTACTATAGGTTGTTATTTTGTGAATTGCCATTTAAGAATATTACGACTTTTTTTTCGTTTGTGCGGATATCCCCTCGGATACTGCCTGCTGGTGTACGGAGGATATTTCGATTCAGTGACTAAATATCTCAAAAAGTGTCTAAAAGAATATTTCATTGATCCTAAAGTTCATTCATTTTTCCTTTAACTATTCATATCGCTAAGCTGCTAATCAACAAACATAAACTATTAATAATTTTCAGCTGTATTACATGAATACAGTAGATTTCTATCACATATATGAAATTGACGTTTAAAGAAAGCAAATATAAATTTAATATGTTCATAGGTTTCGTAATGATTTTATTCTGTTATAAAAGTACAACTTATATTTCACTGGAAACCCATCAATAGTGAGTGATTGGCTTGGCCGTTGTGGTGTTTCAATACGTTAGCATCGACTAGTGCTCTCTAGAATTGATTAACTGTTTCTGTTATCGTCATTCATTCATTGTATCGTTACAGTTATAAGACCTTAGATATACGTAGCTATATGGATATAATACACACCAACATCCTTAGTACATGGATCTCTCCTTAGAGATTAGTAAGGAGCTTTTGGCCTATTGTACATGTTGGACAGACACAGTTTCAAGTTTTCTTTCAATTTACAGTGTTTGCCTTGCGTAGTTCGCTCCCTTATTCCGTTCTTACGATACCCAGGTGATGGATACTGTTATCCACGCTCCGTATTCTTAATCCAGACGAACAAATATTAGCACATTTTAATTTAATGTTAGGTTCCGTCTATCTTTTCTCTATAGCGTTTGTCGGTTCTGCAACTTATAACTTATAAGGTAAAGTTAAAGATTCATACTCTGATCAGATTGTGTGATCAGTGATCAGATTGATTTTATTAAATTGGATGCTTTTTCGGTAAAAAAACCATTTGATATGTACTAGTATACGTTTTAGGTTTCATACTTCAGTGGTTTTAGTACTGTCTACATATCGACATGCACACACTTATAATAAAAATATTGCTAGGTGTGAAATACGTCTCGTTTCACGCAATTTTTTTCATGTCACACAAATATCTATTATAACCACGATGGCAATCAACATTACAGATTAAATGCTGACAACCATAAAGTAAATTAGAAATGCGGGAGCTCGAAAGCTCCGAATAAGTTCATATAAATATGTAGGTTGTAGGTGATATTAGAATTATGCCAATGGTGAGACCCACTATAATTACAACGGCAGGTGTACGTTTTCCGAAACAAAGGAATATTATAATGAAGTTGACTGCTATTCATTCGTGTTACGTCATTATTTGACAGCTGACAGGTTAAAGTTAAGCCCAACGTAACCTGATCCTGTTCCGTGAAGTTTTTTTGGTTTAGTCCTTTTTTCTATAAAATTTTATAAACCTATAATAACTTTACGCGTTTTATTAAACAGTTCTACTTTGAGGAGCATAAAAACTAATTAAAACATATATGTAGAATTGACAGGTTTGTTGATATTGTGGTTAGTGATCTTGATCGTTTAGTAGTGAGTTCGATTCCTTTTGTGGACAAATGATTGCGCCAATAACACTGAGACGTAATCATTATCCCCACTAATAGGGCTAAGTGAATATAATAGAGTATTTTGCTTTTCTCGTCCACGTCTCGTCCACGTCTCGTCCACGTCTCGTCCACGTCACTGGCAATAAAAATCTGTGGATCTATTGAAATAGTGTACGTAAAAAGAACGAAACATTGATTGTAAATCACAAATTAATCAGAATCATTTGATTTTATGTTTCTGCTTTATTATTATACTTATTTCTTCGTTTGAGCAGAAACAAGATTAAATATGTCATTCGTAACGCTGCCTGTACAACCTTATACCTATTATGAGAAAAAAAAATCATTTTAATTTAAAACTTTTATGTTCAAAATGTACAACATAAGTGCAGGTAGAAATAACCAATATTTTGTAAAGTTTTGTAAATTTTATTCAAAACAATCTTTTGACAATGTTTATTTTTAATTAATTCTGATTCTACACATTTAGGGGTGTGTCAACCATAGATGTTTTCGAATTACGTAAACCATCAAACACAACAGAGAATCCGAGGTACCAGGAGAACAGCGGAGCAAAGAGATCGGTGTTCGCCTAGTGCGATTGTATATTAGATATTTGGTGCCTGTTGAACGCGGCAACAAGTGCTGCATCGATCAGAGTGACGTCAGCACCCCGTCCCCCGACCCCGCTGTTCACATCCCCGCGTCGTGAAACTCCTGCCCCGCCCAAGCCCGAAACTGATTTACTATATCCTCTAATGTATGTCCTATTATCTGTACTAAACACAACACTGGAACATTGAATAACAGCTATTTGACGTCCGAGTATTTAATTAACCGACTTCAGTGATAATAAATTAAATTGGGTTTAATGTTTTGTTTGTGTGTATATAGGTATATTTTAATAAAACTTCGACGTTTGTGGAGCGAGATAAGCTAAATTTGAAAAAATAACAACTCCTCTGACGTTTGAAAGATAAAAGGCTACGAAACTGTAAGCAGGATTATTCACGCGTATTAAAGTCGCTTTATCATTTATAAGAAACTTTTTATCTCGGCTTTTTTTAAATAACTCTCTCAATTCTTAAGCAGTGTTGCCACATTTTGTGCGTTTATTTGAATAGAGATAAACAAGACGTGACTTTGGTTTGGAGGATGCATCATAAAAGATACTAGTTGCGTTGTTACTTGCTGTTGTTGTTATACCTTAAAACGACGACCACGTTTAACACTGCGAGGTGAAGCTAGTCTAAAATAAAATAAACCGAAGTAAATCTTTATATCATCAGCTATCTGCAAGTGGATGTATTGTCAAAATCGGTCTTGTAGTTCCAGAGATTAGCTAGAATAAACATACATATATACTATCTTATGCATTAGGAAAAAAACAATTAACATTACAATCAGACACTTCAATTTGCACTGGCCGTGTTTGCGTACTGAGATGAGAGCTCGCCATTTAGACGGTGACAAGCATTAGTGAAACATATGAACGTGCTAATTACCATACGTACACACATACATACATAATAAACTTATTTACTTGTCTGTTTATGTATATGCAAAGCGGAGGGCTTGTGCTTTGACAGAAGGCAACGCCTGCATAAGTCTAATTTCAACTGTGTTGCTCAGCCCCCCTAGCCAAGTTTCAAACGTTTCTCGTTTTATATTCTCTTGTTTCTTTAGTTAATTTTACCAGTCACGTGATCAAAACAAAATATTAGCCGACGAAACAAAAGAATAGAGAAATAGAATAGAAAACGACAAACGTTTGCAAACTTGGCTAAGAGGTCAGGAATGCATGGAAAAATAACAAATAATATAAAAACGTGTTCGTATGTCATAAAGTATAATAATCATTAACATCATGTACAATTAGATCAAGATAAAATAAATTGTTTTTGTCGTGCACGTACTGGTGTAAATTTATTTTAACTACAGTTTAATTGTCGTTGGAACAAATCTACACAAAGGAATAAAATTGGAATCTCTGTTTGTAATATTAAAATAATAGCTGTTTACTAAACGAATATGTATGTATACACGGTATGCCATAATGTTTTTGCCAAATTGGTACATATGGGAAAATGTTTTTTTTTTTACAATTTTTGTCTGTGTCTTTCTGTTTGTTCCGGGTAATCTCTGAAACGGCTGGGCCGATTTCGACGGGACTTTCACTGGTCCCGTCGAAATGTCGTTGACATAAGGAGTAACTTAGGCTACTTTTTTTACTAGCTTCGCCCCGCGGCGTTGCCCGCGGCTACAACAACAAACGCGGGTAACACGGGCTCAGCTAGTTGTAAATATAATCATTTATTCTAGTACTATACTACACTTGGTAGAAGAGACACACTGATTTCATCATGAACGACAGTATTCGTGCTTTCGTGTTTCGTTGAGGAGTGCGAGATCTGGTGGCGTCAGGCGTCAGCGATTGCAGAACGAAAAACGCAACGTGGCTAGGGGGCTGATGCACAATGACATGGAAGCACCTCACTAGGCCGTCATACTACTCCTAGTATTAGTATTATATTATAGCCGGCCTAGTGACTAGTGTCTACTGTCTGTGACTAGTGACTAGTGACAGTATAGTGAATTAGTGTGTCACTAATTCACTATACTGCATTGTCAGCATTCACAATGACAATGGTGACCACTACTTATGCTTTAAAATTAAAAAAAGTCTTACACACGTATTTCAGCTCCATTCATATAAACAAAAATATATTAGAAAATAAACGCCAATAAAAGTGTAACGATACACATTCGGTTGTACATAATTTATCACTTCAATTTTTTAGTACAAATAAAGGGCTATTTGTCAAACAAATTGTATGACAACAAGTCACCAACTTTATATTTATCGATTGTGGGTGGTTCCGTTGGGGAATAACGTTTTGTTGATTAAATGTATCGTGAGGATATTTGGTATCGGTTTATTGCTTTTCATTGTTATACTACAAGTATATTTATGTTATAGGCATTAATAACGTTAAATTGAACGCAAAATTTAATTGAAAATGTTCATATATGTATGTAATCAATGAAGTTTTTAATGGAAGTAAAATTTCTTTAGTTATTGATATAGGGACAATCTGCGAATGATTTAAAAATATATATATTTATATTATTAAGTAGGCAAGTCCCGCGGTGTTGTTGTAAATCGCGAGTAACGCTGAAAAGCGAAGATACTTTAAAACAATTTAAGCCTAAGTTACTACTTAGGTCATTAGTTTTCTGCCAATGAAAGTCCCGTTTATATAGGATCAGCCGTTCCTAAGATTAGTCGGAACAAACAGACAAACATTTTAAGAACTGCATTTATGATGAAGTACCGTAAATACTTTGATATGAATTTAGTAAAAACTGTTTATTTGATATTAGATGCAGACACTCAAATTTATGTACTTTTATTATTACTTCGTTACTTTGATTCTTGAGTAAGGCTAGACAGTGAGACATAGGATACTCTTCACCGCAATGTCCGATATACAGGCAGTCAAAGTTGCGATCAGATGCTAGTTGATCATTCATTTCATCACTACATAGTATAAAACAAAGTCGCTTTCTCTGTCCCTATGTATGCTTAAATCTTTAAAACTACGCAACGGATATTGATGCCATTTTCTTTAATAGATGGAGTGATTCAAGAGAAAGATTTTTAGGATAATAAATGCATAATATTATAGTAGAGAAACATTGATAATTTTAGAGGTTTCTAATGTGATGTCGTTAATAAACCCATTTTTTTACGCTTAAATTGTAAACGCTGGCTGTACCCTAACGGCCCGTCTTAGCTAAGCCCATAGCTATGAGCGGCGACTCGTGGCGTGCCTCGTACATTTTTATACTTTTGATATTACCGCTCGGCGTTTCGCTCTTAGCTACCGCTCACAGCGGTAAGGTCGTAAACGGGCCGTAAGTGTGCGTCCACACTGCGAGCCTAGCGCGGTTGCGAGGACGGGCGCGAAGTTTCAAACATATGAAACGCGCCTTTGCGTCCATACTGAAGTGACTAAAGCGGAAGCCTAGTTTTTAAATAAATATGAAGAACATGAAGAAGTTGTGTCTAAATAAATTTTACTTTAGAATTGAAGGCAAAGGTTCTAAAGCAGTTCTTAGTCACAATAGTACAAAACAAACTACTTTATTTATAGTGACTCCCTGCAATGTCGAGGATATATTGCAGATACATTGAAAAGCATCACACAGTACTAGATATACTAACAAGGCTGGTCTTGACGAGATCGTACACGCCTCAGAGAGCTTAGCATCTCTGTAATGAAAATGCTTCGAGTTAGTTTGATGTCTGACTTTTTAGGGTTCCCTAGTTCACGACTCGGAACCCTTATATATTCGTCACGTCCGTCCGTTCGTCCTCGACTTAGCGTCAAAACGTTTTGTGTTAGACAGGTGAAACTTTGTATGTCGACAAAGCTAAAAATACGATTTTTGATGGGGTAGACCCTCATTAGATAGGTCTTTGAAAAATATAAATAGGCCGATAAAACATTTTTTTATTTCAGTGTTTGTTTGCGAGTTATCAAAGTTTAAAGGGCACATTTTTGCAACATTTTTGTATTTGTGAAAACAGGGCGTCCTCCCCTCATCTAAAAGCTAAACGGCTGACTCAAAAAATCTGGAAAAATTCGTGGTGATGGTCCATATAATGAACTTTAATGGAAAACTATAGCGGCTTACATAACTTTGTTAGTTCAGGAGTTATAGAGGCCTAACTCGAAAACATGCTTACTTGGAAAACATCGTACAAAAATAAAGAAATATTAAGTAAACTAAACAGATATTTATTGGAAACGATTCGAAATCCACTTAACCCTATGCAGGCTACGGAACCCTATTCTATGCGTGACCTGACACGAACTTGCCCGGTTTTTTGTGTAGAAGCTCGAGAAACTTCGACATCCTCAGGTGGTTGAATTACTACATGTATAACATTTGTAGTACATGTCAATATAAGATAGAGTATGTTTAGCTCGGAGGGGCAACGAGGCAAAGGAGTCACCTTGAAACACAAGAATCACAAATGCGTTGGAGCACTTTGACCTCCTAAAGTCAGTCGACGAGTCGAAAGATTGAGGAGGTAAATAAATTCCTATAACCACACTTATTTGGTGAAAATCATCTAAAGAATATGTTATCAGAAATATAGGTGCCATAAATATTTGTATTTAAATCAAAAACATATCTACTTATTTATATATAGGTACATACAGTTTTGAGTTTTTCTAGTCATATTCATTTCTATTAAAATTGAAGTGGTTTTCTGTATTTAGTGTATTCTAGAACTTTTCAACAATCCTCTTCAAAATAGGTATATATTTTCAGACTTACCCAATATGCACACAAAATTTCATGAGAATCGGTCAAGCCATTTCGGAGAAGTTCAACTACAAACACCGCGACACGAGAATTATAATATCACTTATCATAATAATTGCTACACTCCTTTAGACAAAGTGTCTAAGTCAAAAAGATTTTCACCTAAACTGCATTAAGATTTTCACATAAAAATAAAAAAAATACAATAATTTTTGGGGTTCCACATACACAGAACTGAAAATCGAAAAAAAAAATTTCATCAAACCCATACGTGTATCTATGGATAGGTCTTAAAAAATGATATTGAGGTTTCTAATATCATTTTTTTCTAAACTGAATAGTTTGTGTAACTGTAACTTCTGTAACCCCCTGTAACTGCTAAAATAAGAAAGTGATAAAACCAAAAAATATATAAATGATGTACATTACCATGTAAATTTCCATTGAAAATTGGTTTAAACGAGATCTAGTAAATAGTTTTTTTAAATACGTCATAAATCGTAAACCGCAATTTACCTTTCATTCAATCAATACACTATTATTAAAACATCGATCAAAGTTACAATGAACCACAAAACCTTTAAAATGATGTTAATTGCTTCTACGAAACCCTTCATGGGCGAGACCGACTCGCACTTGTCCCCTTTTGTTTTTCGTATCTTGTTATACTTGTTCAACGATGTGAAACAAATATGTGTCTCTACAAATAATAATTATTTGGATTGTTGAAAGTCTTATCATAAATTGTTAATAATAAGAAGTATTTAACAACGCTGCTTCCCATTAGGCGTAGTAAAGTCAAGTTGGCAGGCGTTAAATAATTATGATTATAATACCCAATCTACCAGGAGATCAATTTTTTTATCTTGCGGACCTTATTAAATCAGTAGAATTATGCTCTAGCAGCAGTAATTCGGTCGCAAAAGAAGACCATCAAATTTACAATAATTAATTTTGTAATAGTTACGATATGCCATGCCCCTGACAGTTAAAGTACAAAATGCACTAACACAGATGCAGTACAAATGCACAATGCGGTAGAAACTTCAATTTATATCTTGTAGATACACTTTATTTTGCCGTATTGTGTCGTGACCCGTCACAAGTATTATTACCAGTGTCATCCATTAAGTGTAGTGAGACTGTGATACTGTGTAACACTGTAATATTGTCAGCGCCATTAATTAGCTGCTTTGAATCTGATTATTCCTTAGAAGCGTGGTATCTGGGTCAAAGTTTCTACTTCGATAGCATTAGTTTAAATTAACAACTACATTTTAATTTGTCAAAATTTTTATCTATTTAACATTAAAATACTAAATAAATAAATAAATATTTCGGACACTTACACACATCGTCATCCCAACGTCAGTCCCAAACTAAGCAGAGCTTGTATTATGGGTACTAAACAACTGATGATAAATACATAAACATACTTTTTTTTTGTAAATACATACATATTAAACATAAATAAATAATAAATATTTCGGACATCTTACACACAACATCATCTAGTCCCAAACTAAGCAGAGCTTGTATTATGAGAACTAAACAACTGATATAAATACATAAACATACTCTTTTTTTTTGTAAATACATACATAATGTATATAGAAAACACCAAGACTCCGAAACAATTATTTGTGGATCACACAAATATTTGGTCCGACCCGGGAATCGAACCCAAGACCTTTTGGTCAGCAGCTGCATACGCTAACCATTAGACCAACAAGGCAGTCAAGAATATTTAGTAAGAAGGTAGAATCTTGTAATAAAAATCCCTCAAAAACAACCAATTTACTCTCCATTGCACAAACTCCAAATATTCTTCTAGAGATGAAGATTTTAAATCATCCAACTGTGATTGAAAAAAACAGCAATATTTTTAGTTTCAGTTTTCAGATTATTCATCAAGAGTCATTATCATCACCATCGTCATCATCATTGACAACTACGAATACGTCACTGTTGAACGTAAACATCTTAAAAAAAGGTTTTAGTTTACTATACAATGCTACATGGATTGGTATAGGGTTTGTTTCAAGTTTACCTTCTCTTTGCAGTGCTGCTGTCCTGTACTACTATCACCAGTAGGCAGCTGGAAAGTATTTAAATGAATAGAATACCTATTATCGTTTAAGTCATAAATCAGTCTCAATTCCTTCTTCCAACTTTTATTGTCAAAATTATTTGGGGTCATCTTCTAGTTCAACCGGTTACCTGAATCTCAGTTTTTCTACGGAGCAACTGGCATCGGACCGAGAGCGAGAACTGAAATTCGAATACTAACTTTTAAACTTTCGCGTTCCATGATGATTAATATTATTTTTACGGGAATTAACGCGATCACTTATTGAAGGTATTACATACCTCTGATTTGCCTGACGTTTCGACCAGGTTGCACTGGCCGTGATCACAGCCTGTGACCATGATGATATGAAATTCGAATGTTGATCTAGTTGTATATTTGAGGGTACTAACTTCATGACAACCGGGACCGACGGCTTAAAGTGCTCTCCAAGGCACGGGTGTGAATCACCACCAAATCTACCATACTACTACCATACTCCGAGCTGTCATTAAGAGTTTCTTGTAAGAAAAACCGAACAACACTTGGCCCGACCCGAGATTTGAGCCCAAGACCTCTTGATCAGCAATCACATACACTAACCACTAGCTGAAATCAGTCTCAATTCCATTACATTTAATACTGTAATGTGTTATGGTTATGATAAACTTTACTGACCTTTGTATGGAGCTGTTTTAGACAATTATGTTCTCTACGATCGGTGTGGCTGAAATATAATCTAGAAATTACGAGGTAAAAGTACCGTAACTGCTTCTAGCACGTGTGCTATCTTGGCCGTGATGTCGTTTAATGCTCGTTTATTATCTTCCAAGGTATATTAAATTATTGACTAAAGGTAAATTTATTTAGGCTTATACCTGCAGGGGTTAGCTACATAAATTTTCAGAATGAGGTCGGTGTTGTATTGAATCTTTATACTTAAATACGTATGTATATGTTACTAGCTGATGCCCGCGGGTACGCTCACGTCCTAGTGGTATGAAAAATACATGTTGACTGATTCTCAGACTTACCCGATATGCACACTAAATTGCATAGAAATCGGTCTAACCGTTGTGGAGGAATTGGGTAACAAACACAGCGACACGAGAATTTTATATATTAGATGTACTTAGTATATATATGCGGTGTGTCTGTTTATCAGACAGCTTTTGCAAAAAAAGTGAAAAGTATTGTTAAAACATTAAAGGTTTTGTAAGCAGAAATGAAGCAAGCTTAAAAGAACGTAGCTAAAAGATTGATAATACTGTCTACTGAGTTTACTCGATCGTTACAATTCGATTGTTAATAAAAAAGATGTCATTCCTATTATGTAATATAACTGTAAAAGGCACCTTTTTCCTTAACCAAGAGTCAAAGTATTTTGTAGCCTCACCCATGAAAATAACGATGTAATTGCTTGATATCGGTATTCTGTGACGTTTTAATATTACACTCCAGTCGAACTGGCTTACTTGTGATTAACAACCCATAACGTCCCACAGCTGGGACGAGTCTCCTCTCAGAAGAGAATTAAGTTCATACGTCCCCACGCAGACCTAGTGCGGGTAGGGGACTGGCAAGACACGCTGTGGCTACGTAAGCTTCACGACTGTTACGATAACAACCGCAACCGACTGCTTAATGTGACCTCCGATTCACGGAAACGGTCATAGCATCTAACGCCACAACGTTTAAGCATCTAGGTACACAACGTGCCGTCGTTGCTTGCCTTCGTATTATTTCGAATTTAAACATGCAATGCGAATAAAAAACTCTTGCGTTTGCAAAGTTCATTAAAAAGCGTTTGGATTATGTTTTGTAGGTCAAGTACAGCGCGGTATAACCTACATACCAATAAGTAATTCTAATCAAGAACACAGCAATCGATTATCAATCCTATCACATCGCAACTAAGTTGATTTCTCTACGACCCTGTGAGTTAGGCAAATTTTCAGTAGTGAGTTATCTCCGTTTCGTTGTGGATGCGCCATTAAAAGGGACCCGACATAATTGAGAGTGCTTTCAACGAAAATGGCGTTCTAATACTATTATTGTGATAATTTAAATTAGGCTCACAGGGCATTCATAAATCCTCTTCATAACTTTACTATTCATAAGCATATCATAGTCAGATATCTCTTAGGAAAGCTTTGGTTCTCATAGTAAGTTTATTTTATACTTAGATAGTCAAAATGATGTCCGTGTGGTGACGGATTAAGAATACAAAGTGTCACCACCCCTATTCATTCCATGGGTGTCGTAAGAGGCGACTAAAGGAACAAAATAAGCAGCTAGCATCACTGCCAAGAGAAGGAAAACTTGAAACAAACCCTTACCAACCCGTCTGGCCAGCGTGGTATAGTAGGCCAAAACCTCCTCCTCCTCAAAGGAGAGGCCTATGTCCAGCAGTGGACTGTTAAAGGCTGTTGATGATGATGATGAGTCAAAATATTAATGAATTGACACATAATTATCTTTAAGTATATCGAATGTATATAATTCTCGTATCGCGGTGTTTACTATCAAACTCCTCCGAAACGGAATGAACGAATGAAATTTAGGTGCATATAGGTTAGGTCTAAAAATCGGCTAACATCTATTTTTCATACCCCTAGGACGCGAGCGGAGCCGCGGGCATCATCTAGTACATGTATAACTACGGCATAGCGATAGTCCGTCAAGATTTTTGGGTTTGATTCCTACTAAGCCACTTTCAATTCCATTTACATTGAAGTGGAAGACATTTAATATTTCAATATTTCTTTCTAAGTTATTCTAGAGATTGTTAAATCCTTGTTGGAAACTTGCTAAAACAATGCCTTCAACATTAACTAACATTACAAAGAGATACTACAGACGCCATCTACTATCCTGTTTCAGTACTTATTTTAACATTGGGTCGGTTCAGTTCGCGTACTCTTTTCATGAGAGGGTTGCGCTGAAAACTTTTTGATAAACTTACAGGTATTGCCGCCAGATGGGGCTTTTTAGAAACCAAAAATTGAGATACAACTATTAAATGGGCGAAATAGATGGAGTAAGTAATATTGTGACACAATTTTTTGTGAGATGTTTTTTTTTTTCTAAACAGATTTAAATCACTTTATGTAAAGTATGTTTGATTTTTATTCTCAATGTAAAATTTAAAGTAAAACTTACTTCGCAACTCAAAATATTAGTGTTACTTATATTCAACAATAGCTTTCGCCAGCGGCGCCAGTGGTTCTGCCCGCGTCTTTGGCGGTTATCGTGGTAAAAAGTAGCATATGTCCTTTTTCAGGCTTTAGACTTTTTGGGTACAAAAAATAGTTTAAATCGGTGCAGTGGTTTTTGAGTTTATCAAAGACGGACAGACAGACGCAGCGGAGGCAGAGACTTTATTTTATGAAATGTAGTGATTTGAATTTTACAGTACAATTTACAATTAAATAAACAGTTAAATGAAATTTCATTACACCATCTAGCTTCAAACTAAGCAGAGCTTGTACTATGACAGATAGATTGAACAATGGATTTAATAGTGTTTTACACGATTTAAGTATGTATGTATGTTGGAATGGAAATTTCTGTCTAAATTATCAACTACCCAGTGCCCAGTCCAGAGCGATGGACTGTCAACTGACAGTCAGCTGTTGATGTTGAATTACCATATTATGATGTTAATACATCATACAATAATATATTTTTTTCTACATATCTACTATGCAGGAAAAAATTGGCCTTATGCAGAATTAATAAGAAGCAAATTTGAACTTTTATAACTACGTAGTTATAGAGGTAAATACACTTTTCAATAATTTCTTATTTTTCTTATAAAATACAACAATCCTATTAGGAAAATTCGAATTAATTAATCCTGAGGAGTTATTTATTAATCCTAATTAAGTAAGGAACACAAAAAAAACCCTGACTGAGAATAATATTATGTGAATGACACATTGTTATCCCGTGTGGAATTTGAATTCAAAACACTGGGCGCAGTAGAAAGCGGTTAATCGACGCCCTTAAACTACTTTTTTTTTTGCGTGTGGAAAATCGTCATGGACCGTCAACCCGCCGGGGTTTTCTTCGGTGGGCAGTGTGTCGGACTCGATCCGACTAAAAACCAAACTCTTTTTAGGAGGAGGAGAAATCCAGGGTGAGATCGCCATCTGGATTCCTCCCAGCGCCTGCCCGCTCCTGTTGCGGGTTCCGTCTCTTGTAGACGTCGCCCCCTCGTGGCTGGCCAACTAATGCGGATGGAGGGAAAACCCGTCCCTTCCACCCGCGGCCACACTCAAGGCGGCATGAGGCGCAGGTGTTCCGGCGAACCGGGCGCCGGATCTGGTCCGAGTGGAGATCGTCCCTCTGGGCCTTTTCCGCCGGTCGCGACCGCGGTATAACAGCTCTTCCGGCCGTCGTTCGATCCATGCCAGTAGCGAGAAATCTCCTCCGATGACTGCAGTGAGGGCCCGGCGCTGCGTTGCCCATGAGGGTCACCCCTTAAACTACTACCCTGGAGTCACAATATTGTGTTATAAGTACGTATATATCTCTTAATAAAATCGATATATTTAGCATAAACTCGATAGTGTCTGCAGGATATTGCAGTATCATACAGAGATAAAATTGAGAATGAGAGACATAATATTGAAAGTATACAACCAAGCGACTGGTTTATGAGTATTTATGACATCACAAGCACGTTGTAATTTTCATTATACTACTCAAGGATGTTACATTACAATTAATATTTAGATATCAGGCAAAGTATCACTTGCTATTCCGAATAAATTGGAAACGAATGATGTATACAAATAAATAAAATTGGGGTGCCTGTTTGTAATATCAAATGAATAGTTTTTTTCTAAATGCATATAAAAGTATTTACGGTACTTAAATCAAACATGCAATTTGAAAAAAAAAAGATTGTCTGTCTGTCTCTTTGTTCCGGCTACACCTTTTTTTTTTTTTTTCGTGCGGAAATCCCCACTGATGCCACCAGGTGAATATGTCGGACTCGAACCGACTAAAACCGCACGCCGTCTCGGGTACTATGAGTCGAGGAACCAGGTATACCCTCGAAAGGAAGTCCCTGGAACCCCGACGCACCTCGGGCCATCTGTGGCTTGCAGGCGGCCCCCTACCGTGTGAGAACTCCGATGCTCCCCTTCCGCCAAATACGAAGCGTGCGCGTTTTGTAGCGCTCGCGTTGCCACCCCGGCCTGCTTCTGCTAGGGTGACAGATGGCCTCACCTGTCACCCCCAGGCTACACCTGGAACGGCTGGACCGATTTTGACGGAACTTTCACTTAGCTGATGATATAGGACTAACTTAGGGTAATTTCCTTTAGACCAGATTTGCTCCGCGCCGATACTAGCGATTTACAACAATGACCGCGGGTAACAACGCGGGACTCATCATCATCATCAGCCTATCGCAGTCCACTGCTGGACATAGGCCTCTCCCATTTCACACCATTCTGATCGATTTTGGGATTCTCGCATCCAGCTCCTGCCAGCCATCTTACGCAGGTCGTCACTCCACCTCGCCTGTGGGCGTCCTACACTACGTTTACCGAGACGCGGTCTCCACTCCAGAACTCTTCTGCCCCAACGGTCATCAGTATTTATTATTATTAATTATAACTTGACGGTAATACGTAATACGTTATATATATACACTTTGGTATAGAGATAGACTAGACCTGGGACAATTTAGGTGTACTTAAGTTGCTTGTTGTATTGATGTACAATGAAAAACAAAAACCATGTTCTGTCCGCATTTTCAGATAAATTTGTGCAGAACTTTTGAGTTTCTAAACCGTACACAAACCAAATTAACATTTCGTTTGTAAAGACTAAGTAGAATCACGCGTGGATGGATCATAAATATTCACGAAAATATATTTACATATTTGGAAATAGCTCAAGGAGCAGCCGTTTTCATTGAGAAATCTTAATCTTTAGCTCTCGGACGTTTTAAAAGTATTAAGCTGGAAACACATTCCTGACAGCCGCGACTGATAAGTGTGAACAGTCTCGTCAGTCAGTCTTGTACCAGATTTCTGTCGGACGTCCGAACGCTCAATGTCAGTCAAAGGTCACGTACTCGACTCGTCTGATAGTTTGCACAGCTCAGTGTATATTCATATTCTAGATCACGGCTATCAGCCGCGTCCGTCAGCCGCGTCCGATAATGTGTTTACAGCTATGGTCGCTTTAAATTTAAGGAGCCACTTACAGAGAGTTAGGCAATCCTAAGAGATATTAGTGCTTAGATGACTATTAATATTTAGGTCTTACCTACGCTAGGGGCTCCCTAGTAAGGAGACTGTTTAAGCATAGTTATAACGGGTATTAAATAAATAACATGCATGTAAAGTAGGAATGTTTTTTTTCTCGCGTCTACCCCTTCGTGTGAGGTATCATTGATAGGTCTTTTAGAAGCAAAGTCTTTTTCCAAAAAGCATTTCCCGCATAAAAAAAAATAGTCTTTTAGAAACATTGTGAGGTTTCCAAAAGCATTTTTCGATTTAGGTATCCTTTTATGAGTTATTAAACTTAAAAGCGCATTTTTTTCTAAGAACAGGGGTCCCCCCCTCTCTAAAAGCTAAACGGCTGTCTCAAAAAATCTCAAAAAATTCATGATAGTTGCCCATATATTGAACTTTCAAGGAAAACTATAGCGGTTTTGATAACTTTTTTATTTCAGGATTTATAGGGGCCTGACTTATAAAATTCACTCACTTCGAAAACTTTGTACAAAAATAAATAAATATTAAGTTAACATAACAATTGTCTATTGGACATATTTTAAGTCTACCTACCATTATGGGTGACTATGGAACCTTATACTATGCGTGGCCCGACACGCACTTGGCCAACTTTTTTTTAGGCCATCTTCGCTACTGGCTTTTTATAACGATAGCCGCGGGTAAGGGGCGGTCCATTAATCACGTGAGGCTTGAAAGGGGTGGGAGGGGTCCACAAAAAATTACGAAATATCACGTGTATTTATTGTTTCTGTAAACGCGTAAAAAATCATTTTATAAATCATCAACAATGTATTTTATAAATATCAAAAAAATAAGAATCTTTGCAGGTACTAAAAGTACAAGTGATATGGGGGGGGGTGGTCTTAAACCTACCCATGTATCACCTAGGGGGAGGGGGGGGGGGTATAAGTTATTACAACTTAACTTTACCTGGGGCTCTGTTGTAACTCAACATCTCGACCCAAAACATTCGCCAAAGGGCAAGCTTATGTAGCGCTCAGTAAAGTAAGAGTCCTTAGACGTTGTAGTATAACTAGTTCAAAGAAAACTTCAAAGTAAACCGAGGACATAGAAGTAAAGCCATAACATTGCTTTTGTCTTTTCTCCACACAAATATTTTGTTTTTAAACCGTAGACAGTATAGGTTTTTACAAATAATTTTAATTTTTCTTTACAGTTGTCTTAAGTTACTACATCACTAGTATATGATGAAATACATTTCTATCTAGTTTAAGGGTTTTTCTTTATTATATAGTATGTATTCTTAACTAAAACGAAATAGTCATGTAAACCAGCCCGCGATAGATAATCTGCTTTATATTAACGCTTAGAAAATAATTTTAATGTAACAAAGCGGGGGGCGACGTTATTGAAATATTTACAGAAAGCACCCCACGCGTGTTTGTTTAGTTTTTCAAACTATTTTATTTTTCTAGTATATTATCGTATATATAGTATATTTCTGTATATATTTTACATTCTCCATAAGATGTCTAAACTTCCTAGACGAGTAGTCTTGAACTAAGTCTATGTGATGCGTTTTGTATACTTTAAATAATATGGTGGTCTACGACATATGTACAACAGGTAGTAAAGCTATGCTAATTTTAGCACGAATGTGGCGGCTCAAACAGGGCGGTACTATCCTTGCATAGAAGACCAACATAAAAATGGCAGCATTGGGGTCGTATTACGATGGTAAGTGCGAGACCGGTGACCCCATGATACAAAAGCATCTCACTAGGCCTATTGTGGGTCAGCATACTGCATTGTGTGCACTCACAATGCGAATGGCGACCACAACTCTTGGATTCTGCTCGTGCTTACCATCGGGTAGAGTATAATCACTTTGGCGGGCCCATAAAAAACAGCCATTTACTAGTTTTTCCTTTGGATTTGGATTTGGGGTAGAAGAGAGAGGATTTCTCGTTTACAAAGATAGAGAGCTTGTCGCTTATCTTTTCGATCCTAACTTATACCCCTTACTATGGTACTTCATAGTAATCATTTCAATCGTCATTGTCCCTGGAGCCTAATGATGCAGAAACATCTCACCAAACCGCCATAGTGTGGGTCACCATGCTGCATTGTCAGCATTCACAATGAGTATGGTAACCCCTACTCTTTAATTCTAATTATGCTTTCCATGAGGCAAAGTAGAGTCACTTTGGAAGGTTTTTTTTTGTTTTTAGTATTTTTCAAAGTGTGCATAAAATTGGTATAAGGAAATGAAAATACCTTATGACTTACGGTAGTATAAACAGGAGTGTTCCGCTTGGGCAAAATCATTTAATTACATCAATTCTAATTTACTACGTACTTAATGTCTGTCTAGAGTAGTTTATTAGACATCGTTAAGGATTTTGTTACAAACAGCAAAAACTTTGAGGCTGCACTAACTAGGAATTTGAATCTCCTACGATATACTTTGGGACTGCCTAGTAGGAATCTGCTGATAATCAATGGTTTTTCACCGAGTGATTGTGGTTGAGCTTTTGAGGGATTTGCCGTGAGTCAGGGAATTCCAAGACAGTTATGCATTTCTGTACATTCAGTTTCACTTTAAAAACAGGATTAAGTACTCACGCACTAGGTATAGTACCTATACATTGCCTCTTTAGTAAAGTTGCAAGTGTTTAACTAACGTAACATTTTGTATTTTTGACTAATATTTTGTTTTATTTAGCATTGAGAGACATCTTCCGAAGAAATTTGTTAGTTTTCCAATAACATTTACGATTGTAGATTATGAACTTGGCTATATATACATATATCAAAAGGACATAAGCGACACCCAGACTCAGAACAAGGATTTGTGAATCACACTTAGTATTTTCCTATGTGAGCATCGAATCAAAAACACCATAAGAGGTAGACCCAGCGTTACAAATAACAAAGTATTAAAATGTAAATTAAAATAAAATTTACGGAACACTACAGCTTTAAGAATATAACACACAGTATCTTAATTAGACTTTTAACAGGCGAAGTTATTTCGTTTTCCAAAAGTTTTTACCTTTTTAAGCGAACTGTGGTTACATTAAACAAACTTTTTCTTTTTACACACTCAGCCACTTTGCAAGTGACTGTGGAAGCAAACAATAGCGCCAAGTGCGTATTACGTTTCAGATAGGGTTACGTGTAATATAGGTGTAAGGTTCCGTACATTCTGTTATTTTCAATACCTATCGACTCCACCCAACTCTTGGTAGATTCTTTTTATGGTAGAAGTATACGGATATTAAGCTCACCAAAGCACAACTAATATTATAGTAGTACTTCACACTTGAACTCACTCACTTTGCTATGAATATTACATAAAATGATATGGCTTGCAATATACACTTGCTTTTATGATCAATCGGTTCATCTCATTTAAATAGATAGCGCTACGCAAGATGTCTATACAATCATAAGACATTATGTACTGTTTTAATAGTTTATCAAAGGCTTTAAAAGAGAAATTATTTAATACTAGCTGCGCCCCGCGGTGTTACCCGCGTATATCATTATGGTTACTATGCAAGTTTGTTGTGCCTAGTAACCTGTTAGGTTTTGACAGGAGATAAACAGTGATACATTTTGACATGTACTATTTATTATATTTTTATAATAACCTAGCTTTCGCCCGAGTATCTCGATTATTGCAGTAAAAAGTAGCCTATGTGTTATTCTGATATATAAGCTATATTACTGTAAAGTTTCATCCTAATCCGTTCAGTAGTTTTTGCGTGAAAGAGCAACAAACATACACACATACACACCTACACACATACTCACAAACTTTCACGTTTATAATATTAGTAGGACTAGTCTGCTGCGGGATCTGTCTGATGTTATCCACAGTTAGGTTACAGTTACTAATTATCTACTAATTGTCCGTGATAGTCTTCCAAGAATTAGTCCGGCCCATTCTTAAGATTAGAAGAAACAAATAGAAAGAAAAAAAAATTTTTTGACGTATATACCGTTTAAACTGTCATATGGATTTAGTAAGATTTTGCGGACTATCGTTTAGGTTCTACTTACGTTATGGGAACAAGCCTATTGTTGCCGTCAAACGTCATATAAATATCTAAATAAGCAAACTTTGTTTTGTTAACGTGTGGCAACACCCACGGGCTGTCACCCCACCACTTCAACTTACCCTTGAGTAAGGAGTCCTGGAACAGCTGTTATTACGACATCCAGACTTCTCCTAGCACCTGCCCACCACATTTGGTTGAACTTTCTACTTAGACGATGTACGACACTCGCTAACATCGCCTCGAATTTGAGTACTATACACGGTTAGTTTTTAATTACGAGAGAAAAACTAGGGGCAGATACAGAACTTATATACTAACATAAAACACCATAGAACAAATACCCAAAAAACAAAAATAACTGAGTTATTATGGTTTTTAAAATGTTAAAATACGCCCATAATTTATTGTCACCCAAATATTTTACACACGCGTATTTTAATTATCAATGAATAACATTTTCTGTTTCAATGTGTACGACGCATCGCCCAATACAGTCAAATCAGTTCAAAGTTCAAAGCATGCCGCCATTAGGCGCACGCTTCGCATCGTAGGTATTAGGTACCCCGCTCGGCCCGCTCGCACCCGCAACCCGCAGGCTAGGACATTGACACTTTCTTGTTACGTAATATCATATCGTGAATTATATCATGCGTTATGAACAAAAATTTGGTAGTTTTCGGGAAAATATTAACACGTATTTTTTTTTTGTTTTAATTACATAAATATGTTCAGTATCGAAAGGTGAATACCACATATTTTTTTCTCTGGACATTAAAAAATAGTCGTGTATATTTCTCTTCGAGCATGACATCATTCTTTGATACTGTCTTTAAAGTCAGTCAGAAGTTAAAGCTTTTAATTTAAAGTTACTAACAGACACTTTGATTTCAGTTATTAGTATAATTTGTCGATAGAAGCACTCTGCAAAGAGCCAGTTCGAGTAATAGCTAAGTATGATGTCGAGCTTCTAATCCGTTTGTAGGAGCGAAATCTTATTTTCCTCCATTATTCCCCCTTGTTATGTAATTTTCCCTTTCAACACAGTAATATGTATTTCCTAAAGACCTCTGTTGACCGCAATAAGCTTGCCCCCTGGTTCATTAGAAATTATTGTCATTGCCTTAGCTTTTGTGGATAAAAGCGTAAGTGAATGAACATGAATAATATTTCTGCATTTATGTCATTCGGTTTTAGTTCAGTACGAAGTAGACATACGCAGGATTTCCCTTCAGTTAAAACATGCGCCCAATGTATGCACTATTATGACAGAGGAGTGTTTAAGTGTGTGTGATTTTCTTTATTTTAATTATATTTGTGGTACATGTATGTATGTGTGGGTGGTGTACATGTCTACTTGTAATATGCGTATAAAAATAACAATGTAATTGATGTACACTAAAGTATATTCTAATCTAATCTATTCCTCCCGCATAAATGACAGACTGTTTTGTATCTGAAAAATATGCTACGGCTACTTCTCTCCAGTCATCTCTATGGTTTTTAGTGATCTTTACAAACAGTTTCTGGCTAAATTCATATGAAAGTACTAGCTGACCCAGTGAAATTCAAACCCCCCCTTTGAAACACCGAATAGTTATGGTGGCTTAGTAAAATGCTTCTGTATTTTTGAGCTATATTAACATTGAGCTTTCAGTCTCACAGTACGAAAATTATCATTTAAGCTTGATCTTCTTGTGAATCGGGTAGTACCGCCTCGATAGAGCTAGCTCGTTCGTGCTTAAATAAGCGTGGTTCTAGTATCTTTAAATGATGATCACATCATCATGTCACTAGATGTAACCTAAAAAAGTAACCTAAAAAAGCTTTGGAAATTAGGTGCATATGCTTTAAACAAAGGCGTGATTCTTATCGATTTATCCACATTTATCGATTGACTGTCTGGTCTAGTTATCACCGTATGCGAATGCCAATCGAGAAATCTCGGGTCCGATGTGCGGATTGGGTCTAAAGTATTATTGGACTTTTCTAGCATAGTATAGAAGTTTGGCGGTATTCCAGGTCCGTTTCCTCGAAGAGCACATTATGAACATCTATGGCTTGTTCAACCTCCGAATTCAGTTCACCCTCAAAGTTAGTTACGATACAAGTTGCTCTGTGAAAAAAGTGATATTTGATATTCAGCTAAAACCGGTTGAACCAGTAGCCAACCCCAATATATATATAATATCTTAAAAATAAGAAAAAAAAAGCCTGGAAAGATAATATGTATAAATTTTGATATGATGATCGATACTAAATATCCTAGAAGGCCGTAGAGTCCTCGTAATTTAAATATGATCGTCGTCTCGTAATCATATTGAGGTTCTCGAAAATTGGGTTTACCACAATACGCCGCGACGCACGTTATCTAGGTTATCTAGACACAAAATATGTTTCACCTGTAGCATGGGTTTAAGAACAGCTAAACAGATATTTTTGTTATTTTCTTTTAAGTTCATTTATATAAATAATACAATCGAGGTGTCTATTTCTAATTTCAAATGAACAGCTTTTCATTAAAAGCATTTGAAAGTTTATACGGTACTTGCAATGAAAACTAAATATCTGTCTGTCTGTCAGTTTGTTGCAGTTAAACTCCGCCAGATTTAGACAGGACTTTCAGTGGTCAGGTAGCTGATTATACATGGAATAAATATTAGCCGCAAGAAACAGAAAGGCAGACAGACATATATACATACAAACAGACAGAGACAGCCAAAAATGATAAAATTCGTTTTTTAGAGGTTAGCATCGTATTAAAAACTTTTAGCTAATTTGAAAACACCTCTAAATAGACATCCCAATTTTATTAATTTGCATATAATGTACACTGGTGACAAATTTTCGTTTCAAACAATTAAAATATGAACCTCCCCCCACCCTTTCAAAAACTCTTTGAAAGCTTTTATTTACATTAGATCTAATATGCACATTCTCCGACCGAGATGTCTACCTCCACAAGCAACATCTAAAATTGGTGGAACGACAGTGACGTAGATAAAACATAATTTGATTTTCTTCAGTTATTCTCGCATATATTCGAAAATGAATATGAATATTGGAAGAAAATAGGTTAATAGATTTGGTTTTAGAGACTTTAAACAGCACTACAATAATGTTCAATACACTTTTACATTCTATTTTTACTCGCTTTTTACTAGCTTCACTTGTATGTGTGTATGTTTATAACCGACTTTGGGTGCGATTATGACCCACCTTAAACGGCTAGATTTCGTTCAAACTTTGTAGACTTATCGAGATCCGATGACAATACACTAATTTAAAAAAATAAACTAAAAAAAAAAAGATAATGAAGAACAAAGCGTGGAGTGCTTTCTGAAAATATTTCAATTAAGTAGTGAGGCTTAGTTG
The DNA here is from genome assembly GCA_932526445.1 of Phragmatobia fuliginosa. Lineage (NCBI taxonomy): Eukaryota > Metazoa > Arthropoda > Insecta > Lepidoptera > Erebidae > Phragmatobia > Phragmatobia fuliginosa. The sequence goes on along the minus strand of OW052063.1, from coordinate 7,411,965 downwards.
TAGGCCTTCGGGTGGCTTAAAACATCCAACGGCAAGATTACGTAGCCACAACGTATCATGCCAATCCCAAAGTCGCACTTGGCCAGCGTTAGGACGTACGGCCTTAACCCGCGCCTGAGAGGAGCCCTGAGCCAAGCAGTAGTACGTTTTGGATTGTTGATGACATATTTATTTATCATACAATTACTTTAAAGCATCATCAGCATCAATACCATTACATAAGTTATTAAAAGTATATAGAATGTTGTTTCTTTTAATAAATAGTTAATACAATATTAAATCAGCCTATTATGTTCTAAATAAACAAAATAATCAACTTATGAGTCATGACGATGATGTTCTCAAAGCGGATTTCGGCCACGGCGGCTAGTCTCACAAACTTTCCAAGATCGACTAACTACTCATAATATATAGTGCTCTCATAATTCAATGGGACCGCTATCCGACATGACTGAGGAAATATCAGGGCCGACGATTTTACATGCTATCAGGGGCACGGGGGTTAGGACCCCAACGTTGAAACCCGGGCCCTTAGAATTTCTATAATCGTTTATTTTTAATCAAAAAATATGAAAAAGTTGGATTGCGTACAGGTTATTCAAGATTCATATTTTGCACAAATTATCTGTCAATCTAAATTTGACAACTTTAAATGTAATATTTGATTGCATTTACATAAAAAATGTTTCTAGATACAGTAGTTATTGGTCCTTGAAAAAAACCAAAACCATGACTTGACTGAACAGTTAGGATCGCTAACCACACACAGGCATTTAATAATGCCTAAAAATTAGAAATGCAGATGAACTTAAAGCTAAGACATTTAATTTAGCTGTACAACGAATGCATATCTAATTAAGTGAGCGACATCGAATTGTTTAAAGCAACCTTAGAATGACTTTAATTCTAGTTTAATCTACGTAGGTTCGTCGACTTCTTCAAAGGCTTGCAACAGCAATTTAAATTGCTAAAATAATTATATAAGACTTTTATAACCCTCAACGTAATTGTGTTTCTAATCTATCCAATTCGTTTTTGATTATATTCTGGGAATAGTTGACCACCAGTCTTGCTATTTTTATACTACGGACGTCTGACACACAACATCATCTAGTCCCAAACTAAGCAGAGCTTGTACTATAGGTACGACAACTGATATAAATACATACATACATACTTTTTTTTTTTGTAAATACTTGTTATACATAGAAAACACCTAAACTCCGAAACAAATATTTGCAGATCATACAAACATTTGGCCGATCGAGCTGATCAGTAGCACTCGGCCAGCGTATATTCCTAATAGGAATATTAGGATCGAAAGAAATTTATTAATACTCCAAAATGTGCTTTTAAGTGTATAAAAAGTATATGGTATCGCGGAATTAGGAATATTTAAGACAAAAAATATTATCGTATATTATTCTCGTCTAACTTGAACGGTGAGGGGATCGCACGATAAGATCCTGAAACGTTAAGAGTTTCCCGACTTACTTCATACTTACCGTTAAAGTATGACCAAATAACACAAAATCTTTACAACATTAAGCCTCTTCTAATAAACTACCTTTATTGTTACATAAGCCGAAAATTCAACAATGGATATCTTTATCCCCTTACGTGTATTGCCCACATATATATATTATACATATATTATATTAGCTTTTACCCGCGGCTCCGCCCGCGTGGTTGTCGGTTATCGCAGTAAAAAGTAGCCTACGTCCTTTCCCAAGTTCAGTTCTATCTTAATACCAAATTTCATCAAAATCGATTCAGTGGTTTAGGCGTGAAAGCGTAACAGACGAAGAGACAGACAGACAGAGTTACTTTCGCATTTATAATATTAGTTCGGATTTATCTGTATAGGCAGGTACGTATTTAGGTACATCGTATACATACACACGGTAAAATATTATATGGCTAGTGTGCCTAGCAAGTTAGAAATATTTTTCGTTCTGAAATCGCTGATGCCTCTATTTTCTTGTCTGATTGGCTAATATTTTGTTTTGATCACGTGCCTGAGAGACATTGACCAATCAAATAAGAGTATAGATGTGTCAGCCATTGCAGAACGCAAATTGGCTAGGGGGCAGACATACACAATTTCTCCGATGAGTATGTATATTATAAAATTACAGATTTGTGAATTGAAAATTACTCTTTTCTTCACTCAAAAATTTGCAAATTATTTTCCATAATCAATATTCTGTGTAAGTTCACTGTGTAAAATCACATTTACCTCTATTGGTCAGATATATCGCGTCGGGCCAGAAAGTGTTTTTGGGTTTTCCATAGGAAATGTCCGTGTGGTGACGGATTAAGAATACAGAGTGTAACCACCCCTATTCATCCCGCGGGTGTCGTAAAAGGCGACTAGGTGATAACCTACGCAAGACAACATCAATGCAAAGAGAAGGAAAACTTGAAACCAACCTTATACCAACCCGTCTGGCCAGCGTGGTAGATTCACGCCCGTGTCTTGGAGAGCACGTAAAGCCGTCGGTCCCGGTTATCATGAGCATCTATGGCAATCGTTATTGGGAAGTCAGCACCCTCAAATTTACTGACAACTAGTTCAACCATCGAATTTCAGTTCCTCCTTAGGGTTGCGTAGGTCCGATGCCAGTCGCTCCGTGTAAAAACTGATATTCAGGTAAAACCGGTTGAAGTAGTAGCCGACCTTAAATAATCTTGGTAATAAGGCTAGGAAGAAGAAGGTCACATATATCATCATTAGAGTTATTGATTTTGCTTAGCAGAACTACTTAGTTTAGATCTGTTGACACTAAGACATATAAACAGTGTAACTTGATATTCATCTGTGGACACGTTTTCACGTTATTTTCTACTAACTGACTCAAGCAACTTCGTCTGCGTCTTATTGCCCGTGAATTGTGTGTCAACAAAAGGTTATAGTGAGTGAACCGTAACCGTACGCTGATGCAACTTTTTTAAGAACCTATGGAAGTTCTCAAAAAGAATAATTTTTTTACGTTTTTTCAACATTATTTGTTGTTTTTTTATTGTTGTAATGGATTAGGCGTTTGTCTTCCATCTCACCTGATGGAAAGTGTAGATGAAGACGAAGATGGTACACGCCTATCTAAAAGAAACCTGTTCACTCTACTCATTTTGTCGTGGTGATATATAGCCTATAGTCTTTCTCGATAATCGAGCTATCTAACACTGGGAGATTTTTTTAAATCGTACCTGGACTTTTTAAGATTAGCGCGTTAAACAAAAACTCTGCAGCTTTATAAACCTGGTGCAGAAAACATAATCATGAAAATCGTTTACCTTTCCATTTCAATTTGGGGTGCCGCATTATTTATAACAAAAGGATTTGGATATCTTTGCGTTGCCGTGTGTAATGTTACCTTTTACAGAAATTAATGATGAAGGTGAATTGAAGTAACCAATAGCTTTGAGTGTGTGTGAGTAAATAAAGGGCTAAGGTAAGGAATATTGCAAGTCTGGAGTAGTAAATCGTATTGAAGTCAACTAGACGTCATATATACATACAAATAAATAAAATTAAAGTGTCTGTTGGTATTATCAAATGACCAGTTTTTTACTAAATGCACGGTACTTCATCAAAAAAAAAAAAATTTTTGTATATAATATCAGGAACGAGTATACACGGTACTTCATCAAAGAAACAAGTTTTAATTTTTTTACATATAATATTTATAACGGCTGGATCGATTGTAATGTGACTTTCATTGACAGACATTGGCTGATGACATAATGAGTAACTTAAGTTGGGTATTTTTTAAATAGTTTCGCTCTTTTACGTTATTCTGATTTACATCAATAACTGCGGGTAACACCGCGGGACTCTGTTAGTTAGACCCTAGAGTGAGAGTGAGAGTCAGATGTTGATGAGAACTTCATGTACTTACCTATAGAGAGAAATATCAATCAGAATGTATCAAAAGAATTATTGAATTAATTGAAAATGTTACTTCTATCAAGCAGTTGGTTTGAAATATATGACATTTTCCAATTTTCCCACTTAACATTATCAATTATATTGGTATTAGACGCAGCGTCAAGAAATTGCTTTTAGATAGATGCGAATGTATAAATTAATTTCGAAAGATGAAATCACAAAATGAAACAATTATTGGCTGGGAATAAGGCATCTAAATAAATACATACTATTTTCAATTACAAAATAAAAATTCTTGTGAGTGTGAAGTTTTATTTCATAAAAGTTTTCTCATTAACTCATAAAATAATTTGCTCTATTTGACTGTATTGTTAACGCTTAACTTAAACCGCTGCAAACCACAAACTAGAACTTGAAATTTAGGTGACTGATACTTTTTACATTGTAGGTATCCAGCATTGTTGAAAATATTACGCCCATATAGGTAAAATAAGAGATGAACGGTTATATTAAAGTAAGAAACAGGAAATGAAATAATTTTATCAAAGAAACGACTTTGAAAGAAAACTATTCCTATGATATGTATGCCTATGATGTTTGAGAAGTTCCCTAGATTTCCCCGGACCCTATCATCAGATCCTGGTTTCCCTATCATGGGAACACATGGAAGCCACAAGCTTTCAAATAAAAAAGAATGATCAAAATCTGTTCACCCAATCGAAAGTCTGTTGTGTTTCGTTAATGAGTGCGAGACCGCAGGCCTAATAATGTAGAAGCATCTGACTAGTCACCATGGTGTGAGTTTTGCCGATGTTGTGGCAAGGCGTATAAATGAGACTCAAGATGGTGTGATAGTCTCTGGTAGTATAGTATATTTAATTAAATTAACAATAGCGCTTATATACTAAAATCGTGCGTGCCTATAATTACTTTATTTAATCTTTGTCTGTATCTTATGATATGTGGCTTATCTAAGGACGTGTAATAAAGTAGGAAGTATTGTGGCCACACAGGTCCCCCCCTTTTGAAGGATAATTATTATAACTATTTATAACAAATCTTAGTAAATACATACTTTCAAAAATTTACGGTAGTTGATTCAGACAATCTTCATTTTAAATTAATAATATATACATAACCTATAAATATAATAATAAACATAACCTATGTCCTAACAATCTTAACATCACGGGGTAGTTCCTAGGTAGTGAATATAAACTATGTCAATAACATACACATTGATACATAACAAACATATGACCGAGAGTTGCGACCTTCACTTGTCAGCACTTTTTACGAAGTATACAATAATCACATTAATTATAATATTTCAAGGTTACGTAGTCAGCAAAATTATTATAGTATCGCTTAGTGAATTACATACCGATAAACTTACTTGATCAATACGTGTGGATTTATGTAAACAGCATTTTAACAATCTGAACGTTCTCTCCTGGGTAACGACAGTATTCGAGTGATATCATGCTTTAGCTGCGATCTGAAATCATCGTAATACGTCTTTATTTTGCTCAAACACCTTTCCAGGCCTTGTTTAAATCTGAATCATTCTGCTGCGCACGACATTTCTGGTCGTAATCTAGCGTTGAATGCATAGAGATTACTCCTATTATTCGTGATAAAGCGTCAGCAATTCGTTTCGAGTACTGTGAAATTAAGGCACGATGCCGCAAGTTCCTGTGAGTCGGAACTGAATGCCGCCAGTCCCCAGTGAGTCGGGCTGAAGTCCGCTGAATCCTGTGCGTCGGAATCGCAAGCGGTGTGCGGTGCTGCGGTGAAGTCCCCAGTGAGTCGGGGCGCTGATGAGGCCGAAGGGGTAACCAGGTTGGAGCAATCGCGTCCTGTGTGTGGTATCCCTGTTGAGGCCGAGGCTGCTGGCTGGCTGAGACTTGAATAACGATCATTGCTATTTTTGGAGAGCGACGATAGCCTCACTGCATGAACCATTAACGTGGCTGGTCCTTTATGCAATAGTGCCATACTAGGTTACTATATATTCTTCTTCAGAAGGCATGATTAGTTTCTTCATTGTAAAATTTTTGGTATCTTTATTGTTCAGTTGTCAGTTTCTTCATTGCTCAGTTGTCGGGTCCTTGTTTAATTTTCCGGTTCTTTCTTCTTTTTGTCGCCATGTCGGTTTCTTCTTTTTTTTTTTTCGTGGTCCTTTATGCATTTGCCATGTCCTTGTTCATCTTCTTCGTTCGTTTGTCGGGTTTCTTGTTCATTGTCGGGGTCACCAGTTTGCCGATGTTTTGGCGAGGAGTATAAATGAGACTCAATGTGGTGTGATAGTCTCTGATCGTATATTGTAGTATAGTATATTTAATTGAATTAACAATAGCACTTATATACTAAAATGATGCGTGCCTATAATTACTTTACTTAATCTTTGTCTGTATCTTATGATATGTGGCTTATCTAAGGACGTGTAATAAAGTAGGAAGTATTGTGGCCACATGAGTCACCATGCTTCATTGTGTGCACTTACAATGAGAATGGTGACCATCACCATTCTAGTCATGCTTTCCAACAGTAAGAGTAGAGTAACTTTGGTAGGCTCATATAAAAAAAAACGAAAACTAAGTTGTCATTAAAATTTAAATATAAATAGCACTACGAACAACAAATTTGCGAGCCTAATGTAGTGTAAGAGGCTGCATCTAAAGATATGGTTGTGTTTGAGTTCATGAACAAACAATATTAAAATATTGGAGCTCAAACTTTAGAATGAATTCACAAAGTTATGACGAGATTAGTTACACAAAGAAAAAAAAATTTATAAAGTTACTAATTTTGCTGTAAAACCTCGTTCTCTACGCAGCTTTAAATGTAATTGTTTATTCTGCTCAAACATTAACAATTAAATAATAAAGGGGCGTTTCAAGACAGTAGTAACATAGTAAGCAGTTTCCGATAGTAGATACATATAACTATTTTTCTATCTAATACATAGAAAATGAAAATAAGCTAAGTTTTTCATAAAAATAATGGTCCGTGGATTTAAAATGTCCAATGGATAATTTTATGTATTATTATTGGATATTTTTGTACGAAGTTTTCCATATGTGGGCATTTTCCAAGTTAAATCGCTATAACTTATAAACTAATAAAGTTATCCAAACCACTATATTTTTTTATCAAAACTTCATTACGTGGATTACGATTTTGATTTTTTACAAATTTTTCGAGCTCACCGTTTAACTTTTAGAGGGGGGACTGGGACCCCTTTTTAAACTAAAAATGCGTTTATAATTCAATAAGCGTCAATAACTCGTAAACGGATATCTAATACAAAAAATGGTATTGACAACATCGCAATGTTTTTAAAAGATCTATCTAATGATGTCCCACACGATTTGGTAAACGCAAAAAAAACATATTCAATTTACGTGTAGGGGAGGTACTTCAAATATTATAAATATTTTAGTAAATTTATTTTGGCACTTTGGCAACGTGAAAACAATACATATCCATGTAAAGTTTCATCTTTCAAGCACCAACCGTTTCGGCGGTAAGTCGAGGACGGACGGACTGACATAACGAAACAGTGTGTGATGAAGCTGAATAAGTTTTAGAGTCTCTCTTCGGTGTAACTGTCCACATTAAATTAAAAAAAAACTGCTCCAAACGGCAAAGACGAAATTAAAGTTTAAACTCATAGAATCATTCGCAATACCACTAAGTGCAAAACAAACTCCAACTAAACATATTAAGCTCCGCTGAACTCTGTCTCTCGGGCTCTTATATCATACGAGTTATATAAGCCGTTGCAAAGGCACGTTCTAGGCATTTGTTGTATTAGAAGTTCTGCACAAAGAAAATTGTGTAGACACACAGGATGGGGGATGTTTGGCGTTCCTTGCGGGAGATCTTCGTTCAGCGGTAGACGGCGATAGGTTGACTGGTACATTTTTTCTAAACGAAGAATGCGTTTTGTTATGTATTTACCGATTTTGATGATAAGTGGATATTAAGTCTGTTTATGTCTGCGATGAACTCAAAAACCACTAAACCAATTTGAATGAAAGTTTTGTGCCCAGATGGTCTAAATCCTAAGACAACCGACATAGACACGGAGGGAGATATAAAGCACAACTAAGTATGTAAAGATAAGTAAAATTCAGTCTTTTTTCATTGCAGTCGGTTTATTCCATCAAAAGATATTGGGAATGAGTAACTATAACCTTGTTGTTATAATAGGCTTAGAACGGTTTTTTTTCTATACTAGATAGAGTAATAAAACAGTAGCATTTATATTAATTGAGGAAGGGTTATATAAAACTACGAAAATATCCTCGGGAGAAGTATAGAGGATTAGGAACCCAAATAGGCCTGTTCTGAACATGATACTGTGAAGAAATCGTCTTCAAAAACCTTCTATGATAGGTGCGTTTAAAAATTTAACGAAATTCCCAAGAGTATAACGGTATAACCCGTAAATAAGTTCTTAGAAGAATTGCGTTGGTGGTAGGTATATGAAGAAAAGTTTTTATTTCGTTATAGAATTTCTCACATATGATGCGTGAAGAGGTGCTTATTGAAATTGACTCATTGGTTAAATAAAGTAAAGACATAAAACAGTGACAGTCTTACTTACATTTGTCAATTGAATTTGATAAATTGTTAATTTTGCACGCTATCTTCATATCTAAGTGGGCCAGTTCAATTGACTTATTAAACTTATACTTAAAGCACCTTTGTACTACACCATTTACAGCAAATAATCGTTTCTTATTATTAGTAAATGATTATTAAAAGAAGACTCCGGCAACTATATATGTTATGTAGATCAAATAGTGGCAGTTATAAATATATTTTCATTTTTAGTGACTTTAAATGCAGATGAAAATTCGGAGAACTGGTAGTGAAAAACATTTATTGGCATTTTATACTAAAACTTGTACTTTCTTGTCTTATTTTGTTACAAAGGAAGTATAATTTCTAAAGTGTGATATTGACATATCAAATAGCGTTATATTGAAAGACAAAGAAATTCAACCCTAATGTCAATACACACTTTATGACGTCATTTTGACGCCATTTATGTATGATCGCGTTTCACGTTTTCGCAGATCGTGGTTACACTCAGTTGATTGTTTATTGCTGTCGTTCGATTTGACTTAGTTTATGCTATGTACCTTTCTTAACTATTATTAAAAGCCTTTCTGGTTTATTTAAGGGTCTTATTTAGTATTGCATTTAATTTCCAAAAATATTTATCACCACCATACGGTACGTTACCATACGTTATGCATTGCATTCGTCCGCATCCGCCATGCAAACTGAGGCACTAAGAGGAGAGCAAATTTTGCAGGAAACCGACACTACAAAGAAAAATAAAACTTGAAGCAAACCCTGCATATAACAAATTTTCACACCGTGTCATGTAGTAGCCTAAAACCTCCTTCCTAAAGACCTGTGACCATCATTGAACTATTAAAAGCTATTGATGAGGATTGATAATTAAAAGCAACACAAGGTTTCATTTTAATTTCAAATCAATGTCTTGCTGTGTTGTTATTTAAATCTCTAAACAAAAAACAAAGAAAATTGTTTAATTAAAAGTAAAAAATCTCTACGAACCTGGAACACGCCGCCAATACGGTTTCCCGGTTTAGGTTAAAAATGAAGATTCTAAGCAAATGTACTTTAATTAGCTTCGATGAATCCATACTAATATTATACATTCTGAAACAAGTCTGTTTGCCGTTCAGTTAGGCAATTTCAATTTAAAAATAATTATGAAGATGCATTGGTTTTTGAGGAAGGACGTAGGCTCCTCTTTCCTGCGATGACCATCGTATATGCGTTCGGATCCATAGGCAAAAGTTAGTATACTATTTGTAAATAAATTCAGAATACAAAAGATACCTTAGTCAGGTATAGACAGATAGAATGACCGGTTTTTGAAGAGCATAACGGTAACGAGATATTAGGCTGTCTTTCCTAAAAATCCAAAGCAATGAAGGTTAAGGGCAATGAGTATTGACTTTGTGGTTGATGTCGGTACAAAATAAACTAGTTAAATAGTAGTAATTTTGTTAATTGAGAACTTAAGCTCAAATTCAATAGTAACTTTAATGTCAATACATAGTTTTGTTTTTTTTTGCCAAAGTGACTAACATACTAAGTTACATGTAGGTATGCTCAGATAAAGAAAAAAGCTTTAATCACGATCTAAATAGCATCGAAGCACTTAAACATATGGTTAACAATCTATTGCAGACCACAGCTGGACATAGGCCTCTCTTATTGCACGTCACTTTGATCGATTTTGGGCTTGTCTTATTCAGCTCCCCCAGTCCTTCTGCGTAAGTCGTCACTCCACCTGGTCACTGTGCATCCCACACTACTTGTGAATAATTCCACAGAGAACCGTCGATTATAGCCCTTTCCATTGCTCGCTGAGAGAATTTGAGGCTTGTGGATCAAACGCAGCGAAAGTGTCCACGTTTCGGCATTTTATGTCATGCTCATGACGGATAGGGTACATTCATTGAAGACTTTCGTCTTTAGGTACTGTCAACAGACAAATTATACCTACACAATTATATACAAAAAAATACAGAACCTTATAGGGACGGTTTTCACCAATTTAATAACAGACCCCTAAAATCACGATCTCTGTAATGCAACAGCCCGCAGCCAAAACTAATATTTTATTTATAATATTGCTCTCCACGTACCTAAAACATAATTAAAACTTTTCAAATGTGCTACTTGAAAAATAACGCAGCTAGACGACCTTGCTTGAATGAACTGTAAAAAGGTCATTCAGGTTGCTATTAAACCTAAAGCAAAGGCTTTAAATTTACTAAACGGTAAATAAATGAAAAACTGTTTTACTCTCGTATTAATAACATTTTCGAATTACTTCAGTATATATTTAATAGTTAGTTTTCTTTATAATTTGTTTTAATTTCAGGTACGAATAGTTTTACATAAACTGTTGTACATGTATCAAAGGTATATAATTTTCATACCTTTAATGTTCATGATGAACTCCGAACATATCTAACCTTCATTCATAATTAATGAAGTCCCAATGTCACGTAGGCTTGAACGCAGAAATCCACAAGATCTATTGCTGTAAAGCCAAAGACTAAAGCTGAATAAACAATATTGTTACTCAACAATACCGCACAAGTCTAATATCCTACGAACACTAAACTAATGCTGGATACAGAATAGAATAGAATAAACTTTATTGTACACTAGTTAATACAATATACATAAAATAACACAATATTAAACAGATTGACAATGTACAAATGGCGCCCTTATCGCTAAAAAGCAATTTCTTACAGGCAACCTTAGGATGAAGAAAAATTGCCGTGAAAAATAAACGAGTTTCGTGGGTAGTTTTGGTACTAAGAGAGAAAATATTAATAAAAGTAAAAGAAAATTAACTAATTTGACTCAAGACGAACAAAATAAAAAAATATTCATACTTCTTCTTAATTTAAGGGTCAGTCCCTTGTCGGTGGAGCAATCGCCACTCCTGTCTATTTTCCGCAATCCGTTTGACATCTTGATAGGCCACGACTCCTACTTTTTCCTTTAGTTGTTGTATGTACGCCAATCTAGGCCTTCCGCGTTTTCTTCTACCTTCTATCTTTCGTACTAGAATGGTTTTAAAAAGGTTGTCGTGTCTTATGAAATGGCCAACCATTTTGCCTCTTCTGTTGTCAACAGTATTCAGAAGTCTCCTTTCTTCATCAACCATTAGTAGGACTTCCTCGTTGGATTTTTTCTCTGTCCAACTGATGTTCATCATCTGCCTCCAGCACCACATTTCAAATGCTGCCAACTTATCTCTGTCTCTTTGAGTCAGCGTCTACGTTTCGCAGCCATAAAGGGCAATGCTCCAAATATAGGTTTTGATGAGCTGTTTTTTTATGTTTATGTTGATACTAAGATAAATAAATTACATATACATATATATATACATACTAAGATATGAACAGATAGATTACATTAAAAATAAATATATCCAACCCATTTTTACGGTTTTTTAAGTATGTTTTTTGCTGGCGCTGCGTTAAGATTGAATAGTTAACATCACGCTTAGACCAAAAGGAGCCGATCATAATTGAAAAGATATTCATACGAAGTTGCGTAGGTAAACCAGTATTGTATATACATAACATTTCTTGTACCGAAGATGTAATTGTATATTAAGAATTGTCTTTCCATTGGTAGTTCCATGCACCATGTTGTTTGTTGCGTTACTAATCGTTACGTGTCATATACAATCACAGATGGTAAGCAACGACGGCGTAGTCAGCACATAGATGGGTGACCGACAGTGGTATGAAACCATTAGCGTCATCATAATTCGAAAGTCATGTTGAGCAGTCCGTCCCGGTTTTTATCAATGTATAACGGCCGTGAAGTTTAGTTGAAGGTCTTCGGGCGGCTTAAAAAGACCCAACGGCAAGATTACATAGCCACCACGTTGTCGAGCCAGTTCCCAACCCGCAGTCAGCTAGCGTGGTAACGTATGGCCTTAACCCTCTCTTAAGAAGAGACCCGGGCCCAGCTGTGGGATATTATGGGTTCATAATGATATTTGCAAGGGACGAAAGAGTTTACGCGACTTTATTGAAAGGAAGGCATATAAGTTAGTGGTAGTTATACAATTAAACCGGTGAAATTATCAGCGGAGTCACTTGTTAGTAACTATTTTCTATTTTCCTCCTCATTGGTGATTGATGACTGTAATCTGACTTCAATCCATTCATGAAAGAATTTGTCAGTACTCCTGACAAATTATTACAAGTAATATAATAAAAAATACATACCAAAAACAATATTAGTATATTCCCTGAAGTCCTCAACTAAACAGTATTATATAAAATGCACTTATGAAAGTAAAATTGAATAAGGCTGTATCATCACGCGGTGTGCCCCTGAGAATTTCATGAATTACATTAACACTATCATATTTTCTTCCCAACACGTAATAAAGAATACACACACACACACATCACTGTGACCTTTTGAACTCCGACTTAACATATGAACAGAAAGTCAGAAAATGTAAATGTGTAACTTAACGATGCATGCTGACGGGAAAAAGTTTATTTTATAGATCTACCTCAAAAATAGGTGAAGGAATTTCAGATGTATTTTTAATCTTTGTTACCGCAGAGGTCTGTTATTTAACGACCGATTTGGAAATTTATTTTTATTATTTTTAAATATATATTCGGCCCTATGTAAATTGGAAGGCATAAAGTTATAAGGGTGGAAAATTAGGAATATAGTTTATTTATACTACGGTATGCATTCAAATATGTGTTTTTTTTAAAAGAAAATTATTACATTGTTTTATCAAGATTTCACCATGTCTGTGTATATAGTACATATAAATGTTTCTGACATTTATTTATTTAGTACATGTGTTTGATAATATTGCGGCTTTTTTAGATCGTGACGTTGAGGATGTAAGCAAGTGTAGGAGAGCCTGTCCAGCAATGGATTGTGATAAGCCTGTCGATAACAATGATAAAAGCCTTCTAGAATATATTTATAGTACACCTATGATGACAAAAATGTCTGTCTCAAACTATTCTTGGTTGACATTCAGATATTTTTAGAAATTTATAAATAAGAATGGACACCGTTTATTAATAATATAAGGAGTTTCTATTTTGATTAAGAAATACGTTTTTACAGTGATCTATTTCAAGGTAAGTACGGTTTCAAGGTATTGTGTAACTTTATATAAAAATAAATGAGAGTACCTGAAATGAGAAGGATATAATTAATTACAGACAATCAAAATGAATTAAAAAATTTTTTGAAGATTCTCTTTTTTTTTGCACAAGTCAGTGGTTGTAGCATTTTTTTTTATATTAAAGCTTGCCAAAATGACTTTGTCTGATGTAAAGCATGAGTAGAATTCAGTATTAGTGGTCACCACCCTCACAAATGCAGTCGAACTAGACCGTTTGTATTGAAATCAGAGTGTCTCCACTAACTTTAATACTACTAACTATAACCGATATACAGCTCACGCTAGTTTGAGAGTCAGAACTTACACTTGAATTGTATCCATCTTTTGTTACAATAAATAATTATTATTATTTAATGATATTTTAAGCTTTAGCAGACAAACTCCCAAATCCAGGAGCGCAAATATACCGGGGTGTAAGAACAGTTATGTAGAGTAAAGGCGAAACTCTTTGATCATTAATGTAGTAAATATGAAATGAGAACAGCCTTCTTAGGTTAATGCCATTAAGTCACGTGATCAAAACAAAATATTAGCCAATGAAACAAGAGAATAGAGAAATATATTAAAGAACAGAAAAGGGGCTAGATTTTATTGTTTTCGGTTGCTTAGTTTTAAGGTCAAATCAGCGTCAACTTCAAATTGGTACGAACATATAAATTCCATTACCATTTTATTATTGAACGTTGTACTACAAAATACAAAACTATCATTTCAAAAATAATATGTAATGCAATGTAATATAAAATGCAATGAACACGGCCAGTGCAATTTAATTTACACAATAAGTACGTTAGGAGTACGTTAATTGCCGTAAACTTTATAAAACACTAGCTGAATCCCGCGGTGTTACCCGCGATTATTAAAATTGCGACTATAATTTGAGATTTAAACTATCCTATCTCTCAAGTTAGATCGAACTGCACATGGTGTGCGAATTTTATTATAATCGGTTAAGTGGTTTAGAAGTCCATTGAGGACAAACATTGTGACACGAGATTTACATATATTACTAGCTGACCCGGCGAACTTCGTACCGCCTTAGAATATTAATACACAATAATTAGCAATAAATTAAAATTGCGACTATAATTTGAAATTTAAACTATCCTATCTCTCAAGTTAGATCGAACTGCACATGGTGTGCGAATTTTATTATAATCGGTTAAGTGGTTTAGAAGTCCATTGAGGACAAACATTGTGACACGAGATTTATATATGGGTATTTCTACGTTAAGAGGTACTATCGACGGCCACATGAAAAAATCATACATAATTTGCAAATTTGCAGAAACATTAATCATATTTAATAATAAGTAAAGTATACTTTTTAACCAATGAATTACAATATCTACATTAGCTTAGTTTAGTCATAATTTCATGTTTACCTAGAAAAAAGTATCTACCCTGGCCTGTCCCTTTACTGTTTTGTAACAAACACTTCAAAATTTAACATATTAGGATTTCATTAAACATCTATGCGTTATTTATTACATAAAGTAGTATAAATGACAATGATGAATTTTAAAAAAAAATGTGAAATTACTTTAATTTTCTATTTTAAAAAAATTATCAGTTTTTGTCCCTCATATATTAAGTCTCCTCCCCTGCCTATTTTTCATCCAATATAAATGCCGGTAAAATACATTGGCGCTACAAATTTTAATAGGCAGAGCATTGGTTTTAAAGTAAAGTTAGCAGTAAACGTCGCGATCGTCATTCGCGAGCTCTCATTGGCCGAAACATCGACCGCGAAACTCAATTCACTAGGACGTGTCAGTGATTGCAGTATCTCCACTGGTAAGTTTTATTTACTTGTTATTTACATTTAAAGTTTGTTTGTAATATTTATTTACTTTAATTAAGGCTTAGTTTACCGTGTTAGTTTGTTTTTTTGTTTCAACATAGTTTATCCTGAATAATCTTAGTTTTTTCATGAAAATGTCTCTTCCCTGCCGTATTTCCCCTGCTTCATAAGATGCCAGGGTAGAGACTTTATGTCCAGGGTAGATAAGTAAGTGAGATATTGCTGCTTTCTTAGTATTCATATATTTTTATTAGTATATAAATTTTGTTTTACGCTAACTTTATACTATGTAGCAATTATTTAATTGTATTTTCGAAATGTTTAAATAAGCCGTCTCATTTTTTTAGATCATGCCTTCTCAAAAAAAAAAACTAACTCGTGAAAAATGTCTTGGAAAAAGCGTCAGGCAGAACTATTGAGATACCAACGCATAAAAATGATCCCAAAAAGTATTCTCTACAGAAGGAAAAGGTTACGCGTTAACGCGTTACTTAATTCACCAAAATCAAGAGATACCGTCCAGAAAAACTTATTGTGTGGAAAAGTTATTTCTCAAAAATTAAAAGATAATTTTTCGTATCTTTCGACTCAAAAACAGAAAAGGCTGTGTCAGAGAATGGGAAGTGGAAAACTGTTTCAAAATACCGAGTGTTAGAAGAATAAAAGCTATTAAAACCTATTCAGAAAAGAAAAACTAAATTGACTTTAATAGAAACAAAGAGAAACACGAGAAAGAAATAGATAACTTTGAGAAAAACGATTAAAATTTTCACGTAAGAAAATTCAAACAGTAGAGTGTGTGCTGGTAAAAAAAGATGTAGTAACAAAACAAGAAGTAAGAAAACAAAAGCGAGTTATGTTGAACACCTTAACAAACTTATGCAAGCTTTTTATGGAAAAAACAAAGATAATAAAGATATTTCTTACATGGGTCCAGGTTATTGAAAATTTACCAGCGCCAAAATTTAAAATGAAACGGCATAGGATTATTAACGTATTAACGTCTTTGAAAAAGCGTGATCTCAATTGTCATATTTTTTATCTTAATATTTATAAGTAGAAGTTCTTGTTTAAGTTGAATCTTTTGCATTCACAGCGTTGAATCTCATATTTCCCTTATTTTTTTTATTAAAGACAGTATTCAAGTTAAGTAGTAGTAAGTTAGTTTTTAATTTTCCATCGGAGTGGTGTGCAATGGGAGAGGCCTATGTCCAGCAGTGAACTGAGATAGGCTGATGATGATGAAGTTAGTTTATTTTATTTTAGAAAAAGATGTTACTTTTGTGATTTTCGCAAGCAGATAATAATTATTTTTGGTTTCTAAGTTTAATTCCTAATACAAGTTACAAAAAAAAGACTATTTGAAAATCCAAGTCTGAATTTCTATATTATTTATAAAATAAACTATCATAATTAGTGACTAATTAAAGTTGATTCTTACGACATTAAGGTTTTCTTTCAATCTATCTTGCCCCTGTAAGTAAGGTATCCTGCCCTGGCCTTCATGTCTCTACCCTGTCTAGATTATCTTCCCTGATCCTTTAAAATACTAGTAAAAGTAGATTGATTAACTGGCCATTCATCTACAGCATACAAAATACGTGATTACACAGTATAATGTAGGAAAATAAATAAATTATTAATATTTTTTATGGGGACAACCTGCCTTACATCAGAGGACCTCTTAACGTAGAATAACCCATATATTACTAGCTGACCCGGCGAACTTCGTACCGCCTTAGAATATTAATACACAATAATTAGCAATAAATTAAAATTGCGACTATAATTTGAAATTTAAACTATCCTATCTCTCAAGTTAGATCGAACTGCACATGGTGTGCGAATTTTATTATAATCGGTTAAGTGGTTTAGAAGTCCATTGAGGACAAACATTGTGACACGAGATTTATATATATAAGATTCATTTATTTTAAGAATATGACTTTGTTTACTTCTGTTGCACTTCACTTGCACGCCACTTAGTTTGATTCTCGGCAGGTACTAGTTTTTATTTGTAGGTATATACACTACTTTAATTTCCTTTTCTTTCCATCCCATTTTTATTGTCTGTAAGAGATTGCTTCTTACAGACAACAAAAATGAGAGCGATAAGGCTTTCACTTGTACTTCTAAGGAAGTGAAACAAGTGATAGCCTTATCGCTCTCATTTTTGTTGCCTGTAAGTCAGACTAATTAATCTGGTGTACACTAAAGAGATGTACATATTATTACTTCACCC
The DNA here is from genome assembly GCA_932526445.1 of Phragmatobia fuliginosa. NCBI lineage: Eukaryota > Metazoa > Arthropoda > Insecta > Lepidoptera > Erebidae > Phragmatobia > Phragmatobia fuliginosa. The sequence continues at coordinate 7,394,267 of OW052063.1, read as the reverse complement.
AGATATGTGTTTTTTGTTGTTCCAAAAACAATATTAATATTTTTTATTTGTATGGATCTATGCGTTTTTCTTCTTACAGAAATTTCATGTAACGTGAATAATCAGAATGTATGTAGTATAAAATATTATTGACGACAACTTCTCACATTGCGCACAGGGACCTTTTGAATATTGCATTTTTAAAACAAGATCAACTTAGTAATACACAGTTAAGGACGAAAATAGATTCAAGAATATTATTAGGTTGTGTCGTCACGGATCTCATTTGTTATCTGGAGCAGGAGATTGCGCATTTCAGGTTTAGGAGCGTGGCAGATTTTTATTGTTGAGGAAATTCTATTGGCTGTTACTGTCCTACTACGCGTTATTTATGCTCTTATACGTTTTTGGCCACTTAATGTTAACTACTTATCAGTTTATTTAGCCATTTATTTACTCTACTAGCACTTAAATAATGATATACTAGTGTCATTTATTATTTTATTGATTCACAAAATTGAAAACGTAATAAAGTGTTCATACTTGTACATAAAACTAAAATACCGTCGTTGTAAAAAGTTCGTAAAAATGAATAGTCTATTTAAAAGTTATTTGACAAAAATACACTTACATTATGTCCAACATCCATCGGAGCCAGGAGAGGCAGATCACGCCTTCTCGGTTTCCTCCACATTAGAATTAATGCAGCAATCAAAAGCACTGTTCCTGCACCGATCACAGCCCCCAAAGCAGCACTCCAAACATTTCCGTGCACTTCCCACCCCCCGGGTTGGCTAGCCATCCTCGCTTCAGGAACAACAGCATCAACAGTTTTAGTTGTAGAATCCATATCAATGTTTTTCTCTATATTGTTCAATATGTACTCCCATGTCGATCCGTGCCCGCGCCTCTCTGCCCATGGCTTATCTGTTGATAACGAAATTAGCTACGTATAATAGTAACATCGATCCATGGTGAGGTATGGTGTATGTACTTCATGTTTAATGGAAAATTACGTATGTTATGAATCTATAGAGTCGTATGTGTGTGTTGATTTGTGTTATTTGATCGCTCTGGAAAGAACGAGCGTTAGAAAGACAATTTCTTCAAGGCCTATGCGTGTGTGGGTATATGTAAGTGTGGGTTTATATTACACAATTATACCTACACACGTGTTTAAGATCTAATTGTTCCAATATTTCTTAAATTTCTATAATATAACTGAAATATCAAATGAATGAACACTGAAATACAATTACATTACGAAAACCAGTTTCTAATAAGATTATTTGAGGATTGTGTACTTCTAAAGATTCTATAGTTCAAGCTTACACACATACGTATAAAGGTTATAATAAATAAGAAACCATTTGGACGCAACTACAATACACAGAAATATAAAAGGAATTCCTGAAATCAAACTCGTGTTTCGTCAATGTGAAATGAGTCCATTACATTATGTAGATACCGAACTAAATTCATGCGTCACTTATGATGCCATTTACGCACGAAATGCTTTTCAGTTTTATTATTCGCATTCCTATTAATACGTGTAATAAAAAAAAACGGTTAAGTTAAATAAGAAATTCAAAACTTATAATAAAAAAATTGGTGTAAACTAAAAAAAAAAAATATCAAAAAGTATTTATTACTTTAAAAAAAAAGAAAACTTACCCATAAGTGAAGTGTATGTAAGTTGTTTTGCAATGCAACTTGTTCGATATTCAACTGGTTAGACACGTGCGTAGGGCGGGCGGGCGCGCGCGACTGGCCGGCGGCAGCTCTTCTTATCATTATAGTGACTTGTTTACCCCGACAGGACGCCGTGATCTGTGTCGCGATGTTGACTTTATTGCGCCAAAGTAATCGCAGACAGTTGAGCACGACGCATCTTACATACATCACCATATTTTAGCTTCAAGTAAATTGTGTTTACTGCGAAATACACAGTGAAGACCTGACTTCAAATTTTCTTACATAAATTATATAAGTTGACTTTCTATACAAATAAATAAGTTCGGAATATCTGTTTGTAATATCAAAAGAAATTCATATGAAAGTAAAAAGGATTTTTTTTGAAAATTGTCCGTCTTTTTGTTCAAGGTAATTCATGACACAGACCAACTTTGACGGAGCTTCCTTTGGCAGATAGCAGTAGACTAAGAAGTAGCTTTTTTTTTAGATTACCTTCGCTCCAGGGCGTTACCCACAATTTACAACAATAACCGCGGGTAACACCGCGAAATTTGGCTAGTTACACGCTTTATATTAGCTTCACCTGTTTGTTTGTTTGTAACCGACTCCTTTGGATGCGATTTTGACCCACTTTAAACGGCCAGATTTCGTTGAAACTTTGTAGATTTATCAAGGACCGATGACAATACACTAATTTGAAATACAAACTAAAAAAAAAAGTTTAAACAAATTAGTCTTTTTTAGTCTAAAAAAATATATTATAGTTTTAAAAAACTAAACAAACACGCTTTTAATCTAAAAAGTAGTAAATAATTTTAAAGTAGCAAAGCGTGGGGCGACGTTATTGAAATATTTTCAGAAAGTAGAAAGTAGTTACATTTTATTTTAAGAACCGATTTATTTTTGCAAACCATAAAAAATAATACAATACCAACCTTAGAGCTATTTATATCTAGATATGTATATGCTTTCAAAAATATCTTTGCGTTTTTTTCTCTACATCTTTTACAAAAATATTGCATTTCGCAAAAAAAACAAGGCTTATGAAAAAGGTATAAAAATAGCAAACAATTCGCTAATTTAATGTTTATGACTTCTCATTAATCTTTCACCTTGAACACGAAATACGACACTTATCTATAGACATAGCAGACGTTAATGGCAATGTCAGACTAAAAACAGTGTGATCCGATTCGTTTCGACAGTAAGTAAAGTAGCGAACAAGTAAGGTCTTTTGTTTTAATTTAAGCCTACCAAAGTGACTCTATGGAAAGAATAGAATCAAAGAGTAGAGGGCACTATCCTTATTGAGAGTACAGATAATGCACCGTGGTGACCCATACTATGGTAGCTTAGATGCTTTTGCATCATTGGGCATCATCATCTATTCCTAGTAAACATTAATAACATTTTTGTATGATCAATTTCTGAACATCTAATATACCTTCTCTACACGTTTCGATAGTTATAGAATATATTATAAGGCTTACCGTGTAAAAGGCTCTCGCGGAACTTCCTCAAGCACGATGAACAAGAAATTAACTTAAAAGAACTTGTTAAAGGAGTTTGTGAGATACTCCAATACTCAAACAATGATGTTGACGGCTGCCAGTCTCAATCGAGACCAGCCAATAATGCAGGAGATATTATAAAGTACAAAAGTGTGTTCAAACACAGGTGCGCTATCTGTTCTCTCACTCTTATAATCTTATGAAATTAAATAATTTCCATCAGGCAGAGTAGAGTCACTTTGGCAGGCTTAAATATAAAAAAAAAAAAAAAAAAAAAAAAATTTATATTACCAGGGTTTAGGTAATTTTAACAGCTCTGACTGACGTCACTCAAGGATTTTTTTGTTATTTTTATTTCATTCATTATAAATATTGGAACAAAAAATAGATACAAGTTAGATTATAGATAGATAAAAATGTGTACATCAAATTTATAAACATGTAACCCACACCATTCACAGGATAAAAAAGAAAAAGGAGACCTACAATTCAAACGTCATAAGTTATATTCAAGGCTTGAGGTATGCCTTTTACACGGGTTGGCAGTGGAGTTTTGACTATGGACGAGAATTCCCTAATTTAGTAATGTATGTGTATGTAATTTAGTTGTTATTTTTGGAATTCAAATTATTTTCTTTCGGAAATAAAGGTAAAAGGACTCAGCTGTAATGCCACGTTCAATCCATGGCCTAAGTTAAAAACATGACGGTAATTTATATTTTTCTTATTGTGCATAAAATACATGCAAATTATTAAGAACGACCAAATCAAAATTCTTTAAGGTCTTCAAGTGTATTTTGATAATTTTAGTTACCTACATTATTTTGTGTGTAGCATCCTACACACAATATAAGGCAAGCAGGAGTTGGATGGGAAAGAAAAGGATCAAACCCAGTGGCGTGCAATTGGAGATGCATCTGGCCAGTAATATATATAGAGTTTAAAGTAATAAAGTACATAGTTACATGGCAAGAAGGAGACCAAAAGAAAAGGTGGATGGATTGCGTGAAAGAAGATATGACTAGGAAGGTAGTTAACAGTGAAATGACGAGTGATAGAGTAGAATGGAAGGATAAAACATACGTCGACCCCAAATAAAATTGGAATAAGGGCAGGCAGATGATGATGAAACTAATAAAGTACATCTAAAAAGTGCAGCAGGTTATTTAAAAAGTAATACGATAATACAAATAATCTTCAAAATAATAAAAGCTGAAAGACGCTGAAAAGACGTTGATGATGTTATAATCACCAAAAATGATTGGTTTTAACATGATTAAAATATATCTATAGGAAAAAACGTGTCACGGTCGGATTCTGCACTTGACAAGCATCGGGAAGGGTAAATTTTATTATAAAATTATTTTGTATACCTACGTAAATTTATAAGACTACTAATATAAGAATGTATAAGACTACGTGACACGTAGTCAGTAAAATAACATCATCTAAGATGGTTTATGCTTTTACCACATCCAGTCTGGTAATTTGATTGAACCTTGGCATTTCCAGCAACGATTAATTGCTCTAAATGGTACGGGGCACTAGTTACAGCCGTGTGAACTGAAACGAAATCTAAAGATACTTATCGAAGTACTAGGTAGTACAGCCACATTGATTTTAGTACGAATGGGAAAGCTCTATCATCACACAGAAAAACAACCTAAAATGACAGTATTCATGGCTGCCATGGTGGTGCAATGGTAGCATATGCGACTGATGGGCTTGAGGTCTCGGGTTCAATTCCCGTGCCGGACCAAATGTTTGTGTGAACCACAAATATTTGTTTCGGAGTCTGGGTGTTTTTCTATGTAAAATATGTTTATGTATTTATATCAGTTATTTCGTACCCATAATGCAAGATCTGCTTAGTTTGGGACTAGATGACGTTGTGTGTAACTAGGCAAAGTGTGGGTCACCATGCTGCATTGTATGTACTGACATTAATGGTGGCGACCATACTCCTGACAGACTAAAATATAAAAAGTTCTGTAGGTAGTAGAGCCACGCTGGTTTCAGCACGAATGGGCCGGCTCGACCCGGCCAGTACTACCCTCACACAGAAGACCATCCTAATAATGACAGCATTACTGCTGTCGTATTTCGTTGGTGAGTGTGAGACCGGAGGCCCAATCATTCTGCATCATTCTCCCGCCCTTCGAAGGCCGGGAGAATGATGCAGAATAATCTAACCAGGCTGCCATGGTAAGGGTCACCATGCTACATTGCCTACCCTCACAATAAGCATGGTGACCCCTACTCCTGGATTCTACTCATGCTTTCCATCAGGCAGAGTAGAGTCACTTTGGCAGGCTTAAATATAAAAAAAAAAAATATATATATATATAAAGATTATAATTATTACGTTATCTGCTAGATCGATTAGCACATACTTTGTAAGTAGCGAGAGTTGCCTTTATAAGATAAATAAAATTGATATTTTTTATTTTATAACTCTTTAACCAGTTTAGCTAAACTAGCTAAAGAGTTTTACTGCAGTATGGAAAGTCAATAAATTATATTTTTATTTTGAATATTTTGAGAAAAAGAAAGAAATTTATTCCAAGTTTAACCGACTTATTCAAACAACCTTTTTGTAAATTAATTGTGTTGCCAATAAAAATCCAAAGCCAAGATTACGTATCCACAACGTGTCTTACCTGTTGCCAGTCCCAAATCCAAACTTGGCCAGCGTGGGGACGTATGGCCTTAACCCTCTCTTGAGTGTTTTGTTTTTCATAATTTATTAAAGCACACACGTTAATAATAAAGAAATATAATTAAATGCTTTTTGAATCATTATAGTGAAGCATCATATTACATAATTAACAATATACATCGGGTTATTGTACTCAGGATTTCTTTTCTACATTCAAAACAATACGTTGATGGATATACACATCAACTCTATGTTGTATAGAATCATGCGTAGGGGTGGTCTGGAATAGGTTGAGTGGCTATTCATGACACGAACCCCTTATGTCGTGATTTCTGTTATTTAGCCATATTATGAACTGCGAACGTGTAAGCATTATATTTAGTTATCCACTTGTCAGTCCTGATAATATTTTGGACTTGAAGAAAGAACTTGTTATTCCATGTTTTCTTAGCTTTGCTTAGTTGTAGTATCCTAACTTAAAATTGATTGTAGTTTAAGTAGGTCTATAATTTAGAAAATAGGTGGTGGAAAGGGAAATCTGTACTTGGTTATAGTAAACCTTTCGAAATGGTTTCACGAGTCCTAAAGATTGTTTAGTCCTAAAGAATATTTGTTTCTGACTCATAATAAACAAATGTATAAATATATAAATAAGTAGTTAGTAAAGACATTGTTCACGCGTATAACCAACCCCGTAAACACCACGTAAATATTGTAACCAATCAGACCAACAGGGGATGACGTGATACAGCGTCGTTCCCATTGGTCGAATTAATGTTCCCTACCTCCCTACTTTCCTCGAATTATGTACAATTAATTTATTCGCAATACAGACTTCATCTAACTTTTCTACTGAACACTTGTTTTATTTAATCACCTAAAAACGCAAACCTAAGTTCAGCACACGGGCTACCAAGAACCCTAAACTTAATTCAAGTGCCGACACAAGCCGGTACATGTGGTCCTTCTACGCCAAATCAATCGAATCAGCATCCTGTGGATCTCCTGGTTGTACCTGCTGCTGCTGAACCAAAACGCATACATCTTGAGCGAAGTCAACTGGAGGCTAAGCGCGCATTGGACGAGAGCTGGATTGGCTGTTCATCGCAAGTCATACGCAATCTGGTGAGACCAACCATCCTCTCTTCCCCAATCACCTCCTAGTTCTCTTTGTGATACCTGTACCTAACCTGATTTCAGTTAGATTTGCCGCATCGGAGTCTCGAACTGCTTAAATCATCTAGTCACGTGGCTGGTGATATTACGGCTACACGTCGTTCAAGCTTTCCAACTGTAAGTACTCCTATTCTTACTACCCACCAAAATGACGACGGAAAGTGCTAAGTTAGGCGATAAATCTCCTCTCGTGTTAGATATCAACAATGCTACAAGTAAGTCACGCGATAGGTCTCCTAATATAGGGTGTGCCGATCCTACGGCACTTCGTGACCTAGTGAGAAAACGCGGCGTCATAAAAGGTAGGCTTACCAAGTTTTCCAACTACTTAGATACGTTGGAAGACAGTGGTAATTCAATCTCGTCTCGAGATCGCATAGACTTAAAATTACGCATCAAAGGCGTCACTAGTTTGTGTAACGAATTTAACGCGATTCAAACCAAAATTGAAGAAATCGTTTCCGATAGTGAGATACCTGACCAACTAGATAACAGAGAATCATTCGAAACCTCATACTACAGCCTCATAGCCCGCGCGGAAGACATGCTAACCGATGACGAGGTCACTGACGGTACCAGCAACTATCTCTGTAGCGAACAATCGCAGTCGGTTAAACTTCCAACAATTTCACTACCCACTTTTGACGGATCGTATGATCACTGGCTGGAGTTTAGGGACACTTTTTTATCCCTAGTACATAATTCTAAACGCATCAGTAATATACAAAAGTTCCACTATTTAAAATCGTCTCTAAAAGGCACCGCCGAATTAGTCATTAATTCTGTAGAATTCTCTTCTGATAATTATCAAGTCGCATGGGAATTATTGCTAAATAGATTTAATAATAATAGACTTTTAGTGCACAATCACGTAAAGGCTTTGTTTAATATAAACGCATTAACAAAAGAATCGCCGTCTAGCATTAGAAATCTTATTGACGTTATATTAAAAAACTTACGCGCATTGAATTTACTTGGCGAACCTACCGACTCGTGGGATACGCTTGTGAATTATTTAATCGTTTTGAAGTTAGATAGGACAACGGAACGCGAATGGGAGACGCGTAAATGCACACTAACATCGGGCGAGAATAATTCTAAACGCATAATCAAAGTACACGAATTGATTAGCTTCCTTAAAGACAGGGCGGATGTGTTGGAATCGTTGCATCTGTCACATAATAAACCACAAATACAAATTGAAAATAAAAACCACTATTCACACAACACATCTACCTGTAATGTGTCGACACATAAGTCCAACGATAGCCGTTCGTCTCGCTACAAAAGGACGTGCTTAAAATGTAACGCGAATCACCAACTTTATTCTTGTCAGAAGTTCATTGATAGTGACTTAAGTTCAAAGCTAAATTTAATTCGCGAGAACAAACTATGTGAGAATTGTTTACGTTCGGGTCACACTCCTAATAAATGCGCGTTTGGGCCGTGTCGTAAATGTAATCGCAAACATAATTCATTAATTCATAATGAAAGCGGCGAGAGTTTAGTTACGTTGCATTCCAATAATACGACTGGCGGCCTAGCGAGGAGTGAAGTCGTGGGCGCATCGATGACACCCTCCGGCCCCGCCGCCTCAACCGTCGCGGACTCACGCCCTATTCAAGTAAGCAACGCACAAATGCATAATAATTCTATAGATATGCACTCAGTTCTATTATCCACAGCTATCGTAGAAGTGCCTGACGATCACGGTGTTTATCATCGGGCACACGCACTACTTGATAGTGGCAGTCAGCGGTGTTTTATAACAAAATCCTTTTGTAAATTAATTAACGTTCCTGTGATAAATTCTTCTTATGTAATTAAGGGGGTAGGCGATTCGGTGATACAATGTTCGGAGACTTGTGACATCGAAATTAAATCGCGATTTGATAATACGTTCCGAACACGCATTAATTGTTTTGTATTATCACAGATAACGTCTATATTGCCGGCCTTATGTCCACTAAACGCACAATTCTTGATTCCAAACAATGTAAGTCTTGCGGATCCACAGTTTTTGGAATTAAAAAATATAGACATTTTAATAGGCGCAGATAGGTTTTGGGACTTATTATTAGAAGGCAGAATGAGACTGTCCAGCGGTCCCTACCTACAAAATACTAAGCTGGGCTGGATTATCTCTGGCTTAGTTAGTAATAATACGCAAAATGAGAGGCGCGTTCATTGTAACTTTAGTAGTTCTATAGATTCGCAACTTCGCTTGTTTTGGGAGGTCGAAGAGCTTCCTAAGGTTAGGGATACGCGGACTCAGGAAGAGCGTGCATGTGAAGATCATTTTCTTCGTACTACTACGCGCAATAGTGAAGGAAGGTTTTGTGTACGCATTCCATTTAAGGAGTCACCTGATCTTCTAGGCGAATCATATACGCAAGCTGAACGACGCTTCCTTGCATTGGAGAAACGTTTACAACGTTCTCCTGACTATAAATTATTATATACGCAATTTATGCAGGAATACCTGTACTTAGGTCATATGAGTCCGGTGGACTCTTATAGTCATCCGTGCTACTTCATGCCGCATCACGGCGTATTTAGAGAACATAGCACTACAACTAAGCTGCGTGTCGTCTTCGACGCAAGCGCAGCATCGTCTTCCGGCATGTCTCTCAACAACCTACAACTTGTCGGACCTCCTATACAAGGTGATTTAATAGCCATTCTTCTCCGCTTTAGACAGCACAAATTTGTTGCCTGCGCTGACGTCGAAAAAATGTTTCGAAATTGTTTAGTAGCCGAAGATCAGCGCCGGTTTCAAATGATTTTATGGCGTGAGGATCCATCGAAACCTCTGCGGATTTATCAATTAAACACCGTTACATATGGTACCGCGTCCGCGCCTTTCCTTAGTGTGAGATGCTTAAAACAGTTGGGAGTTGAGTCTTCCAACCCTGAGGTTCAACGAGCTATTTTAGAGGACATATATGTCGACGATTTTTTGTCTGGTAGTAACGATAAAACGATATTAATACAGCTATGCACTGATATAAAAAATACATTACAGTCTGGGTGTTTTTCCCTTCGAAAATGGGTTTACAATTTTCCATATAATAATGACCAAACCGACTATTCAAAAGAAATTAAATCCAACGAAAATATCAGCTCTAAAACGTTAGGACTAGGCTGGAACAATGTTCGCGACGTATTTTATTTTAATACACAGTGTCATAATAACAATGCGTTGGTAACTAAAAGGGTTATTTTGTCTACCATTTCACAAATTTTCGACCCTCTGGGCTTGCTAAGCCCTACGATTATTCTCGCCAAGGTGTTGTTACAACAATTATTTCTTCTTAAAATAGGTTGGGATGACACGGTTCCATCTGGCGTCGCGCGAACCTGGAACCGGTTTGTTATCTCTCTACAAGCGCTCAAAACAATAAACGTTCCTCGGCACGTTATAGGCAGCGAACCTATGTATATGAAGTTGCATGTTTTTAGTGACGCATCGCAGACGGCCTACGGCGCTTGCATTTATGTGCGCACTATAAATATAGATAATACAATTACCGTAAGATTGTTGTTTTCTAAGTCTCGCGTCGCTCCATTGAAACCACTAAGCGTACCGAGACTAGAACTTTGCGGTGCACTGGTGGGTGCTAGGGTACTCGAGAAGGTACGCAGTGCTTTACGTTGTGAGTTCAGAAACACAGTATATTGGAATGACTCAACCATCGTGTTAGGCTGGTTTCGCATGTCTCCAAACAAACTTAAAACGTTTGTTCAAAATAGGACGGTGGAGATTCATGAGCTCACACAAGATGTACTTTGGCGCCACGTGAGTGGCAAAGATAATCCTGCCTTTTCATTCATAAAATGCGGAGTGGATTACTGCGGGCCAGTCTTCATACTGAATCGTAAGGGTAGGGGGGCTAAAACATCGAAAGCGTACATTTGTTTGTTCGTATGCTTTGTGACGCGTGCAATACATTTGGAACTCGTCAGTGATCTCACTAGTGAAGCATATTTATTGGCACTTAAACGTTTTATTTTTCGGCGCGGTAAACCTAAAGAAATATATTCCGACAATGGGCGTAATTTTGTAGGGTTGATGAACGATTTCTCTGACTTTTTACGTAGGTGCGATTCTGAAATCAAAGATTACGCGATTAGTCAACGAATTGACTTTAAATTTATTCCGCCTTGTTCGCCTCATTTTGGTGGTTTGTGGGAGGCAGGAGTAAAATCTTGCAAGTTCCATCTTCGCAGAGTGGTAGGAAATGCACACCTTACCTTTGAGGAGTTTGGTACAGTGCTATCACAAATAGAAGCAGTTCTAAATTCCCGACCACTTTCTCCGCTTTCTTCGGACCCCCGAGACCTTTCTCCCCTCACTCCCGCTCACTTCCTGGTTGGTCGATCGCTGACTGCACCAGTTTGTGACGACGTCAGCAACATTCCCGAGCATACGCTGAAGAGATATCAAAAGGTGGAGCAAATTCGCCAACATTTTTGGGCTCGTTGGTCCAAGGAATATGTGTCTGAGTTGCAGGTGCGAACAAAGTGGACGGAGAACAAAACGGAGTTGAAGGACAACTCACTTGTCCTTATTAAGGACAGCAACCTTCCGCCTTTGAAATGGTCAATGGGTCGAGTACTTCGTTCCATCCCAGGAAAGGATGGAATTTCAAGAGTCGCAGACATCAGGACGGCTTCAGGTGTTGTTCGACGGGCCTTTGCCAAGATCTGTCCTCTCTTCGATGATGACCACGAGGGGAAGTGAAGCTGCTGCACGCTTTATTTTGAAAGCGCCTGCTTTCAAGGCCGGGGGCATGTTCACGCGTATAACCAACCCCGTAAACACCACGTAAATATTGTAACCAATCAGACCAACAGGGGATGACGTGATACAGCGTCGTTCCCATTGGTCGAATTAATGTTCCCTACCTCCCTACTTTCCTCGAATTATGTACAATTAATTTATTCGCAATACAGACTTCATCTAACTTTTCTACTGAACACTTGTTTTATTTAATCACCTAAAAACGCAAACCTAAGTTCAGCACACGGGCTACCAAGAACCCTAAACTTAATTCAAGTGCCGACACAAGCCGGTACAGACATAACAACAGTGTATACGGTACATATCCCTACTTCCCTACTAATATTATAAATGCGATAGTAACTCTCTCTGTCTATCTGTTACGCTTTCACGCCTAAACACCTGAACCAACACCTGAACCGATTTTGATGAAATTGGGTATAAAGATAGAACTGAACTTGGGAAAGGACATAGGATACTTTTTATTATTACTTTTTTCATTTATTTTTTAAGGTAATATGTTGGGGTGCACGAGGAGCCTCCCCGAGCGACGTAAAAAAGAGAACAAGAGTCCCGACGTCCGGCGCACCCTGGACACCTAACACTTGGTATCGCAGAGTTTAGGTGACAAATCCTCTCACCACAATTGATCAACACAAGGCCAAACGCTATCCGCGTCGCCGAGCACTAGGCCAAAACCGTAAAGTGTTGCCATTGATACGATAGGAAGAAGAAGGTAATATGTTGTGCGATATAACCGAATTGCTAAAAGCTAGTAAAAAATAAAAATATTCTTTTTTGGATTTAAAGATATTTTGCCAACGCTTTTTTGTAACAAACTATGCTATCTTATTATATTAATATTCACTACTGCTAAGTATCCTTTAACTCGCCTAGCTTTATAGATCTGCTCTAAAGCTAAAATAACTGAAGCTAAAGCAACTTTTAAAAGCTACAGTCCTCGGACCGCAAATCACTGGGATACCTAATAGCCTTTATGAAAGTCGACGCATATCTCAAGTCAGTTGCTTAATATATACATATAGTCGTACTGTTCGGATTTAATAAAGCTGGAATAGGTAGTCTGCAGTAAACTTGTTTAGCATATTTTCAGCTACAATTTATTTCATTTAGTTGGTTATTTTAGAATTGATATTCTCTCGAGTATAGTGTTTAATTTAACTTCATTCAGTCAGTCACGGGTGTCAAAACGTAAACTAGGCAGTACCTGTACCATGGTAAAGCTGCTGATAAATATGCCTATATACTTCTAAATACACACAGATATCGAGATAGCACAAATGTTGAAGCTAGTCACACAATTATTTTTCCTGGATGGGAACAGAGCCCACGACGAATACAAAATTATTTTTTTGTAATAGAAAAGAAACGAGTAGACTTGGTGTGCATGTAACTGCCAATGCAATTGAATACCCCTGGCCAAATTTACATTCTACAAACGTTATGGTAATTAAAAAGTTCAGATTGGCGTTCTATCTTTGATTATATACATGTGCTAGCTGATGCCCGCGGCTCCGTTCGCGTCCTAGGGGTATGAAAAATAATAGCAGCTGATTCTCAGACTTACTGAATATGCATAAAAAAATTCATAAGAATCGGTCAAGCCGTTTCGTAGGAGTATGGGAACGAACATTGTGACACGAGAATTTTGTATATAAGAAGATAAAATATAATCAAGGTATTCTATGAGTCATAACTCATAACACAGTTCTATTCTGGTAAAAATGTTACTAATCTCCTCCGAAACGGCTGGACCGATTTGTATGAAATTTAGTGTGCATATCGTGTAGGTCTGAGAATCGGCCAACATCTATTTTTCATATATCTAAGACGCTAAGGAGCCGCGGGCAACAGCTGCGTAGTTATAAACATCTATCAATCTTATAGTTTTCTGATTTACGTTATCTGTCATAAATTATTAAGTAACAATCATGTCTTTTCTTCGCCTTTTCGAAAATATCAAGTAAATAATTCTAACAAATATAAATTAATGTACTAAAAAGCTTGGAAGGTCATCAGTGCTTAATGTTGACTGATAGGTTCCGTATCTTTATTTATCAGAGGCTGCGAGACTCACGGCCAGAATTCTTAATAGAGGGTAGCTGATAGTATTTGCATAATCTGGAAATTGACGCTGATGGGATTAATATTCATAGAATTTGAAATGCATTTTAAATTAAATGTGTAATAAGAGGTGATATAGTATGTTTTGTTTAACTCTTAAACTAACAAAGTTGTCTTAGCCGTAATCGTTTTCCTTTTAAGTTTCACATGGACTAGGTCATAGATCTAGATCGTTAGATGGGCCGCTCCATATTAAAAGGCGCCCAATTTATATCATCACTCAAAGAAGTGCGCGCACTACTTTTGTCTTAGTACCCGACAATTGCATGCTGTGAATGGACGCGGACTAAAAAAAATATTTTAAGTTTTTTTCGTGTTTCAATATTTTAGTATGCCTTCGTGTTCATTTTGGAAGTGTAAAAATACAACCCGAAACACAAATAAAGAAAAAGGTGTTACTTTTCATGCGTAAGTATTTGTAAACAATTTATTTTGATTTATTTAAAACACACGTCTCGAGCGGTTTAGCGGGACGAAGGAGAGGCGTGAGGGGTGGAGAAGCGGCCGGCTGCCAAAGATTATATACTAAACAGAACAGTTACAGTTCTGAAGGTAACGATCTCTATATGGCACTGTTTCTTTTTATGAAACTGGAATTGAATACTTTAATATCTACTATAAAATAGCAATGACGTAATAACTTTCATTATGATTGACTTTTGTTCCTATTTTCTTCAATCTTTAGTTTAAATGTACCTATATCAAATGTATCATTAGATTTTTATACAGTACAGGGATCTTTTATAGTCCGAGAGTTGGCTACAAATTATGCTATCATATTTTTGTTAATTTTAGTTTCCCTCGAGATCCGCGAGTTAAAGAGAAATGGATTGAAATAATTCAACTAGAACGGAAGGAGGATGACTGGCTATCGAGCAATTTTAGTAAAGTATGCTCTGATCATTTCACACAAAATGACATCTTTGTTACGAAATAATTTAATAAATTGGTGCTTTTTGACGGACTTTAATTTAATTAATGTTTATGTGATTAAGTAACTGTGCATAATAACTTCTCATAGATTGTTTTGTTTGTATTATTGTTTTGCTTATATTATATTATTATTTAATTTTAAATTGAAATAAATGATTGTATTTCATTACTAAACTTCATCTTTTTATTATTTTTTATCATTCAATAAGATAATATATAATAAATACTTCAGAAATCAGAAGATTATCACTTTTTTATTTACTCTATGACGAGTGATGACGTACGAAACGTGCGAAACTATGACCATTCCGCGACGCGTAAGGGCTTATCTAACGATCTACGATCTATGGACTAGGTAGATACATACCGTTATGATTTTTTTCAGATTTAGCTTTTACAATTGACCGTTATTACCAAATGTGCATGAAAGTATTTATTACACGTTAGCTAGAGAAAAAACTAAAGAAAAAACTATTTTTAATTATTTTTTCTGTCTGTTTGTTCCGGGTAATCTTAGGAATGGCTAGACAGCCGTTTCCGATTTTGCTGATGACTTATAAGGAGTAACTGACTGCTTCAGTGACGCACTGGTAGCTTATGCGATTGCTGTGCTTGAGGTATTAGGTTCGATTCCCAGGTCAGACAAAATGTTTGTGGTGTGATCCGCAAATATTTGTTTCGGAGTAAGGGTGTTTTCTATATTTACGAAAAAAAGATGTTTACGTATTTATATCCTACACCCGCACTCGATCAGGCCTTAACCCTCTCCTGAGAGGAACGTTATGGGTTGTTGTTCTTGTATTTATATCAGTTGTCTAGTCCCATAATACAAAGACTGCTTAGTTTAGGACTAGATGGCGATGTGATGTTATTTGAAAGAATTTTTTATTAAAGTTCTAAATTTAAACTTCATTTAATATCACTATTTCGACATCATACAAGCAAAATAAACCCTGTACTTTAAAGACCTGTACAATATAACGTGTTTAGAGAACGCCAAGGAAACAAATATCTGTCCATATTTCTTATCATATAATTGAATAGTTTCTTCCTAATGCTGTTTGATGTTCAGATTTGGCGTCTAAAGATAATCCCTTAGCTCCACTTTCCTCAAGTGATTTTCGGCGATGTGATTTAATTATGTACGTTTCCTGTGTAAAACTAGAAATAAAGTGATTAAATAAAGTAAAAATATGTATTTTATCACCTATCTACTTAGTTTTAATTTGATTGCCTTGTTGGTCTAGTGGTTAGCGTATGTGGCTGCTGATCAAGAGATCTCGTTCGTTTACGGGGTCGCATCAAAATAATGTGTGTATGATCTGCAAATATTTGTTTCGGAGTTTAGGTGTTTCTATGTATAAAATGTATGTATTTACAAAAAAGGTATATGTGTATTTATATCATTTGTCTAGTACCATAGTACAGTCATAGTATAAGCTCTGCTTAGTTTGAGACTAAATGAAATTTATAAATATTATAAATATAAATAAGTATGTTGTGTGTTAAATGTCCAAAATATTTATTTATTTAATATGGTAAGCGTTGATCACATCACTTCATCATTGCCCGATTTAATAGATATCGTTTGCAGCTTATGCCAATCTAGTAAAAAAAATCTGGCTTTTCTCTTTGGTAAGAGGTTTACGCCTAGGTACTAAACGTCTCTAGGCAGACCAGTTAATAAACAAACATGCTAATATACCTATTGTTGACAATGGTCCAATAGCTAGGACAAAGTGCGGAAACCGCCCAGGAAAACTAACTAATACCTATTGTTTAGCACATACGCCTAAACACATCAAGTCAAGTTTAAATGATATTGAAAAGCATAAAAAGTGAACGTGGATTTGTAATATTGAGTTATACTGCCTGCTACGACGGTTGTTCCCACTAAAGATATTAATTTAATCATAATAGGTATTACAATATACGTCATCTATACTTACACACTAATATTATACATATCAAAGTAATTAACTCTTCTGTCACACTTTCGCTACTAAACTAGTTAAGGAGATATTCTGATGCTTGAGTAAGGACATATAGACCACGTTTTACAGCAATGACCGACATACACACGGAGCCGCGTGCAAACGCTAGTTTTAAATACTAATGTGGAGGAACGGGTGACGTGTTCCTCCAACACAAAGAGAGGATCCTCCGACCGACGGTGATCATGCCTGGCCGGCCACTGCCCAACAGTTGATGTTGGGATGTTGTATACATGCTAATCGGCGCGAGAATGTCTTTTTCGCGATTCAGATTCGATTTTTTTTTGAGATTCAGGATTAGTAGTTACTCCGTATAATTCATTCCGTGTTTTCTTAGTTGTTCAGTGTTCCTTCGCTAGATGGCGCTTTCGTATGTTTTCATCGCTCTCTATGTGGAAGTCGCCACACTAATATTAAAAAGTCGTAGTTAAATCTGTCCGTCTGTTATGCTTTCGCTGCCAAAATTTTAATACAATTATCTTTTAAGTCACTTTATCGCGATAACCGACATAAGCGAGGGGAGGCAATGGCTCATTCTCTATGAGTACCTACTGTTAACTACAGTTAACAAACCTTTATTCTAACAGTATTAAATCAAATTTTATAATTAACATATACCTATCTTGACACGTAAAGGTGAATAAGGTTACTGAAATACTCTATTAAATTACACAAAATCAGTAAGTTCTAAGACTTATTTATAAAAGCGCCATCTCTTGAGGATTAGCAATACTTAGTACTCAAATGACAAAAACCTACATGGCACATAAGAAACCATAAAATAGAATTTGCTGGATACTATTAGATGTCGCTGTAAATTTTACAAAACAATGTCACCATTTACACTACGAGTTTATACTAAGAACAGGAACTGGAAATCATTCTGATAAATTTTACGAATAAAGGAAGGCTTCTAATATTCATTATTTAAAAGCAGGATATAGTGGGTTTCTGTTTTAAAGAATATATTTTTTGCTTGATCTTATTATGCTGTTAGAATATATAGGGATCCCTATAACAGCATAATGAAAGATGATTCATACATAAATATTGGTGTGAGAAGGCCCTAATTGACCAAAGTGGCGTACTCCAAATATTGTTGTTCTGAGTCTAGGTGTTGTCTTCGTTTGTAACAATGTATTTAAGAGTTAAAAAAGAAACAGCTAAAGTATGAAAACGAATTATTTTTTTAATACATATAAACAATATAATCTATTTTTCTATTTACAAATAAATACATTAAGTATCATTATCACTACACCAACTTCATCTACTTATTACATTCAGTTATCACTCCAATACACACATATAAATCCTTAATACTACCTACTTACATAATTTACACCTACCTACACATAGAGCAATATGGTAGGTAATAGCCATACACAAGCATTGACTGCCTTGGTGGCACAGTGAGAGTCTATGCGACTGTTGTGCTTGAGGTCTTAGGTTCGATTCCCGGGTCGGACCAAATGTTTGTGTGAACTGCAAATATTTGTTTCGGAGTTTATGTGTTTGGGTACCTATGTATTTACAAAAAAAAGTATGTTTATGTATTAATATCAGTTGTATAGTAACCTTATTACAAGCTCTGTTTGGTTTGGACTTGATGACATTTTGTGTAAGATGTCCCTATTATAAAAAAAAAACTAATTCCTCTCTGTCAAGGCATAAGCCAAAATGGGCACATGCATAATTACAATGTTATGACATGGAATATGTTTGTGAGTGTGATTTTTTTTTGTTTTTTTTTCATAAATTGTTCTGTGAATTTAGCTGTCTATGTTGCTATATGCACCTACATAATTAAAGATAAATAATAAATAAATGGTTTTTGTTGTGAAGGTTAGTAATAGCAATATCCTGAGTAGGTTTTTGACCTGCTTTATACACAATATTTTTTTATTTCTGTTGATTCTCCAATGGTTGTTTCCTATGGAATGGGAATGTTTGCTTGAACCTCGCTACTCCAAGACATATGAAACCTGAAATAAAACATTACAATCATTTAATAAAAAGAAACACATTTTGTAATATAAGTTATGTTTTAAAAGAACTAGAGAACTTTTTGCACATAAAATTATGCATTCTACAATCTCAAAGAAAATGTTTAAAAAACTATCACAACTTGTGATAAAATTTATATAGCTTATGTCATTTGGGTCATCATTATGTTATTTCAAGAATATGCCACTGCCTTGCCTGAGGTCTCAGGTTCAATTCCATGGGTGGACCAAATGTTTGTATAAACTACAGATATTTGTTTTGAAGTTTGGGTGTTTTTCTATGTATAATAAGTATGTATTTAAAAAAAATAGTATGTTTATGTATTTATATCAGACGTCTACCGCCCTACAAGCTCTACTTAGTTTGGGACGAGATTATGTTGTGTGTAAAATGTCCGAAATATTTATTTAGAGTTTTGTTCAACTCTAATGCAATGTATATTGATATGGTTATCATCAACCTCTTCTTACCAAAAGAATTGTCTGGTCATTTGTTATGAAATAGGAAATAAGAGGATATTGTAAAGCAAAGTGATTAATTGTAATTATAAATATGTAGGAATATAAAATTAATATTTGTGTGTACATTCTGAAACAACAGAAGAGATGGAAAATTGTATTTTTAATAGTGATGCAGTTCTATTATTTTCCAGATGCTCAATATGATATCCACAACCCTATGAGTTGCTATTTGCAGTAATATTGTCCTGCGTAGGTTGTCCCTTATTCGTCTCGTCCAACACCCACGGGATGAAAAGGTGTGGTGACAATATGTATTCTTAATCCGTCAACACATTATGTATTAACTATGTTTAACTAATTAAGTATTGGTACGTACCAAATGATAGAAATGAGATGAAATATTTTCCCGCAGTCGATTTGTTTTTCGCTGCATTGATACCAAGATAACCTCCAATACCTATTAAACCAGCACCGCCTACAGCTCTGCAAGCAAAGCAATCACGACTATCACGAGGCTTACTTTCTGCTTGTGTACTCATAGCTTCACTGTTGTATAACTTCATGAGTAATATTGTATTGTTTTACTGAAAACAATTATCTATTATAAGATCGCCAATGTTTGACACTTTGACAGATTCGCCGAGGGCAATGAAAATAAATAGTGCTACCAGCACTTGAAAAACATTTACCCCGAAAATAACTGTGCAAAGAAAGACCTCTAGAACACCTAAACCTTTAAATAATTGAATATGCCTCTACAATAAAACAAAATTAAATATATTAATGGGATTGGAAACTGCCAAAGTGAAACTAAGTTACATTGCGTGCAAAACATTGCTTTTTTCCCATTAAGTTTAAATTATACTTATAGTCTTATGGACTTATAAAATTGCGCTGTATTGTCTTTGAATGCTTTCAATTCTTTGACCCAATTTTGTATACAGTAAATCTAATATGGTAGAAAATGTCTAACAATTTATAATAAATGATACTTTTACTATTTGCTTAATTTCATGTACTCTTAATAGCGAGTGTGAGGAACTATTGTACATATTTAATCATATCGCTGGGTCAGCGAATAAAATTTCATAAATTAAAACATAAATTAGAAAAGAAAACCCTTCAAAAATTTAAGCCCTAATACCTCTGTCCCTCGTATTTAACCCCATAACTTAAAGGAAATCTTATAAGTTGAAAACCCTAATGTATGTATGACAACTTCAAAATATGTCAATTATGTCAAAGCAAATTTTGTATAAGTATGGTATATTATTTGCGTTTTGATCACAAGTTAACCCGTAGTTCTAACAAGAATATTTTGACATTTAAATATTATAAAATTTTTAAACCATGTTTAGGTGAATTTTAAAAGTAAACATTTTTCAGTATGAATGTAGATACTTTTTAATTATATTTTATCATGCTTTTTTACCCAACTGCATCAGAAGTAGTTTGATGTTTTTGTTCTTTATAACATGAAATTACATCCTCGGAGAAAATAACGTTAGATCAACCTATATTTTTCTTACTTCTATGCCAATTTGTATGAATCCACCCTAGTATTACCCAGTCAACTAGATCTTTAAATTGGTTAAGATACAGTTCATCGATTAAGGGGAATATCCTACTTTATTTCTGGCTTTTGCCTGCTTGCTGGTTATCACACATAACACAGTAAAATTTGCTAAAGAATCGAAGTATCTCTTGGGCAATTTTCATAGATAACGGTGTAGCGGTTTAAGGTTAAAACTAGTTAAAAGCATAACAGACAGATACCTTCTTTCGAATCTATACAAATACTCGTAAATAAAATTGTTCTGGCAGAAGAAGTGTCTGTATTTTAAGAAGAAGAATTAGAAGAAGTGACTGTATGTAATAATAAACGATCAATTTTTTCCTAAACGCATATGAAAGATTATATCTATGGAACTTAAATCAAGCAAAGCATTTTTGAAAAAAAATCAGCTTTGACACGGCGGGAACGATTTTTTCGAGACTTTCACTAGAAGAAATATGATGACAAAGAGTAACCTAAGCTATTTTTAGACTAGCATCGCTCCGCGGCGCTACTTAAGATTTATTTATAGAGTCTGGCCACGCTAACTCTGCAGTGGAATAAATGGGCAACCCCAAAAAGTTTTTTATATGGTATACTTTTTCTGATGTCACTTTTGTGGTACGTGAGCTGTCACATTGTATATGCTGTTTGTTGTTTTTCATATATTTTAAAGAAAAATAGTTAAACCTATAAAAAGTGGAGTGCATAAGTTATTATATAACATGATAAGTAAATTCCAAGATGTGAAGGCACAGCATGATGTCGTCCTTAGCCAAAAACGACAATGTTTACAAGATATCGAAAAGTTGACGTGTAAGTAAATCTACTGATTTTGATACTTCGTCGTTTTATTTTACCATTAGATGTATCTAAGAACATTTTTTCGAATACTCATAGCCTGTTCATGATGCTGACAAGAAGCTCGTGTCATATTAACGTCCAATTTCAATAACATATTTATCTATACATTTGCTTCCTGCAGATAGGATTTAGGTCATTAGCAACTATTACATAAATTATAGATACTCAACTCTTAACAAGTATTTATTTTTAGAGATTCCAGGTAGTAAAAGTGATGAATTAAAACCTCATATTCAAGTTGCCCTACCGAAGCTGAAGGCTCTTGAAGAATTTACCATCAATAGTGAGAACCTGTTACTTACGTATTCATTTTCTAAAATTTTCGTTAGATTATTAAAATAGGTACAACGTACATCCAATACATATTGCATTGAATACACGTTCAAATTAAAGTTTAAAAATGATTTATATTTATTTCTACAGGATTCAGCGAACGAACTTTAGGTGTGATCAAAAATAAGGGCCAAAATAATCAAGGGATCTGGAGGGTTCCTGGCAAAAAGCGTGCGGCACGGACAACGAAAGTTAATAATGTCAATTTTGACCAATGCGCCAAACGAAATACAATGTATTAGTATTATTTGACCCGAAAGAAAGTGCCTTAAATTATTGACGAACGGACAGTCCTTAAGGAAAAACAAGATGTGGCGGCATAGAGCCATAGATTCATAATAAAATTTTGTTAAGAAACGAGCCTGTAGAAACAAGAAAACCTAATGTATATCTTGATGAAACCCAACAATAAATTATGTTTATCATTCAATAATCTATCGTTATTTTTATACTGTCCTTGAGTTGTTTCATAGATCTTATAGTAAAGGCTAAATTAATATTAATGTGTAGATAAACCATAGCCTCAGTAGATTTTTAAAAGTTAGGAATCACAATTAATACAACCTGTATTGTATAGGTACAATGCCCTACCTACTTATGCCCTACATCAGAATATAAACAAAATAACTTGGCTAAAATAAAAATAAATCAACTAGTATCAAATTAGTTTTTCGTAGTATAGACGGTGTTACCATCTATAGATTTTCAAATTCTATAATTTTCTTACTTCTGCAGAGTTAGCGTGGCCAGACTATATTAAATTTTTTTGCACACCTACTTTATTACAGTATATTAGAAAATATTTACAGAGATCGATAGGTATCTGGTTTGACAATAGGCGGCCTTATCGCTCACGTCGATCACTTCCAGACAACCTTTCAATGGATAATTTTTAATAAAATGTTGGGTTGTCAGTGATGTAATTTTACATTAATTTGTTTTTTAAGAAAATTAAGAAAGAACGAGTATTAAATAAATAAATAATAGGTATTAGGCTCAGATTAGAAAAGAAAGCTTGCTTTTGTAATTTTTTTCTTTTGTAATCTTAGGTATTAGGTATTACTATAATTACACATTTACAAGATTTACTACATTAAAACCGGATAACACCGCGAGGCTCAGCTAGTTTTTAATATTAGTATAAATAATATTTAATATTGATTATTAGGTATAAACACTCGTAAGGAGGAAATGTGTCACTGAATATAATTAAATAATGCACAATCTATCAGTAAACTCGGTAGTAATTAATTACATGTAAGTTATTAATAGTTAGAATCACTCATAAGTATTTTAAATAATTGTGTTTTGAGTAATCATTCAAGGATGGGGATATCCCGCTATAGTTTGTGCAAGATGATTCAGTCACTAAGATTTAATTCGAAGTGTGACGTCTACAGATAATGTACTCGGTAATGAAATATTTCTGATTCTGTGAGAATTATTTTTCAAATAGGTTAGGTATAAATTTATAGTTATCATAACCAAGAACCTTTAACATTTCACTGTTAGACATAGGTCTCTCCTTACAGAAGAGGTTTTGACCTACACCGCGTTGACTCTAGGGTTTTTTTTTTAAATTACAGGCTAACCGCCAACATGATTGGCGCCCTTATGTACCTAATCCCTTAGAGTATACATAATAATCCTCTTTGTCATGCCAGTTCTATCAATTATGCTTCTCGCACTGACATGCTTCATACTTGGTCTTTCTGCCATTCATCCACATACTTTCTTATTATGGATGGGACTCCCATTTACAGACTCTACTCTAGTTACGACTACTTTTGTTTTTTTTTTACATTTTGACTCTACGGGTTATTATAGAATTTATTTCAAGTTTCCCTTCTTTTTGCAATGCTGTTGCCTGCTTAGTTTAAATTAATAATAAATAAATAATTATTTCGTACATTTAACACACAACGCCTACTAAACTATTGATATAAATACATAAACATACTTTTTTATGAATACATAGATATTATACATAGAAAACACCCATACTCCGAAACAATAAAATTTGGTTCGACCCGGGTATCAAACCCAAGGCCTCAAGCTTAGTAGTAGCATTCACTACTACTGCGCCATCGAGACAGTTGAATTGAATGAATAAAGGTGAAGACAATCCGTATGCATAAGCGACATAATTTATATATTACGGACACCGTGAAGACATTGGCAATTAATAAAATTGTCGGCCGGCTAATTTATACCAGTACTTACCTACTCGAGTGTAATTAAGTTACATAAACGTTTAGTGATTATAGCCATTATGGCAGCATTATTAGGTACCGATATAGTTACGGATTAGTCTGTAAATAAATCGTGTTACGATAAATCTGATAACGTATCCTTAATTTAGTTTTAAAGCCTCTTAAAAATCTAATTTAATACAGTTTACGATCAGTAGTAGTAAAAAGTGTTTATGCGAATATTATTCTTATGGAAGTTTGTACTAGCTTTGGGTAGCGTCACTTAAATATCGGTTTATTAAAATTATTAAAATCATGGCAGTATTTTAGCCGTGAAAGTATAACAGACAGACAGACATTGTTACTTTCGAATTAATAGAACTATAAAATATATAATAAAATATATAAACTATATAAAGTAGTATACGAGTATAACCAGCATAATAATATAGTATAATTTATTGAATGAATAATGCCCATAGATTTATTTAAATGTTGTGTTTAATGCCTACTTCTTAATATATTTAACTATACAAGGAACTTGCCAAAGTGTTAGGGCTGGAATTTCCTAAGAAAATCCCAAAAACACTTTTTGGCCCGACCCGGATTTGAACCCGAGACCTCTTGATTAGCAGTCGCATACGCTAACCACTAGACCAACGAGGCAGTATATGTAAAAATGTATATTCAGAAAAAATAATTGACGTAAGTACTGTGTATAATACTTTCATTTGCGTTTAGGGAAAAGCTGTTAATCAGAAATAACAATCAAAATCTTCAATTAAATCCTTTAAAGTGCCGCTTATTTAGGTGAGTTGCACTGTGCCATGTCAGACTGCGTCTGCGTACTACTACAAACGTGTGGACTAGAGTAGGTATACGCATATTTTAAATCTTAGCACATGCCAACACAAAACCCTTTGTATTCGAGTGTCACACAATAAAATAACGTGGCTGAAGCAACTGGGTCAAGGAGTGAAAGACAATACGATGCCGTTAGCTCTCTACAGATACCTAATAAAGATTCTAAGTACATATAAAACATTTGTAAACTGTTGTAAAAAGTTAGATAGAATTCTGTTAGAATATATTTATGATGATCGTGTTAATTAAAGAAAGTTTTTTTAACGTGACAACGTCTTATAATTCGATGGAGCCGGCTGCACGCACGAAAAAACATGACTCATGCGGCGTTACTTCGCCCTGAGGCGTTCCATTTAAGGTTTGAAGTGCAAGCAAGAGCGCGAAACGAGCGGCAAAGAGGCACAATCTTATGACATTGTCACGTTCAACTATCGTCAGTAAACCGACTTTATTTCTGAATGAATGACCTCCGATCTCACACTCACCAACGAAAGACGAATGCTG
This sequence comes from Phragmatobia fuliginosa, assembly GCA_932526445.1. Lineage (NCBI taxonomy): Eukaryota > Metazoa > Arthropoda > Insecta > Lepidoptera > Erebidae > Phragmatobia > Phragmatobia fuliginosa. The sequence continues at coordinate 7,368,612 of OW052063.1, read as the reverse complement.
TCATTCCTAGGATGGTCTTCTGTATGAGTGTAATACTGCCCGGGTCGAGCCCATTCGTGCTGAAATCAGCGTGTCTCTATTACTACGATATATTATTTTTAAAAGTATACCTAAGTGTATCGTGTTTCTTTTTTTTATATATTTAGCCATCCAAAATGACTCTACCCTGCCTGATATAAAGCATGAGCAGAATCCAAGAGTTTGGGCCACATCACTTGCTGTGAATGCAGACAATAAAGTATGGCAGCAACACTATGGCGGCTTAAGTGAAGTAGAAATAAGAAGTCTCATAAAAGTAGAGTACTTCAGTGTCGAAATTGATATTATAGTTTTTTTATTTTCTTAGGAATACTAACTGCATTAATTAGGTAAATTTATTAGGTAAACATAGAACCTAAACATTTTTGGAAATCGGTTAAAAATAAATAACAACAAAGCGATGTACGAGTATTCTCAAATAGAACTATCATAATAATACTTAAATATAATAAATACATATTAGGGATATCTGACACACGACGCCATTGATCCTATACTAAGCAGGGGATGCACTTCGGGTACTAAACAACTGATATAAAATATAAATAATATTTGTGTATATACATATCATACATAGAAAACACACAAATTCTACTAAACTAACATTTGCAGATCATATAAACATATTCAATGTCTAGCAGTATACGATATTCTGATGATACAAACATTTGGTCCGACCCGGGAATTGAACTCGGAACCAATCAGGCACAGTAGTCGCAAATGTTATCATTGCGGCACAAAGACAGTCACCAGAAAACAACATAGGCTAGTTATTTATGAGTCCTAAGTAGCATAACAAAAAGCTATTAAATTGTACAGTATAGCGAATCACAGATAAATGATGTTTGTTAAATTAAGGTCTTATGGGACTGACATACCCTATTAGGGTATAAGTCCCTTAAAAAAATAAAGAGAAAAAAAAATAGCACAACAGTAAATGTTCGCACACTTAGGGAAATACCTACGTCTCTAATCATGTTTATTACATTAGACTGTGACAATGAACGTTACGTTCTGAGGGAGTCTCCCTTATCTGCATGTAATGAGAGCGTCATCTTAAATGCGCACTGTGTTCTTAGCGATCAATTAAAAATTCAAGACTATGGTAATCCCGCTATGAGTACTACGAAGACACTGTTTGTACTACGAAGACTCAACTGAGTTCTCTAAAGTCTTCTTATTTTATTTTTTGAAATGGTAACATTTCTGGTTTATTTAGCAATTTTACTTTATCTGACTTACATTAAACGTACTCTGTTTAAAATGAACAGACCCCGCAGTTGTTCTTATATCTTTACAACAACAACAACTCCGGGTAAAACTGCGGTGCTCAGCTAGTTATTTATAAGTTCTAAATAGCATAACAGTAAATATTCGGACACTCAGGGAAATCCCTACATCAATACACATATTTATTTCTTTGACTGTGACAATGAATGTAACGTGCTTAGGAGACGCTCTCATTACATGTAGATAAGGGAGACTCTTGACGTCATATTAGAGGGGCATCTTAAATAATCTGTATTCTTAGTGATAAATTCAAGACTAGGAGATACCCGTTGTGAGTTCTACGATGTCACTAAGATTTAATCTAAATAGTGACTAAACTGAGTTCCCTGTAGTCTCCTAATTTATTTTTTAGTCAGGATTAATATTTTTATTTTTTCAGCAGTTTTACTTAGACTACTAACTACTACCTGCTTGATGCACCTATGGTGCATCAAGTAGGTAGTAGTAAGTGCCTCATTGGTCTAGTGGTTAGCGTATGCGACTGCTAATCAAGAGGTCTCGGGTTCAAATCCCGGGTCGGGCCAAAAGGTGTTTTTGTGTTTTTCTTAGGAAATTCCTAATAGTAGCCCGGAGTTTGGAAGTTTGGCGGTGATTCACGCCCGTGCCTCGGAGAGTACGTAAAGCCGTGGGTCCCGGTTGTCATGAACATCTATGGCAATCGTTATTGGGAAGTCAGTGCCCTCAAATATACTGACAACTAGTTCAATCTTCGAATTTCAGTTCTCCCTTAGGGTTGCGGAGGTCCGATGCCAGTCGCTCCGTGGAAAAACTGAAATTCAGGTAAAACCGTTTGATCTAGTAGCCGACCCCAAATAAAAATTGGGAATAAAGGCTCGGAAGAAGATGATTTAGAGGTTAGAGAATTAACGCAACAATAAAACAAAAAAAAATACTCGATTCAATTACAATGTATCTTAATCTGAGCTAGTTGATCGTACACTCAATGAGAAGGAAATCAGAGAACGTACGCCAATAAAATTTTCACTTTCGGTAGTCGGTAATCATTTAAGCACAACTACTTGTCTTATTGAATTGATTAGTGATTACACTCTTTTCATGTTCATTTTAAAGCGTTTTCTAGTTCAACGCCGTTTCTGTAATGAATACGAATTTTATGTAATGTGCTTTATTTACGTAAGTCTGTCTATTTACGAGTGTTGTGATTGAAATATGAAAAGTAACTTATGTATTCATTCAGGACTTTCTTTGTCTACGTTCGATAGAAGTTTATTGGTTCGATAGAAGTTTATTGTTATTTCCATCTGTCCGTTATGATATCACAGCTAAACCGTTGAACCGTTTGCAATCAAATATGGTTCATATCAGTTTTGGTACTCTATATTCACCAATGCAGCTGAAATATGTCACAAAGAGCTGGCTGCCTATAGTTAACAAATAATATTAATAATCTCTATAGACTTTGGACTCCATAATGTTTAAGCTTAATATTCTAATAATTTTTAACACTTTTTACTATGATTGCCGTGACACTATGAACTGCCCATTCTGTTATCTGGAAGAGCGCTACTTTATCAGTGGGTGCTTTATCAATATTATTATTAGCTAGCTGAGCCCCGCGGTCTTACCTGTGGTTTTTGTTCTAAATCACAAAAGCCGTTTCAAAGATTTGAAGTGTGAAGATAGTTCTTATTATTATTGTCGTAATAATAAATGCACAAAATATAAATGATAAAATATACAAATTGGTGAAAATTGTAAAACGTAAAAATCAACAATCTTTGGTTTTATACGACGACCAGATCTGCGCGCGCCGCTCGCTCTGCCATCGGCAATCTTTGCGGACGCTGTCGTATGTCGTCGCGCTGTATGTGGAACAGAAGTCGCCACAGATTAACCTGAACAAACAGACAGACAGACAGTCAAACAAAATATTGTTTTGATGTAAGTACCGTGTGTAAATGATAAATGACGATGATATGATAAATGAAATTTATTTCTGCAAGTAAATCTTTTCAGACATTTTTACAAGTCGGACTTTATAACTAGAAGGCACCGGCATTTCCTACGACTCGTGACGTGTACTTTCATAGTCATTCAGTAACAATCTATTCATTTGATATTCCAAAAAATACTCCAATTTAATGTATTTGCATAGCTTTTTTTCTTTCTAACTAATCTAAGTGCTGCTGGGATCGGGTCTACTCTCAGGAGAGGGTTAAGGCCACACGCCCCTAAGTGGCCAAGAGCGGGTTGGGGGCAAAGTAGTAATCTAAATAATAATAATACAATAAAGATGTGAAATGTGAGAAAGCAATTATAGGCAAGCGTAATTCTAATTATTAGGTATCATGAAGACCCTTCCACAGTTGCCTTTGCAATAATTTCGTTTTATAAAGACTCATATTCATTCCATTGTTGCAATAGAATTTACAAACATACATAAATAAAACAGAAACAAAAAACACATCTGCCACTGCTGAAGCTAGTCTATAATTTATTTATTTATTTAAAACTTAATGCATATGTAGCACAAAGGCGGACTTAATGCCATGAGGCATTCTCTGCCAGTCAACCTTCAGGTGATGTAGGAATATGGTGTGGTAGGTGCAGACTTAGAATATAAAAGTAGTTGTAAACGTAAGTATTATCTTTACGGTAAACAATTTTAATTTATTCAAATTTAACACTTCTGAGTAATATACACAAATATAAACATACGTTAATATACATACACACATCTACATATATAATAAAATTAAATACAAACATATATATATATAAATAAATTTAATAATATATATAATACTAGCCTTCCGCCCGCGGCTTCGTCCGCGTAGAATTTGTTTATATTGCGCGACACGGTATGGGTATATTATACAATCTTACATGATTTTATGTTTGATAATAAGAATTTTTGACACAAACTTTCGTCCCCTATTTCAAACCTTTATTTTAGCGATAAAAAGTATCCTATGTCCTTTCCCAAGTTCAGTTCTATCTTCATACCAAATTACATCAAAATCGGTTCAGTGGTTTAGGTGAAAGCGTAACAGACAGACAGACAGACAGAGTTACTTTTGCATTTATAATATTAGTAGGGATTACACCATCGGAAAGTAGAGATTTCATCAAACAGAAAACACCCCAATTTTTAAAAAAAAGTAGATATTTTGACAGGTGAATTTTTGCTATTATGTCAAAATAGGGTGAAAAAATTAAATATTTCAAATAAAAAAAAATACAGTGTATTCGGGACATAAAAGGTAAGTTTTCACTAAACTTCGTTTTGAAATGATTTTATTTGTAAAAGATAAAAATAGAAAACCAAAAACTTTTTTAATTTTTCCTCAAAGGGTTCGTCAGTCACCCATAATGGTACGTGGATTAGAAATTGTATCCAATGGATAATTGTTATGTTTACGTATCAATGCGTTAATTTTGTATGACGTTTTCCAAGTAAGCACATTGTAGAAGTTAAGCCTCTGTAACTCCTGAACTAACAAAGTCATCTAATTCGTTATAGTTTTCATTTAAAGTTCATTATATGCACCACTATCACGAATTTTTCCAGATTTTTTGAGCCAGCCGTTTAGCTTTTAGAGGGGGCGGATGCCCGGTTTTACAAAAAAGTGGCCTTTAAAGTGGAATTTCTCGCAAACGGATTCCTAAATCAAAAAATCGTCTGAACAACCCTTTAATGTTTTTAAAAGACCTATATAATGATACACCACATGATGGGGTAGCCGCGAGAAAAAAAAATTCCACATTTTACGTGTCGGGGAGGTACCCTGAATAAAAATATTTTTCATAATTTTATTAAAGCACTTTGTCGACGTAATTACAATACATATTCATGCAAAGTTGCATCTTTCTAGCACTTACTGTTTGGATGGTAAGTCGAGGACGGACGGACGGACGGACAGACGTACATGACGAATCTTTATGGGTTCGAAGTCATAAACTTCGGAACCCTAAAAAGTTGTAGATCTTTTAATTACCTATAACTTTGCCATTTAACTTTTTTCCATAGGACTTGTAGTTTTGCTAGAAATTGAGATAAACCGTTTTTTAACCTTTGTTTTATATATTTAGCCATCCAAAGTGACTCTACCCTGCCTGATGGAAAGCATGAGCAGAATCCAAGAGTCGGGGCTACCACACTTGCTGCGAATGCAGACAATAATGTATGGCGGCCCACACTATGGCGGCTTAGTGATATGCTTTTTCACGCCCCGTCCGAGGAGGACCCGAAAACCTCCCCTCCTACCCGACTCCCCTCAGATCGCAGATCGCCCGTAAACTATTTTTCCTTTCATTTTTATAATATTCTCCTCCTTTTCCAATGGGTTTCATCGTACTATAATCTTGTTTTCAAAAATTATCAACCCTGGTCTCCTGGTCTTTGTCATTTACAAACTATCATTATGGTTGCCATGCAAGTGTGTTATGCCTAGCAACCTGTGAAGTTTTGATAGGAGATAAACAGTGATACATTTTGACATCTACGATTTATGTATTTTTATAACTAAACTAAATAAGTAAATAACTAAACTAATTAAGTATATAACTAAACTAAATAAGTATATAACTATACTAAATAAGTATATAACTAAACTAAATAAGTAAATAACTAAACTAATTAAGTATATAACTAAACAAAATAAGTATATAACTAAACTAAATAAGTATAAAACTAAACCAAATAAGTATATAACTAAACTATAATAAGTATTAAACTAAACTAAATAAGTATATAACTAAACTAATTAAGTTTTTTTTATTTTTATTTATTATGGACAAGGCATACATACATACATATGGATAAGGCTGTATACATATTACAATATTTATCACAATCACTCGCTTAAACCGTGTAGGTTTTAGTATATAACTAAACTAAATAAGTAATAAATTAAACTAATTAAGTATATAATTAAACTAAATAAGTATATAACTATAATAAATAAGTATATAACTTAACTAAATAAGTATATGACTAAACTAAATATATAACTTATACTAAATAAGTATATAACTAAACTAAATAAGTATATACTATACTAAATAGGTATCTAACTAAACTAAATAAGTATATAACTAAACTAAATAAGTAAATAACTAAACTAATTAAGTATATAACTAAACTAAATAAGTATATAACAATACTAAATAAGTATATAACTAAACTAAATAACTAATTAAGTATGTAACTTAACTAAATATATAACTAAACTAAATAAGTATATACCTAAACTAAATAAGTTTATAACTAAACTATAATAAGTATTAAACTAAACTAAATAAGTATATAACTAAACTAAATAAGTATATTACTAAACTAAATAAGTAAATAACTAAACTAATTAAGTACATAACTAAACTAAATAAGTATATAACTATACTAAATAAGTAAATAACTAAACTAAATAAGTATATAACTATACTTAATAAGTATATAACTAAACTGAATAAGTAAATAACTAAACTAATTAAGTATATAACTAAACTAAATAAGTAAATAACTTAACTAATTAAGTATATAATTAAACTAAATAAGTATATAACTATAATAAATAAGTATATAACTAAACTAAATAATTAAATAACTAAACTAAATAAGTATATAACTATAGTTAATAAGTATATAACTATACTAAATAAGTATATAACTAAAATAATAATAATAAGTATATAACTAAAAATAATACTAAATAAGTATATAACTAAACTAAATAAGTAAATAACTAAACTAAATAACTAATTAAGTATATAACTTAACTAAATATATAAACTAAACTAAATAAGTATATACCTAAACTAAATAAGTATATAACTGAACTATAATAAGTATTAAACTAAACTAAATAAGTATATAACTTAACTAAATAAGTATATTACTAAACTAAATAAGTAAATAACTAAACTAATTAAGTATATAACTAAACTAAATAAGTATATAACTATACTAAATAAGTACATAACTAAACTAAATAAGTAAATAACTAAACTAATTAAGTATATAACTAAACTAAATAATTATAAAACTAAACTAAATAAGTATAAAACTAAACTAAATAAGTATATAACTAAACTATAATAAGTATATAACTAAACTAAATAAGTATATAACTATAATAAATAAGTATATAACTAAACTGAATAAGTAAATAACTAAACTAATTAAGTATATAACTAAACTAAATAAGTAAATAACTTAACTAATTAAGTATATAATTAAACTAAATAAGTATATAACTATAATAAATAAGTATATAACTAAACTAAATAATTAAATAACTAAACTAAATAAGTATATAACTATACTTAATAAGTATATAACTATACTAAATAAGTAAATAACTAAACTAATTAAGTATATAACTAAACTTAATAAGTATATAACTAAACTAAATAAGTAAATAACTAAACTAATTAAGTATATAACTAAACTAAATAAGTATATAACTAAACTAATTAAGTATATAACTAAAATAATAATAATAAGTATATAACTAAAAACAATACTAAATAAGTATATAACTAAACTAAATAAGTAATAAACTACACTAATTAAGTATATAATTAAACTAAATAAGTATATAACTATAATAAATAAGTATATAACTTAACTAAATAAGTATATAACTAAACTAAATATATAACTATACTAAATAAGTATATAACTAAACTAAATAAGTATATACTATACTAAATAGGTATCTAACTAAACTAAATAAGTATATAACTAAACTAAATAAGTAAATAACTAAACTAATTAAGTATACAGGGTGTAACCAGACAACTTCCGAAAACGAAAGATGCAGCATCAGCACCCCAAAACTTATTAAAAAAAACAAACAGTTGTCCTTAAAAACAATTGTATCCGGAAAAAACAATGTGACAAGATTTTTGTTCATTTCAGAAGCCACCAATGTATTGCGCACACAGTAGCTAGGTCAATGCCTTCCATAACTATTTAATTTAACTACCTACGGCGTCGTCGGTAAACTAACGCAAATACCTACTTATTGACTGTATTTTACTTACATAATTGTCTTCGGTCATAGCACAGCTGATCCTGTCTGCCAGAAGTAGTGCCTACTGCCTGGACTTTGTGAATTTTTTTTCTTCTAACCTTATTCACCGTTTTATTCGATATAGGGGTTCCTTGACCTCTAATTAACTTCGCCGTAGTTCGTGTTCCTAACCAAGGATTTAAACCGGTAAATAGGTACACTATAGCACTAATCATTTGTCCGTATTCCCTCGCACTAAACATTATAAATAACCACTTTCTTTGTTATAATAAAAGCACCTATTTTTAAAATACCTTAATAATCATTTGTCCGTATTCCCTCGCACTAAACATTATAAATAACCACTTTCTTTGTTATAATAAAAGCACCTATTTTTAATATACCTTAACACTAAAATTAGATAAAAAGAGGATAAAAACGAAATAACTACTTAATTTACTTATACCTACTAAAAACAAAGCGCAAAAATTATAATGCACCACGCGAGTGTCCAGTAGGAACATTGAAGACCGACTGGTCTATTCGGTGCCGCTATTTATAATATTAGAGAAATTTAAATTCTTTGAAATATTTAAATAGCCAGTAGTTAAATAGGTACCTTTCGGCAAAACTCAAAGGCGCCGCCGTTGCGCCGCACACCGCTATGACGCGAATTCTCTGACATTAGGTAGGTTAGGTAAATATTTAAATGACGAAAGTTTCAAAGTAATTCATTTGTATTGCCTGCCTTGTTGGTCTAGTGGTTAGCGTATGCGGCTGCTTATCGAGAGGTCTCGGGTTCGATTCCCTGGTCAAACCAAATATTTGTGTGATCGTCAAATATTTGTTTCGGAGTCTGGGTGTTTTTCTATGTATAATATGTATGTATTTACAAAAAACAAAGTATGTTTATGTATTTATATCAGTTGTTTAGTATCCTCAACACAAGTTCTGCTTACTTTGGGACTAGATGATGTTGTGTGTAAGATGTCCAAAATATTTATTTATTTATTTATTAATGGAGGCAAAACTCATAGACCACGAGTCTTTGTTTTGAGCCGACGCATCAAACATGCCGCTGTAGCGTGAATAGCGAAAACACACATACACGAAAACAATATTAGGTTTTTTCAACAAACAATTTTAGGTAGGTAATTACTGAGACGAGCGAAGCGGTCATTAAACCGCGCTCGGACGCATGTGTACTCTGGCCAGCTGATTTTATTGTAACATACATTGCAGTTATATTGATTTTATTTGTTTTTTGGTTTTCTAAATGTGATAATTAGGTTGTTAGGGTCCTGTTTTGTTGTACTATGTGTATGTGACCAGAAAAAAACAAAAAAAAACTTAGATAAGTAAACATATATTTTGGGTTTTTTTTTCGCTAAACCTATTCAGTATCATGGTCTGAATGCAACCTCGAAGTTTTTGGTATGTGTCTTTTTACACCCTGTATAACTAAACTAAATAAGTATATAACAATACTAAATAAGTATATAACTAAACTAAATAACTAATTAAGTATGTAACTTAACTAAATATATAACTAAACTAAATAAGTATATACCTAAACTAAATAAGTTTATAACTAAACTATAATAAGTATTAAACTAAACTAAATAGGTATATAACTAACCTAAATAAGTATATTACTAAACTAAATAAGTAAATAACTAAACTAATTAAGTACATAACTAAACTAAATAAGTATATAACTATACTAAATAAGTATATAACTAAACTAAATAAGTAAATAGCTAAACTAAATAAGTATATAACTATACTTAATAAGTATATAACTATACTAAATAAGTAAATAACTAAACTAATTAAGTATATAACTAAACTTAATAAGTATATAACTAAACTAAATAAGTAAATAACTAAACTAAATAAGTATATAACTAAACTAAATAAGTAAATAACTAAACTAATTAAGTATATAACTAAACTAAATAAGTATATAACAATACTAAATAAGTATATAACTAAACTAAATAAGTATATACCTAAACTAAATAAGTTTATAACTAAACTATAATAAGTATTAAACTAAACTAAATAGGTATATAACTAAACTAATTAAGTATATAACTAAACTAAATAAGTAAATAACTTAACTAATTAAGTATATAATTAAACTAAATAAGTATATAACTATAATAAATAAGTATATAACTAAACTAAATAATTAAATAACTAAACTAAATAAGTATATAACTATACTTAATAAGTATATAACTATACTAAATAAGTAAATAACTAAACTTATTAAGTATATAACTAAACTTAATAAGTATATAACTAAACTAAATAAGTAAATAACTAAACTAATTAAGTATATAACTAAACTAAATAAGTATATAACTAAACTAATTAAGTATATAACTAAAATAATAATAATAAGTATATAACTAAAAACAATACTAAATAAGTATATAACTAAACTAAATAAGTAATAAACTACACTAATTAAGTATATAATTAAACTCAATAAGTATATAACTATAATAAATAAGTATATAACTTAACTAAATAAGTATATAACTAAACTAAATATATAACTATACTAAATAAGTATATAACTAAACTAAATAAGTATATACTATACTAAATAGGTATCTAACTAAACTAAATAAGTATATAACTAAACTAAATAAGTAAATAACTAAACTAATTAAGTATATAACTAAACTAAATAAGTATATAACAATACTAAATAAGTATATAACTAAACTAAATAACTAATTAAGTATGTAACTTAACTAAATATATAACTAAACTAAATAAGTATATACCTAAACTAAATAAGTTTATAACTAAACTATAATAAGTATTAAACTAAACTAAATAGGTATATAACTAAACTAAATAAGTATATTACTAAACTAAATAAGTAAATAACTAAACTAATTAAGTACATAACTAAACTAAATAAGTATATAACTATACTAAATAAGTATATAACTAAACTAAATAAGTAAATAGCTAAACTAATTAAGTATATAATTAAACTAAATAAGTATATAACTATAATAAATAAGTATAAAACTAAACTAAGTAAGTAAATAACTAAACTAAATAAGTATATAACTATACTTAATAAGTATATAACTAAACTGAATAAGTAAATAACTTAACTAATTAAGTATATAATTAAACTAAATAAGTATATAACTATAATAAATAGGTATATAACTAAACTAAATAATTAAATAACTAAACTAAATAAGTATATAACTATACTTAATAAGTATATAACTATACTAAATAAGTATATAACTAAAATAATAATAATAAGTATATAACTAAACTAAATAAGTAAATAACTTAACTAATTAAGTATATAATTAAACTAAATAAGTATATAACTATAATAAATAGGTATATAACTAAACTAAATAATTAAATAACTAAACTAAATAAGTATATAACTATACTTAATAAGTATATAACTATACTAAATAAGTATATAACTAAAATAATAATAATAAGTATATAACTAAAAATAATACTAAATAAGTATATAACTAAACTAAATAAGTAAATAACTAAACTAAATAACTAATTAAGTATATAACTTAACTAAATATATAAACTAAACTAAATAAGTATATACCTAAACTAAAAAAGTATATAACTGAACTATAATAAGTATTAAACTAAACTAAATAAGTATATAACTTAACTAAATATGTATATTACTAAACTAAATAAGTAAATAACTAAACTAATTAAGTATATAACTAAACTAAATAAGTATATAACTATACTAAATAAGTACATAACTAAACTAAATAAGTAAATAACTAAACTAATTAAGTATATAACTAAACTAAATAATTATAAAACTAAACTAAATAAGTATAAAACTAAACTAAATAAGTATATAACTAAACTAAATAAGTATATAACTGTAATAAATAAGTATATAACTAAACTGAATAAGTAAATAACTAAACTAATTAAGTATATAACTAAACTATTGACAGACGTGCCTGTGGCAACGACAACATCAGCTCCGTCATTTTAATGTTTTAAAAATAGATAAAATAGTAATTTACCCATAAGCAAAGTGAATTCGTGTTAATAATACCATTATACATAAGTGAAAACGTTATCTAGCATTTATAATAAGATCTTATTAAGTTATATAAAAATAATCAGCGGTGAGTGTAAGTGAGAGCTTCCAAGTGCATAAAATCAACATTGGAACTATACATAGCCTTTAAATAAACAATGCAAACAGTGATAAACTTAGTGATTTCATTTTATATTCTTAACTAAATAAATATAGCCAATTATAGTAACAACTTAGTACCGTGAAAGTGATCAAATTCCCAACTTTAAAAATATTCTACAGTTACAAACTTAAAAACAGACGAGTCAAACCCCTAACGGTCAAATCTGCACAACAGATGTCCAACAGATGTGGACACTTCGACAAAGGACAAAGGAACTAAACTTGGGATAGACATCAACCTTGCGTCAGGATCTTTTTGTGATAAAATAATTTTAAGTAATGTATCCGGAAGACAATGTAACACTGAGAAGGAGGCGAACAGCAATAAATCACTCGAATGAGTCACTCAACCTGTCACAACACTCAACTGTTTCTGACTACCTAACTAAAAGTCTACCAGATCTTTCAGTAAGGAGAATCGATGATATAGAAGAACTGAAAAATGAAATAGAAGTTCTAAAACGTGAACTAGAAAGTAGTCATCAGGAAATAAAAAAACTGATTTCCGAAAACAATTTACTGAAAAAAGAAGCAAATAATAGCAGCCAATACAAAAATGTATGCACTGGGTTATCTCCAAATATTACCAAAACTCCGAAATCAAATTTAAAATCCAAACAAAAGATGGCTGTAAGTAGACAAGTTAACTTTGTGGAGCATCAGTCAACTCCAAGTAATAAAAGTCCCCTTTCATGCAAGTACGATGTCCAGTCAAAAAACGTAATAATCAAACCTAAAGATAGCGTTAATAACCCAATTAGTAAGGTTTTATCACAACAAGATGAAAATTTTATAAGTAAAAAACATTCTCATACAAGTGGCAAAAGTCAAGCTCCTGATGACGCTAAACAAAAAAGTTACAAAAAAAATATGAAAAACAGAATAACGGACGTGAAAGAGGATATAAGCGAGACCCTTTACAAACGTAAAATACACATTATTGGAGGGAAACAATGCATAAATCTTGCTTCCACACTAATTTCCACCAGGCAGAAATTGAAATTAAATCAACACAAATATAAAATATCATCAATGTTAAAGCCTAATGCGTCAACAGAAGAAATTCTAAAATGCTGTAATGACATAGCAGATTGCGGCAGTGATTATTTGATTGTTTGTGTCGGCGAAAGTGATCGTGATCCTACCAAGTTATCCATTGACTTAATCACGGCTCTAAAACAATTCAAAAACATAAATATTATAATGTTAAGTGTAATAAAAAATACGTCCCTCAATGAAAAAACTTTAAACAATAGTATTAAAAACTACTGTAAATACTTGTCTAATTGTATACATATAGATAACATTCAATTAAAATATTACAACGGAAAATATCAAAGATCATACCTACATACTATTTGCAACAAAATTAATTTTTACATTGACTGTAATGATTACAGCTCTCGATACTTGTATAAAGACAATTTAACGGCGGACACTAAATCATATTACTTTCCGCATATTGATGTAAAAAAGTCACTAACAGTAACCACTACTAACACTAAACAGTTCACTTTGCGAACAACTGTAGACACAACGAACAAAAAGGGCACTATACCTTATTAATTCCCAAAAACAGAACTGCGCAGACAGTCTAAACCACAAACAAACCTAAACACAACACACAAAAAAGGCACTATACCCTACTATTTTTCAAAAATGGACCTAACAAATAATCAAATTAACAACAAAGGAATTCAAAAAGAAACATTTTTTCGTGAATAAAAGAAACAAAACCACAATTACTGTTCTTCATCAAAATATAGCAGGAGTATTAAACAAACTCAGTCAATTGGAAATAAGTCTAGATGAATTAAATAAAAAATCACCCATTGATGTTATTTGTATGTCAGAAACCTTTGTGAAACAAGGAGACGAACAGAACATCTATCTAAAAAATTATAAATTAGCCTGTAATTTTTCCAGAAAAAATACTAAACGTGGAGGTGTCTGTATATTACTGCTTAAGACATTAGATATGAAATCTTTAATTATTTGTAAAGATATAGCCACCGAAAAAACATTTGAATGTTGTGGTATAGAAATTCCTATGTTAAGCTGTATTATTATTTGTCTTTATAGAATACCTAACATAAACGCAACAACCTTTCTTGAAAACTTAAACCTATTATTATACAAATTAACATACAAAAATAAAAACAAAAAGATTATAATCACCGGGGACATGAATATTGACACCTTAAAAACAAATAAATATACAACTGAATTAAATAATATTCTATTTAACTATAATCTCACGTCTTACATAAACTCCCCCACAAGGCAAAATTCATGCCTTGACCATATTTACAGTAATATTAAAAATGCTTCCAGTCAAATTCACTACCTTTATCTATCAGACCACAATACTTGTCAAACACTCAGTTTTAACACATCAAATAATTTAAATCGCCTTAACCATTGGTACATTCTAAAAAAGTGCTACGATGAAGACAATATTCTTAAATTCCGTGAATGCTTATCATGTCTCAGTTGGTCAGACGTATACAATGAAAACGACACTAACAACTCTTTTAATTATTTTTACGACACATTCTGCATGTTTTATCATCTCTGCTTCCCCACAGTTAAAGTAAAAATTAATGCTAACATATCAACTCCGAAGTGGATTACAAAAGGAATAAGAAATTCATGCATTACAAAACGAAAACTAAAGCAAAATTGTTACGTTACAAAATGTAAAACAAACATAATACACTATAAAAAATACGACAAAATACTCAAAAAGTGCGTCAATGCATCAAAAAAGAGAATTAATCATCTATTTATAATAAAAGCTAAAAATAAATGTAAGGCATCTTGGAAGATAATCAAAAACAAAACTGAAACTGTGAACTGTTACCAAAGCATTAAAGCCATTAATTATAATAGCAAAATCATAACAGACCCTAAGCACATTGCAGAAAGTTTTAATAATTACTATACTACATCAAATACTTTGAACAATAATACTAAATGTAATCTTGACAATATTAATTCTATCGCCTCCTCTATATTCTTAAATCCATGTACACCAACTGAAGTAATAAACACTATTAAAAGTCTTAGTGATACAAAGTCAACAGGGTATGATTCAATCTCTACAATGGTGCTTAAATCATGCGCAGACATAATATCAATACCTCTTACTTACTTGGTTAATAAATCATTTACGCAAGGAATATTCCCTGCCAAACTGAAATTTTCAATAGTAAAACCTCTCCATAAAAAAGACGATGTTCTTGAAATAGGTAATTATAGACCAATAACGTTAATACCTATTTTTTCTAAAATATTTGAAAAATTAATGTATAGCCGTATTATTACTTTTTTGAATAAATTTAATGTTATCAAGGAAGAACAGAATGGTTTCCAAAAAAATAAATCAACAACCCTTGCAGGTTTCACTCTAATGAAATCTATTACAGAAAACATTGACAATAAAACACCTGTAACAGTAATATTTCTAGATATGTCGAAGGCATTTGACTGTGTTAACCATAAAATTCTTATAAATAAATGTCAACGATATGGAATCAGAGGACCTGCTCTAGACTGGATAGAAAGCTACCTGTCAAACCGAAGTCAATGCGTCGAAATCAACAACCTCAATCCTAATTTAATATCAATCCCTTTGCGATCAAATTATCGACATAATAAAACAGGCGTTCCCCAAGGTAGTGTAATAGGACCTCTTTTATTCCTATTATATATCAATGATCTTCCAAATATAACACGTCACCAATGTATATTATTCGCTGATGATATTTCAGTAATTGTTCCCAATATTAACAAAATGAACTATGCAACAGAAATCAACACAACTTTACATAATATTATACAATGGCTCACATATAATGACTTAAAAGTTAACCTAAATAAAACTAAATACATTAAATTTTCTAACTATAAAACAATTACTACCGACGCCACCTTAAGATACAATAATATCACAATTAGCAGCACTAGTACCATACAATTCTTGGGTATTACCTTAGACAATAATTGTAACTGGAAATTACACATCAACAATGTATGCACAAAAATTAATAAATTTGTTTACGCTTTAAAACAACTAAGAACAACTGCTACAGAAAGTACAGCAATTACAGCTTATCATGGTTATGTTGCATCGCTACTACGATATGGTTTACTATTGTGGGGCAATTCAAGTTTAATTCATGAAGTATTTCTGTGCCAAAAAAAATGCTTACGAGCTATTTGCAATTCTGAACCTTTAGACTCCTGCAAGCCGCTATTCAAAAAAACCAAAATACTTACTGTAAGCTCTCTTTATATTCTAGAAATTGGACTGTTTGTCAGGAAACATCCACAGATATTTAAAAAAATCTGCGAAAGCAGTCTCTTCAGTCAAAGAGATCCGACAAAGATAGTTGTGCCAAAATGCAGGACTGCCCTTTATCACAAAAATAGCATGTTCATGTGTGTTAAGGTTTATAACAAACTGCCCCAAAAGCTTAGAGAACTGCCATTAAAATTTTTTAATGCACGCCTAAAAAAATGGCTAACTGAAAAATGTTTCTACACCATTAAAGAATTCTTAGAGTCTAGAATAGAATAGAATTGTATATATATAGCTATATCTGTTTGTAACATTTATTTACCTTTTGTTTTCCTTAGTCCTTTTCTTGATGTTAGAATTATATAACGACAAAAAATTTAATGAATAATAAATTTTAAAATTATAAGTTAAGTATGTATGTGAGTTCTAATCTAGTTATCGAAGCGTAATACCTAAGTACATAGTTATATTTTAAGTAGATTCCTTTCACACAATTATTACTTTTTAAATATTTGCATGCTATCTATATGGCGAAATGTGTCTCGCACTTTAAACATTAAAACCACCTATTGTAAAAACCACATTTTATGCAAATAAAGATTATTATTATATATTATTATTATAAACTAAATAAGTAAATAACTTAACTAATTAAGTATATAATTAAACTAAATAAGTATATAACTATAATAAATAAGTATATAACTAAACTAAATAATTAAATAACTAAACTAAATAAGTATATAACTATACTTAATAAGTATATAACTATACTAAATAAGTAAATAACTAAACTAATTAAGTATATAACTAAACTTAATAAGTATATAACTAAACTAAATAAGTAAATAACTAAACTAATTAAGTATATAACTAAACTAAATAAGTATATAACTAAACTAATTAAGTATATAACTAAAATAATAATAATAAGTATATAACTAAAAACAATACTAAATAAGTATATAACTAAACTAAATAAGTAAATAACTAAAGTAATTAAGTATATAATTAAACTAAATAAGTATATAACTATAATAAATAAGTATATAACTAAACTAAATAAGTAGTTAACTAAAAACAATACTAAATAAGTATATAACTAAACTAAATAAGTAAATAACTAAACTAATTAAGTATATAATTAAACTAAATAAGTATATAACTATAATAAATAAGTATATAACTAAACTAAATAAGTAAATAACTAAACTAATTAAGTATATAACTAAACTAAATAAGTAAATAGCTAAACTAATTAAGTATATAATTAAACTAAATAAGTATATAACTATAATAAATAAGTATAAAACTAAACTGAATAAGTAAATAACTAAACTAATTTAGTATATAACTAAACTTAATAAGTATATAACTAAACTAAATAAGTAAATAATTAAACTAATTAAGTATATAACTAAACTAAATAAGTATATAACTATAATAAATAAGTATATAACTAAACTAAATAAGTAAATAACTAAACTAATTAAGTATATAACTAAAATAATAATAATAAGTATATAACTAAAAACAATACTAAATAAGTATATAAATAAACTAAATAAGTAAATAACTAAACTAATTAAGTATATAACTAAACTTAATAAGTATATAACTAAACTAATTAAGTATATAATTGAACTAAATAAGTAAATAACTATAATAAATAAGTATATAACTAAACTAAATAAGTAAATTACTAAACTAATTAAGTATATAACTAAACTAAAAAAGTAAATAACTAAACTAATTAAGTATATAACTAAAATAATAATAATAAGTATATAACTAAAAATAATACTAAATAAGTATATAACTAAACTAAATAAGTAAATAACTAAACTAAATAACTAATTAAGTATATAACTTAACTAAATATATAAACTAAACTAAATAAGTATATACCTAAACTAAATAAGTATATAAATGGACTATAATATGTATTAAACTAAACTAAATAAGTATATAACTTAACTAAATAAGTATATTACTAAACTAAATAAGTAAATAACTAAACTAATTAAGTATATAACTAAACTAAATAAGTATATAACTATACTAAATAAGTACATAACTAAACTAAATAAGTAAATAACTAAACTAATGAAGTATATAACTAAACTAAATAATTATAAAACTAAACTAAATAAGTATAAAACTAAACTAAATAAGTATATAACTAAACTAAATAAGTATATAACTATAATAAATAAGTATATAACTAAACTAAATAAGTAAATAACTAAACTAATTAAGTATATAACTAAAATAATAATAATAAGTATATAACTAAAAACAATACTAAATAAGTATATAACTAAACTAAATAAGTAAATAACTAAATTAATTAAGTATATAACTAAACTTAATAAGTATATAACTAAACTAAATCAGTAAATAACTAAACTAATTAAGTATATAACTAAACTAAATAAGTAAATAACTAAACTAATTAAGTATATAACTAAACTAAATAAGTAAATAACTAAACTAATTAAGTATATAACTAAAATAATAATAATAAGTATATAACTAAAAATAATACTAAATAAGTATATAACTAAACGAAATAAGTAAATAACTAAACTAATTAAGAATATAACTAAACTAAATAAGTATATAACTATAATAAATAAGTATATAACTAAACTAAATAAGTAAATAACTCAACTAATTAAGTATATAACTAAACTAAATAAGTAAATAACTAAATTAATTAAGTATATAACTAAACTTAATAAGTATATAACTAAACTAAATCAGTAAATAACTAAACTAATTAAGTATATAACTAAACTAAATAAGTATATAACTAAACTAAATAAGTATATAACTAAACTAAATAAGTAAATAACTAAACTAATTAAGTATATAACTAAAATAATAATAATAAGTATATAACTAAAAACAATACTAAATAAGTATATAACTAAACTAAATAAGTAAATAACTAAACTAAATAAGTATATAACTAAACTTAATAAGTATATAACTAAACTTAATAAGTATATAACTAAACTAATTAAGTATATAACTAAACTAAATAAGTAAATAACTAAACTTAATAAGCATATAACTAATACTAAATAAGAATATAACTATACTAATTAAGTATATAACTAAACTAAATATGTATATAACTAAAATAATTAAGTATATAACTAAACTAAATATATAACTATACTAAATAAGTATATAACTAAACTAAATAAGTAAATAACTAAACTTAATAAGTATATAACTAATACTAAATAAGAATATAACTATACTAAATAAGTATATAACTAAACTAAATATATAACTATACTAAATAAGTAAATAACTAAACTAAATAAGTATATAACTATACTAAATAAGTATATAACTAAACTAAATATATAACTATACTAAATAAGTAAATAACTAAACTAATTAAGTATATAACTAAAATAATTATATAATTAGCTAAACTATAATTAGCTATAATTAGCTAAACTAAGCATATAACTAAACTTTACTTTACTTATTTAGTTTAGTTATATACTTATTTAGTATAGTTATAAACTTATTTAGACTAGTTATATACTTAATTAGTTTAGTTATATACTTAATGTGTTTAGTTATATACTTATTTAGTTTAGTTTAATACTTATTATAGTTTATTATATTATAAAACTATACTAAATAAGTATATAATCACCTAGGTAAAAAGGTAAAAACCTTTGTATCTCGATTATTGCAGTAAAAAGTAGCCTAAAAGTATGTCCTTTCCCAAGTTCAGTTCTATCTTCATACCAAATTTCATCAAAATCGGTTCAGTAGTTTAGGCGTGAAAGCGTAACAGACAGACAGACAGAGTTACTTTCACATTTATAATATTAGTAGGGATAGATACTCAGTCGGGTATTATCGTTGTGACCGTTCTGCCAATTTATTCCGGAGTAGATCACGTACTTTCATTTTGAATGTGAGGCGGTTTGTGGACATCCTGATTTCGGTAGGTAGCGCATTCCTTAGAAGAACTGACTGCACGAAGAAGGAAGAATTGATGAAATTAGAGGTGGGGGGCAAAGAAGAAGCATATTGTTCTTTGACCGAAGGTTTAGATCATGGTTTGAGCATAAGAGACGAAAGTGAGGTACGAGGTACATCAGGTAATGATGGGGAGTAGAGGAAATAAAAAAGAGAAGTGAGTGCACGCAAACTGCGGCGCTGTCGAATTGGGGGCCATTGCAGCTGGGAACGTAAAGCAGACACATGGTCATACTTGCGAAGATTGAAAACGAATCGAATGCAGTTATTGAGAAGGCGATCGAGTTTTTTAAGAAGGTCTGCATTCAGGTCAAAATAACACACATCACCATAATCGATCAGGGGAATTATTAGGGACTGCATAAGCGTAGCCTTGGTTTTAGCAGGAAGGAATTTTTTAAGACGGTACAAAGCGCGAAGACATGAAGTAACTTTCTGGCTGACATGTGTCACTTCTGCACGCCAATCAAGTGTAGAGTCCATATATAGCCTCAAGTTTTTTACTACTGCACTCAGAGGTATCGTCTGGTTGTTGTAGACAACTGGAGGCATGGCTGCCATATCCAACCTACTTAGCATTTGTTTGCTCCCCACGACGATCACTTGACATTTGGTAGGATTAACAGATAATCCAAACCTCGTTGACCAGTCCCTTATAGATTCCAAGTCTCTGTTCATTTTCTCAATGGCATATGATATGTCCTCAACAGTTGACTGCGTGTACACTTGTAAGTCATCAGCGTACAGGTGATATGCACACCGAAGGTTATAGGTTATGAGATTAATGAAAATTGAAAATAATAAGGGAGATAATATGCCGCCTTGATCCCTCAGTGTGAAGATCACACCAACTAGACGACACGTCATCGATATGTACACACTGCTGACGTCCCTGAAGATAAGAGGAAAACCATTCCAGAGCTTCCGAGGAGACCATGAGATAGGAGAGGATGGCCAGTAGGATCTCGTGACTAACGGTATTAAATGCACTCGAGAAATCAATTAAAGCCAGCACAGTGACTTTGGTGTCCTCCATACCCTCTCTAATATAGCTAGTCACTTTGAGGAGAGCAGTGGTAGTATTGTGACCGGGTCTAAACCCAGATTGTAAAGGACTAAGAGACTTATTCTGATATATAAACTGAGAGAACTGCTTAAATACACAGGCCTCTAGCACTTTAGAAAGAAAGGTAAGTATAGAGATGGGTCGAAAGTGTTCAGGGAGTGTGGGGCTATTTTTTTTTGGTAAAGGGATGATGTAGGCCTTACGCCAGAGGGAGGGAATGGTTCCAGTGTCAAGTGAAAAATTTATAATGTGAGATATTGCTGGTAGAATGTGATCAAGGATGGTAACAATCATGCGTCGGCTAATGCCGTCACAACCCACAGCGTTGGAATGAATGGACAAGATAATCTTTTTGATCTCCTCAGAAGACACCGGAGAAAAATCAAAGGATTCGTTGTTAGGGTGGTTTAGACTGGCTATATAGGTCAAGGTTTGACTCTTAGTTTGATGATTCATCTGAGGTGAGGTTGAAAAGTGACGATTGATATCATCTAAACTCATTGTCATCTTGACCTCAGAGCATTGTTGCTTGCCAATACCCAATGTTCCAAGGAACTTCCACATATTTTGCCACACTGAAAGGTTAAGTTCATTCAACCCGTCTGATAACCCTAAGTGAACATAGTGAAATAGACCAATTATTAACAGTTTCTATCGATATTAAGAGATTGCTCCAGTATCTACAGCGGAAGGCTACGTACCAAAGAGATCGCACGCAACATGATCTGTCGCCTTTCACTTCGGGAAGTTATGTTGTATTGAAATCGATAAGTATTAGTTTTGGGATATTTAATTACAATGTTTACATTCCGCTTGTAAAGTTCGTCGAAACCTATATATTTAAAAGCGAAATACCACTCACCTACAAACTTGAAATTTGTCAGGAAATTTTCCTTAATAGGATCGGAAATCCGCTAAGAAAGGATTTTACAAAACTCCACCCCTAAAGGGGTAAAACGGGATTTGCAAGTAAATAGGAGACCGGAGGCTCAATTATTCTGCAGAATTATCTAACCAGGCATAGTATGGGTCACCATGCTATATTCACACGAGAGTGTCACTTTGGTAGGCTTAAATATTTAAAAAAAATGTCTGTAGAATGTATCTATAGAAATAAACCCATTTTAGGGTTAAAGCGGGGGATGGTAGTTCGTATGAAAGTCCAATGCTATTGAAGTTAAAAATGGCGGAAGGATTTTGAATGGTATTTAAGTATTACTATTCCACCAATTTAATTTTCCACCAATCCAATTTTGATTTCTTTGTGTTAATTATCACCTCTTAATTGCGTTAAAGTACACTTATATTAATTTCAATGGCAGGAAGTTATACAAGATTGTGTTAGCTTAATATTATGGTCCCTTCGTCTCGACAATCATATTATTAGGCATAGGTTTGTTTGACAAAGTTTTAATAGCTATCTACAAACGCGTGCCAGTGAAGTGAAAATAAGAAATGTAACACCATATTATGATTACAAAAAGCGGTACACTAGCTGTAACAATCCCGAATTCGACCTCGTTGATGCGTCACTGAATTAAATAAACGAAGTATGTTTACTAATATTGTAAAAGTAATGGTTAATTGGTAACTCACTATCCTCATTGTGAGAGCACACAATGCAGCATGGTGACCCACACTATGGTGGCCTAGTGAGATGCTTATGCATTTTTTAGGCTCCGGTCTCGCACTCAATAAAGCACTATCGCTGTCATTTTTAGGTTGCGTTCTATGCGAGGGTAGTACCGCCCCGTTTGAGCTGGCCCATTTGTGCTGAAATAAGCGTGGCCCTACCACCCTTAAATATATAAAATAATAAATAAAAGTATCTGATGTGTTATAGTGTCAACCTATCGCCGTCCACTGCTGGACGAAGGTCTCCCCCAAGGAACGCCAACCGTCCCGGTCTTGGGCAGTCCGCATCCATCCGCCGCCAGCCACCTTCCTCAAATCATCGGTCCATCGTGCCGCAGGGCGTCCTACACTACGTTTGCCTAATCGCGGTCTCCACTCAAGCACCTTTCGGCTCCAGCGTCCATCAGTTCGTCTGGAGACATGTCCGGCCCACTTCCACTTCAGCGTGCTGATTTTCCATGCGATGTCGGTAACTCTAGTTCTCTGTCGAATAATATCGTTGCGTATTTTATCGGACAGAGAGACACCCAACATTGCACGCTCCATCGCACGCTGAGCTACTTTAAATTTATGGACCAGTCCGATAGTGAGTGTCCACGTCTCGGCTCCGTATGTCATTACGGGTAGGACGCACTGGTTGTAGACTTTGGTCTTAAGTGATTGAGGTATTTGTGACTCAAAAATATGACGTAGCTTCCCGTATGCCGCCCAGCCCAGACGTATCCTTCTGTCGGCTTCCAGATCGAAGTTGTGCCGGCCGAGTTGGATTATTTGGCCAAGGTAGATATATTTTTGCACAACCTCGATAGCAGCTCCATTTACGGTTACGGGACAAGGTGATACATGCCTGTTATGCATGACTTTAGTTTTTTCTATGTTCATCCTCAGTCCCACTCGTTTTGAACAATTATCTAGACTGTTCAGCATTTCTTCCAGATCCTGCAGAGACTCCGCCAGAATGACTATATCGTCTGCGAACCGCAAGTGTGAGAGGTATTGGCCATTTATATTCATTCCCCGTCCATCCCAATCGAGCATTTTGAAGACGTCTTCCGATGCATTGGTAAACAGTTTCGGAGATATGACGTCTCCTTGTCTTACCCCCCGATGCAATTGGATTGGTCTTGTGCTCTTTTCTTGTACACGGACGGTCATCGTTGCGGCTTCGTAAATACGTTATAGTTAAAGAAATTCAACATACTTCGGCACTATTGGCCGAAGTGACCGAAGTTCAGCACGAATTTTTTTATCGGGATTAATCATTAACCCCGCCCACACACCGACTAATGTAACTCTTCTACTCCAGGATCAACAGCCAACTCAGTGTGAGCCACGAACTCATTGAGTTCGACACTCGGAAAGTAACAGGCAAAGTTAAACTGTCTTGGTTACTAGTTCGGGGTTCGAAATATAATAAGTATACTTCCCTTCTTAACAAAGTGTGAAACAAACTGAAGTAAAAAAGGCAGACACCTTCTTAGAACCGAAACATTCCACGGACACAAAATACATGGGTCCTAACTAAGTTATATGTATTTAATTTCTATTAAATGTATCTCAGAATCGCCTAAATATACATAAAGTTACCCTAGTTGTCACACATACCTAGATGTCATTTGTAGACTATTATTTGGTCAGTCAGTCAGTAGCTGTCTTTTTTTAAAAAGAGAAGATGTGATGAGCAGACTTTTTAGCAATGCTTCACAGAACACCGGTGTTCCAATTCTTTCCTTGCTTTTTAACATGTACCGTTCCTGGAGCCTCAATTACTGTGATTCTAAAAGAGCCTCACTCATTTTTTCTTTTTTATCTGCATAATCATCGGTTGGTACTTGTCTACTAGTCACGTTTTGTCAATATAAAGACAAAGTTTGAGTTTCAAGACTAGCCTATAGGTTTTTATTTTATTTTAAATATTTGACGTTATTGTTAAAGGCACAAATAACCTTAACACTAGTACCTAATTATATGTTTATTTGTAAATCGCTAAAAAAAGTAATAGGTGAACATTAGTTATTAAAAACTCACAATTGAAATGTTATTTTTATCGATCAATTTTCAACCTTTATAATCAATTTCTTTTTTTATGTAACACTGACATTTTTATCCATGGTGTCCATTTTGATTTACTGTAGCACCATAAATGCATATTAAAATACTAAAATCATTACATGTGCTTATAAAAAATGTGCATAATAAAACCCAAGTCTTTGCGATGAGTAATATTCTACAAAATATACAAGTAAGCCAACAGTGAAACATACCCTAAACTCGCTAATACCTAATCCACATAATATTAATCGAATTACGTACAAGCGTAGCGCAAAACAAATTAGTCCTACCTGATGTGGGGTCGTGGAATGAAATTAACTTCACAGACTCTAAGCCCCCAATTCATCTTTTGCCACAGGCTTCGGGGGTGTATTAGGATTTGTTCACATATTCTTCCGGGACGAGATCGGGTCGGTGCACATTGAGGAAAATAACCTCAAATTTCCATTCTAATTTTGTACCTGTATTATTTTTGTACTCTCTTAGCGTATTCATACCATTTTATATGTGATATCAGAATAATACAATATAAAAGATAATTTCAAAGTTGTTTTTTGAAAAGACAACTCCCATTAAGTATACTAATTTCTGTGTCGCGAGCGACAAAAATGGATGAAACGGATACAAAGAACACCCAGACTCAGAACAACAATTTGCGAATCACACGAGTGTTATATGAGGATAGTGAGGTTTGGACCCATGACACTTAGCGCTGTAGAAAGCAGCGTGGCGACCGCTTAAGCCACTCGGCCAACCGTGCAGTCAAAACGATTTGACAATAAATACTTTAAATAAATCATTACATAAGTATAAAACAAAGTCACAGTCGAATTTTGATGCCATTTTCTTTAATAGATAGAGTGATTCAAGGGGAAGGTTTATATGTATGTATATTACATGCATAGTATAGTAGATAAACATTGATCATTTTAGAGGTATCTAATGTGATGTCGTAAATAAACCCATTTTTTTTACGCTTACATTGCAAACGCTGGCTGTATACTACAAGATAGATCAAAACAACTATCTCTTAGGGATAACTCACAATAACCAATTTTTTTTACGAGAAATAATGGCTTATTTACGAAACGATTTTATGCAATATAGTATTAATCCTTATCCAATTAAGTATCTTAAATACATTATGTAATTGTGTATTTAATTGTGGCGGTACCGGCCGGGGCCCGTAAGTTGGCGCTGCTGTCGATTTGTCACAATCAGTTAATAACTAAACACAATACCTACTTTAATAAGAATTAATATTCTAAGGTGATACGAAGTTCGCCGGGTCAGCTTGTGAATTAATAATTCGGACTTCTGACAAACTAAGGAAAGCTTGTACTATGAGCACTATACCACTGCGTCACTTGTACTTTATTAATGTATACAATAATAGATAATATAATAGCAGATTTTATAATTTTTGGTACTTATGTTACTCAAATTTTTTTTTTTAAAAATAAATAAAAACAACTTTAACCTATCGAAAGATTGCGGCCTAAAGTTACTTAGTTGGTACCTATGTAGGCTACAAATGTAGACATTTCGGCCTATAGAAAATGTAGTATTAGTACGACAATTAAACTTTAAACTTTTCAAATCTCGATTTTTTTCGCAAAAGATGAAATGAATGAAAAGATGAATCACAATGACATTCTTATCTTTTTATCAATTCATCAGTTCACTTATTTTTATATCCACATATTAATACGTGAAGAAAAAACTTTGTACCCCTTTTTACGAAAATCGTGTGGAAGGAGGAGTATGAAATGTCGCACACTTATAGTTTATGTGGAGGAGGAGTGCAGGAAGCTATTTTTTACAACACATACACACATTTACTCTTTTCTCAAATTAACATTGTAACGTAGCCTTGGCGAAGTCCGTAATTATAGAAGTTATAGTCTTTCACAATAGAACCTTCATAATGTTGTCACTTATAATTCAAATGATTTTCGAATACCTGGTTACTACCAGTATTGCTTATACTGCCGATTCCTTTCAGACTTTCAAAAGTATATAATATGCTGTGCCAAAACAAACGTGAACCAGACCTTATTTTGAGACCCGTGATTAAGTAATAAAATGGCGGAGTTCTCAAACCTGGAACACGATGTTCACAATTCAATAATTGTCTCCTATATTTGAGAAGTCCTTTGTTCATTTAGGAATTAAGAAATTAAATTGGCAGATGACAATCATTACGTAGACCTCAATAATTGGTCTCATATTTTGAGATGAATAAAGAAACAATTACTAATCATTATCATTTTGAAACGAGAATCACTCGCCTAATTTAATCATCAATAGCCCTTTGCAGACTATGACGTAGCATATGAACTAATATTTGTCCCTTGTTTCAGGTGTCTACAGGTCAGGGAGGTGTGGTGATGCTCTGCACAAAATCTCCCTTCGGAGCAGAAAGAGAACATTGCGATTTCCACACAGGAGATGTCATGATATTAGAGACTTCCTATTTAAAGTACACCAGTACAAGTATTTGAAGTTTCCTGACTTTTGGTGCCAGAGACGGTTTTTAATCAGTTCGATTTCAATATATCTACTGCGACTAATGGGTACCTAAGATGATTTCCGCAGACACAAAAAGGTTATGGATAATCGCAGATATTTTTCAGGTGATCCGTGTGCTCGCTTGCATGGTTATGATATTAAATTGTATATAATATGTATCCAAATTATATTGAAACTAGGTACTTATTATAAAATATTTGTTTCCAAATGATTGAGAACTAAATTAATGGACATCACCTCAATGCTAGTAAAGACACGTTGATGTATATAGGCCGACCGTTTATCTGAGTCCTCGCCTGCCCGCGCCCCTGTTACCGCAGGCGAGGACTCAGATAAACGGTCGGCCTATAGTTGATAGCACGAACGGGCCGGCTCGACCGAAGTGCTACTATCCTCCATCTCACTAGGCCGCCATAGCATGGGTCACCATGCTGAATTGTCTGCATTCACAATGGGTATGGTAACCTTGGATTCTATTTATTTTTTTTTACCAGGAAGAGTAAAGTCACTTTGGTAGGCTCAGATTTAAAAAAAAAAATTGGACTTCATATCATGCCCCAATACCACACCACGGATTTCCTAACTGTTCACATAATATGGTTATGATTTGTTTTTGAAATCTCAGAAGCCTAACATATAAATTTCTTTGTACATACTGTGCATGTACCAATCACTTATTGAACCATTTGTTTTCATCATTCAAATTTACGTACATTTAATCCACCAGGAGATGAAATAGGAAATTATAAAGATGCGAAAGTAATATAACACGATTCATTCAATCGGAACTCCATTACCGTTGCAAATGTTTTCACTTTCTCGACGTCAGCTGCGGCAGTTATTACTCAGAATAATGCATAAACGAATATGAGAATGTACAAGGAAATTTGAGTAAGTTCAATATTTTTCATTTAGAGGGGCTTGGTGCTGACAACCTTAATTCATTGGGTGATATCAATCAGTCACGTGATAAATACAAAATATTAGCATACGAAACAAGAGAATAGAGAAATAGAATAGAAAACGAAAAACGTTTGCACCTTGACTAGAGGTCTTTAAGGGCTAAAACGCGTTGCAGCATCGATGCAGTCGCCAAATCGCCGATCGCCGACGCTAAAATTAGCTAGTGTGCTGTGGCCATTAAGGCTTACAAATGAACTTCTTGTGTTTGGGAACCAGGATGTCGAATTCATGTTTTCAATTTAGTGCAAATTTAGCACATGTTGCAGTCGCCGCTGGCGCCTGTTCGATTCGAATGTAAATAAGTGGACAATAAAATATATCGATTGTCTCAACGTAATGGATTGCTTGTGTTAAGCGGATTCACTTTGTTTTATGAACAGACCATTAAAACTACATTTGCCTAATAACATAGCAGTATGTTTGTAAACAAATGTTTTGTACGTTTAATTTACATATACTCGCCTTTTCCTCGATGGGAAATAAAGGCGTAAACGCCTTGGTTTTGCCGAATATATTTTGAACTCTACTGACATGCCGAGACAAGTTTATAGCGGTCAATAGTTCATAATATGAATTACTATAAATGTAAATGCAAAATAATAATAAAAAATACCCTTTGTACATGACTGTTAAATTGATATTATGCTCCTAAACGGAATCTGTATTAAATGGTGTACAATGAAGGTAACGTCATTTTATGTAACTCATCAAAGAATAAATGTTGACTACACGGTTAGCCCGTTGGCCCAGTGATTTAAGTGGTTGCCACGACACTCTCTACTGCGCCAAGTGTCGTAGGTTCAAATCCCAAGTAGGACAAAACTTTGTGTCATCTGGAAATTGTTATCTTGAGTCTGGGTGTTCCATGTGACCGTTTCATGTATGTATGTAAAGTCCCCCGCGACACAGAATTTGCATTCCAAATTCGGGAGTTGTCTTTTCAAAAAAGAAAAAAAAAGAATAAATATGTAACGTAACTATAGTAAGAGGTTAATTTACAAATATTTTGGAAAGTTAAGTATTATTATTGACTGCTTTGTTGTTCTAGTGGTTCGATACCCGGGTGGGACTAAATATTTGTGTGATCCACAAATGCTTATTTCAGAGTATGGGTGTTTTCTGTATATAATATCGATGTATTTACAAAAAAAGTATGTTTATGTATTTATATCAGTTGTTTAGTAGCTATAATACAAGCTCTGCTTAGTTTGGGACTAGATGACGTTGTGTGTAAGACGTCCGAAATATTTATTTATTATTATAGCTTTTGCTCACTAAGGCTAAGAAGAGGCCTATGTCTAGTGGAGGACTGTTAAAGGCTGTTGATGAGATGATGATGATGATTACAGCTTTTAACAGCCACTGCTAAACCTATGCATAGCAGTGGCTGCTAAACGCTGTAATGCTGTCTATCCTTAGATTGGAGGCTTTGGCCTACTAAGGGGCCGTCCATTAATCACGTGATATTTCTTTAGCCCTTTTGAACCCCTCCCTGGTGGTGGTGGTGACACCTGGTGAGTTTTAGAACAACAATCCCCCCCTACCAACATCACATGTTTAGTAAATACAAAAAATCTTAATATTTTGCCAGGAAACGGCGAGACAAGAAGACACTGCACGCCGTTTTTAGTTTACAAATCGCGCGTGATATTTTATACTAAACCCCCGTCCCCCTTGTGATATTTCGTGATTTTTGTCCCCCCCCCCTTTTCGAGCCTCCCGTGATTAATGGACGGCGCCTAAGAAGACGGGGTGGTATAGTGTTTGTTTCAATTTTACCTTCTCTTTGCAGTGTAGCTGTCTTGCGTAGTTTGCTTCCTCTCACTACATCCAGTCCACGGAAATAATAAGTGTTCCTCAACTGTACTGTACAACACTCTGTTTCCTCAATCTGGACATTATCAATATTACATTGGAAAATTGTGAGTTTAGTGGAAGGTATTAATTGAGTAGTTATTACTCAGATAATTCACATATTCCTGTAACTTGAATTGACACTTAATCCGAGCCCTATAAAACGAATCCATTCTAATAACTAATTCGAAAGTAACTATGTCCGTATGTTACACTTCACCGCTAGATCAATTAAAATCAAGTTTGGAATAGAAATACTTAGATTCTTGAGGAAGGAAATAGGATATTTTTTACCACGATAATCGACATAATATACTGACTTCCTCAGTGGCGCAGTGGAAGCGCATGCTACTGCTTTGCTTGAGGTCTCGGGTTCTATTCCAGGGTCGGACCAATGTTTAGGTGATCTGCAAATATTTGTTTCGGAGTCTAGGTGTTTCCTATGTTTTAAAATGATGGTATTATCAAAAAAATATGTTTATGTATTTATATCAGTTGTCTAGTACCTGTAATACAAATTCTGCTTAGTTTTCGACTATCAAACGAGCGTTCCTCCACATGGATACATGCGTTTACAATAATCGTCATGGAATTTTATTAAACCATAAGACTTTTCAACAACGAATATATTTTTTCCTTTCCATAAATAATAACAAAACCGCATTTGAATCAATTAGTGCTACTAAAGATACTGCTGACTTTGAGGAAACATAAATTAATACATTTTGTAAAATACTGCGTCAACAAGTGTTACCTGAATATAAAAATAATAACTTGACTATTACTACTTGGTAAAAGACAATATAATTTTGGTTTAATAGAATCATCATAGTTCATCTCATCATTACCTGATTTACTTTTGATGTATTAAAGAGTATCATTCGTCAATTCGTTGTTGACAGACCGTCAGACTGCCTCGTTGGTCTAGTGGTTAGCGTATGCGGCTGCTGATCAAGAGGTCTTGGGCTCGATTCCCAGGTCAGAACAAATATTTGTGTGATCCAAAAATATTTGTTTCGGAGTCTGGGTGTTTTTCTACATGTAATATGGATGTATTTACAAAAAAAAAGCATGTTTATGTATTTATATCAGTTGTTTAATACCCATAATACAAGCTCTGCTTAGTTTGGGACTAGATGGCGTTGTGTGTAAGATGTCCGAAATAATATGATGTCCGAAATATCTGAAATATTAATTATTCTTTACTTCTAGCTGACTCACGTCGTGTTTTCCATGGTTAATAATGTAAATCGCGAGTAACGCCGCGGGGCAAAGTTTTAAAATCTTCACACATACAAAGTTTTAACTCATACACAAAAACAATTGCCTGTCATTAAGAATAGTCAACAACTATCACTATTTCACATACACACACACACATTGACATATTCTATGTCATATCAGTGTAATGCATAGGCCTGTTCAGACTAATACATTGTTAAATTGGAATGTCTGCGT
This sequence comes from Phragmatobia fuliginosa, assembly GCA_932526445.1. Classification (NCBI taxonomy): domain Eukaryota; kingdom Metazoa; phylum Arthropoda; class Insecta; order Lepidoptera; family Erebidae; genus Phragmatobia; species Phragmatobia fuliginosa. The sequence continues at coordinate 7,336,183 of OW052063.1, read as the reverse complement.
AGAGCTGTTCCCGACCGTGTGCTCTATGTTTGTACATAAACCAAGTGTCCTTTGTTAAATTAAATAAACGTAATTTTCATATTTATAAGAGACCATCTCCACTTTAAATTACCAGGAAGAAATATAAATGTTTTCAGAGGTAGCAATGTGCTAAAATAAATAGGTAATGCAATACGGTCATTACCAGATAAGAGCACTTAGCAAACGACACCAGGCCCTATTATATAACTAGGGACTGTACTACTAATGGCATAACACAGCTTAATTGGGGAGTGTTATTCCCTGTTTTACTCGTTTACATTGGGGCATTTGTTTAATGGTTGCTGTTTAAAGATGTTTTACAGAGTGCTTCTATTGGTGCATGCATATATATGTGCAAACTCGCTAAGTCCCGCGGTGTTACACGTGGTTCCAGCGAAGTCAGTCTAAAAAAAGCCCAAGTTACTCCTTAGGTCATTAACTTTCTGCAATAGAAAGTCTCGTTAAAATCGGACCAGCTGTTCCAGAGATTAGCCGGAACAAACAAACAGATTGACATACAAAAAAAAAAAAATTTGCCTTTTTGATGTTAGTACCGTTTAAACTTTGATATGTTTTTAGTGAAATCTGTTCATGTGATATTACATATAGATACTCCATTTTTTTTTTGTGTTTGCATAGATTAATTTAGAGGGAAGTGTAATAATTTTGTATTTTTATTTTGTTTTAAAGCCTGCCAAGGTGTCTCTACTCAGCCTGATGGATAGCTTAAGTAGAATCCAAGAGTAAGAACCACCCACTCCCTGCGAATGCAGGCACTATGGCGACCCACACTATGGAAGCCTACTGATGTTTTTTCACACCCCGCTTGAAGGACCTGGCATCACAGTGGGAAAGAAACGCGTAAGCTGGTAGTGAGTTCCAATTTGTAAATGATCGACACAGGAATGGAGAGCCGAACCGTTTACTTCTAGTGCGTGTTTCTATCACTCTAAAGCGGTAACCTCCAAGTTCAACACGTGTTATCCTGAAATAAGAAAAGAAAGAAATTAAAGTTTTTTTTTGAGAAACGGGAAGTTATCAACTTCATTTTTTCTCAATAAGTAGGTACTATAACAGATTGCTTAACATTAATCTCTTACAGTATAAGACAATGTAAATAACAAAGACTCATTGAATTTGAACTAAACTGTTTACATAAAAAAATATAAAGTTTAAACGTGTTTATTGTAATGTAAGTTAATTAAATCATAAAGTGTCCGAAATACCCGGATATTTATTTTAAGACGACATCTCAAAACAATACCTTTCTAAAGGCATTGTTCTAGAACAATAAGTATTCAATATTAATTTAGGTAGCTCTAACACTTACCTTATTCAAAAAATTTTAACAACTAAAATCGACAATACTTAAAGGAGAACACATAACTTTACACCCATACTCTCCTTTGATGAACTGCCTCGTTGGTCCTGCAGTTAGCGTAAGCGACTCTTTTTAGGGTTCCGTAGCCAAATGGCAAAAAACGGAACCCTTATAGATTCGTCAAGTCTGTCTGTCTGTCTGTCTGTCTGTCTGTCAGTCCGTATGTCACAGCCAATTATTTCCGAAACTATAAGAGTTATACTGTTGAAATTTGGTCAGTTGATGTATTCTGTGAACCGCATTAAGATTTTTACATAAAAATAGAAAAAAAAGCAATACGTTTTGGGGGTCCCCATACTTGGAATTGAAACTCAAAAAAATTTTTTTCATCAAACCTATACGTGTGGGGTATTTATGGATAGGTGTTCAAAAATGATGTTGAGGTTTCTAATATCATTTTTTTCTAAACTGAATAGTTTGCGCGAGAGACACTTCCAAAGTGGAAAAATGTGTGTGATAAAACTAAAAAAAATATATGTTGTACATTACCATGCAAACTACCAACGAAAATTAGTTTGAACGAGATCTAGTGAGTAGTTTTTTTTTAATACTTCATAAATCGTAACACGCAATTTACCTTACATCCAATCAATACACTAGTATAAAAACATCGATGAAAGTTACAACGAACTACAAGAACTTTTATATGATGTTACTTGCTGATACGGAACCCTTCATGGGCGAGTCCGACTCGCACTTGTTTTATTATAGAAATGCTCATTAACAGCCCGGAGTTTAGAAATTGGGGTTTTGAACCACGTGTCTCGGTCAAGCTCCTACCACCCTGCTTGTTTGATTAGCTAATATTATGTTTTGATCACGTAACTGAGTGACATGGGCCAATCAAACAATAGAAAAGAGGCGTCCGCGATTTCAGAATGAAAAACGTTTGCCACTTGGCTAGACCCACTGATCTCTCCCTGGTGGTGCTGGATAGCCGCCCCATCGGATTGCACCTGTGCTAGCACACACACAAGTGCACTATTTGTTGACTGGTCCCCGTTGATGGCCATCTTGGCCGAAATCAGCTAGGACTACATTTTCCTCCTGTAATGTCACAGAAAAATTTTGTATTTCTTTGTTTACTTACGTTACGTTCAGAAAGACGTTAATAGTGTTAATAAGTCGTGTTTCTAAAGTATTAAAGTATTCTAGTATTTGAATATACAAATATAAAATAGTTTTTGAATTTCGTGACTTTGACACATATTAGGTCCTCCTGTTTTTGCTGTAAACGGGTCGTATTCGCGACAAAATTTAAAAGGTTATGATACCCTCTACTTTCCGACGTTTCGAACGCGTTATAGAGTTCGTGGTCACGGGTGGTCTACTCGTGACCACGAACAGTATGACCGAACAGGAAAAAACATGAGTATATACAATTATATAGTTTATAATACGAGTATAGTTCAGGCAGATATCCAGATGAAAGCACTTTATGAGATTCGTATTATCATTGGAGCGTTCAATCGGTAAATTGTGATTCCCCTTCACGCCTCGCACGCGGAGCAGTAACTACAAGCTCTGTTTACTAAAAAGTACGTAACCATTATTTACTAACATTATTATATAATTTTATACCACCATGCCGTTCACATAACTCGGTAATTCACTTGAACTCGAACAGTGTACGGTAAGCGCGGCAGTCTCAGATCGTCACTTGTACACTCCACACCGAATGTATCACGGTCTACCGTTATAGTCGCACTTACAAGACGCGGACAAAATGTTTTTGTTTACAAATATGGACCTGTTTCAATTGTGCCCAATCGCTGGGCGGCTGTTATAAACTTGATAAATAAACAATGTTTACATACACACTAGATTGATTAAAAAGTCAATTTTCTATTGAAAAGAAAAGTGTGTGTTTTTTTATTTTGTGTGATTTATTTGTTTTAATTATTTAAATGAACAGAACAGTTGCTAAGTATTCGTGCTGTGCAAGTGGAACAGTTAAGAATTTAATCAAATAACCTTTCGTAGGTGACTAATTAAGTATAAACAGAGGTAAGTGTTTAATAGTTATTATATAAGTTTTAAAATATTGTGTAAGTGTGTAATTTTATATTAATGGAACTGGTGAGAAAAAATGCTCTTATTTTCTTTTTTATTTAACTTTATTTTTCTTTGTATTCCTATATAAATGTATTTATACTACACAAATTTCAAAATGCATAATTTAAAATCTGAACTACATAAATGGTAAAACCGGTTATTTCTGATGCCTTATGAGTTTTATAAGTGATGCATCAGTGTGATGCACCCCATGCAATTAGCAGGAATGTCACTTATCTCATAACTTATGCAGAAGCATCTCAAAAGGCCGCCATAGTATGGGTCACCATGATGCATTGCATCCAGTCACAATGAGAATGGTGAACACCACTCGTGGTTTCTACTCATGCTTTCCATGAGGCAGAGTCGGCTCATTATGGCAGGTTAATATATACTCGTATATAAAAACTTACTTTCATATTCTTAGAAGTTTACTTTATTGGTTCACTAGAAATGGTGACGAAGCTTCTGGGGGGTTGGTGATTCATGCTGCTGTCACTAATGGGAATTGCTATGGGTGTAATCTTTTTGTCTTATATTCTACCAACGACTCAGCCCTGGATCGCACAGATAATACCAAATTAACCGTTTTTTACTAAATGCATATCAAAGTAGGTAGGTATATACGGTAATAACATCTAAAAGTTTTTTTTTTGAATTGTCTGTCTGTCTGTTGTGTCGGCTTATCTCTGGAAAGGCTGGACCGATTATAACGGGAATTTCTCTGACAGAAAGCTGATGACCTAAGTAGTAACTTAGGGATTTTTTTTTAAAGATTAGCTTCACTTCACAGCGTTACCCGCGATTTACAACAACAACCGAAGGACTTAGCTAGATATGCATATGAACATTTATTTTGAATGGCTCTATCTATCGGTAAAAACTGCATTAAATTAGTTGAGTAGAGCGAACACCTAGCGGAAACGACATCACTTTATCCTATGTAAAGATGTCAAGAGTGATGAAATTAAAGATGAAAACTTATAAAAGATCAAGGGCATAATCTATCATAACCATGGTATGCATCTGGTATGATTATAAATCATAGTGATGTATGCAATCAATTTTACAAATTAGTGTAATGTTTCTGCATAACATAAATATAACTGATGTCAAAATAGATGACGCTGGTACTTTCCGGGTACGGTTGCTTCGGAAAGTACCTGCACTCGGTCGCTAGGAGGGAACCGAGTCCCGCCTGCCACCACTGCGACTGCAGTGAGGACACGGCCCAGCACACGCTGGCGGTCTGCCCCGCTTGGGCGGCGCAGCGCCGGGTCCTCACTGCAGTCATCGGAGGGGATCTCTCGCTGCCGGCCGTCATAAGATCGAAGGTCGGCAGCGACAGTTGTTTTACCGCGGTCGCAACCTTCTGCGAGGACGTAATCTTGCAGAAGGAGGTGGCGGAGAAGGCCCGGGAGGATGCCATCCAATCGGACCCGATCCGCCGCCGGCGCCCCGGGCGGTGGAGGCGCGCATACCTGCGTCTCATGCCGCCCTGAGAGTGGCCGCGGATGGGCGGGACGGGTTTCCCGTCCGTCCGCAGTAAAGGCCAACCGCGAGGGGGCGGCGTCCGCGTGTGACCGGACGTTGCCCAAATAGAGAGTCGAGTGTAGAGATGGTGCCCGCAACAGTGCGGGCGAGCGCCGGTTGGAGTCCAGAAGGAAATCCCCTCCCTGGACTCCTTCCAATACAAAGGCGCAGAGAGGGTCACACCGTGTGGTTTTAGTCGGTTCGAGTCCGACAGACCACCCCGCCGTAACCCCCGACGGGGTGACGGTCCGCGGGGATTTCCACACGTAAAAAAAAAAAAAAGGGTTGTTTTCAAGTTTTCCTTCTCTTTGCATCGATGTTGTCTTGCGTAGTTTATCCCTTAGTCGCCTTTTACGACACCCGTGGGATGAATAGGGGTGGTGACACTTTGTATTCTTAATCCGTCACCACACGGTCATAACACCAACCTAAATGACACTTTTCGTGCTGTCGTGTGCTGTTGGTGAGTGCGAGACCGAAGTCCGCCAGTCGGGGCTGGTCATCCCACAACTTCTATATTTTATTATGGTTTAATTATATTTGGACACTACCTGTATAAACATCTGCGTCGTTACATTGTCCTCACATTTAATAAAACACTTTAAACAATGTAACCAAAAATTGTAAAAACAATGTTGGAAAACAGTGTCAATGGAGTTTCTTGTCTATTCTTCTCCATAGGATCTACGAATTGGAACAGACAATTAGCTTCACGACTGACTACTGACTGACTCTGACGACGAAACCTCTATTAATTCTTCAGGACATCAGTTTAGCTCGTAGGGATTGGAAGTCTATAGATCTTATTGACTCTATGATTGACTAGCTTTGATATTAGTGAAGAAATGGGTATCATTACAAAAATGATTACTAATTTACTAACTATTTGACTAATAATACTTTTAAAAGCTTGCTTAGCTGAATCCTTTGAAGTACCCAAAACACAGTACAATTAAAACATGAAGTGGTGTGAGTTCGTTTCCCTGTTTAACAGGAATTTTAAGTTGTTTCCGGATCCTGTTCTCAGAGCTGCTCTTAAGTATTTATTTTAAAGGAAACCCAACAACAGTCGGGAATCGACCCGACACCTCTTGAAAAGCAGTCACATAGGCTAACCGCTAGATCTAAATAATAATAATAACGTTTATTGGATCAATTAAATTAATTACAAAAAGTATGAACACTGTTACATAAACTAGGGTTTCCTGTGCTATAAGTAACAGTTAAAATTCGAAGTTGGTCTAGCTACGTACTTTACAATTATTGTACAACAATCTCTTATTCTTACGTTATTAAGTTTGAATTACAAAATTTTAAGGAAAGTAACAAAAAATAAAGTAATGAAATAAAATTAAGAAATAATGAAATAAAGTTAAAATTACATTACGAACATTGTTTATGTAAGGAAGGTGTGTCAATGGGTAGAAAAAAAATAAATAAATAAATATTTTGGACATCTTACACACAACATCATCTAGTCCCAAAGTAAGCAGAGCTTGTGTTATGGGTACTAAACAACTGATATAAACATACTTTTTTTTTTGTAAATACATACATATTAAACATAGAAAAAAACCCAGACTCCGAAAAAAATATTTGTGGATCACACAAATATTTGCTCTGACCCGGGAATCGAACCCGAGACCTCTTGATCAGCAGACGCATACGCTAACCACTAGACCAACAAGGCAGTCAAGAATAATAGATTATAATAACATAATAAATTATGATGATAATAACATATTTGTTAACAACCTAACAGAATATTAGACTCAGAAAAAACCATTAGTAAATTTAACACGTAAAAGCAACAATAATTTTATATTTTCTGGTTAAAAGTGACTAAAATTTAAATAAGAAACTTTTATGGCAACGGATACGTACCTCCTCATGTGATTACTGCAAAAAAAAAACTTTACTGAATACGACTGGTAGCTCTATAGACTGGCACGTATGTTAACAAACTGTATAGGATCACGAAAGGGTCTTCACAGAAAGACGAACAGAGAAACAGATTGATAGAAATACGTGTATGAATGGACGTTAGAGTAATACTATGAACCCTTTAAAGGTATTCGCCTTTTTCTTTTGTGAAACTATACCTTAAAAGTAGCAGTAAAAGATGATGCACAAGAATGTTTTGATGCTTCCTTTGCCTTCAAAATGTATGTTTATGTATTTATATCAGACGTCTGATACCTATATAAGCTCTGCTTAGTTTTGTACTAGATGGCGTTGTATGAAGATGTCCGAAATATTTATTTATTTATGTCCGAAAATATTTATTATTTATAAAGGACATAGGCTAATTTTTACCAACATACACGAGGGCAAAGCCTCAGGCGAAAGCTAGTCCTAAATATACATAAAGTAAGTTGATTCGTTACATGAACAAGTTTATTTTTAATTGGCCTGTATAACTGTCGTAATCTACAAAATGCTTTGCCATGTTTTAAAGAAACAAGAAAAAACAATGTTAGCTGTAACAACCTTATTAAAGTAATAATCAATTAGTTTATAAAAAATTACTTTGGGTGATTGGAAACAATCCCCGAGGGTAAGTAACGAAGGCGCGGTCAGTACCTAGATGGGTGACCGTTTGTGGCATAATATGTCATGAACGCTTTCGTTATTCGGAAGTCCCGCTAAGCAGCCGGTCCCGGCAGCTTAGTTGGAGGCTTTCTGGCGACTTAAAAACATCCCACGGCAAGATTACGTAGACACAACGTGTGTTGCCAGTCCCCAACCCAGCGTAAGGACGTGTGGTATTAACCCTCTCCTAAGAGAAGACCCGAGCTCAGGTAGTCGATTTCGATAAATACTTTATGTCAATGTATATATGTATGATTGCATTTATTATTTAAGCATGTTTGTGCATTAGCATTTGTATTTATGCATTTGTATTGGCATTTGTATTTATGAATGATGCTGTCATTATTATGTATTTGTATATATTGCGTGTAAGTTTAAATGTATTGTGAACTATTTACATTCTAGTGTACATGGTATTTAACCTCTATTCACCTACCTTATAAGATATCTGCACACCCGAAGGTTGACTGGAAGAGAATGCCTTGGGCATTAAGTCCGCCTATGTACAAATTTAGTGCAAAAAAAAAAAAATGCAAAGTGTAATAAATAGTAAAGTATTGCAAATGCAAATAATAACTTAACACTATTATGTCTGTATTGTTATGTAAAATTAATACTGTGGACCATGTTTGTAACAATGTACACATTATTTAATATTAGTAATACAGACAAAAGTAACACATGTCTCTTTATACAAATAAATACAATTCAAGAGTAAGTTATGTCGATGCCTTTAGTAAAAAATATCTAAATGTGCATACTACGTATACTCTATATGCTCACTTGTTTTTTTTTTGTTGGTGTGTGGAAACACACATACAAAGTAATAAAGATAACACGCGTCTAATACCCAGTGCAGTTATATCGACTTGCACGATACTTTCACTGGTCCAATGCAAAGCCGTAAAGGTAAAGCTCCCACCCTCACGTCTCTACTTTGATCACTTCACGTGTGCATTTATGAATTTTTCCCCTATTATGACAAACTAGCTTTCGCCCGCGGCTCCGCCCGAGTCTATGTCGGTTATCGTAATAAAAAGTAGTCTATGTCCTTTCCCAAGGTTCAATCTATCTCTATTCAGATATTCATCATTATCGGTTCAGCGGTTTAGGCACGAAAACGTAACAGACAGAGTTACTTTCGCATTTATAATATTACAAGCTTCGCCCGCGGCTATGTCCTTCCTCAGACTCTAGACTATCTGTGTACCAAATTTTATCAAAATCAGTTTAGTAGCTTAGGCGTGAAAACGTAACAGACAGACAGACAGACAGAGTTACCTTCGCATTTATAATATTAGTAGGGAGTAGGGATAGGGAAAAATTCAATTGACAATTCTATTGACACCTCATTCATTAAAATCGGCGGCTTTGGCGCTACAGTGGAGTATAAAAAGAATCATACATTTTTTTTATAGTTTAGCTCTCTAAATAACCATAATAAGCAAATACATTATTAACAAACTTCTTACTAACTACAGATTCAAATAATTTATTTAAATTGATTCAAATTAATAATTATACTTTCTTGGTCACTGAAACTTCATACTTTAGTTTTATACGTGCACGAAATACTTTACGATTAGGATGACAGACAGTTCTGTCCAGAGTTCTTGAACATCTGATTATGGCCTTTCTCACCTCTCTTCTTTTCTCTGACTCTTGTGTATTCAATCTCTATACGGACAACACTTGGAGCGATTCACAAGCTTTAATAATTGTTCTAAGTTTAGGTGTTTTTTTAATATAATATCTATTCTATAGGTGTTTAAAAGTTTCTTGTGACATAGTATATGCTCCTAGTGTGGGAGTTGTCTTATTAAAAAGATTATTAAGAATACAAAGCGTCACCACCCCTATTCATTCCATGGGTGTCGTAAGAGGCGACTAAAGGAACAAAATAAGCAGCTCACATCACTGCCAAGAGAAGGAAAACTTGAAACAAACCCTTTACCAACCCGTCTGGCCAGCGTGGTATAGTAGGCCAAAACCTCCTTTCAAAGGAGAGGCCTATGTCCAGCAGTGGACTGTTAAGGGCTGTTGATGTTGATGATGATGATGATATGCCTTAGTATGTTTGAAAAAGACGGTGAGTTAAGTAAAGTCAATAAACTTAGTTTTATAATTTTCACCTTGTAATAGTTACCCATAGAACAATAATACAGTGTAATTACACCATCAGTATTAAGTTCTAAGTAAAACCTGCTTTTAATAAACAATGAGAGACAATACTAGACAATGGTTAAAAGGAAATATCTAGAATACTAAGTTATGCAGAGTCAGGTACTCATAAATTTTATAGACATGACATAATTATGGCGGTAAGAGTAACTTTACATTTTGCAGACAACTTTGTCGCTTTGAGGCCAATCCCAGGCATAATTACTTGGCTTTCACTGTAAATTTTTAATGAAGCTATTTTCATTCGTTTTTCCTTTATTATTTCAATGTTATATTTTACACGTCGTATTCTTCAAACTGCTATTAGAGGCTATTATCTAAACGGACAAAATGATACGTCACGGTGTATCCGATTTAAACGACTGAAGCCAGCAATATATTTATAAATACTCAGTTTATATAAAATTCAAAAAGCTTCAATATTCCTTCATTATTACCAGGGCATGCATATTTTAAACTAGCTAGTTATAATTTTATGTTATTAGGTACCACAAATTTAGCTCCAGGTCAACGTTTACACTCAAATTTTTAGTGTAGTGTTTATAAGGCGTAATGTTAAAAAATGTAAATTTATTGGAACCTTTTACCTTTTTGATGATGACCCGCACTATGAAATAATTCCGATACATCGAGGTGTACATGTACAGTTCGTAGGTACCTTAGACCTATGCTCGGATGGATTTTTTCAAAAAATATTTTTGCATTGGAATGGGCGTAGCTTACAGGTGGTCCCATCGTCACCATATCGGGATCTGATGATGGGATCCCAAGGAAATCGAGGGAACTCCTCAAATATCATAGGCACAATGTCGCGATTTGGGTACTCGGAATAGTTTTTCATTGAAGTCGGCTCCTTCTTGTTAAAATTATGTTATATGATTCATCAATCATCAACGGCTTTTAACAGTCCACTGCTGGACATAGGCCTCTCCTTAGGAAGGAGGTTTTGGCCTACTATATACCACGCTGGCCAGACGGGTTGGTATAGGGTTGGTTTCAAGTTTTCTTTCTCTTTGCAACGATGTTGTCTTGCGTAGTTTTTCCCTTAGTCGCCTTTTACGACACCCGCGGGATGAATAGAAGTGGTGACACTCTGTATTCTTAATCCGTCACCACACGGCTTTTATGATTACCTAATTCTTAACATATATTAAAAATTATATCAAATAGGTGTCTTATTATATTGATCACAATCTTCTTTGTATTTTGCACCGATCAGAATTCAATCTGATCACCGATCTGGAACACAAAAATGTTTTCTTCTCATTGAATTTTGGTTTTAGGTTTATTTTGATTTGCCTTCTCTTTCCAGTTCTCTTGTCTTTGCGAATTTTACTTCCTTAATCACCTCTTACGACACCCATGGAATGAATAGGGGTGGTACTGGGTTAGAATCTGTTACTTCACGGTTAAAAGTAAAAATAACAAACACACATAATATTAACGTTAAATAAAGGCCTTTCAGACATTTGCCAAGGTTAAGGTTTTACCAAAATAATTATTCCATAACCGGTAGTTGGTATTGAGTACCATTACCATAACTACATTAATAGGTATTATAAACTCGATTTTAAATATATAAGTAAAATCCTGTTTTGCTGGAACCATTTTTTTCCTAGTCCTTACTGTGACAGCTTCTGAAAATATTGGAACATTATTTAAGCGGCCACCTTTGCTGTTCAAAGTTTAAGCAAATTACGCAAAAAGTTTGAAGTTTAACTATTAGACACATCTGATGTCATTGTACAGGGCTGAATAATATTAATTACGTTGAAATAGAAAATATGTTCTAGAAATGAAAGATATACCATTAAACAAACTAACATTATGACAATTAATATCATCAGAAATTCTATTATCAAGAAAAAATATAAAGATCATTAAAATTTTCATCGACTTATTATAATTAATCAATTTTAATGAGCAATTTCTTAATTTATTATTCCGGCAGTTCGTAATTTTTGAGAAATTGCACGCAATGCATCAACTTATTAACTTAATTTTATTTTAAACTTATTTATATGCAATTTTATTAAATTACAGAAGATGTTGAAGAAAAACGACAGGAACTTGTCACTAAACTCGACCAGATTCTGAGCCGTATTTTTCATTGGATTGATGAGAATCTTAGCCTACTAAATAATATGAGTCGGTTTTCCCAGAACATCTGTATCTTCTCTATAAGACCCAGGTTTGGTCCTGCACGGAGTAATGTTCTCATCTTTGCGATGGATCCGCGCATAATGCTTGACGCTCTCGATCGGTTGCAGAGGCGAACAGTCCGCATCACCGATAGTCCCGAAGCCACTGAGTGCCAAAACACGTGCTAGCCTTGGAGGTCAAGCTCTTCAAAGTGAAACAAATACGTACCAGACCTAAGCGGTTCGAATGTTCCTTCTTGTACCAAGCATTTAAAACCTGAAACTCACTACCAGCTCATGTGTTCCTTTCTTACTGTAATCTCTGGTCCTTTAAGCGGGGCGGGAAAAAGGCCTCACTAGGCTGCCATAATGTGGGTTGTCAGATTGCCTGCATTCGAGTATGGCGACCCCCACTTTTGGATTCTACTCATGCTTTCCATCAGGCATAGTAGAGTTACCTTAGCAGGCGTTTAAAAAACAAAGAAAAAAGAAAATTATTTTTGAAAAGATTTTATTTCAACTAATTACGCATATAGGAGTTTTAAGTATTGATTTAAAGTAAGATCCTTGAATTAGTAAAGTGTAAAAAAAATATGTAAAGTGCTTAAATAATTACTTAACGCCTATGTCTGCTGTTGCTATGTCTGGTGGTAGTGCATGTTTAAATATTTAGTTTTGTAGGTCGGTGAACTCTTGATAGCTACTGTAATGTCTAATAACGATCATCACTTCTGTAGAGTCTAACTTTCAATGATATCGATTTGTAAATCAAGTGATAAACAAATAATTTGTTAAATTCACTTTTTTATTACGCGGTGAATGCTTTTCGCACCATGCCTTTCGTGGGGTAAGCGAAGGGCGTGTGTGGGACTCTCGGAGGAACCGATTTACCCACTAAACCTACCCAAGCACGGCAGTCTACCTCAACAGTTGGGAGGAAGACCAGGAATGCATCAGTGGCTTCTGGAGTCTCCTCTGCCGTACCCCAAAGACTGAGGTACATCCCCGGGGTGACTAGTTTCACCCCCGGGGCAGGACGCTGTAGCGCTTTCTACTGCTACACGCAGTAAGAGGCTCACATTAGATGACACCACCCGGCCGCACCGGTGGTGATAGTGCTTTGCAGCGGTCACATCTCCCCAAGATGTGGCTGCAGCGACTCTTAAGCAACGATTGGGGGATGGCGACCTCTGCCGCGTCCCCTCCGCCGCCTCTTTCGAGCGGGATCGGCCCTTTGCAGATCCCGCTCAGCGGACTCCTTCTGGAGCATAACGTTCTTACGGAAGGAGACCGGAGCATTCCCGCGATCAACGCTGATGGTGACAGGTTTCGTCCGATCTGTCCGACCAGGATTAGACGCTCTGAATCCCATGCTTCCCACGCAATGCTTATTTTAACTAGTGTAAGAGAAAAATAAACTATTACTATATTTATTATGCAAACGAAACATAATCATTGTCTTCAAATAAAACGTCCGCTGTCGATGCTTGAGCGAGAATCGGCAAGCACAATTATTAACTTACGCAATACTTAAACGGCCCCAGTTAAGTGTTACGTACGTATTACGATATTTCAACACTGTTTTAAGCGCCATGTTGACTCTAAACTATGCGACTAAATGTCCATTTTTGTTAACAAGAAAGTTGTTTAGGATATAATCTATGTATTAATACTCCATAACGGATAACTGTAGGTAGTACTGTAGTAACTGTAGTAGGCTGGACACACTACTCGCAGAAAGGATAGTCGATGGCAACCAATTACTAGAAGATGGAGCGCGATGTTTATTAGGATTTTAAATAGGAGTTGATAGTATTATATAGTACCTTCAAGATTAATCGATTTAAAATAAAACACAAATTAGCCATACATATCTAAAAATGTAATTAGGTAATAATAATACAAGTATATTCTGTGAATTTTGTAATTTTTTATATACTTATAAAAATACACATTAATATATTCTCACGATTCTTTGCCTTATTATTTTATTCCACTTTGTACACTTTTTCTGTTTTTGTATAATTTAGACTTTTTTTATTGATTTATTTATACTTCCTGCAAATACATTGCAGAACGGAATTAAAGCCATAGGCATTCTTCCTGTCTATTCTTTACATTACGAGATCAAGTGGGCTAGAACGTAATTAATATAATACACTTTAATATCTTCATATTAACGTATAAGGTGATTTCCAGGAAATACTCTCTTTACCTCCTTTTTATATTGCTAAATTACAAACCACTTACTACTTAGGTGCATTAGATAACACGTGAGTAAGATGTAATGATAGATACACTGGATTCGCTAACTTTAGGTTGAAACACAGTTTTTATTTTGATGATGGGGTACAAAATTGCATTCTATAAGGGGAGACAAGAAACAGGAATAAATATGATGTTTGCACCAAAAATCACTCCGAAGGCGACTGACTCCAGGTGCCTTACTCTGAGGTGTCCCTCCAGAAATGAAATATCGCCGTGCCTAACCTGGGCCTATCCTTGGAATAAAATACACTTAAACAGATCGTAAAACAGAATAAAGGCAAATTTTGTTTAGACAAATTTTGCTCATCCAATTCTGCATTTTTAGGACAACTGCGGTATTGGAAATCTTGTCTTAATAAATATACATCAAACGGACACAAGAATACCTAGAATCAAACAACAATTTGTGAACCACATAAAGTGTTGTCCCACATGGGAACAATGTTGTCATTGAACGCAGTAGAAAGCATCGAGGTAACCGCTTATATCACTACGGTATTCGTGCATTGTAATAAAGGATTGTATAGTTTGTCATATTTATAAATTACAACTAAGAAACAAGAAGTAAGAATAATTTGTGAATTTAGTAATGCTGTGTGCAGTTTCAACAAGCCAGTTCTAAGTATCCATCGCATGTTTGAAAATTCATTTAGAATCTTTTATATTCATGTTTAACTCGCGTGAGTGTCACTATAAGCTCTTCGCTGTCATTAGGAGAAAATCGATGTTAAGTATCTAATATACATCTTTAATATACTTGTTAGCGACAGTGTAAAGTAGAACATTATAAATGCACGAAGTTGCATTACCTTGATAGGACTGTGATTTCGTGCAATTTATATGTAAACCGAATGACTACCATTGCACTAGTTGCTTGTTCTGCACTGGTTGCACAATTTTCATTCACTGCACCGGTTGCGCTGGTTGCACATGCTGCACTTGTTGTTGTCACAGGCTAACGCCAGACACAGCCCGTGCAATTTAGTCGAAACAGAAATCATATCGAATAATAGAACCGAATACAATTACAAAAGCTGTTCAGGTATTAAAGACAGACATGCAACACAAATATTGACCGAGTTAATATCTCAATGAATCAATTTGGCTTGAACTTAATCTAGAATTATTGTAGAAATTACTTAGGCACATTTACATATATTTTTTTAAATAATGGTTTACAGACTGTGATTTGATAGAATTTGGTCAATTCAAGCCAAGGCGCAGAATGCTTTTCGTACCATACCCTCCGCGGGGAGACAAATAAATAAATAAATATAAATATTTCGGATATCTTACACACAATGCCATCTAGTCCCACACTAAACAGAGCTTGTTTTATGGGTACTACACATCTGATATAAATATATGTTTTTTTTAATATTGCTTTGTTTTGCAATGCATACATATTACACACAGTAAACACCCAAACTCCGAAACAAATATTTGTTTGCGGAACACACAACTAAACCTCGCGACGTACTTCCTCGGTAGTTGGGTGAAGCACTTCCCTGCCGTACCATGGCTGAGGTACATCCCGAAATAACGTGGAACAAGTCTATTGCCATCAATAAAGCATGTCGAGTTAACGATGAGACACATTACAAAAACGATCAGTGGAAACTGCATATAGAGTGGCCGTAGGTATGGTAGCTATAATAGCGATCTAAAAATCGATATCTAGAGCAAGGTTTCGTATGAAAGTTAAACAATTGTAATTTATCATCTAATTTTGTACGTTATAAAGTATAGAATATGTACAAGGGCGACCAGAAACATTTCAAAGTAGGACAGAAGTTGCGCAATAGAACGACATGAGTGAATGTTCGCACTAGTATTACCTCTAGAGCGATGTGACGAAATTTCAAACCTAATTTAGATCAGGAGCTAAAGTCGGAGATTAGCAGCATTTACCTATGTACCCACAGCTTTAGTCATGATAAGTAATGTTTTTTACTTTAACTCTTTTTTCTGGATGAGGACATCATCATCAACAACCCATAATGTCTAACTGCTGGGCTCGGGTCTCCTCTCAGGAAAGGGTTAAGGCCATAAAGTCCCCACATTGGCTTAGTGTGGGTTGAGGACTGGCAAGACATGTTGTGGCTACGTAATCTTGCCGTTGGAAGTTTTTGAGCCGCCGACTAAGCTTCACTAACAGCCGGGACCGACTGCTTAACGAGGCCTCCGATAACATATCATACCACAAACGGTCACCCATCTAGGTCTGACAGCGCCGTCGTTGCTTACCCTCGTTAATTGTTTCCAATCACCTAAGGCCACTCGGCTATGCAGGCATAAAGCAAACAAAATTTAATGACAATCAGATGAACAGCTTTACAAGGTATGAGGTCAAGTAAACTTAAAAGCTAAAACAGAAATAACTCTCCCTGGTGTGGCAATGATCTGTCTTGCGGGCTGCTCTTCCTCCTTGCTCTTCCTCAGCGATATGACCGATGTTCATCTAATTTGATATTGTAAGAAGCGACTAAAAGAGACAACTACGCAGATCAGTATCCCTGCAAAGAGAAGGAAAACTTGAAACCTACCCTATACCAACCCATCTCGCCAACGTGGTATAGTAGACCAAAACTTCCTTTTTAAAGAGAAACCTATGTTCAGTAGTATGTATATATATGTAACCTATGTTGTTGATGATGATGACTTCCCTAATACTATCACAAGTGAAATGACTCCATTTGCTGATGATAGTGTTGTGATCTTCAGCACCGGGAGCATAGCGGAGATTGAAGACAATGTCAGTATAATTCTCCATTGTTAAACATATCAGAAATCAAAATAGTGAACTTTAAACTTAGCCAAAACAAGATTCTTCAATTTCAGTACGTTTAAGTTTACGTTTACAAAGAAGAATGTATGCTTTAAACAGAGGTTCAATTTTTTTATGGATCCTTATGGAGATGGTTGGATGAATGGATGGATGGATTGATATATATGTTGGCATGGATACGAACACATTTATTTTATGTCCTGGATAAAATATACTAAATATGTTTGTACAAAACTAGCCCAGTTTTCATATGCATTGTCATGAGAGCAAAATGGTGAATGTGAGTGAGGTCATGACTGCTTATCGTAAATGGAATAACTTTTTGGTGTAATGCTTTTAATTTTTTAGAAGATTTGCACAAAGAAGAAAGCTTACGAGGTATATTATGTAAACTAAAGTAAACAGACATTTAAACCTTATTTCATGAATTTGGAAATGTTGACAATGCCATTTCTCTATATCGTTGCGGTGGTAAACTTTGTAATAAATAATTTTAGTCTATCAAGTCAACGCCGTTCAGATAATCTGTACCTGCTACAGCGCACACATAGAAATTTATAGGTAAATAACTCCTAAACTATTTTATAAACTATGATACATATAAATTACTAAATAATCAAACAAAACAAAAAAGGTTTTCTAGTTATTGAATGATAAGATGTAAGAATATTCTAATAAATAAATTATAAATAAATAAATATTATGGATATTTGACACACAATACCACCTAGTCCCAAATTCAGCAGAGCTTCTACTTTGAATACTAGAAAACTGATGTAAATACATAGATTTACTGTTTTTTATAAATACATACATATTATACACAGAAAACACCCAATTCCAAACAAATATTGCAGATTATAAAAAAAACTGGTAGAACCCGGAAATCGAACCCAAGACCTCACAGTACTCACTGTATTTATTGTTATACCTGAACTTGATTTGTGACATTTAATGTTTCAGGAACTTGACGTGGTTGCCGCTATTTTAATGAGATACCGTGGTGCGGGTTCGAAAATAAATCGTAAAAAGTTATCTTTCAAATTCACAAAACTTTGATCATTCTGTACTAACTTAACTTTCGGGCACCGGATGTTTTTGGGATGGGTAAAACTTTTTAATTGTCTACTGCTAAACTTTGATTTGTCATTGAGATAAGGACAAAAGTTTTTGGATAAATCTTATCGCTTTAACTTAATGGAAGAACAATATTTAGAATGCTTGGGATCAATCAATGTCAAGATTAAATGATTGTAAATCCATATTAATATTTTAAATCCAAAAGCAACTCAACTGCCTGGGTCTATTTTTCCTGATAAGTTGAACTCAGGAGCCTTTAAGAGTAGAGTGAACAGGTTTCTTTTGGATGGGCGTGTACCATCTTCGTCTTCATCTACACTTTCCATCAGGTGAGATGGAAGACAAACGCCTATTCACTTACAACAATAAAAAAAAAATCGGTCTGTATGTCTTACTTTCATTATTTGTGTTATTTCAGTAACTTCTTAATCGCGATGGAGGTAGTTCGGTGTATCTTCGATAACCGCACGGTTGGCCTAGTGGCTTAAGCAGTCGCCACGACGCTTCCTACTGCGCCAAGTGTCGTGGGTTCAAATCCAACGTAGGATAACACTTTGTGTGATTCACAATTTGTTGTTCTGAGTCTGGGTGTTGTTTGTGTCCGTTTCATTTATGTTTGTAAAGTCCCCCGCGACACAAAAATTGATATTCCTAATGCGGGAGTTGTCTTTAAAAAAAATATATATATATATATATATAAATATGAATAAATAAATATAAATAAATAAATTCGATAGTTGGCACTGTTGTACATTTTAAATTACACTATATGTGGAAGTCAACATAAACTGATATAGCACAAAGCTCATAATAAAAATGCTGTACTGAAATTGATGAAATTTTGTATGGAGACACTTTGATACGTTTTTGAATTGATATAGTCATGTCTGCCTTACTGGGAAGAAAATATATATTAAAAAAATGTGAGCCGTCACGGGACGCCTGGCAGATGTGAAACATCGCCATTATTTTATAAAAGTAATATGCAGAAAAGAACATATTGTAATAGGAACTAAATAAGTCATAATGATAATATAAAATATTACTAATTATTAAAATAGTAGTCTATATGCAGTAGTGTGTACGGTGGGGCGACGCGAAGCGTCGCCCCACCGTACACACTACTGCATATAGACTGTATATATATACCATCGCATAGCGTGCCGCGGCGACGCGTCGCCAGTCGCCAGGCCAGAAATCTATTTTACGTGCGCCTATGGATGTTTCACATCAAAAGAATGCATTTATACTTTTCCATAGACTTGTATAAATACCTAAGAGTTACCACCATTCTCCAATTCGGTTTATATTTATAAACCAAATTGAGATAACACAGATAAAAGCAGCTTAATTGTGAATATATAAATATTAATTTCTTAAACTGATTACCCAAGGAGTAACTAAGGCTAATATTTTTAGACTAGCTTCACTCAGCGGCGTTACTCGCGATTTACGCCAATAACCGCGCGTAACACTACGGGACTCAGCTAGTCACAAATAAGGGCCAAGCACACTAGCTACTTTTAGCATCGGCGATCGGCGATTTGGCGACTGCATCGATGCTGCATCGCGTTTTAGCGACTTTCTGCGTTCGATCGCGGTATCGGAAACGCGCGTTTTAGCGACTCCTCAGATGCCAAATGGTGGTATCCGTGGAGATTTCCACACGACGACAAGGAAAAAAAAAGGGATTCGAGCTCCGATATCCTCAGTTATTTATTAAAAAGCAAACAAAATGAAGAACGACACTAAAATTTAAAGTACAGTACTGTAAATCCATACGTCTATTTCAGAAATGTAGCATTCCGGAAACAAAACCGTATTTCACCTTGACGACCGGATCCGACCGATCCGGTTTACTAATATGTAACCTGCAGATCGTGTTTGAATACAAAACAACTACTCATGTTCACTGTCTACCGTAAACTGATACTGTCTTAACGTTAATATTAATGGCTTTGAACAGAGGTGTGGTTTCATTAAATGTCTGTTTGCCTCTTTGATGTAGTGTAGATGAGGTTAGCGGTAAATACGGCTCAAAGGAAATAATTCCCAATAAACGGGTATGAGAGAAAGAAGAAACAAATGAAAAGTTTATGGTGTATGTTTTCAAAACTAGTTTATTCTTGAAGTGTCCTATTTGGTTTTAAAATAAAGTTCCTTTTATGATGTCCGACGTTAGAACTGGATGTTTTGTTACCATGTAGACCAATTTTGTTTACTACGTTGTTTACGTGCGATATTGACAGGATAGTAATGATTATTATTCTATCAATTTCAATATTTGAAAAAAGATTCATTTCATTAGATGATTAAATTTACATTTTTAGGCACGCAAAATCCGAAACAAACATAAAGGAAAAAAACAGATATTAGGATCTTATAGAATCACTTTGTTTGTCAGCCTGTCGGTCAAGACACTTTTTCTCAGGGACGCGTGGAAGTATCAAACTAAAACTCAAATCAAATAGTCAAGTTTACTGCCCCTTGGAACTGTGAAAAAATCAAACTTCTAAGCTGACGCAGTCAAAAGATCCAGCCGTTTATGCTGCTTTTGAACACTCGCAAGGGCATCGAAACCTACAGGGTACTTCGAGTGAAATCAGAATCTTGAAATTTGGTACGAGGCAACGTCTTATAGCACAGATAAAAGAAAACTTCCTATAAGCATACATTTTGAGTTACACCATATGATAACGTTCCGTGTGGTGACGGATTAAGAATACAGTGTCACCACCCCTATTCATCCCGCGGGTGTCGTAAAAGTCGACTAAATGATAAACTACGCAAGAAAACATCGATGCAAAGAGAAGAAAAACTTGAAACCAACCCTATACCAACCTGTCTGGCCAGCGTGGTATAGTAGGCCAAAACCTCCTTTCTAAGGAGAGGCTTATGTCCAGCAGTGGACTGTTAAAGGCTGTTAATGATGATGATATGATAAAAATATTTATAATAATTTTATACTTACTACCCCTTTCCATAGTATATCAAATACTCAGGTCTATAATACCTTTAAGCTCTCATAAAATCAAACCTCTGTGAATATAATAATATATATCAAGTCAACTCATCGCCACTCCTGAGAGTCAACACGTCCCCCATGGAGTGATATCCAACTATTCTGGTCTCTATCTGACGACACATACTAATTATACCTAACTTTATACTGTACAATCTCTTTATGGCCCAGTTGAGGTATTACCGAGATATAATTATTATACCACGTGTAGCTGTAATATGGATTAAATAACTCATTGTGGTACACTACAAAAGTAGTTTTCGACTCTACGACTTACTACATAGAGAATTGTTTGGCGTATTCTGGCGTATTCTGTGTAGTTATTCAATATTATTATGCAAATCAAAATGAGTGTACGGCTAACTTAACACTGACGGACAAGGTTGACTTTTTTAATGGTTCGCGTATTTTGTACCAATAATAAATAGCTAATTTAGTGAGTTTACGTTGTATTCAACAATTTTGTGCACAATGAGTTTTGTCATCTACCTTACCATCTTAATTTACTTTTAAAAGGGAAGTATTGCCGACTTGTGTGCCTGAGTGAAATTAAATTTTATAATAAAACTAGGTACTATTTCAGTTCTTAATTTTTTATTATTATATACATTATACTTTCTTTAAAGTAAATGGGACTAATCTTGACCATAAATGATTTATTTAAAGGACCATTTATTAAAGATAATTAAACTAAAATAGCATAGTGTCCTAATTTGTCAGGCTGATGTAAAGAAAAAAACAACTGAAATGTGAACCATAGACTGGTTCACTCTTCAGTAGTTCTGAATTCATATAAAAATATAATCTACTAGCCAAGCCCCGCCGTGTTACCTATGGTTATTGTTGTACCTTTGTTTTACAGGCGTGTCTAATTAGGATTGTTAATATCACACTTAGACCAATAGGAGACAAAAAGTGACATAAAAACGCAGACGCAAACAAGTTATTAACCCTATAGATTTTATTAGAATTGCTTTGTAACAGCAAGGGCAGAAATGATACACTTTCTCCGAATGTAGAAACTTACCATCAAGTAGTAAGTCTACTTAGTTGCCTTCTTTACCTTAAAATACCTATCGAAGAAATAATCACGCAGTCTACGACATGACAACCGTATAAGCCGAGATCAATGACGCGTAAAAAATCAGTTTCTCGTGAATGTGTTCAATGATCTGCTAAATTAACTGATGTAGTGTTTGTTCGCGGAACACGGTATCATGTGAACATTTTAAAAATATAAATAAAACGTATAAGAAACTTCATAATGAATAACAAACTTCTTTATTTTTTACTCGAAGATAGCTTATGCATTTTAGATGTTCATGGCTCCCGGGACCGATGGGTTAACGTGCTCTCCAAAGTACAAACATAAAATAGCACCAAACTTCAATACTCCGGGCTGTTATTAAAAGTTTCTGGGAAAAAAACCTAAAAACCATTGAAGTACATATAACTATTCTAAAAACACATTATGTCGATCGGGTCGATTCTTGACTTCTTGGTCGGCAATCGCATAGGATTTCCACGTCCTCTATCACACGGTTAAAAAAATCAACACCATTTAAGAAATTATTCACAATGATATTTTTTGAATAAAAGATTTTCTTGAAGATGATACTCTTCTTGTGGTAAAGTGAAAATAAAGAGATAAAGAATACAGCTTATTAAAATTTACACTTTTTTTGATAGATAATTTACAATTTAGCCGCGTTGAAACCGGATACACTTGTTTAAAACTTAATTAGGTATGTCAAAACCCGATGCCATATGTTTCCTTCTCTTAAATGTATAAGTGATTATACTGTATAATATCTATTTTAGCATTACAAAGCCGAAGTTTGTTTGGTTGAGAACGCTTATTTCAGGAACTACGTCGTCGCAAGCAAAGTTGCAAGTGCTTCGCGTCGATTCTCTTTCTACAATCGCTAACGCATATATTCTTAAAGATCCTTAGTAAGGTCCTCTTATATGTTTTATTATTATTTACTTCTGTAGAATGTTAACTAACATACAATAATTTAATATTAGACAACTCATTTATCACGTAATTTTATATAGGATACTAATTGACATAGCGAACTTCGTACCGCCCAACTTTAAAATTCCAGAACTTGATCGCAGCGCCACCTACCGGGTCCAATTGCGAATCTAAACCATTCCCAGATCCCCTTGAATACACACAAAAAATTTCATCAAAATCGGTTCAGTCGTTTGAGAGAAGTTCAGTGACATACACACACAGAAGAATTATATATATAAAGACTAGGGCTATGATAAATAAATGTTGGCCGATTCTCAGACTTACTGAATATGCTTATAAAATTTAATAAGGAGGAGTATGGGAACGAACGTTGTGACCCGAGAATTTTATATATTATATTCTCGTGTCACAATGTCACAATGGTCTGACCCGGGAATCGAACCCGAGACCTCAAGTACAGCAGTCGCATACACTACCACTGCGCAACCATGGCAGTCCTTAATGTCTTAAAGTCACTCCGATAGTCAAAAAAAAGTTGCAAGCTAAAAAAATCCAATGTCGACAGATAATATTACCATGCCGACGATGTTTAGCTCTTGACAGCACACATTTGTTTCTGTTTTCATGCTTCATTTCTTCACAAATATGATTCAGTGCCAACCCTACGTGAGAACAGTGACGGATGAGGAGGCTGACGCAAGCGAACACGAAGGAAAGCCCTTGAAGAAACTTTTGTTTCAGGTTCACAAATTGTGAGTCAAATATTTGACATTGGCGTGTTTGTTTACGTGAAGAATTACACGTACACATACGTTTTATATTCACGCATACGACAAAACCGAAAGGAAGGGTTTTATTTCTACAGTCTATGTATGTTTGTGAAATGATTTTAATGAATGATGTTTCAAGAGATTTCAAAAGATAATACGGGTAACGTAGACTATATAAATTTTATGAAAAAGTTATAAGTAATCATGTTAAACTTATTGAAACTTTTTTTGTTGAACGTTTTTGTTTTTATTTAATATTTATTTCTTTTTTTAGTAATTCATTAGTAAACTTAATTATTTATTTAAAATAGAGAAGTATATCAGTACATCGATTCATTGTTTTCTGATTAAATTTAGTGTTGGTAAATATTTCTGAAAATCTGGTAGTACTACAAGTTTATTAGCATCAACACAGAATGTATTACCATACTTTATCATACAGTATTTATAGAGCCAGGGAAAGAATCAGGACGAGATGAGTCGACATCTTTCAGAAAACGATAAAGTGATTAATCAGTTAATAATTTCTTTGAAAGCAGACCCTAGCCATGTTGGTAAATTGAACGCCTCTTAAAACTTAAGGCCTGGCACATTAAATGAACATAAATTTTAATAGTAAAGAAGTAAGAAACAACTTACTTTAACAGTATTGCTACTTAGACTTGAAGACATTGAAAGAATCTATACTAATTTTTAACTGACTTCAAAATAAAGGAGGAGGTTTTCAATTTGTCGGAATCTTTTTTTTTTATCTATGTTCAGCGATAATTTCGTCGTCTATGAACCGATTGCAAAAAATCTTTTTGCATTGAAATGTGCGTAGCTTACAAATGGTTCCATCGTCACCATATCTGGCTCTGATGATGGGATCCCAAGGAAATCTAAGGGAACTTCTCAAATATCATAGGCACAATTGTCGCGATTTGGGTACTCGGAATAATTTTTCTTTGAAGTCGGTTTCTTTTTGTTAAAATTATTCAAATTCCAAAAGCTTCTGCGGTTAAACGACTGTACTAATTTCAATGAAGTTTGGCATTCCGATACTTTGATTCAGGAGGCAAGATACTCCTTGCCGCGATAATAGAAATAAACGCGAACGGTACCGTGTGCAAAAGCCAGTAAACTATAAATTTCGAACTACCGTACTTTATGGAACTCATAAAGTTTGAGGAGGTAAACAATTCATATGTAAATCAATAGTTAATGAGTCTATGACCTACTTGAGTCTACTATATATGCACACGTACAAGTTGCAACTCAACTCAACACAAAACTGATCTAATATTAATCAACTGACTACGTCAATTATGTACTCCCTATAACATTTAAACCACTGGGTTCTACAGGTAGATAGATAGCATACCTTAATCTAGTCAGTCTTGAAGGGTAAAACCCTAAGTAAGTGGCACGAAATAACAATATGTTGTCGAACGTTATTTAATTCTTCGTGTGGTGATTAATTAAGAATACAGAGTGTCACCACCTCTATTCATCCCGCCCCAGGGTATCACTAGTCCCGACGGAAGCAAACCACGCATAACAACATCACTGCAGAGAGAAAGGAGAAATGTAAAAATCACTCTATATTGTGTCTTACATTAAGCCAAAACGTCCTTCCAAAGGACAGGTTGAGGCTCTGCAGTAGACTGTTAAGAGTTGTTGATGATATAATTTTATTCCCCCTTATGTCATAAAAAGTCTATTGCCATAAACTGACTATGACAATTTTATTGACTGCCTTTTGGTCTAGTGGTTAGCGTATGCGACTGCTGATCAAGAGGTCTCGGGTTCGATTCCCGGGTCAGACCAAATGTTTGTGTGATCCACAAATATTTGTTTCGGAGTCTGGGTGTTTTTATTTTTGTATAATATGTATGTATTTTCAAAAAAAAGTATGTTTATGTATTTATATCAGTTGTTTAGTACCCATAACACAAGCTCTGCTTACTTTGGGACTAGATGATGTTGTGTGTAAGTTGTCTAAATATTTATTTATTTATAAACAAGACATTTCAAGAAAATAAATAAATAAATATTTTTAAAAAATACTTTAAATTAACTGGATGATCTGGCTGCTGGCTGCTGGCCCAATGATGCAGAAATATCTCACTAGGCCGCCATATTGTTGCCCCCTTGCTAGGCCTGAATGTTTATGTATAAAATCTGTTGTTACAGTTACTACCCTTTTAACTAACCTCAATTCATGATTCGAAATGTTTGAAATGAGCACAACGCCTTCATGATGAAATGAAATAGATTTTGCAAATCAGATGAAGTTAAGCAAATTAAAGGCACCCCAACTAATTTTATGCCACACTGATTTCACTGATCAGAGGACTACTTCACTCAATTTCTACCAAATTGGTAGCTTTACGTTTATTAGGCAGTCGGTAATGATATGGTTTCATTTTGGTTTAGAATATTTACATTTATGTGATACAGAAATTACGTCTTGTAAGAAATTCTTTAGTACTAAAGTAGATGCTGCAAGAAATTATTTAAAACTAAAAGTGGAAAAGAATGGAGTTGAGAACAATAACATCATTTTTATCTTTTAATTGAAGGTCCTCTTATTACGCTTTCTTTCTATAATATGCGAAAACTTTCTATAGGTATTAATTCTGTCTTTTACATATCTTAAAACATACAATGTTTTTTTCTTATTTCTTTAAAAAACAAATCACGCACTACGAATATTCCTTTTTCGTGAGGAACTTTAAAAACATACTCGTGCATGTAACGGACACAAATTACACCCAAACTCTGATCAACAATTTTCGATCACACAAAGTTTTGCGATATCTGGAGTTTGGGTGACCTAACCTACAATGTTCAACGCAGAAGGAAGAGTCGACGTGACCACTTAAATCACTTCGACACTCGTGCAATGTTAAAGCCTCAATATAATTTGTTTGATTGATTAATATTTTGGACATCTGATACACAACGCTATCTAGTCCTAAACTAAGTAGAGCTTGTACTAGTACAACAACAGTATGGTACTAGATAACTGATATAAATTTATATGTACATGTTTGTTATGTAATTTCGAAACAAATATATTTGCAAACATCCTTCATTTGGTGAGTATCCGGGAATTGAACCCGAGACCTCAAGCATAGCAGTTGTATACGCTACCACTGCACCACCGGCAGTCGAGGTAGTAATAGAATCAAACCTTCTCAATGAACATAGGACACTTTCACACTTAAGTTGAATTCATTGACACTTCATTTATCCAAGTTTGACAAACCATTTTAAGATTACGGCATGTCAAAGTACTTGTTCAATCTCATAGATTTATAAAGTCAAAAATTACCCCTTATCTTGCGCAGTCGATTAAATATACATCCATTACTATCAAGGAACTATCCTTTGAGACATGGCTTTGAACACGCCAGGGTTGTTAATTCAATAACGTTCGGAAAGATCTGCTAATGGTAGGTTGTAATGTAACTAACCAAAACTGAATGTCTTTATTGACAGCCCTAATGGACATGCACCGTTTGTAATTGTATGACGTCAATTTCCATTTGACAGGGAAGGGTCTCAAACCAAAGAGATATGATTTACGTTCGATGGTGGCGAAAGAGGCTTTTGAAGCTTCATAATTTCTCGTCAACTTCACGATTGTATATAAATGTAGACATAAAAGTGCACTTAATAACCAAACATTTTTTTCTGATATGGTTTAAAAGAAATACCCTTAGGTGGTTATGTTGCCAGTCATTGCATGCGTTGTGTTGCCAGTCGACTTGTAGGATGATGCATAGAAAAGATGAGGTGCACTTAATGGGTAAATGTCCTACTAAGGTAAGTTGCTGTGCTCGACGGAGTTCAAAATTGTTACAATTTATTATATATGTCAATTGTATTGTAAAATACAATAAAGAATTCATACTTTGTGTCAACTTGCCTAGGGAGCATATTGGACACACGAAAGGTGCTCATGTATTTATAATCTTTAACATTTTGTCACAAAAGAAAATTATTACGAATATTACATAAATTAGTTTCAGTATTGAAAACACACAGCACCATAGATACTAGTCCGTATACTTATACGAGTAATCCGTAACAAGAATATACAAAGAAAGTGTTATTCTTTCCACACACAAAATTGGTACCACAACACAGAAACCAACTAATTATTACTTAAAAATATCTAATCTATGGTCCTCCTTGTATCAAGAGAATTTCTCACTAGTTAATGTTAGGGAACATGATCTTGCAGACCGTTGTTAATCGCATTAATTCATTATATCTTGCGGGAATTGACCTAATTTAGTTATGAAGCTTAGATGGCGATGTTATGACGGAACAATATTATACACTGTGCTGTGCAATTTAGAACATAAATGTTCAGCTCATTTACAAATACAACAGCAAATATATTTTACTTGTTTAGTTCTCTTCTATGTCTTAATATCTACTTATAGAGATGTGTAGTGTTTATGCCTTTATACATTAACCTTTTATCAAAGTAACTGTCCTAGTGTTTCGGCCCTACTTTGTACTTCCGACTTAGAAATTCATTACATAGGTTAAGGCCTACTATATTACGCTGACCATGCGGTATGATATCGGATTTTTCCCAAGTTTGTTCGGTCTATGGCACTGTATGGTGCACCGGTGTAGGATTTGATCGCCCAGAATAGGACCTCCTTGTACAGATGTCGCAATAACAGCTGTTTCTGGCCTTCCGCCCATTTCAGGCGCAGAATGATACACCCTGTTATTTTAGTCGGTGTAATTCCGATACACTACTTCGCTTTTGCATCATTGAGCCTTTGTCTTGCACAAATCCTGTCACGTTCCGTCGAACTTCTGTTAGGCTGTTGGACCGCCTCGGTTCAGTCAGCCTGTATATGTTAAAGTCAGCGTAGGTCTTCTACTTTGAAAAAGTTTAAAGTTACTTGGTGAGCATACAGTTGTGGAATGCTAATTATTATCCACGTGCAGTCGAACCGGTGTCAGAAAACTGCAACCGGTATTAGTCCAACTGAAACAAGCACTGCAAGATATAGGTACAATTATGTAGGTTATGTTTAAAAGAAATGAATTATAAAAATAAATTTACCGATGACTACCTATTAAAGCTGAAGAAATATTTTATGATGACCTAAGATGTATTGAGACTTAGAATTTTTTATTGAGTTAATTGACCTCAATAGATTGTGGAACAGGAAAAGTAAAACTAGGTATTGACAATCTCTATTGAGCAATAATTAATTGTGTACTTTAAGTTAGAAATAATATAGGGTAATTGCTTGTTTTTTGAATGGCATTATACAGTAACGAACATTTTTTTTAAAAGAACTAACTGTGTAAACCTGTATGAAATGTCAAGCAAGTGCGTCGCACCCAGCTACTTTCAAAGACATTATTATAAATTAGTAAGTTTATTTTTATATTTTTATTAAAAAAAATATACTTTTTTAAAATAATTTATTTGCATATGGAATAATCATAAAATTGCATAAAATTAAATCAAACTAAAATTGAACGTTACAGATTTATGTTTTTTTAAACTAAATTTATTATTCACACAATGTTTTTTGTTTGTGAATTAACAATGTGTAATGGATACATCTTGTTTTGTAATTTATTATTAGATCTCGGATAATTGGCTTCAAAATTATTGATCCGAAACATAAGCACAGTAACTTTTCTGTTGAAGTAAAATTTAATTTGTTTTCTCGCGCTTGTTAACTTTTGCTATTTATAACTCACAACTAAATTTTATCGACTGACAAATTATAACACTTCTTTCGTGCATGACTTACTGTTATAAAAGCACGCTCGAAACATGATTGGTTATTTATATGCTCGGTATTATATAATTAGCACGCAAATAAATACAATTGCGTTGTCCGTATAAAACTGCCGTAATAATAAAAGTTGCGATTTTATAAGCAGTATAGTAATAATTATGAGCTGAATGCGAGTAGCCGAGGATCGAACTAAGTGGCGTGCAATTTTAGAGGCGTATGTCCAGCAGTGGACTATGGCAGGCTGCTGATGATGATGATGATAGTAATATACGAAGTTTGCATCTTAATTATGTTTAAAAGACTTGAATGCACTGACCTTATTGCATTTTTCATTTTATACTGAGCTGAGTCCCGCAGCATTACCGCGGGTAACACTACGACGTCCAGCTAGTATCGAGTAGTCCAGAGTGACGTGCAATGGGAGAAGCCTAGGTCTAACAGTGGACTGCGATGATGGTGATGATCATGTACAGATAGGTTCGATAATATTCTTAGTATATAGGCCCTCGTTTTGAAACAAGTCACTTAAACTTACTTATGTATTTAAAATCGGTACGATTGCTGACTATGCTTATTGCAACGAGCCATATTTCATAAATCAACAACCATAAGTACCCCACTGTCTACACATAAGCCTCTCCTTAGAAAGAAAATTTTCGTCAGACAGGCATCGTAATACTTGTAAAATGATAATTATAAGGCTTTATTATTCATAATGTTATTTGTTCAATCGGTTTTACCCAATAACGAATGGTATAGTTGTTCATGATAACCGGGACCAACGGCTTAATGTGCTCTCAGAGGCATAGGTGTGAAACACAAAACTTCTATACTTTGGGCAGTTATTAAGCATTTCTAGTAAGAAAATTCAAAAAACACTTTTGATCCGACCATGGAATTGAGCCCGAGAGTTCTCTATTGGCAGTTGTATATGCTTACCGGTTGATCAACAATGCACTTTTTTACTTGATACTAGTTTCGTCCCGTGGTGCTACCCGCGGTTGTTGCTGTAAATCGCGAGTAAGGCCGCCGAGCGAAGCTAGTCCAAAAATTTGATGAATACAAACAGACACTTCAATTTAGTTTATTTGTATAGATTCAGTACATAAAATATACATCTAGCGATATCACGCTCCACATACTTCACGTATTTTTCGAAACAGAATATTGTTGTGTATTGAAGTCCGCTTCGTGTTTTGAGATATTGATATTCTCTTTGTGAAACATGACTAGTTGTCAATATTGAATACATGTACGACTTTTTTATTTTAGCGTGTTGTTTTATCCATCGTCAACCGTGTGATGGGCTATTGTGGTGTGATAATTTTTAATTTATCACTGTCTTTTATGTCACTGATGTAGTTTTGACAGCGTTCCAGAAAAAAGTTAAATCTATTTACTTCGAAAATTCAAAAATATAGCAGATACCTACGTGCATTAATCTACAGAATAACAATCACTGCTATCAGGCCAAACTATCTAGCAATTAAACTTAACGATAAACCTTCAGACAATTGACGCTTGCTGTCTTCAATTACAATCAGCACTAATGATTATCACGGCGGTTAATTATCCTTGTATATCATAAGTAGAGTGAATAAAACGATTTTGTTCTCTACTAGCCTTAGATCTAACGTTGCAATCTGGTAAGTTGCTAAGCGGTAGTTACGTCTTTTATCAATTCAGATGACAAATCTTTGGTTAATACAATTTCACATGTAAAGTCGCTTGTAAACGGGCTATTAAAACTTGTTGGCTATTTTTCCGGACCAATATAGCTCAGTATATTTGCAACTTTAAGCAAGCGGGATAAATCATTTGCAATATAGCCGGCTAGACATTAAATACTTGCTACTAAAATGACAATATCGCCGGGCTATACAGAAATATTGCAGCAATTGTTGCACTGTGTTGAGATATATAATCAGCAACTTAGCGGCTATAATATTGCAGCAAGAAATTGACAAAAAAATAGCCCGTTTACGAGCACCTGAAGGTTTGACAGTTTAGTGATCTTGCTAAACGACACTTATGCGGATAAGTGAGATTATTACAAGAGGACGATAATGAGATAACACACTGTCTGTAATAAACTGAGGCGGTATCATCGTTAAGACAATAGGAGGATAGTTTTACTTTTGAAATATAATAATTAAAATTAAATGTCGTTATTGGAAAGTGTATCCAAAAGGTCGGAAATAAGAACTCATTTTCTCTAAGAACAGTGAATTACAATTGTTTTAGTAATTAGTTTTTGTTTTCGTCGTTATGGCCGATTTAAAGGTAAGCACTTCATTCTTAGAATAATTAGACATAGAAACCTAGTCCGCGTGCCCATTTTGAAGCACTTTAAATGGAGCCATATGGCTCCAAACGCCACGCCGCTCCGTTAGTGTTCAATGTCAAAGCACGCCGAACGTGTGTCGCGATAAAAAGAATTATTATGACGGTTTGTGCAGTCAAATTGTGTCACAACAAATCTGATAAACATAATAACTGTAATAACATCACTTTTCACAGGTAAGCTTTCAATGTTTCATAGTATATTATAGTTAATTAGATCAAAATATAAATGTTTTGTTTCATTGCTCGGTGTTGCCCGAATATGAAAATATTTTCCCATTTTAACTGACTTTATTGCTCCGACTAATTAATTTTAGAACAGTTGTTACTGATTTTTACGCAGGTATTTAACATGTTTTTTAATGTAGGTATTTGTGTGATTTAGCGATATTATATACCTATAATTATAAACGAAAATTATTTTCACACGTTTTAAAATGATAACCGTTAGAATTATTACGTGTTGTTGTTCAAAGGATTCCTACCCTATTATTGCTGACAAGTGGATGAAAAATATGAGGCTTAGTCGTGGAGAAGAATATTCATGCACAGGCGTAGATAATCTGTTTGAAGATTGGAATTCGTTATAAAAATAAACGTTCTCATATTATAACAACTACATTACCATACCTATACTTTACCACAGGTTGCTATTAATGTATCATTGCCAATAACAAATGATTATCAGCGGCCGAATCATTTCCCTTCAATCGGGAGCTGGACCTTCACTGACAACATTACTCAAGTGTATGTGTGCGTGTCACCGAGCGTAAGCACGTAATCGACACGCCTGTGTGAATCTGTTCAGTGCTTCACTTTTGACACAGCGCTTGTATGTAGACTATCTTTCTATGTGTAATTATTCTAAGACTTCATTGTAAATGAACTAAATTAATACAAATATTTATAATGGATTATAATATCGGTTAATGGTTTATATTTTAGGCGAAGCATTTAAAAAAAAATCCCCCTTATTTATTTACTCCCGGCTTACACACACATTTAACTCTGTACCCACGAAAACCCTGCTTTTTCCGAGATCGAGTCTGACCTATTCAAATGAGTGCTTACCCTCCCTTAGACATCTCATACTCTCTAAGTTGATTATTTTGTTCCATATGTATGTTCATCAGCGATCCTGTTACTATGGTACTAGGCTTCCCTTCTGTTACAAATGCAAGTGAAAATAAAAAAATATTAATGTCAAAATGCATTCGTTTTATACCCTCTACTTACCCCTTTTGTGATTATAGGCGTGAGGGTATGTATGTATCCATATACATTTTTGCGACATTGCACATTTTTGAAGTATAAATAAATAAATAAATCAATATTTCGGACATCTTACATACAACATCGTCTAGTCCTAAACTAAGCAGAGCTTGTATTATGGGTACTAAACAACTGACTGATATAAATACATAAACATACTTTATGTTTTCTAAATACATACGTATTATAATACGTATGTATTTAGAAAACATAAAGTATGTTTCATAGAAAACACCTAAACTCCGAAACAAATATTTGTGGATCACACAAATATTTGGTCCGACCCGGGAATCGAACCTCTTGATCAGCAGCCACATACGCTAACCACTAGACCAACAAGGCAGTCAAGTCAGTCAAGTATTTATCAATAACGTTAATAGGTACTTCAAAACTGTGTCAATGTTATTTAGCTTTCAAGATTTCAAAATATTTATTTATTGAGAACTGAAAGCGATACAATTATTTCTAACTAAATAACATACACAGATGGTATGGCCAATAATAGGTTATCCTGGTTAACTAAAAACTATGTTAAAGGGCTTGGCGCTGATGCACCCGGAGATGGCTTATATAGCCGATTTTCGCAGCAAACTCTCTTGCACCAAGTGGGCAGGTGAGCTAACCGCTCTCATAATAATAGTGAATGGCGGCGAGTGAAAGGGATTTAAGCTCATCGCGCTGGGCGTCGAAGTCACCTAAACGCTGTTCCTCAAATTTGCTGATTCGCTTCTTCACAATCTCGTGCCATTCCGGTCGCTGTGCTGCCAAAGTCTCCCAGCGAGAGGGCTCTATATTGCATCTTTTTTAGGGTTCCGTAGCCAAATGGCAAAAAACGGAACCCTTATAGATTCGTCAAGTCTGTCTGTCTGTCTGCCTGTCTGTCTGTCTGTCTGCCTGTCTGTCTGTCTGTCTGTCTGTCTGTCCGTCCGTATGTCACAGCCATTTATTTCCGAAACTATAAGAGCTATACTGTTGAAATTTGGTAAGTCGATGTATTCTGTGAACCGCATTTAGATTTTTACATAAAAATAGAAAAAAAAACAATACATTTTGGGGGTCCCCATACTTGGAACTGAAACTCAAAAATGTTTTTTCATCGAACCTATACGTGTGGGGTATCTATGCATAGGTCTTAAAAAATGATGTTGAGGTTTCTATTAACATTTTTTTCTAAAGTGAATAGTTTGCGCGAGAGACACTTCCAAAGTGGAAAAATGTGTGTCCCCCCCCCCCTCTAACTTCTAAAATAAGAGAGTGATAAAACTAAAAAAAAAATATGTTGTACATTAACATGCAAACTACCAACGAAAATTGGTTTGAACGAGATCTAGTGAGTAGTTTTTTTTTAATACGTCATAAATCGGAACACGCAATTTACCTTTCATTCAATCAAAATTCTATTATTAAAACATCGATGAAAGTTACAACGAACTACAAGAACTTTTATATGATGTTACTTGCTGATACGGAACCCTTCATGGGCGAGTCCGACTCGCACTTGGCCGCTTTTTTTATTGCATATTTAGTCTAGATATATTTCACGCATAGTATAGTTAATCATTTACACTGTTCACTCAAAACGCGTATTGCCAAACCATCATAACAGTTTTACATAAACGAGACTATACTTACATGCACTGGATAGATGTACTCGTAGACTGTACTTACATGGCCTCCATACTAGGAACCCCTAACGTAGGTAGCTTCTAAATTTTATAGTCTTTTAAGCACATAACACGCAAATAAAAAGTAAATATTAAAAAGTATTTACGAACATCTTACACACAACATCATCTACTCCCAAACTAAGCAGAGCTTGTATTGGGTACTAAACAACTGATATTATAACAAGGCAAATATTACCAATAGTTACCTATCTCTCTATAAGTAAGCCCTTAAATTTGACGACATTGATGAAAACGGTCATACGAGTAGGTGTATTTTTAGGGTTCCGGTGCCAAATGGCAAAAAACGGAACCCTTATAGATTCGTCAAGTCTGTCTGTCTGTCTGTCTGTCTGTCTGTCCGTCCGTATGTCACAGCCACTTTTTTCCGAAACTACAAGAGCTGTTGAAATTTGGTAAGTAGATGTAATCTGTGAACCGCATTAAGATTTTCACATAAACATGGACAAAAAACAATACATTTTGGGGGTCCCCATACTTGGAACTGAAACTCAAAAAAATTTTTTTCATCAAACTCATACGTGAGGGGTATCTATGGATAGGTGTTCAAAAATGATATTGAGGTTTCTAATATCATTTTTTTCTAAACTGAATAGTTTGCGCGAGAGACACTTCCAAAGTGGAAAAATGTGTGTCCCCCCCCCCCCCCCTCTAACTTCTAAAATAAGAGAGTGATAAAACCAAAAAAATATATGTTGTACATTACCATGTAAACTACCAACGAAAATTGGTTTGAACGAGATCTAGTGAGTAGTTTTTTTTTAATATGTCATAAAGCGTAAACAGCAATTTACCTTTCATTTAATCAACGAACTACAAGAACTTTTATATAATGTTACTTGTTGATACGGAACCCTTCATGGGCGAGTCCGACTCGCACTTGGCCGATTTTTTTATTTTTTGTTGTATGGATACTATCTATATAAACTGAATTAGATTTATCAATGTATCCTCAGTCTTGCGGTACAAACACTCGTTCAAGTTGAGTAACCTTACTCAGTATAATCCATAAAACCACAAAATTATATCTGGCAAAGACAAATTTGCTGGTCTCGTTGTATTAAAGTCGTAAAATTATTTTATGAACGCTCGTTGAGGCTTAACATTAGACAATATTGGAATGAGACAATTTTCAGCAGACATGTTAAATGCAAGTGAATTAACACTGTTTCAATTGTATGGGTTTTTTGTTCATGATTCAACAGATATAAATGTATGATTGATATGTCCAGAAGTTTGAATTAAATATTTATTTTAGGTTTTCCCAGGAAACTCCCTTTATGAATCGCGAAACTCGGTTTTTTTATGAATTGCTTGATGTCCCGATATAATTTTTTTAAACTAACAGTGACAAGCGTAGCGATAGCAATTCTTTTTTTTTTTTATTTTTTCCACATTATGAGTGTAGACAATGCAACACAGTGACATACACTAGCGGCTAGTGAGATGCAGTATTACACTCATCAACTAAATACAACTGCACAAATGCTGTCACCACCCCTATTCATCCCACGGGTGTCGTGAAAGGCGACTAAGGGATAAACTATGCAAGACAACATCGATAGAAAGAGAAGGAAAACTTGAAACCAACCTTATACCAACCCGTCTGGCCAGCGTGGTATAGTAGGCCAAAACCTCCTTTCTAAGGAGAGGCCTATGTCCAGCAGTGGATTGTTAAAGGCTGTTGATGATGATGATGATGATTTTGTGTAAGGATAGTTCCGCCGTCACTTTCGGGATGAAATCAACGTGGCTCTACTACATTGAAATTGCTTATGACATACATATTTAAATTTGTCTCTCGTCTTCTAAAAAAAAAAACCTAAAATAACTTGACATTGTGCCACTTGTATTCGTGATAAAATAGACGTGACAAAACATGTAATTGAGGAATTACACGGTTTCGCGTTAAAATTACATTGTGACGTCTCATGCTATCATTTAAATAACATCGATTTTTTGTGTAAACACCGTACTAAGTACTTGAAGTACAATTCTGTTACACTCTGTTTCACACAAAAGTATAATAAGGTTTTAGAAAATTTATTATTTTTATATCACTACACATTCTGCGTGAATGAAAGAATATTTGCCCGACTTTAATGATTTTTTACGTTTAACGCAATCAATCAAACAGCAATGTAAGTCGGAAACTTAATTAAATAACAACAATTTGTTAACAGTAATGATAGACTTAGTTATTAAGTGTTTTCCTTCAATTATTAGGATATACACCATTTTATCACGTAAAACATCAATAAATATGAAAACAACAACAACACTACAACAGTTTAATCAAAATAACAATTTCTGTTGAGTAAACTTACGTAAATCGTGTAATGGAAAGTGGCCACTATGTTACGTTACATGGAATTCAAATTACTAATTCAAGTCAGCTAGAATGAATTGTGATGAAAGTAAACGTGAGTGAGAAGCAAGTGACAGGCCAATTATGTGAAGCCGTCACGATATCGAATATTGATATATGGATGAAAAATGTAGGTCGGGTTGTAAAGGTGGCTACTGATGTGGTAGTTTTAGGTCCAAAATATTATTATTATTAAATATTTTATTAATTATGATTTTATTAAATTGAGTTTCTCGGTTGCTGGTTGTTAGTAAATTCGAATTATCATTACCCTTCATTCATTATAATAAATTAAAATCTACAATTATCGTTTTTTTAAAAACAGAGAATTCCCGCGTTAGGAATATACATCTTGTATCGCGTTGGACTTTACAAACACACATAATCCGACACAACGTACACCCAGACTCATAACAATAATTTCTGGATCACAGAAAGTATTGTCCGCCGTGGATTTGAACCCATGACGCGACCGCTTAAACCACTAGGCTAATCGTGCAGTCAATGTGTATGGCAGAGTGGACTCGTGTAATGTCCAACATTGTTATTTTGTGTGAGTAGCTTATATCTGTAGTAAAAGTATTTGCAATGTCAAGAACCATATAAAAGATTACTGTTGAAAAGTTATTAATTTGTAATTTATTGATCCTAAGTTAGAATAAAAATAGTCGAAGAGAAGAAAGATGAAAAAGATGAATCTTTTGGAACAATCTAGATACGGTGTTTTATTTCCGATGCAGTGTATTGTTTGTTACATTGAATATACTTTTTATTTTACACATTATAGAGATAACATTTCTTTATTAAAATAAAAGAAAAATCAAATAATTTTCTTTTTCTTTTTTTAATTTGTTTATTAGGACTTGTGAAAAAAGTGGTTAAAATTATCTTTACAAAAACCCATTGTAAATAGATAAATAATATTAATGCATAGGAATAGATCCTTAAATTGAAGGAGAATGTGACGTGATTTATTTTGATTTATATCACCACTAACTTTAACTCACTATTTCGCCCGCGTGTATGTCCGTAAAGTCCTTTCCCAGGGTCTTAACTATCTGTGTACCAAATTCAATTGTAATGCTAGTACTCCATTAATATGAAATTTATCAAACTTGTGATCCCGATTTTAACTAAGATAGATTGGCAAGTCTGAACCAGAAATCGCTTTCAAAAATGTATAATAGAAATTTTTTGTAGGTAATAATATAATAAAACTTTTGTGATGTTTAAAAAATATCATTCAAGTAGCATGCAAGAGCATAACCATCTTCATTTAAAAACACAAAGATGAAATGCTACATTGGCTAACAAAAGAAAAAAAACAGTTATTATTCAACTCACAATGAAATATAAAATGTTAAATAGCGGATTTACGACATTTCTGAAAGAGGCTCTTGAGATCACACGGAATGAAGGAGGATCAGTTACTAAGACAGCTTTTGCATTTCTCTTTTACGAAAACAACAAAAGCAATTCGTTGTATTATATAAGATATATTTGTGAGCACTTTTACATAATCATACACTACTGAGCCTCGCAGTTGTTGTGTACACAAAATTTACGTACATTGTCATAAGTCAAAGTAGCCCTAAGTAACTTTTTAAGTCATTTGCAATATGCCAGTAAAAGTCCCATCAAAATTGATCGAGATGACCAAGAGAGAGACAAATATTTGAAACATTATTTTGTTAATGTAAGTACTGTGTATAATTTTATATGCATTTATTGAGAAGCTGTTACTTTGAAGCTACAGAAATTTACTTATTAGTTTCGATGAACTAGTCAGAAATTGTTTATCTGATGTTAGATACAAATGACTGCAACCACATTAGCATATATTTATTCGAAATATTAGATTAACGCAAAACTTCTGCATCCAATTAGCCTATTGTAAATAAATTTTCTGTTCCAAAACATACTATTATCTAAAATTGTTTAGGGTTTGCAGTAGACTACGCACTTACCTACCCGAAAAAGACTACTTTAATTTAACTAAAACAGTTAAATCACCTCAAATAACTATGCAGATTTATATGATCTGTGACATGTTTTGAGGGTTATTATAACATTGAGTATTATCAATTAATAAATTAATTAGCAACTGATTTCAAGAAAGGATAGCAATTGAAAAGTTTACGTGATATATTTTTGGAGCGTCTAACATCTCAGTACTATGTACGCTAGGAAAATGAACATTGACTTTATAATTTTCGGGGTAATTAGATAAGACCACTTCCTTATTGGACTACGCCGAAATATGTCTCATTTACATGAAATGTCTATTAAAGGTTTTGCTCAAGGTGTTAAGTTGTAATTACCTTTTTATTTCTGTGTATACCATTTTGATATGAGAGAAATTGAGGAAAATAATATTGTGAGACATTTCACACAATGCTTCCAAAAACAAAACTAAGTATAACTTATACCATTCGTATAAGAAAACGAATAAAACCATATACTTCAAATATTTTTAATCCTTTAAATAAATATCTCGTTTCATCAATGTATATGTTTGTATATCTGAAATTAGCGTGGCTATACTACAATGAAAGAACATTGATTGCCATAAGTATCAGAGTTAGGCGGTCACATTCACGTTCGAGTGTTGATAACGGCTGATAACGACTTCAAATCAGCAATCGACTCAATTAAAAACTTTTCAGTAACACACATACATCAATAATAGTAAAATAAATTAAATAATTACTCTAACAAAATCGCTAATCGAATCAAATTCGAATAAAATAGGTAGTACGTTTTTCCTTTTAAACTATGTAATTTACTGTGTAAAAGTGGTAATAGTTTTGGCATATAGTCTAAAATCTTTTGGCTTACCCTTTATTTGGCTTCGATTGAGTGTTTTCAAATCAATTAATTTGTATGTTTTTTTCTTTGTGTAAGCGACTTAATGAATCTTATTGTCTTGCAGTTTCGAGAAAATTAATTTATAGAATTTTCGTCGAAAATACAAATAAAAGTCAAATTTTATTTCACTTCATCTTCACATTGTTTGCAGTAGATATTCCTGACAAGGATCAAGGCACGGGTAAAACACTTAAGTTACACTAAGAATTACTTGTAAGAAAAACCCAACAACACTTTTGATTCGACCCGGATAGAGTTGCATGCGCCAACAAGTCGGAGAGAATAACGAAATCTCATTTATTGTATCTTACTCTAAAATTCTCGGGTTATCTTACTCAAAATTTCTCAAATTTATCATATTCTCTTGATCGACAGTTGTATGCGGCCTCAAGTCAGAGAAAACAACGATACATGCATCTGAATTTTTTTGCCTTAAAGTAAAATTCTCAAACTACCATACTCAGAAAATCATAATTTTATTATTATCTCTTGTACTCAAAAGTACTTTATGAGTGCACGATGGATGACTGATATAATAAAGAACATTGATATTAAAGTAGCCATTAACACAAATCGAATCGATATGGATGTTTTTATAAAGTTTTTAAGGACTTTTTTATTTAATTTTGCATGATAAAGTAATTTTTATTTTTATTTATTTCGATATAGTTACAATATATTAACTAACTTTTAAAAACGCCCCATCAATGGTATCCACAATATTACCTAGCTTAACAAATTATTAACTAAAGTTTTCATTTCACAGCCATCTATTATAGTTTTAAACAAGTTGACAGTTGTTTCCGTAAACAGCTTCAATCAAAGCAGTATGTACCTCTGCTCAATTTACAGTTAAAACTGATACTCAAAACATCACCATGCTAGATCTAATCATTCATTTAAGGTTTTGAAAAGTTCATGCCTTGGCATTCAAAAACATGAAACAAACTAGTGCATGTAATTTCTAGATACCTTTTTATACCTTACTTTTGCCATAGACATGATAAGTTATAGACATAAGTTAAACTATAAAAAATAACTTCCCAAAACCTGTAATAAAAGGTAATAATATAATTGCACACGCGCGCAAAATGCCTGATTAAAGGCACATTCATATGGCGGTTATTGAAATTGCGTTTTTGCAAACGCATTTCAATCAATAATAGAGTTAATTCAAGTAGCTTAACTCCAGCACAACAAAAAATACTTCAATGCGGCTAAATAATGATGAACTACAATAAACTCTATCTTCATTGCTAAATTTCCTTGCCATGAGCACAGTGTGTCTATTATATGAGTATTATATTAAGTATGAGTATGAGTATTATTATAAGTATTTTAAATGTGTTTCGCTGGCGTGCATAATATAAGATAATTATTACCATGCTTACATCCATAGGACTCGAATATGATTAAAAAGAGATGAAAACGAAGTTGTGAAAGTCATATAATTGAATACCTCCCCTTTTTAGGGTTCCGAAGTTTATGACTCGGAACTCTTATAGATTCGTCATGTCCGTCCGTCCGTCCATCCGTCCTCGATTTACCGCCCAAACGGTAAGTGCTAGTTAGATGAAACTTTGCATGAATATGTGTTGTAATTGTGTCGACAAAGTGCTACAATAAAATTATGAAAAATATTTTTATTTGGGGTACCTCACCTACACGTAAAGTGGGGATGTTTTTTTTTTCTCGCGGCTACCCCATCGTGTTGAATATCATTCGATAGGTCTTTTAAAAATAACGGCCCATTCACGACCTTACCGCTGTGAGCGGCAGCTAAGAGCGAAACGCCGAGCGGTAATATCAAAAGTATAAAAATGTACGAGGCACGCCACGAGTCGCCGCTCATAGCGAAAAAGCTAGCGGTTTTTGCCGAGCGAATTGCTACAGCGGCGAGCGGTATGGAGAGCGGCAGGAACAAAGGCACAAGTTAGCATGTGCGACGCCACGAAACAGAGCGGCGTGGACAGCGGTGCAGGAGTGACGGACTCAGCGGCGTTAAATTAAAACAAAAAAATTTAGACGATTTTATGGCGGTAATGGATACCGAGGCTTTTATAACAGAAATTTTAAATAGACCGCCTATATGGATGTCAAAATACTTACGTTTAATTTAAATTGATAACACAAAAACATAGAACCTAGGTACCTACCAAACGAAGCTACTGATATGTTGACAAAACTACTGGTATGTTTACGTAATGTAGGTGGATAGTTGACAAGTTTAAAAGTCATTGATGTAGTTTTTATATATCAATGTTAAAAGTTAATTTTTTTTCTCTGTCAGTAGGTACCTACCTAATTAGCAAAACAGTTTACATATCAGTAGTTTTGTCTGTAGATATAACTACACACGAAACTACTTGTATGTCTTATACGCAATGTAAGTAGTTGACAAGTTTTTAAAGTTTTTTCTGTTTGTAAGTACCTACTTAGCAAAACACTTGGAAACATCAGTTACTTCTTATAGGTAGGACCTTCGTATAGGTCACTAAATCCACCATCTAAATACCGATCATTATTTAGTTCGTGCACTCATTCTATCATATTTAAAAAAAAAATGTTGTTTCTAAACAGACAGGGGATAATTTTTTTAACGCTATGATTTTTAACACGTTTCGACTACCTAAATACGTCCACCGTCGCCGCTGCAACTAACCGCTACTAGGGTTCGTGGCGTGCAAAACGCACCGCTCACCGACGCCGCTCCGCTTTTCGCTAAGACCAAAACTCGTGGCCAGGCCGTTAATACAGGATTTTTAAGACGATTTTTTTATTTAGGTATCCGTTTGCGAGAAATTGCACTTTAAAGGGCACTTTTTAACCGACTTCAAAAAAAGGAGGAGGTTCTCAATTCGTCGGAATCTTTTTTTATTTTATTTTTTATGTATGTTAAGCGATAATTTCGTCGTTTATGAACCGATTTCAAAAATTCTTTTTGCATTGGAATGGGCATAGCTTACAGGTGGTCCCATCGTCACGATATCGGGATCCGATGATGGGATCTCAAGGAAATCGAGGGAACTCCTCAAATATCATAGGCACAATGTCGCGATTTGGGTACTCGGAATAGTTTTTCATTGAAGTCGGTTCCTTTTTGTTAAAATTATAGCTTGTTGTAAAAACAGGGCGCCCCCCCTCCTCTTAAAGCCAAACGGCTGGCTCAAAAAAATCTGGAAAAATTCGTGATGGTGGTCAACGGATAAACTATAACGGATTAGATGACTGTGTTAGTTCAGGAGTTATAGAGGCTTAACTTGTAAAATGCGCTTACTTGGAAAACGCCATACAAAATTAACGCATTAATACATAAACATAACAATTTATCTATTGGATACGATTTTAAATCCACGTACCATTATGGGTGACTGAGGAACCTTTTCCTGTGCGTGGCCTGACACGCACTTGGCCGATTTTTTTGTAGTAACAACGCACGCTAAACGTCCGTCACCATGACCGTTGCTTGTGATTACCATATCTTACCTACTTGATTATTTAGTAATCCATCGTTATGAAGTTAAAGATAATATTCTGTTATCTTATTTTATTTGGTAAAATATTCAGTTGGGCGGGGATTCGGCTTAAGGCCGGTCCTTAATTAGTACGATTTTATTTGTGTATTTTAAAAACGGGGTAAGTGCGCATTTTTTATACTTGAGAATTTAAATAGCAACCCATTATATTAATATTATTAAATTGGGCTTCTGGTCTCACACACACCTACAAAGCACGACAACACGAATACTGTCATTTTAGGGTTAATCTTCTGTGAGAGGGTAGTACCGCCTCGTTCAAGCTTACCTGATCGTGCTCAAACCAATGTGGCCATGCGCATTGATGGCGTGGATTATAAGTTTAAAAACATTTATTAAAATTAACAAAAGTTTTAAATCAATCTATTTAACTATAGTAAGTTTGGAATTAAAATCATATTACAAATTACCAACCTCGAACAGTACAAGAGTTGGCCATATGCCTCTCCTTTGAGAGGCAAAAGAAATAAAACAAAATAGATTTTACATATTACATTAAGAAACAATAAATGACCATGAACAGTAAGGTGTTTTGGTACATTTTGTGCAATACATTACATGTTTATTTTGA
Source organism: Phragmatobia fuliginosa (assembly GCA_932526445.1). Classification (NCBI taxonomy): domain Eukaryota; kingdom Metazoa; phylum Arthropoda; class Insecta; order Lepidoptera; family Erebidae; genus Phragmatobia; species Phragmatobia fuliginosa. The sequence goes on along the minus strand of OW052063.1, from coordinate 7,291,953 downwards.
TAATTACCAATTATTCTCGGTTAATAGTTATCGTGAAGATGCTTTTTATTTATTTATGCTCTTTTGAAATTCTAGTTGCCAAAAACCAATGGCTACCGAAACTTTCAAATATATTGAAGTAGTCTTTAACATCTGATTTAATTCAAGTCAATATAATTAATTCAAAATTATTTAAAAACATGCTTTTTCTAACTAAACCTATAAACTCTTTGCATTAACAATAAAACATTCGAATCACTTAAAAAACAAGACTATTGAATAATGTATACCTATTCTAAGCAGATGTTTTGTTTGTAATCGATACACAGTAAAACAATCTTCAAGCTTAGTAGTTGATTTGCCTTTTTTTTGTTAACGGGGTGGAAAAATCCCTTCGGATCTCCGGCTCCTGCGGGGTCATAAGAGAATATGTGGTGAGATTATGTGGTGTTTCCACTAAAAACACCCCGACGTCCGACCTCTAGCGTCTGCTATGGGAAGACCAGGACCATATTATTTCAGATCCTCCGTGAATCGGTGCTATGGCCTATCGGGCTCTGCTCCGGGGGAATTTTTTCCCCCTTCAATGCCGTCTCGGGCTAGATTGCGTATGACATACAATTAGGCTATTGCATCCTCTATTGCAGTAATCAGTTTACCACTTGAGGTCTGGCGGCCTGCGGTTCCGTTAACGGTTCTTACTGCCGCCGATGTCTTTTTCGCTCGGGATCGGCCTTTTCCCGATCCCGTTCAACGGTCTCTTTCTGGAGCATTACAACTTCACAGAAAGAGACCACTGCACCCCATCCCTCCTCACTCGATTAGTTCATTCGACAATACTTTATATAAAAAAACGGAAATTATGTATCCCGTGTTTTATCTTAAATGTGTCTGGCTTCTCTTCTTAAACACTTTTTCACTGTTTGCTTAAAAGAACAGATAGAAATCACTCTTCTCTCTTGATTCTTATTATCCAGGTTATCCAGAATGGAGAACAAGTTATTGAGATATTTGAATTCCATTTTTAATAACCCTTCTGAACAGATAAGAAGTTATCTCATAATCATATGCAGAATATCGATAATAAAATATATATACAAGCATAATTTATGACTCATAAAACAATATAAAACCAATAATAACTTGAAGATATAGATTAAATCAACATACCGGTATCACATGAAATTCTTATGGAAAAATAACTATCATGACAGGTATAGTGCCATGTTGGACTTCGACCATAAGGCATGACAGAATAATGTGATTTAATTCTTCAAAACGTCTGTAACGACACTGTGATTGTTGATCTGTGTGATCACTGTGTTTTCCATCTTTAAAAGATGCAAAACTTACAAAATGTATGAAATAGTTTTGATATCATCTAAGAAGAAAATATCGGCCATAAATAAACTACTTCAAGGAGAACTTAATCTAAAAGTAACTATTATATTATTAGTGCATTACAACTCATGCCAGATATCACGATCCTGTTCAATTAATAAAATGAGGCTGAGAAATTCTCCGATGAAGAATAAGGGACGATTCATCTCCTCTCCAAATCGATATCTGTCTGAGATTATATTCCAGATTATAGGCAATTCTATTCTTAGGAATCCCTAAATACAAATAAAAAATAATTCTCCCCTATAATGTAAAGAAATAAAACCAATAAAATATAACCAGTTCCACAATTACCAGATCTAGAAGAATAGACCTTCATAATTCAAGGTTACTACAGTTAGGTGGTTATTAACAGTATTTTATGGAACATATACAAGATTAGATAATTGATCATATATTAAACCAATAATATTATCGTTTATCATTTATACGAGCATAAATTAGAAAATTTACACAATTACACCGATTAAGATAAAAAACGATACGACGATACCTATTAGTTGACCGCATTTAATTGAACGTTGGTTACGATAATTTGTTAACGATAAGCAACTTGACACTGTGGTTTATGTATCGAAGTTATATATAATGTCTTTTTAATAAGTCTTAAATCTGGTTTTAAGATACCTAACATAATAAATATTGATAAAAATCTTCTTTTTTCTAGCCTTTATTTTTCCCAATATCATTTGGGGTTCGCTATTAGTTTAATCGGTTTAACCTTTTCTTTCCACGGATCAACGAACATCGGATCGAAGGCAAATTTTGAGTTAGTTGTCAGTATATATTGCAAAGATGTTCATGACAACCAATACCGATGGTTCAACGAAGAGGGAAGACCAGTCGTGATACTTTGACAACTTCCATACTTTTCCTCTCGAAATAAAGTCTTATGTCCAGCTATGGCCTATTAAAAGCTGTTGATGTGACGATGTCATGTAATAAATAAATGTTTCGGACATTTTACACACAACGCCATCAAGTCCCAAACTAATCAGAGCCTATATTATAAGTACTAGACAACTGATATAAATACATAGACATTCTTTTTTTCCTAATTACCTAAATATATATTATATATACATACAAAACAAACATTAGGTCACACATCAGATCACACAAATCGATATTGATCCGACCCGGAAATCGAACCCGAGACCTCAAGCAATCGCATACGCTACCATTGCGCCACCGAGGTAGTCAATCAATGTGCGCTTTGATCATCTAAAGCTCAGAAACCATTCCAAACCTGTCGTGTTTGAGCCTGTTTTTATGATTCATTGCCGATGACCGAGGTCGATGACAATTTTGCAACATAAAAATGTTATTTCTTTTTTTGTTTTACTTTTATTAAATTACATTAATCTATTGTTTGTAGATGTTTTTATGAAATCATAATGAATGGTATGTAATTGTAGAATAATTACAATTTTAAAAATACCACGGATTTGACATCAGTCAGGCAGTGATGAGGAAAATATTTAAAATATTTCAGAAATAATGTCTTAAAATTGCTCGAGACCCTATTACTGAAATAGTAATTGTTCGTTTTTTACCGGACCGGACCGGAAGACCAATCATTCTGCATCATTCTCCCCGTCTCCGGAGGCCGGGAGAGTGATGAAGAATTATTTGACCAGGCCGCCATGTAATGGGTCACCATGCTGCTTTGCCTAGTCTCAATTATATATAAGTCAACTAGAGCACCGAGCTGTTTTAGAGACATCAGTGTTTCCCGTAACGACATCTTGCAACTTAGATCACGATTTTCAAAAAGTTCTATGTGATTTACTTAATTGAAGGTTAATTGTACAGAAATCAATAGTTTTAGAGGTCCATGTTAAATAGCTCAAAGGGATACAGAAGGCAGTCCTCACTTAATCGTGCACCTATTGGGAGAATATTTCTTTTTCTTGATCTAACCACGATAACTAATACCAATTGTCCCGTTGGAAGTAACAGTGTAGTATTTTTTTAAATGTTTTTGACGTGACGTCTTATAATTCGATGGAGCCGGCTGCACGCACGAAAAACCATGACTCATGCGGCGTTACCTCGCTCTGAGGGGTTCCATTTAAGGCTTGAAGTGCAAGCGAGAGCGCGGAACGAGCGATAAAGAGGCACAATCTTAAGACGTTGTCACGTTCAACTATCGTCAGTAAACCGACTTTACAGACAACCAATTTTTCATCTACAATTGACCAAGAAATATTTACAGTATCGTACATTTTTTTAACAAGTTGTTTATTTCACAACATTTTCATGCACATATACATATATGTACTTTATTTTGTGATATTCTGTCTGAGCTACTTACTCTATAACACAAAAACAGTACTTAAATAATAAGTATAATAACATAAAATCAATGTTTAAAAATAAATATTTCAAAGTTATTGTTTTCCTTTCCAGGTTACAGACTTAAAACAAAATGGCTCAAAACAACAGCAACTCAACCATGGAGATGGGCACTAGTGACCAGGTATGCTGATATTATAACTCAATTTTCTTTTTATATCACAACGCCATCTAGCAGAAGCAGAGCTTGTATTATGGCTAGTAGACAACTGATATAAATGCATAAACATACTTTTTTTAATATATACATATTAAATATAGAAAACACCCATACTCCGAAACAAATATTTGTGGATTACACAAACATTTGGTCCGACCCGGGAATCGAACCCGAGACCTCTTGATCAGCAGCCGCATACACTAACCACTAGGCCAACAAAGCAATTTTAATATGGTTTACGATTTTATTTTTGGATTGAAGAAATATTTATAAGCCGTAAAGGTTTCTCTTGACGCCACACATTTACCGCACAGATGGTGTAGTAGTTTAAGCGGTCCTCTCACCGCTTTCTACAGTGTCAAATATTGTGGATTCAAACTCCACATGGGACTTCTTTGTGTGATCCATAAATTATGAACCTGAGTCTCTATGTTTATTGTATTTGTTTCATGTTTGTAAAATCCCTCGCGAAACAGGAAATTTTATTTATTTACAACTTTACGCACACTAGTTGAACGCAGTATTCCTTACATCTAGGATATCAGTTCTGTAATACATATAATTGTTATTATAAAACTGAACAGTTCGTTTGGTGTGATATTCTTCGTTCATATAAGGAATGATACAGAAACTGATAATATTTATTTATTTTGAGAGACGCAGATTCTCAGGTTGTAACTAAATACATATAACTCGTAAGGGAAAAAACCTATTATCATCTTTGACGTTGTCGATTAGTCACTAAAAAAATCTCATTACAAAGGGAAACTAACCGGATTTTTTTGAATGTATAATCATTATATCAATATTCTGTAATAACTTTTTGTTTTGTCTGGTCTCTGGTACTGGTCTCTCTGAATATATCATTTAAAGAATTAAAAGAAGCACTAACAAAGATTACATTTTTTAATTCCAAGAACTGATTCATGGGTACAAGATATGGGTAACATTTTCATGCCATTTTTTTCTTAGGATATACATATTGAATAATAATAAGGAAATACATTATGTAGCGGGGTACTTTATAACATACATGAAACGGACACAGAGGACACCCAGACTTAGAGCAACAATTATTGAATCACGCAAAGGGTTTGAACCCACGGCCCTTCGTCGCAGAAGAGAGCAGCGTGACGACAGCTTAAACCACTAGGCCAATCGTGTATACTTTTTTTATTATCGCATTGAAATTAGTAGAATTCATTCTATACTTTGTTCAGGTTGACGAAAAATTTCTATTCTCAACAATAAGGACATACGTTTTATGAATTTACAGGAGCTCTATGTTCTTCTAGTAAGGAGTATGTGAAATAAATGTGGCACTTAAGTCAGAAAATAACAACTCTTATTTTCTTAAGAATACTGCTATCGAAAGTATTGCTTTAATTCACTTGTTGTATATTATCAAACAACAAGTGAACCATAGCTTCTCGTTTTAATTCAAAAGCCTGCCGAAGTGACTCTACGCTGGGTGACGGAAAGCATGAGTAGGCACCACACTCTCAGCGAATGCGATGCCGACTTTCATGCCCCTCTTAAAGGAACCGGGATCATAATAGGAAGGAAACACGTGAGCTGGTACTGAGTTCAGTTTTTAATTGCTCGGAAGCGCTGAACCGTTTAGCTCTAGTGCGTATTTTATCTGACAAACTTAAAACAGTCATTCGTGATTTTAATTCGATTCGCGGAAACAGCGGCTTGAATTCATATTTAAATAACATTTGAATAGTATCGATTTAGAAACTATGTTGAGGGTAATGACCTTATCTTAACTCTTATGCACTTTTAATTTTTATAGAATTAATCGCATTGCATATTAGAAAATGAAAAGAAATTAAATAAAGATTCGTTAAAGGTTGAATTGAGTAAGTAAACGCTAAAAGTAGTTTGATTGAGATACGATCACAATGGGTGACGCGACCCGTCTTGTGTGAAACAGAAGAATGCAATTACAATCCTCGACTATTGACAAGCCAAGGACTAGTGTAGTAGTTTTTACTCAGTGAGAGTCAACCGGAGTTTTTTTGAAAATATCGATTTTTCATCCTGTCAACTAAAAAATGGCTTGAAATGGTTTCCGAAATAAAAGATAGAGATCGCGTGCCATTCCCGGTGCCGACGCGTGACATGAGTTTTAGCAACGAGTGAATTATTGAAGACATGCTGACGCAGCACCTATGTCCTATTTCAAATGTTATGTCTATTGCACACTATACTATTCCCACACATATTGACAGCTTACACAGCTGACACATCCTTAACGACAGCTTCCATAAGACATCCATACTAAAAACAGATTTAAACTAATTTGTAGTTACATTTATAATTTATTTCACTGAAAGTTTACAAAAGTTTTGATTTTGTCAATGTTTTTGCATCTTTTTATTAGGAGATCCTTCAAATTTATTAGCATATTGTCATAATAAAAATGTTGGTGGTTATCCGTTATTGTTTACTTTTCTCTTATTTCGATCGAATTCACAATAATAAAGAAAACATTCACAAAGACTTATTATGTCTTTACGTTTTACGTTCTTATATACAATACATATATGCATTATTAAATATAAAGCAACACATGGAATACGTAAATACGGTAATATTTTACATCGTATAGTTTTCATCCAAGCTATTAATTTGCAAGCTAAGAAATACACCATACACAAACAATACATTGTAACTATCGTATAATGACTCAATAGCGCACTGCACACATGGTCGTTCTTCTGTGTAAATAAAATACTACTATTCCAAAAAAGACATCCGATTGATAGTAAGAGCGGTTATGCACTGAACCCGAATCGTATCCGATCCGAACTCGTATTTCTAGATACATACAGAATACCTCTTTCAATTTAATCCTTACTAATATTATTCATGCGAAAATTACTTTCGTCTGATTTGAATCTCGATTTAAATGAAATTTGGTACATATATTATTGTCTAGAGCCTGAGAAAGGACATACGCTATACATCTTCTTCTTCCTAGCCTTAATCCCAATATTATTATGGGTCGGCTACTAGTTCAACCGGTTTTACCTGAATATCAGTTTTTAAACGGAGCGACTGCCATCGGACCTCCGCAACCCTGAGGGAGAACTGAAATTCGTAGGTTGAACTAGTTGTCAGTAAATTTACAGACATACATAAATAAAAAAGGTGTATCTAAAGATAATATTTATATAAAGATGTTATATATAATAGTTTACTGGCAACAACGGGTGAATTAATAGGAACCCTAATAGACTTACGAAAAAGTCAGATGGTGGAAGTCAGATGTATTGTTTAAACTATTAAAGAAATAGTTATACGTATACTACGGACCGTATTTTCACGGATCCGGAATTGGTTCGGATAGTGTATAACCGCTATAGGCATAGTGTGTAACCGCTCTAAGTGTTCAACGAACAGACTCGATAACCTTCGATAACCCGCGAGTAACCCAAGTAAAAAACTCAATGAAGGTCTTTATTTGTGGTACTGTCCATTCCACTTTTGTTCTTGGAAAGGAATGAACGTGTTATAAGTTTGGTTTTGTTAATGTTGTGTGTGTGTCTTGTGCGTGATATATTAATAACATGAAGTGATAGAAGTGGAAATAATACTTTATTTAATTAAAGGTAATGTGTAAATTCCTTGTTAATTTTTCAGTTAATTATGTATTTTGAATATATAAAACAAAAACAATTAGATACCTACTTTTGTAGTAATTGTAAAAAGTTGATTTACATTTTACACTGTATCCTTTATAAAATACCAAAATAAACTGTTATACTAGCCAATAAAAATTATTTAGAATATTTAATTTTATAACCCAACATCAAGTGTTCTCAAAAGTCTGACAGTTTTGTTTTTTTTTTTATTAATTAATATGCAGGATTTATGTTAATAGCTAAAGGTGCATAAATCATAAATCACGTCATATTATTTTAATATGTTCATATTCCTTTTAAAATTAAATTTCCGCATTCGTAAAGTGTAACAAAAACATGTTATTTTTTTTATTTATTCATGTTCTCAAAATCGAATTCCGAATGTGTAAAACAAATTTAGGAAAACAACTGTACAGTTAACAGATATGATGATAAGATAAGATTGGAATCTTATTTATCTAAGCTGGGGCTCATAAAGATGTAACATCTCAATAATATTTAAAGATCCGACTACCTATAGATAGATGTTTAGATAAAACAATACGTTTATATGATCGTTATTTGATCTGGTTCTAATGAAGGAATTTCCTTAAAAAGATGATGGGTAAATTCTAAGAATTATAAATGTATGTGGAATTAAAAATGTACAGGCGGAACTGGTGCAAAAGCTATTATAGTTGTTTATTTGATCGTTGCCTCTTTGGTCTATTGGTTAGAGTATGCGACTGCTGATCGAGGGTTCGAGTCCCGGGTCGGACTAAATGTTTGTGTGATCCGTAAATATTTGTTTCGGAGTTTGGATGTTTTCTATGTAAAATATGTATGTATGTATTTACAAAAAAAGTATGTTTATTAAAGTAATCACTTTGGACATCTTACACACAACATCATCTAGTCCCAAAGTAAGCAGAGCTTTTACTATGGGTACTAAACAACTGATATAAATACATAAACATACTTTTTTTTCGTAAATACATACATATTATACATAGTAAAACACCCGAACTCCGAAACAAATATTTGTGGATCACACAAATATTTGGTCTGACTCGGGAATCGAACCCGAGACCTCTTGATCAGTAGCCGCATACGCTAACCACTAGACCAATAAGGCAGTCAAATTGAGTTAAAAATGTATGTTTTGAAAATGCTAATATTAACACTAAGATAATATTAGCATTATGTTAAATATTATTTTGGAGTATTTTACTATCTGAGGCAATGGTGATGGTAAAGTTAGAAAAGTATAAGTATGTCCACGAAAATTAAGCTTCTCCTAATATCATTAGCTATCTTCCTATGAATGTTTCGTCAAAATCGGTAGACGTCCACAGACAAAATGTAAAAAATGCAATTTGACGTAAGTACCGTAAATTTACTTTCTTATGCATTTGGAGAAAGGCTGTTAATTTGAAATTGTAAACAGATACTTCCATTTATTTGTATAGATTAGAAATGGTCTCGATTTATCGATAAAATTAAGAAATATACGAGTAGGTATATGTTAGTTTGGTAAAATTTTATATATTGTGTTTCATAAACTAATCTAAAAAAATTAGTCTTGTATTACTTCAACAACCCTTTTTGTATCACAAAGTTCTTAGAAACCACTTGAACAATTCCAGTAATTTAATGTTTTTTATATAAATAACAAATTATATCAAACAGGCTTACGATAAATAAATTTTTAATTCATATTATTCCATGGTTAGATTTTCCTTGTGATTATTCATTATCAACATCATTTTAACATAAATTGGACTGGCATAAGCCTTAAATACACAATACAGCACGTCACAGTAGAAGAATTCTAGCTTATTAATTTTCTCATCTATTGAGAAAAATACATAATTGTTTATATATAGTTATATCCATTAAAAACGTTCTGTAAAATTCATCACATAATGTTTGTTTTACATATTTAACAAAGAGGGTGTGACTGTGTGGCTTACAAATAGTTGTATCGGGTTAATATCAGTCATTTTAATGTATGTTAGGAAATTCTTTCGTCTCATTTAGTGGGTACTGTTAGTGGCATGCTATGTTACAATATTAAAGATTTCTCAAACACCAACCAACTCATTTTAGACTCGTCTGATGGCACGACAAACATACATACAGAGTTACTCGCATTTATGAAGTAGGGATTTGAAATTTACATGTTTTAGGTATATGGATAGGTCTAAGGATAAAAAGCAAAAGCAAATTGAAAAGCTATAGAAATTCTTTGACCACACTTCCTACTCCTACACATGAATGTAAGACTTAAAGATTAATAGCTTCATTAACCATTAACTAAAGAATATTACTTTATTAATGTGTAACATGCTAAAAAGTCGGATCATTGTGGCCCTTATGACTGACTACAATTTTGGTGTCATAAGGTCAGTACCAAAGTTTGAGTGAGTGTGTCAATAGTAAAAGTCTGAGGACTGAATAGTGACTAAAACATTAACTCATTCCGTGGAAACTTATACTATGTTAAAGTAATATTTAAAACAATGTTAATTTAAGCGTCATTGAAACGATTTATTAAAATCTTAGAAAACAATGCGACTGCATACATTCACAAATTGTTATTCTGAGACTGGATGTTCTTGATGTGCTTGCTTTTCTTTCTATGTTTGTGTAGTTCCCCATAACACACGATATATTTTCCGAGAGCGGTTTATGTCTATTAAAAAGAGTTTGTTAAGTAAAAGGAGAACATTTTTAATTGAGACCATTCTTCTTTACAGGTCCTGGTAGCTAGTAAACGCAAGAAGACATTAACATACGCTATAGGCGTCGCCGCAATGTTGGCAATCATAGCAGTGGTGGTAACTCTTGTAGTAGTTCTAACTGGAGGTGACGGTGCTGCTGTCGATCCTATTGCAACGACAGAAGGACCTTCAACTCCCGATACACCGACAACCGAAGCACAGACAGCATCGCCTATCACTGATCCTACAACGCCAGGAGTACTATCTCCAATAGATTTGGAAGAAATTATCGAAGGAGCGTTTGCACCAGCATCGTTTAATGCGACATGGTCTTCAGGTAATATATTTTAAGTTTTATTAAAATATAGCTCATCATCATCATCAACAACGTTTAATAGTCCATAGTTGGCATAAGCCTCTGCTGCGAATTGAGATATTGATGTCATATACCATACTGGCTGGACGGATTGGCCTATACCGTTAGATGGTTGGATTGTTTTACGTTTTCATCCTTTTGCGTAATATTGTCTTGCATAGTTTGTTTCTTTAGTCATCTCTTACAAAACTCATTGTATGAAAAGGGGTGGTGACACACTGTATTTTTAATCACTTACTAAACGGCAAAGTATGGTAGAATGTTCTAATCTGCTTGTTCGTAAAGCGTGCTTAAACTGTTGAGTAATTGCCTATCATTTTTAAGTTCTTTTTTATCTCATTTAACTCATTTGTGTTTTAGGTCCTAATCTTCTTAGGCATTAGTTTTTAAAATGTTATTTTTTTATTTTTTTCTTTCGTTGATTTGGTAGTTTCCATCATTTTTGGTGGTGACTTATGTGATTAAAATTTAGATAAATTGAACCTTTATTTTGCTTTTAACTACGAAAAATACACAAAAGAAGTAAAATTAAAACCACTAAGCAAGTTTTACAACTAAATAATAAAATAATTTATTAAGAATGCCAAAAGTTATAATATTTAAAGCCATTATGCCCATCAGATGAGGATGCTTTAGAAACTTGCTCAAATAATAAGCACGACACCAACAAGTTTAATTGTATGTTACAAACACACAATAAAACTTGACAATTTGTACTTCAACTGCAAATTTGTACAAAATGTTGTCTGACTTATTTGATTTTTTAACACTGTTGTGCCTGTTAAAACTATAGTTAGATTCTAATCAGAATAAAGACGAGATATGTTCCCTAATATACAATTTAAGTTTAATTTTAAAAAATTGATAGAAATAAAGAAGGTAAAAATTGTAGATACGAGGGCGTATCATCATGCTCTTTTTCATTGAAGTCGGTTCCTTTTTGTTAAATTATATATTATCTTTTTAAATTTGAATAGGTCAGCTATTATTTAATGTGTTTTAAAGATATCCATATATTTGTACTTAAATGGATTAGGTTTATTAATTGAGATAACACTTCTTTTACATATGTAGTTATTTAATTTTATCGGATTATTTATTATGTATATCTTCGATAAATACATACAAATTATTAAACAAACTGATTCGATAAACGTCGATAAGTTTGTTTTTCTTTTTGTGAGATTTTTCCATATTCACTAAGGCGACATATTTAGAATTGAATTTTGTTTGTAAAAATACATTATGTACAAAAATGATTAGTTGTATAGATCTATTTGTAAGCATATATATGAATGTTTGAGCATGTGACGTTGCAAGGGGGTACTCTTTGGATCTTCTGAAGTTCACATTAATTGCAAGTGTATAAACATATATATATTTAACCGTAAAATTCGTATCGCAAATATACGAAATGTTCACAGGTAAAGTTGGCGGACAAAATCCAATTATTGATATTCAAATAGATTTTTCACCTCGTGAGCAAAAAAATATTCTTTTAAATACCAGGACGGAGTAACTTAAACTAGAACTAATGTACGTAACTGTGCTGTTTACCTTCATAAGTAGAATGGCTTTTACCACGTAGTTAATTCGATATTTTTTATCAATATGAAATTTCGTTTTCAGTTAGTTTGAAATTAATTTGAAAAAATAGTTGAGTCCATGGTGTTACCCGCATTTGTTGTTGTACTCTCTTCGGGTAAAGCCGCAGGGCGAAGCTAGTCTAAAAAAGGAATGAAAGTTACTCCTTGTATCATCAGCTATCTGCTAGTGAAAGACCTGTCAAAATTGGTCCAGTCGTTCCAGAGATAAATACAGACTAGACAGAAAAAATATAGGAAATTATGTTGTAGGTGGCGTATAATACTTTCATAATAATTTGGTATAAAGCTGGTAATTTGAAATTAAAAACAGAGACTTTCATTTTATCTATTTGTATAAATCGCATAGATGTATAGATGATCTCAGATCATTATATTACTAAGAGCACATTAATAACCTATAAATAAGAGTCACTTATACAATACACAGGTATAAGTACAGTCGGTACATTACAAATGCATGTATTTGTATTTAAAATGTTGATTGCCTAAGTGTCTATTTCGTATTTATAGCTTATTGTTTGCAGCACCTCATACTCTCACATATATACTTACGTACATTTACGTAATATCATAATCAGAATCCAATGTCGAAATTTATATTGTCATGTTCTTCTCATCTTCCTTTCTAGGCATTACAAATCATTACATTATTTGCAGTTAGTTACTAGCTTGATTGGTTTTACCTCAATGTCAGTTTTTACACGGAGCGACTGGCATCGGAACACCGCAACCCTGATGGCGTATCGAATTCGTTAGTTAAAATAGTATTTTTTTCAGTATATTTAAAAGCACTGATTTTCGAATAACGATTGCTAATCGGGACCGACGGCTTAACGTGTTCTCCGAGGCACGGGCGGGAAACAGCGACAAGATTCCATACTTTAGACTTTTATGAACTATTTCTAGTAAAAACTAAAAACACCTTTAAACCGACCGAATCTGATCGCATCTTTCAATCGGCAGTTGCAATAGGTTGCAATAGGTTTTTGACAAGCGAAGCACATCCGCAAACACGGCAACGGTTACGTCTTTCAATAACTTACATTTTAAGGCTAATCATCGACTACAAACATATTCTATAAAATTTCTAGGCAGGAAGTTTTTATATGATGTTTCATTTGTTTCATATGATGTCGGTTCATTTTTTTTCTTAAGAATTATTTCTTGACTACAAGTTTAAAACACAAGATTTTTATGTTTCTAGTATTACTACACTGATCATTTTATATATTACACTGAACATAAATCATCGCATCTCCTGAGTGATGGTGTTCAGGTAATTGCTTGCATACGTAAACAATCCTTTCTCTTTACAATGACAATTGCTAAACGTGTACTCGTACAAATGCATGCGGTGCGTTGTACGCACTTAAAGACTACATACATACTACATATAACCGGTTACGTAATATCGAGGTTTACCTAGTAACCTACAGAAGTACTGCAAATTTATAAATGCATTTATTTTGGTAAACAGTCTTACGATTACGATATAACCTAACTAGCTTTCGTCCGTGGCTCTGCCCACGTGTTTGATTGCGTTAAAAAGTTCTAAACTATCTATGTACCAAATTTCAGTTAAATCGGTTTAGTAGTTATTAGATAAACAGGCATTAGATAGACAAGCAGACATAGTTGTTTTCGCATTTATAGTATTAGAAAGGATTGTTTTAATCATATATTTTTATTTTAGATTTGAGCTCTCACAACGCACAGATGTCTGACCCCATATACTTAAATAAAATTATTCTCAAAACTGCTAGATGTTTTGCTCTTTAAAAATACAAGTAAAGTTGAAAGGTACAGTTTCGTATGTTTATTCAAACAGGCTCACTCTCCACGGCGCAGTCATTTGCATGAATGAAATTTAATGACTGGCATAATAGAAGGCTACCATTGAAAGCATGGTCCTTATAACTAAAGTACGCACGCTTGGCTGTTTCTTTAAAGAACCTGATATATGTGTACTATAACAATAACTATAGCCTTAGACGTACGAAAACAACATGCGTCAATCACACATATATTAAATTCCTTATCTCAAAAAAAAAAGTAGTTCATTCATAAAATCGTTAATATAATTATGATCATAGTAAGGTCATACATCGCATAACATGTTATCGCTTTTTGTTGTAAATATAAATAAATAAATATTTCGAATATTTTACACACAATGCCATTTAGTCCCCAAACTAAGTAGAGCTTGTACTAGACAACTAATGTAAATACATAAACATACTTTTTTTTTGTAAATACATACATATTTTACATAGAAAACACCTAAACTCAGAAACAAATATTTGCGGATCACACAAACATTTAGTCCGACCTGGGACTCGAACCCTCGATCAGCAGTCGCATACTCTAACCACTAGACCAAAGAGGCAACGATCAAATAAACAACTATAATAGCTTTTGCACCAGTTCCGCCTGTGTATTTATCGGTTATTGCGGTAAAGGTAAAGGTATGCCCTACCTTAAAAATCAAAGTATTTCCATGACAATTGTGGTTGACTTGCCGTGGTTTATGCAGGCACCACACTTCGTTATGCGCTATTCGTTATATGTCTACGTATTCGTCCAAACAACAAACATGCCATCCACACTTCGAACTGGTATGCCAAATAAGAATCAAATAAGGTAAATATGTGTGTTTTAGAGATGTGTCATTGTCATTTTTATGGTGAACGAAACGAATATACTCTCCACACTTCGCCTAAGCGCGCGAATAACCCGCATAACGAATAGCGCATAGCGAAGTGTGGTGCCTGCTTTAGCAGTGAAATGTTGCGGCCTAGTATAATGTTCCTGCATCATTGGGTCTCCGGTCTCATACTCACCAACGGAATACGACAACACGAATGCTATCATTTTTAGGTTGGTCTTCTGTGTGAGGATTATATTACCCCGGACGAGCTGGCTTATTTGTGCTGAATTCAGCGTGGCTGTACTACCTTGATCTGTCTGTATATCTGTCTGATATGTTTTAACTTCTAGTTCTTTTTTTTTGTACTAGATTTTTTATCTCTAAGCTTGTCTTTCTAGTTTACTTCTTCACCACGTTCCTTCGGCAGACGGTTTTTAATGTCAAGTCAATGTATTACAAACATGTAGAAAATACAAATCACTTAATTTAACGATGGTCTTTTAATTTGAATTGTCTAATTACAGGAAACGAGGCGACATTTAGGAATGCATTCGGTGACTTAGTACTCTTTAACGTCGATACATCAGGTGCACAAACCTTAGTACAAAACTCTTCACAGGTATGTTGAATATCATGAATTATTCCTATTTTTATTATTTATTTAGAATATTTATGTTCATGTACAATTTTTTTTCTTATAATTATGATTTTTTACTTTATTTACTTCTATTTTTACCCAATTACGGCAAAGCCAGAGGAGGAGGATAATTAGTTGACAAGAATCTTCTTTTTTTCGTTTTCTTAAACGACTGCTAAATCCGCCACACTAATCGTGCAGTAAATTACTAATAAAAATTATGTTAAATAGAAAAAAATATATAAAATTCAGAAAGAAAAGTACTTCGGATGGTATATTTTTTTAAATAGAATACGATTATATCACATACGTAGCAAAAAAGACCATAGATCAGCATAGATAGATGAATAAAAAAGCTCTTTTTTGCGTATCATATTACGGAGTTACAAGAAGGATATTATTATGAAGATATTTGCAGCAATATCATCACTTGAGGTTATGATTGCGCTTCAAACTGATTTATCTCGTTTGGAGGAGTACTGCCGAAATAACAAACTCGATCTGAATGCCACAAAATGCTCGGTGGTAACATATTCACGTAAACGTTCTGCTCTTACCACAACTTACACGTTAAAGGGCGAGTCACTGCCTAGGTGTGCCTCGGTTCGCGATTTGGGTGTCACGCACGATTCGAAGCTGATCTATGAGGCACACATAGACGCAATTGTCGCCAAAGCTTGAAAAGTACTAGGGTTCGTAATGCGACTGTCTAAGGGCTTCAAACAGGCAAAAACTCTAAAAATTATTTATTGCACTTTTGTTAGAAGCCATTTAGAGTACGCATGTGAAGTATGGAACCCTTGCTACCAAAAATATGTGGACCGAATAGAAAATATTCAGAGAAGGTTCATAAAGTATCTATGCTTTCACCAAAAGGTAACGTATCACCCGGAACTTTACACTAGTCTCTGTAAGAAGTACCATTTACTACCGCTCACAATTCGGCGTGAGATCGCTGACTGTACCCTATTAGTAAAAAATTTTAAGGGTGAAATCGACTGCTGCGAACTGTTGAGTAGGTTTAATTTTAATATTCCGTCCAGAACTCGCTATAACCCACCGCTGAGCATACCTTTTGCATCGACGAACTACAGAAAGAATAGCTTTATTATCCGTGCAAGTAGAAGCATTAATGGTGTGTGTGAACAATTCAATATTGATATTTTTAATGATAGTGCATCGAGAGTGAGAAGGTGTTTAAGCCTTAAATTCTTTGGTGGCAATGATGAGCTGTCCGAGTGACTGATGTTTGTGATCAATATAAATGTCTAGTTGGTGTATCAGTGTCTGTGGAGTGCTCTACTATTGTATCTCTTTGTATTGTCTTGTACACTTTATTTATTTGTATTCTGTTTCTATGTGAGGATTTGTTATTGGCTGTCTATTTTCTTGTCTGCTCGTATTCTGAATGTAAAAGCTGTAAATTCTCCATAGTATATAAATAAATAAATAAATAATTTAATAATTATTTAATTATTATTATTTAATAATTATTTTGCGCTAGTTCCGCATTAAATGACATGACATGATTGTCATGTCATATAATGCGGAACTAGCGCTGTTATAACTGCAAAGTGCAAGATAGGTTACTTAGAGTATCCACAAAACATAGAGATAATACATATTCTCAAATCCGCTGTCATTCAGTATTATTTGTCCATATTTCTTAGTTAATTATCAAAATTTTCCACGGCAATTACTGATTTTCTCACAATTTATTTTATTTTACAATGTGACGTCAAGTGTAAGAGTGTTTTAACATTGAATGCAATGATAAATGACATTTGAATTGTTTCTTTGGGAATTGCATTGTGTTACTAACATTGAAATATTTGTTTATTTGCATGTTGTATTTATACAACGGCTATTATACCAAAAGGTTTAAAAAAAGACGATTGTACGGATGGTGAAGCGTTTTAAATAGTCATTACGCCGCCGCCACCGCGCCGCCGCTTTCTTAGCGGAGTGTTGTTAGTTCAAATCCCACGTGAGACAGAAGTTCGTATGATCCACAAATCTTGGTTTTGTGTGTCTTCGTTTTATGTATATTTGTAAAGGAATATCCCTTAAGAAGCACAATTTACTTTGTGAACCTTTCATTTCAGTGTTATTCTTAGTACTTTTTTTTAAGAAATATAAGAGTTTTACTTGAAATTTCGACAAACGGATCTTCATCTTTTTTTATTAATGAAAGATCATGTTTACTTTTGATGTACATTCTATTCCTTTGGTTTAAACCTTTTAGAAATGTTTTTCTTACTTAGTAACCTAAATGTTGGTTTTGTTTTCTTGGCGGAAAATCATCTCTGAACATCATCTAACTTCATTTTAAGATAGTATTAGTAA
Source organism: Phragmatobia fuliginosa (assembly GCA_932526445.1). NCBI lineage: Eukaryota > Metazoa > Arthropoda > Insecta > Lepidoptera > Erebidae > Phragmatobia > Phragmatobia fuliginosa. The sequence continues at coordinate 7,274,087 of OW052063.1, read as the reverse complement.
TGCCTGAGGGGCATAACATGCTCTAAATCAAAACTGAATTAATTTTAATATCTATACAAATACAAATAAATAAACTTGTCTGATGTGATTTTAAATTGAGAGGTTCTTACTAAATTTATATAAAAGCACATACGTAACCTATGACAAAAAAAATATTGACAGGACTTTCACTGGAAAATATATATTATTATACAAACATATTTGTTTAAAAACTACAAAATGTATGTGTTGTTAGCCCAATTAGTAGCACTGAGATTTTATTTATAATTCTTATATTCTGTTAACCACATTTAATGTACGTACAAAATGTAAGCTTGAAAAGTAGTCAGTGATTAAATATGTAGAAGTATAATAAACTTTATGAGTGGCTTTTAGAAATATGAAGCCGTGGTCAGCGTAAAGGTCGACGTGCACTTAGATAAATTTAATTTTAAACAACATTTTTATATCAAGTTACTTTTCAAACCGTTTTGAATTTAAATTCAATATTGTTTAGTGGTGTTTGTTTGTAGGAGGTACATAAATGAATATGACCGTTTTTAGGACTTTACATGTGTACTAGTTATATTCACGTAATAGTGGGCAAACCGATTGATTAATTGAGAATAATTTGCAAAATAGATGAAAAATATGAGTATTTCTAGGAAAAGTGTAGATCGATCAAAATCAACAATGTATTGAGCCAATTGTCAAAATACATTGCTGATTTTGAAACTCAAGATGAAAGGTTGAATAGACAAGGTACTCGAAGAAAGAACTTGAGAGGAAACCTTTTGTCGATCTTGAATATAGCAAAGCACTGCTCACGTTATCAGGTTATCAGTGTTAAATTATTTAACTTCCTACCAGCAGAAATTAAATGGAAAATTATGAAAACATACATGTTTAAAAAAGAGTTAAAGGCTTCTTATTGGAAAACTGATAATATTCCGTAGATGAATTCACTCTCTCATCTTGAAATTGACATTTGAATTTGACATACAAATTGTTAGTAGTGTAGCGATATGGACATGATAGTTGTTTTGATTTTTGTTCTTTTTTTTTCTTTCTTTTTTTTTCAGACACAATTATAAAAAATGTTTATGAATTAAATAAATAAAAAGGTACCTTCAACTGAAACTGGTCCTTGCTAGAAAGTACGTCACCTTAAATTACTTTAATAACCTTTAATAACCTTTTTTGTGGTCTCGTTTTTGTGGTTCGAGAGATTTTTGGAGTTATCTCGGATCGTTCGTCCATACATCTGAATAAATTTCTATTAAAAACTACCATGAGGTTTGGCCTCAGAGCCCTCAAAGGATTGTGATTGTACATTTAAAAAAGTATAAATTAACATTTTTAATGCATTCTTTAAAATTTTACTATTTTCCCTGCCTAGGTTACAATTTGCACTGTTTAACAGATTTTTGCTATTATTTTTTTCTTTTGTTACAGATTCTGCAGAGGTCTTCAAGAGTATCTTCACTGTCACCAGATCGTACCGTAGTAGTGTTGGCATATGATGTTTTACCGGTGAGTTTTCAATCTATGGATCTTTTACACTACGCGCACACTAAGCGACGCGCGACAGCGACAGCTCGACGACTTGACGCGACGACAGGCTGCGGCCGACAAATTTCATATATGTATTAAAATTTGCTCTAAAAAAAACACTAGGCGTCAGAGACGCCCGAAGAAACAAGGACGCCGCGTCTTTCACGTCACGTCGACAAGACGGGGCGACAATTCGCCCAGTTTGCGATGCCAGTTATTGTCAAAATATGCTCAAAATACTAACTAGACGTTGCTTTTTGTTACCAAATCAACCGTGAAGTCGTACTACTTTTGTTAGCCTTAAACTAATTAATGACAATAGCAACGGTTAGCACTAGAACTATAAAAAATCATTCAAAGCAACTACGAGTATTATTCAAAGAACGCAGAACCAAGCACACTTAAGTATCTATACAGAAATAACTTGTAAGGGTATTTTGGCTTCCAATTCGAATGTGATCGATTGTGCATTTCGAAAAAAAAAAGATATTTTTAAATTAAACATTTTCGCCGAATTTCAACCACTGGGCATCAACTATATTGTGATTAGTATTATCAAGACCAGCATTAAATTACGTAATTTAGTTAGATGGCTGATCCACTTGGATCTCTAGTTAGAGCTTCTCTAAACGAAATTGTTGTTATGCAATCATGTAATTCTATTTAAATAAATTGTTGTTAAAAATAACTTTAAATGACCCATGATTAGAAGTGTTCGTGACCCTGTTAAAAGTAATTAAGATCGTTTCAGTCTTGAATATTTAGTTAAATAAATGAGTTTCATCATATTCAGCTTTCAGTATATTTATGACTGACTCACTGTCATAAATTAGTGAATAGATTAAGCATTTTCTTCAGAGGGCTTTATGTATCGCGTTATACTGTTAATAAATGTTAATTAGCACAAGTTACTCCTTATACCATCAGCTTTCTGACCGTAGAAGTTCCGTCAAAATCCGTCTAGCTGTTCCAGAGATTACCCGGAACAAACAGACAGACGGATAGACCGACATTCTTTTTAAAAAATTGGGTTTTTCGTATAAGTGCATTATACATATACGTTCTCTTACTTTTTAAAATCTGGTAATTCGACATTTCCTACCGACACTTCAATTTTATTTATTTTTATAGAGTTTAAAGGCATAGATGAGTATAAAAGTATAACTATGTGTAAGCGTTAATACATAATTGACTGCACGGTTGGCCTAGTGGCTTAAGCGGTCGCCACACCGCTTTCTACTGCGCCAAGTGTCGTGGGTTCAAATCCCACGTAGAATAACGCTTTGTGTGATTCACAATTTGTTGTTCTGAGTCTGGGTGTTCTTTGTGTCCGTTTCATGTATGTTTGTAAAGTCCCCCGCGACACAGGAATTTATATTCCTAATGCGGGAGTTGTCTTTTTTGAGAAAGATTAAGAAAGATATGTGACCAATTAAATAATGATTTTATAAATTATTATTTTTAAGAAAATGTCTTTTTGGTTTTGAATGTATGTTGATATTGTTTGAAAATTAATTAAGATGTCCTATTGAAAACTGTTCTCCCGGATTTTAGGCATATTAAAGCATACCTTGTAATTTATTCTGAGACATAACCCAGTGTACCCGAAATGTGGTGATGGCATGAGGACGTGTGCGTTCACAAATAAAGTGTTCAAAATTAACTTTTATTACTCCTTGTATTCTCTAATACAAAATTCACAATATGGGAAAGATTGAACAACTATAAAGCAAGCTTCCAAACAAAGGACTTATTTACAATTATTTACAGTACATTTAAGGTTCAAAAAAAGAATAATTAAATAACAATACTCAATGTTAAAACTAATAGGGACAGACAATTGCATTGACCTGGTTCTACAGTTGACCTATTTTAGCAATTGAATTTATCTGATACTTTGTTGGAATAGTGGGGCGAAAACTTTTGAGTAACAACATTATACTCCCGTTCGATGCAGTAAACTTGAAGTGAAATTATTTCTCACTAACTAAAAAGAGTAGCTGAATATAATTTTGACGACTTAATTATATTTTTTTTATGAATTGTTCACAAACGTAATTTACTCTTTAGGTAAAGACTTTCTGTTATTTTCAAGTTTAAGGCTGTTTGTATAGAGTTGCAAATAACACATGTTCGTGGCTTAAAGTTAAATAACGTTTATGAATACGTCTGGATCAAGTAAAACGGGATATCATTAACAACTGTTAATACTAGTAGTTCACTGCTAGATATCCGTACCACCATTTCTTTTATACATATAGCCCGAAGGGGTTTCCACATGGAAACCCCTTCGGGCCGTCATCCCACTGGGGTTTTGCAGAGCGGTGCGGTGTGTCGGAATCGAACCGACTAAACCACACGGTGTGTCACTCTGCGCCTGAAATAGGAGGGGTCCAATAACACCTGTATTACGCCATCTGGACCCCTAACCGTGTACTAACCTAGCCAGACGAGTTGTTATAGGGTTTGTTTCGAATTTGGTTTATTCCTACGTAGATTGTTCTCTTGCATTAATTAATTAATAGGATATGGATAGCTACAATTTTATGAATAACATAATATGCATAAAAATAATACTAAAAATAGCTGTCGATTGCATTGAATATAGTTTTTTTCTTATCTTTATTCCAGGTGTACCGGTACAGTTTTCTAGCCCGCTATAGTCTAATTGACGTCGAAGATGGAAACCAAACTGACATACTCCCAACAAATGTTGATAACGAACAAGGTTTCCTCCAGAACTTCGTGTGGGGACCCAGTGGGACAGCGTTGGCCTTCGTTTACCTGAACAATATTTACTACCAGGCCAGTATGAATGAAGCACCCAGGCAGATCACTACGTCTGGAGTACTACACGTAATCTACAATGGAATCCCTGATTGGGTTTATGAAGGTAAGGCGATCACCGATTAGCGGGTTTGCGTTTATAATATTTTTTTTTCCATATTATTTACCTTCTTAGTTTAATTGAATTTTAAGATACTTTATTTAGAGAAAAAAAAATATGATTTCTGTAATCATCTAAAATAATTTCGTCAGGTTTATTTTAATTCAGGTACATTAATTATAATTCTTTTTTTTTCCTTTATAAAGACAACTCACGCATTAGGAATATAAATTCCTGTGTCGCGGGGGACTTTACAAACATACATGAAACGGACACAAAGAACACCCAGACTCAGAACAACAAATTGTGAATCACACAAAGTATTATCCTACGTGAGATTTGAACCCACGACACTTGGCAAAGTAGGAAGCGGCGTGGCGACCGCTTATGCCACTAGACAGTTATTATATAATGAAATTAATACTAGTATTATAAACTGTCTATTATGCTTACAAGGCTAAACCGCTGCATCGAACAAAGATTTTCATCATAAATTAATAATAATTTAACTCTATTTACAGAGGAAGTTTTTGGCTCAAACAACGCTATTTGGTTCTCCAACGACGGCAATAAGCTTGCATATGCTACTTTCGACGATACTAATGTTCGCATCATGAAAGTGCCACATTACGGCGTACCCGGATCTCTAAACTACCAGTACACTCAGCATCATGACATTCGTTACCCCAAGGTAAGACTTGCTTATATTGCTCATGTTTTCACCAAGTCTGTATATGCAAGTGATTCATAGTAATATTATAAAATCGAAAGTAACTCTGTCTCTCTGTTTATCATGAAATTTGACATAAAGATACTTAGATTTTTAAGTAAAGACATAATCTACACATTATCGAGAAAACCGACATACGCGCTGGCTAAATCACGGACACGGGATTGTAATATTTAATTTCAGTAACATACACACAAAGAGGCTAAAATACCAGCCAAATGACTTGTATTACTATAAAAGATTACACCAACTGACTCAAAAGATTTGAACCAGTTGATATCTTAGGATTAAAGATATATATAGCTTCATGTTACCATACATGAGTAGTTACTTGCTCTTATTGGAAGGCCTAAATACCATATCACTGGCGGCTTTTGTGTCTTAAGCCACAGATTATTAATAATTTACTACGCTTAAGCTACGGGTGACTATGGGTTAGTATTCACTTATTATTGGTTGACCTAATAAACCCCTGTTTAATAAAAAAAATATTTCGGCAATTTTTTTCGTAATAATTAAGATACTATCATTATCAATTTCTTGACGGTCAAGGTCATTGGAAAAAAATCGTTTGTGTATTTCGTTCTTGCTTATCATCTATCTAAACTCATAGAACTAAAATCATAGAACTTCAAGGCAAAATAGTTTATCATAACTTTATTTATTAGGTATCATTAAATATTTGAAGTAGTCAAAGGTTAAAAACCGTGTGAAAAATATTTTAATGAATTATAATTTAGGTAGGTAAGTATTGCGATTACAATGGAACATTTAATAAGTCTAAATGTAAGAAGATATTTATATTTTAAATTACATTACATAAATATATAAACAATAATTGACCAACAAGTAAAATACTAACAGTTTTTTTTTATTTACAAGCATCTTTTTCGAACTTTGAGTGCATTTAATCTATATACAGTCTTTACCTATTATATTTGTCAGTTCTTTTCTAAGCTTTTATGTGTATAAAATGTAAATCAAACTTCTTACTATTATGAATGACTCAAATAGGTAACACGGTTTCCATTTTATGAAATCGATCTCCAAAAAAACAGTACTTGAGGACGATTCGTCGCAATTACCTCGAACGTGATTTTCTACAGAACATTGGTATTAGGAGCATCGGCGTCTGCTTTCGATGTTCCTCTGCTTTTAAGAAATTTATTTGAAGAAATAAAATAATATCAAAAGTTTTTTTTTTACATTACAGACGGGGACAACAAACCCTACGGTATCAGTGACGATATTTGACCTTGTGACAAACGTAAACACCGTCTACTCTCCTCCCAGCGACTTGAACGAGTTAGTATAATGGAACTTACACTTTTCTTCATGTTGGTTATACTGCTTTGGCGGTTTGTCCTCGCACATTGAAGATATGGGACTGTAGATCCGTGGCGCTTTCAGTCAGCTAAGAACTCTGCTTCTCAATCTTTTTAAGCCTGATTTACACTTCAACAATTAGAGTAGCGAGCTATCTTTCGTCATAGTGGAGTTAAGTTAATAATGTTGTCTGAACGAAATTGCGAAAGAATGAAGTAGTTGTCTAAATTAATTTAAATCGATTGCAATTCTATTTTTCCTTCCACACTGCGCTAACTTAACTCGCCGATATGTACACAGGCGAGTTTAGGTACAATTCGTAATTTGTAATTTACGTAATTTTCTTCTTAAAATAGTAACTTATGAACGCACAACTTACTATTTAATTGAAATATTACATAACTCGCTATGTATTTGAACTATAAATCGGACATCAAAGATTGCAAATCTCTGCTCAATTACTTTATGAATCCAAGTATCTTTGCAAAATCTAGGATTCACGTCTAGATAGAAGGAATATGGAATGAATTGCAATTAGACCTATAATTTTAATTTTTGATTCCAGGCCAATCCTGAAGGCTGTTCGGTTCGTAGATAATGATAACATCGCGGTGATGTGGACCAACCGAGTTCAAACCACACTTAGAGTGGTCATATGTGCTAGTGGTGGCACTTGCTCACAGGTATGTAATTATAATGATTCTAAGGTTTTTTCTGACAATTTTGCAATATTAAAAGTCGCGCAACTTACTCTTCTACTATTGCTCACAATGAACTCCGAAACCGTTTTTCACCTTTTTATTAAATATGTGTTAGAAAAAAAGAAATAAGAGCAGACCTAACAAATCATCACGGTTCATTAAATTCTTTAAGAAATGGAACTTGAAAAGTTTTTTACTGCTCTATATATTTTTATTTTTCTAAATAATTATATATTGTTCTATATATATTTGTCTGCTGTGCTTTTACAAAAGTATTAACATTATTATTATAACAAGAAATTTCCATGATTTCAGATTTACACTTATAGTGAAACCAACGGATGGATTGACAATATCCCTCTTATATTCAACGAAGCTGGCAATTCTTTTATCACCATTTTGCCCCAGGTGAGAATTCATAGCCAGTGATAAAAGATTACAATACAGTGACTGACTGTAAAAGTTGTGGTAGAAGATAGCTAGTGTCATCTACATTTAATCTTCAGTACTATAATTGAAAGTACGCGACATGTTCAACGATTGAAGTGGTGGCTCCATCTATTGCATTTTTAATACACTTCGAAAGTCGGTTTTCTTCTTATTAGAAAAACCTAAACTGACGTTATTATGGTGTAAAGAAATAAATCCCAAATGAATAAATAAATATTGCTGAAAAGTGTTAATTAAGACATCCACTCAATTCTAGACTTCATGAATCAAATATTATTTAAATACCTGCATGTGACTATCTAATTACATATTTTAGAATAAAAAATTACACTTAGTGTATATAATAGTAAGCTAATCTATACATATAATAAAATTGAAAGTCGATATCCGTATATTGAATAGGTACTGAAGAAAAAATAACAGTCCTTAGGATTTTGATATCGAATTGTTTTAGATGCTGGGAGCGTATCTCATGTTTTGTGGTAACTTTCAGTTACCATTTAGTGTTTGTTTTATTTCGATAAGAATAAAAAATCATTATAGTCTTAACTGTCAGATAAAAGTTAATCAACGATCAACTTTGCATGTGGCTTACACCAAATAATTTATCAACTCACATAATTATGACACTAGATGTAATTAATTATGAAATACTAATATTCCAGGTTGTGAATGGCATTTCGTACAAGCAAATAGTCCAAGTGACAAGGGGTACCAACGCTGCAGCACCTTGGACTGCAAGTAACCGCATCAATACTCCACACACTGTACTCGAGATCCTCCATTGGAGTTCTTCAGATGTCATGTAAGAAATATACTAATATAAATATTAACCAGCATTCCTATAAAAGTCGTGTTGTGTTCAACAGAGAGAGTATAACACTAACCCGTTACACTTTGGGTGTCGTACAAGGGGACTTATGGCAGAATATCGAAAGCTTTAAGCGGGGCGTGAAAAAGCATCTCACTAAGCAGCCATAGTGTGGGCCGCCATACTTTACTGTCTGCATTCGCAGCAATGCTGTGTGGTTTCCCTCACTCTTGAATTCTGCTCATGCTTTCTATCAGACAGGGTAGATTCACTTTGGTAGGCTAAATATTAAAAAAATACCATGGACCAGAGAATGAGCAGTAGCTTTTTCTGGAATGCTTCAACTACTGCGATCACCAACCCGCATGTCAATTACCTCCCATGACGAACATTTCAAATAAATAGCCCCTAGTTCCCGGTCACTTCAATAGACTTGACAATATATATCACTATTAGAACCTAAAATATTGACTATAAAGTAAAATATTTTCTCATTTACAGTTGGTACAAAGCCACCAGCGAGTCCGACTCCGCCGAGCAACACATCTACTCTAGTAGTGCTAGCAGCGTAGACTGTTTCACGTGCAACATTCGAAAAGGAAATGGTGAAGAGTGTCTTTACAACGAAGGTACAATCAGTACTCTTGGTAACAGGATTATCATCAATTGTGCTGGGCCTGGTGTACCAGAAGTCTTCATATACAACACTGTGAGTATTTTGTTCACTTATAAAAGTTTGATTTTATTTTGTTTAGTCCGAAAAAAAAATCTAAGAATCATTTCTAGTACAAATCTCATGGATAGAATTGATCCAGGTTTTGTTTTTTTACTGTTTAGTTAAATTCACTGAAAAAACATATAATATACTATCTATAATACTAGATATATTATAAATAAAACCATCTTAATAAAAACACTTTGATTGGAACTGAAACATACTGTAATTTACCCTTACCTCACGCTCAGGAATCGTAAGCGTAGAAGTATTTTTAGGACATGGGATATTTAAACTTTAACAAAATATAAGTTAAGAGAAGACGCGCTCATAGTCAAGTGGCCTTCTTCTTCTTCGTCGTTCCCTCAATGCTGAGGCACGCGACCATAAGTTATTAGCTTCCACTTCGTGCGGTTATACGCAGAGTGGACCGCACGGTGCATGCTGCCGCCCACCGCCTCCTTTATAGTATCACTCCAACGTAGGTGATTGGAAACAATCACCGAAGGTAAGCAACGACGGCGCGGTCAGACCAAGATGGGTGACCGTTGGTAGCATGATATATTGTGAGTGTTTCCGTGATTCGGAGATTACGTTAAGCAGTCGGTCCCGGTTGTTATCATGAGATGGCAGTCGTGAAGCTTAGTTGGAGGCCTTCGGGCAACTTAAAAACATCCAACGGCAAAATTACGTAGCCGCACTCGGCCAGCGTGGGGACTTAACCCTCTCCTGAGAGGAGACGCGAGCCCAGCAGTGGGACATTATGGGTTACTGATGATTGATGAAGTTAAGAGATGATTTAACTACCTAAAGTATTGCCGCAGTTCATTTACATGGACAACTGGACTAAAACACTGAACCTGTTGTTTTTCAGGATGGTTCTCGAGTTCTTGTCTGGGATGACAGCAGAGAATTGAGCGAGAGTTTAAATAACAGACTTCTTCCTGAAACGATCCGCTTATCGGTTCCCATTACTGGCGCTGCATCTGCTGATGTGCAGATACAAGTACCCAGAGGCTATCAGAATCTTCGAAATATCCCATTGTTAGTTTACACGTAAGTATACATAAAAATTCAATATTTATTTTGTCATTTCAACTGTTAAGTTGAATTGTTTAATAGTAGTAAGTTTTGACCCGAAAGAGAGAAACACTTTATCGGTAAGTTTTTTTTATTAATACGTTTACATTTATCTGTATAAATATAACAAATATTTATTAAAATGTAAAACAAAACTACTATATTTCAATATAACTACTATTCTACTATCATCAACGTCCCTACGGGTTGGGGACTGACTGGTTGTTCTCCTATCACCTAATTTGTTTGTCATTTGAAACATTGTATTGAGTTTACTTATAACTTAACCAGACCAGTGTGATTAATCCCTGTGTTGTTAAAAGTCGACGGTCATTTCATAAATATTTTTATTTGTTTCTAGATATGCTGGTCCTGATACAGCTCTGGTGACAAAGCAATGGAATCTGGATTGGAGTAGCTCTTTGGTGAGCCGTTGGCAAATCGCAGTCGCCCACATCGATGGACGAGGTTCCGGACTTCGTGGTGTAGAGAATATGTTTGCAGTTAACAGAAGACTTGGAACAGTTGAAATCGAAGACCAAATCAGTGTTACTAGGTAAGGCATTTGTTATTTTGGGGTACAAGTAAGTACAAGGCACCTGATTAGTCCATTCGTTTTTCAAAATCTTCTTAGGAAGGAGGTTTCGGTCTATTATATCCTCTACAGCCTGACTGTTATAGGGTTTCAAGTTTTCCTTCGCTTTGTTCTACAGAATTTACAGTTGACTTTATTATAATCACGAAATGAATAGGAACAATGACGCTCTGTATTATTTTTATGTCACTACGTAGTCTTATAACTTATATAATTCAATTCTAGATACTTGCAAGAGAACTTGTCATGGGTGGACGCAAACCGGACTTGTATTTGGGGTTGGTCGTATGGTGGTTATGCTGCCTCGAAGGCACTTGCTGAAGGAGGAACGGTATTCCGTTGTGCTGCTGCCGTCGCGCCTGTGGTAGACTGGAGGTTCTATGGTATGTTACAGTCAAATTCTCTATTGTCTATAAGCGTACTGTACCTTGAACCCTTATAGATTCGTCATGTCTGTCTGTCCGTCCGTATGTCACACCCACTTTTTTCCAAAACTATAAGAGTTATACTGTTGAAACTTGGTCAGTAGATGTATTCTGTGAACAGCATTAATATTTTTACACAAAAATAGAAAAAAAAAACATTAAATTTTGGGGGTCCCCATACTTAGAACTGAAACTCAAAAATTTTTTTTTCATCAAAACCATACGTGTGGTATCTATGGATAGGTCTTAAAATGTTATTGAGGTTTCTAATATTTTTTTTTTTCTAAACTGAATAGTTTGCGCGAGAGACACTTCCAAAGTGGTAAAATGTGTCCCCCCCCCCTGTAACTTCTAAAATAAGAGAATGATATAACTAAAAAAATATATGATGTGATTTCCATGCAAATTTCCACTGAAAATAGGTTTGAACGCGATCTAGTATGTAGCTTATTTTAATACATCATAAATCGTAAACCGCACTTTCCCTTTCATTTAATCGATAGACTATTATTAAAACATTGATTAAAGTTACAACGAACTACAAAAACTTTTATATGGTGTTACTTGCTGCTACGGAACCCTTCATTGGCGAGTCCAACTCGCACTTGGCCGCTTTAATTTTTGTATTAAATAATTATTTCAGACAATCATCAATTTAAAATAAAGAGATTTTTTTAAATATATCTGTCCGTTCTTCAAGGTAAAAGAACGTTGATGGTCAGTCAGATTCGCCCTTACTCATCGTAACAAAAACATATTTTTTTATTTAATTAAGTAATTTATTCTAAACATGTGCCTATGTTTAATGGTCTTAATTGTATACTTCACCAGAATCTAACTACGTGTTATAAAATAGCACTAAAACAAAAGAGCCAATCTGATCTCTGATCAATGGTGGATTTAAATTATACATAAAGTTACAAAGATCGTGGAAATAAAATCTCTTTATTTTGTCATTTGTTCCTGATGCTGTTGATTTGATTGACCTGATGATACGTGCACTTGAACTGAGCCCTTTTTTTTTAAATTTCAAAATAAAAATATTACTTCAGGAGACAAACAAATATCTATTCTCATCTCCATTGTCCAATATCCAGGTTTAGGATCCAGAAATATGACATATATTTCTTAGATATTTTAGGTATAATGTAAATTAATTTAGTGATGATTGGTTTACAGATACCATCTACACAGAACGATACATGGACATTCCAACAAATAATCCTACAGGCTTTTTGCAATCCTCGCTTCTAACTGATGAACTCGTAAGTTTTTTGTTTTTTGCTGTAAACGGGAATTTGTAAAGGTTACGATACCTTCTACATTCCGACGTTAAGAACGGGTTTTACCGCTCGAAGTCACGGGTAGACAAGTGTGAGATTAGCGACGCCTTCGAGGCTGCCCGACTTGGCCGCCATGAGTACCGTTGTACTTTTACATATTACACTTACATTTTCCATATATCGCTAAAGTAAAAATTGTAAGCACTGATTACAACATTTTATGACGATAGTCGGTATCCATCTTGATAGTTGAAATTTTTATATTTCATGATTTCAATCGTATCACGTACTACTCTGCGAAAACAGTTAAGTTTTGTGGCAGATGGCGACCTACTAGTTATGCAGTTCAATCCAATGCCTGCCTGGCAACTGCAAACCACGTTGTAAACTTTGCCTCTGTAGCGGTAAACTTTGTAGTCAGTAAACGGTTGCTAAAACTTTGTCCGTCACTTCTTTTAGGAATAGTAGAAAGACTGGTATTTGGTTCATTCGTTTTGTAGATAATACATAGTAATAACATAATAAATACTATACAACAGAAACTAGGCATAAAATTGTATAAAATATACTGGTTATAATTGCTTACAAGGCTGATTTAAGGCGTAAATATTTTCGCATAGAAGATTAATATCGCTAGTATCCGAATAGTTTTTGTCTGTATTTATAGTAACACCTTTTTTTTCCTTTTATTTACGAGTATAAATGAGCCTACCAAAAGTGACTCTACTTTGCGTGATGAAAAACCTTTAGATCTCTTATGATCACTTTCTTAATGCTTTCTAGGTAAATGCATTCCGCAACAAGAGTTACTTCTTGATTCACGGCACTGCCGACGATAACGTGCATTATCAACATGCGATGTTGCTGTCACGATTGCTCCAGCGAAATGACGTCTATTTCCAACAAATGGTATGTATCATTACCACGTTTACTATACTGATTTGAAAATCGTCCCTGATTAAAGTTTAACCAATAAATCATCCCACATTAATCACTCAGTTATGAAACAAATAGTACTGAACCTACTGTAGTAAAATTCATCTATGTAAATTTGGAGTTAATTAAGAACAAGCTCTTGAAGTGAGAAAAAAAAACTTTCGGATGTAATTTAAGTCAATATTAAATTTTGTATTTTTGGAAATTAATTCGTACAAGTCACTAGATTTTTCTTTAAGACATTATTTTATTAGGTTAGTTTCGACTGAAAAATACGACACTAATTAGGTTATACCTAACTGTGTAACTTTAAATAAATAAATATTGTATATATTGCAAATGCATGCTTGTTACTGTTGATACTTGTGAATAAAAAGTATCTGGATGTTACGATCTAGACTTCACTGCAAAATCAAAATATGTTACGCAATCGTATGGACATAAATTAAAAAAAGCTCTACACTAGAAAACATATGTCAGTAATTGTCAACAATTAATATTTTTTATATGTTTCGAAAATCTTGATTAAGGTATCCGATTTTAAAAACATACATTGTACTAATTGTTTCAAAAATTTCTGCAAACCATTAAATAGGAAGGTAATTCCCAAAACTCCAGAAATCGCAAACGTTTGTGTGAATATACGCTCGTTTATAAAATAATGGTCTGTTGGAACATTGGCTGGCTCAGCAGATCGCGCCCTTGGGACGATCGGACTAGCGTAAGGAGACTTTGATAAACGGCAGGTACAGGAATCGGGCCAAGGGTTCAATAGGCGCTAGGAAAGCACCTAAGTTATTTGTTATAGTCTGAGAAATTGGGATAAATTATATAGATTATTTTCAAAGTGTGTCAAATCTGTGCCTTGTTATGGCAGTAGTAGTATATTGACAGAATAATATTTTGAATGTTTTATAAGGTAGACTTAAATTATGATAAAAATTGAGGAGTTAAGTTTATTACAATACAGTTAGTTAAGTAGTAGTAGATATAGAGGGCATTGTAGTCAGGTTTGCCTAGGCATTTTTTTTTAGACAATACATACAATTACCAATACTATTGCTTTAACCGAGACAATTTTTTGACTTGTCAGCAATAACGGTGTATTAGATGCCTACCGTAATGGCAATGAATTCGGACGAAGAACCATTGTCGTGCGTTTTTGGAAAATAATGCTACAGCTAATATAATTATATTCTTTTCATTCCTTTACAGAGTTATACAGATGAAGACCACGGTTTAATTGGAGTACGACCGCATCTTTACCACGGGTTGGAAAAGTTCCTACAAGAGCATATGTTGTAATTGTAACATATACAGTACCTGTCACATTCATTTATTTGCTCACAATCAAGTATAAACTGTATTTATATACGGAATAGAATATTACAGAAAAGTATTTAACTAAAGTTAGTATTGATGTTACCGGTAGCAAGCATTTTGAAACTTGAAGTGTAATATATTTCAAAGATTTCGATATTAGCTTTAGGAACAGAGATTTTGGTATTGTAGATAGCAGAAAAACAAGTCACTTCTTACTTAGCTGATAAGGATATACAGTTATATTAAAATATATGTTTTTGAAAATCTGTCCAATTACGGCGTAAAACCTGTTACGAGCAAGTCTATCTTACCCAAACAGACTTTAACGATAATCATATTTAATACATAAACAGGACTCTGTATTAACTCGTTATAAAGAATATCACACATATTTTAATGTATTAAATGCAAGACATTGTATATTTTGAGTCACGTAATTTATATCTAAGACGCCAACCTTTAGCTGTTAGTTATGCAAGCTTGCAACGAAATGTGCATCTTATATTAAATTTACCAAATGATTTTGTATGAAATGTAAAAACATTTGTCTGTGCTAATATTGGTTTTTCAACCTGTATTTCTTTGTTTCCTATATCATTGAACATAAGTTGTAAGCGTTTGCTCATATCTTCGACGTATATGCCCCGCCCATATCGTATTTATTTTATCCTGTTTTGATAAACTCTACTCCAGTCTAGAGTATCGACTTTTCGATTCATGCAACCGTTTACCTAGATAACAAATTATTCTTAATTTTCTTCTAACTGTAGGGCTTGAACATAGTTTTATAAGCAATCCTTAACACTATTATCTAAATGAAGTAATATGTAATGAAATGTATGTTCACTTCATTAGTTATGGCAAAGTTACCTGTTTACTAGCTCAATACTTAATAACTCAAATATTTTAAAAGCCCTGTAAATAATTATATACTGTTATCTCATATTATCAAGTGAATTACTTAATTAGATAGACCTTCTTATGGCATACTTAAATGATTGATTATATACTTAAAAATACTTATAAAAGCTTCAGCCATTATATTTTTTCTTAGTAGTGCGTCAACAGACTGTAATTTAAATAATAATTTGAGTATTTTATAGTTACTTACGCCGTTAGTACATCTACGCGTTCGTATGCGACAGCGAATCACTGCGAAACTACTGCGGTAGCGAAATATCTGCGGAACGTTAGTACATAGCAGTTTTTTCGCAAAGAAAAATATTTCAATATTTTCGGCTTCCATGGTAAGAAAATCTGTCCTCCATGACAGAACGCATGCGAGCACCTTGCGATGCGAAACACCACTAGCGAAACATCTGCGTCTGTGTAACGACGATTTCGCAGTTCCTTGTGAAACAATACCGACAAGGCCGCAACTATTTCATGCAGTTGCGAAATTCTGCCATACTACTGACAGTTTTTTCGTTGTTTCGCTGACGCATACGAATGCGTAGGTGTACTAACGGCGTAAACGTTGCCAATGTTGGATAGTATGAAACAGGGTTTTCAGTCGATAATTAGATATTGTTATTCGAAGCAAACTATTTGTGTAAAACAGATGATCATCTGACATATTGCATTTAAATGGATTTGCTGCATGTATAGTTTCAATTTATTATTTATGCAATGATTTTGTTTGTAAATATTCAAAGTACTTTAAGTACAATTAATTATACTTAATAAATTAAATGTGTTTTTTTACGATTTCGTTTTTTAATACTAAAACTACGCCCATCCGTCCGTCCGTTCGTTTATCTGTCACCAGGAATAGAAGATGAAGAAGATGAAGAACTTATCTGTCGACGCTCTAAGTGACTAACGGTTTTATCTACAATACAGAATATACACATAATATTTGGCTAATGGTTTCTGTATATGTAAATAAGTCATCACTTACATATATACCTATATTTTTCGCGAGGTATGAAGAAAAGCATCAAACAGTGTACGCAAGCATGAGAAGTCTAAATTTGGCCTTTATTAAGTATACTAGCTTTCCGCCCGCGGCTTCGCCCGCGTGGAATTCGTATATATCGCGCGACACGGTAAGGGTAGAATTAAACAATCTTACATGATTTTATGTTATGATATGATAATAAGGAACTTCGACACAAACTTTCGTCCCCTATTTCAAACCCTTCTTACTACCTTTATTTTCACGTTAAAAAGTATTCTATGTTCTTTCTCAAGTTCAGTTCTATCTTCATACCAAATTTCATCAAAATCGGTTCAGTGATTTAGGCGTGAAAGCGTAACAGACAGACAGACAGGCAGAGTTACTTTCGCATTTATAATATTAGTAGGGATTACACCATCGGAAAGTAGAGATTTCATTAAACAGAAAACACCCCAATTTTTTGAAAAAAGTAGATATTTTGACGGGTGAATTTTCGATATTAAGTCAAAATCGGGTAAAAAAATAAATATTTCAAATCAAATAAATTACAGTGTATTCGGGACATAAAAGGTAAGTTTTCACTAAATTTCGTTTAAAAATAATTTTATTTGTAAAAGATAAAAATAAAAAACCAAAAACTTAGTTTTTTGAATTTTTCACATATAATTTGAGATTATGTGAAAAAAGTATAAATAAAAAATCGGCCAAGTGCGTGTCAGCCCACGCACAGGAAAGGGTTCCTCAGTCACCGATAATGGTACGTGGATTAGAAATTGTATCCAATGGATAATTGTTATGTTTACGTATTAGTGCGTTAATTTTGTATGACTTTTCCAAGTAAGCACATTGTAGAAGTTAAGCCTCTATAACTCCTGAACGAACAAAGTCATCTAATTCGTTATAGTTTTCATTTAAAGTTATTATATGGACCACTATCACGAATTTTTTTAGCTTTTAGAGGGGTGGGGACGCCCTGTTTTAACAAAAAAAGTGGCCTTTAAAGTGGAATTTCTCGCAAACGGATACCTAAATCAAAAAATGGGTTTAAAGATCGTCTTAACAACCTTTTAATGTTTTTAAAAGACCTATATAATGATACCCCAGATGATGTGGTAGCTGCGAGAAAAAAAACATCCCCACTTTACGTGTAGGGGAGGTACCCTAAATAAAAATATTGTTCATAATTTTATTGTAACGCTTAGTCGACGTAATTACAATACATATTCATGCAAAGTTTCATCTTTCTAGCACTTACCGATTGGACGGTAAGGAGGACGGACGGACGGACGGACAGACGGACATGACGAATCGATAAGGGTTTGAAGTCATAAACTTCGGAACCCTAAAAATTGTAGATATTTTGATTACCTACAACTTTGCCATTTAACTTTTTTCCATAGGACTTGTAGTTTTGCCGGAAATCGAGATAAACCGTTCTTTACCCTTTGTTTTATATATTTAGCCATCCAAAGTGACTCTACCCTGCCTGATGGAAAGCATTAGCAGAATCCAAGAGTCGGGGCTACTACACTTGCTGCGAATGCAGACAATAATGTATGGGGGCCTACACTATGGCGGCTTAGTGAGATGCTTTTTCACGCCCCGCTTGAAGGACCAGAAAACCTCCCTGCCTGCTCCTTCCCGACCTCAGATCGCCCGTAAATTATTTTTCCTATCATTTTTATAATATTCTCCTCCGTTTCCAATAGGTTTCATCCTACTATAATTTTATTTGTTTTCAAAAATCTACCCTGAACTACTGGTCTATATGTCATTGTCAAACTATCATTATGGTTGCCATGCAATTGTGTTATGCCTAGCAACCTGTGAAGTTTTGACAGGAGATAAACAGTGATAGATTTTGATACCTACGATTTATGTATTTTTATAATTACCTAGCTTTGGCCTTTGTATCTCGATTATTGCAGTAAAAAGTAGCCTATGTCCTTTCCCAAGTTCAGTTCTATCTTCATACCAAATTTCATCAAAATCGGTTCAGTGGTTTAGGCGTGAAAGCGTAACAGACAGACAGACAGACAGAGTTACTTTCGCATTTATAATATTAGTATGGATTAATATTATCGCTTGATACATTTAACAGTACCGCATGTCAAAACATCTTTCGCGTGAACTATCAACAAGTAACATAGCAATACTTCCGAATAAAATTAGCGATCGATACACGTGAATAATGTGTTAGTCATCACTAAATCGCGGAGCTCTTGAAAATCAATTTCATTTGTTGTAACGAAATACAACAAAAATATCGTTTTGAAGGAAGATCCGATCCATTTCGATTTAATACTTAATTATGTTGTGCGGATATTAACTCTCTAGAAATACCTCATCATCATCATCATCATCATATCAGCCGCAAGAAGTCCACTGCTGAACGTAGGCCTCCCCCATTGATTTCCACTTCGACCGGTCGGTAGCGGCCTGCATCCAACGAGTCCCTGCGATCCTAATCAGGTCATCCGTCCACCTTGCGGGAGGTCTTCCTACGCTGCGTTTGCCGTCACGTGGTCTCCACTCAAGCACCTTTCTGCCCCATCGGCCATCGGTTCTCCGAGCTATGTGCCCTGCCCACTGCCACTTCAGCCTGCTGACTCTCTCTGCTATGTCGGTAACTTTAGTTCGTCTACGGATCTCCTCATTTCTGATTCGATCCCGTAGAGAGACCCCAAGCATAGCCCGCTCCATAGCTCGCTGTGTGACCTCGAGCTTCCTTATGAGGCCCATAGTTAGAGACCACGTCTCGGCACCGTAGGTCATCACTGGTAACACGCACTGGTTAAAGACCTTCGTCTTTAAGGACTGTGGTATTTTGGACGAGAAGACACTGCGTAATTTCCCGAACGCCGCCCAGCCGAGTTGGATTCGTCGATTGACCTCTTTCTCGAAGTTGGATTTGCCTATAGAAATACCTATTAAAATAAAATTAAATGATCGAAGAATAAGACTTAAAAAGCGAAAAAAATATTCATCATCATCAGTCTTTCGCAGTCCACTGCTGGACATACTCGTATGCCTCTTCCATTGCACATGAAGTAGTCACTTTACCTGGCTTGTCTTTGTCCTACACTACTTTTGTAGAAGGAACAGAACATCTATTTCTCCACTCCAGAAATCGTCAACCTCAGCGGTCATCAACTTTGCGTCTAATATGGTGATCTGCCACGATTTAATAATAGTGTATTGATTGAATGAAAGGGAAATTGCGGTTTACGATTTATGACGTATTAAAAAAAAACTACGTGCAAGATCTCGTTCAAACCAATTTTCGGTGGAAGTTTGCATGGTAATTTACATCATATATTTTTTTTAGTTTTACCATTCTCTTATTTTAGAAGATACAGAAATTTTAAAAAATTTAAATTTTGGAACCCCCAAATTTTTTTTGTTTTTTTTCTATTTTGGTGTAAAAATATTAATGCGGTTCACAGAATATATCTACTGACCAAGTTTCAACAGTATAGCTCTAATAGTTTAGGAAAAAAGTGGCTGTGACATACGGACGGACAGACAGACAAACAGACAGACATAACGAATCTATAAGGGTTTCGTTTTTGGCCACTTGGCTACGGAACCCTAAAAAAGATCAAGTTTTACTAGTCAATTCAATATAAAAAGGATTTCAAAGCGTTAGGCGCCTTATAGCGTTACATAAGACTCACCTGAAAAGGTTCTGAAAATCGTACTTGACAGAAACACTTCTTATTTAACACACTTATGTTGGCGGACCTAAACATATTACTTTTGGGATAGTGAAAATCCTTTTATAAGAATTGAACGGCTTTCGTGCAGGAACTTTCTATGTACGAACATGGTTATACTAGCAGTAGCCTCGGGTTCTGATGATTTTGAATCGAATATATTGTTCAAATTTTATTGTTTTTACTTTATTCTTATATTTCTTTGTTCTAAAATTAAATTAGACTAAGTACTCCTTATTATATCACATTTAAACAAAAGTTCAATCAAATCGATCCAGAGACTAGTCAGAAAGACGGCCATTTCAACAAAAATTTTAAAACTGTTCAAATAAAATTACCTTAAGACATTCAAATTTTATTTGTTTATTTTACCATGGCTTATATTTGCAATATGCTAGTTATTAGCGACAAATACAATTATATATTATATACATGAACTATATATGCATAAAAACTTAAACCTACAATTCTTTTATATTAATACTGATGCTGTTTTAAAGCTCGTTTTAGTTATTACAAATTAGATGGAGATGAATACCCAGATAATGGCAGCGTTGCAAAAAAGTTTAATACTGAGGTCCCTTAAGTGTTCGCCTTACTCCTTGTCAAGATATGACGTAATGATTTAGACCTTCACTTTAAGTCTGAAATAAATTCGTGAAATAAAAACCAGGTATCTTTATTCAAAGCTGGTAACATACTTTCGAGAATTAAGTCTGTACCTTAAAGTTAAGATACCCAGGAGGTGAAATGAAATAATTGTACTCATTCAGATTCCATGAAACAGAATCGTGATTTAAGTAAGTTGTGAATTTAATTATATTTATATGTATATGACTAAAATCTTCTAAAGTAGCTTTGATCGATAAGTTTAGAATCGCTCGACAAGCTATGGAAAGAGTACAAAATCTGTAGTACGAAATTCGAGACGAAGTAATTCGTCAGTCGTGGAGTAGTCCTCTGGCCATATGTTCTGACGACTTGCGTAAGAGGACTGGTAGCGACTGGAAGCAAAAAGCAGCAGTCAGCACACAGGTCACTAGGGTGTACCTTAGGAAAGGCCTATGTCGATCAGTGGACTACAACGGCGGCAATCACCTACAATCAAGTGATCCGTCTGCTCGTTTGCCCCATATATAAAAAATATCACAGATAATGATACTGGTTTATGTCCGTATTAGAAGTAGTCTCTTTAGAAGTATTAGAAGAAAACTCAAAATTACTTAATGACAAGCTAAAATTTTAACACATCTACCGAATAAAATGACATTTTTTTTTTTAATTCCTCTGTAAAGTTCTACATTCTTGAACATATTTAAATGTATACTTATGGGATATTAATAGAATACTTCTATCATACGAACTGATAAATATCAGGTATGTATAAAAAAAGCTTAATATCAGTTATCGCGGTACAAAGTAGCAAATATGATATTCTGATATTAACATAATCTTTTTGAACTGTAAAAAAGAATACAAATCTGTAGAAAAATCACCACGGCCTTTCTTTTCTTATAACATATAAGATGTTTCATTGTGTTGTGACTTTTTGAGGCAGAGATGTCTTCGAGTAAAAGCCAGTCTATTAAATAAGATAAACAATGACGTTACATGCCAGTCACGTTTCACATCTTCATGAGTTAAAAGCTTATTCCCGTATGTGGGACGCCATTATGAACAATAATAAATTCACTTAACCGCCGTATTTTACGATAGACACGACGCAACGTTTGAAGCTTTTATGTTCTTACGTCTTTGTTTACATAAATAATAGAATTTTGATTTGTTTCTTTTGGAATTTTGGGATTTCACTTTTGTTGGTAATTTTATATTTAGGTTTTAGATGTTAATTTATTTCTTTGTAACTTGTATTCTAGATTAGATAAGTATGCTGTTTTTTTTAATTTTAAAGAAATGTAGAATACGACACATACTTTAATGTACATCAATTACTATATTTAGGTTGAGTCTTACATGAATTTATATGTATATGTACAATGGACAGTAATGGGCTCCGTTATAGCTAAAATATTACTTAACTGTGCTATTGTATATTAAGTGTTAAAGTAATATTTAGAAAAAAAATGTGTAGGTATATAATATATATTTATAGATACAAATATATTTATTATACCTACACACTTTTTCTTCCTAGCCTTATTCCCAATTTTTATTAGGGGTCGGCTACTAATTCAACCTGTTTTACCTGAATATCAGTTTTTCCACGTAGCGACTGGCATCGGAACACATGCCACACACATAATTATCTAATTTCACAAAAGTATAATTTGACTTTGACTACTGCTTACACTTTTAAGTATAAAAACTCATGTGAATGTATGTATCTAGTATATGTGGCATTGCATACAAATATTGCCATAAAAATCTCCAATAAGGAAGTGCACCGTTCGTTAAAATTATAGTGCTTTTAGCTTCAATGCCAGTAAATTTTATCACGAATAATGTAGGACGTTATTTCATCGGCATCCACAATATATTTTACTCCATAAATGTTTTGAACAATGAAATTCCCAATGCATTCCTAGTTCCTAACGTGCATGAATGAGGTCATTGTGCTAAGGTCTAGTATTCCTCAGAACTTTTAATGGGTAAAAGAAAATTAGTTCTTTAAAGTAAAGTTGTAAAATGTAATTTTGAGAATTGGTTCTTTACCAAGCAATGAAATACTGGTGGAAACGTTTGTGCTATGTTTAAAAAATATCATCACAATCAGATTATCAGATTTATTAAGCAATTACTCTCAATTCAGTTTTTAAAGTAGTAAAGTATAAAGTAGAGCGTTTATGTATTAATGTAAAGTTTGGAGAATGACCTATCTTGATATATTTTGGGCCTCTTGATACTAAATACGAGGCATGCCTTTTAAGTTTTGTCGTTTGAAGAAAAAAACACAACTAGAACCTATAGTACTTTTTATTGTTTTTCAAAGTATTCACCAATTAGCTTAATACACTTTTTCGAAAACGTCGACTGCTCCTTCACCTGGACTCCAAAGGTTCCAACCTTTGACCACGAAGACTTTTCTTAATTTTAAGAAATGTAAAGAAATTGTTAGGGCTTAGGTTAGGACTGTATGGAGGATACGAGGCGGGTAAGTTATTTGAGAGGGTTCTCTCTGCCCGCATCTTCCGGCACCTCTGCGAGGTGGGCCCCGACCTGTCGGACGCCCAATTCGGTTTTCGAGAAGGGCGTTCGACGGTCGACGCGATCCTGCGCCTGAGGGCCGTGTCCGAAGAGGCGGTGAGCTGCGGCGGAGTGGTGTTGGCGGTGTCCTTGGACATCGCCAACGCCTTCAATAGTCTGCCATTCAGCTGCATCAGGGCCGCACTCCAGTACCACGGAGTGCCACAGTACCTGAGGCGGCTGGTAGTAGACTATTTAGAGGAGCGTACCGTCGTGTACGAGGACCGAGATGGCACCTTGAGACGCAGGGCAATGTCGTGCGGTGTTCCACAGGGGTCTGTCCTAGGACCACTCCTGTGGAACATGGGATACGACTGGGCCCTATGAGGGCGCCTCCCCCCCGGGCTGGGTGTAATCTGTTACGCAGACGACACTCTGGTCACGGCCCGGGGGGCAAACTTTGAGGAGGCGGCGCGCCTGGCCACCACAGGAGTCTCCCTGGTGGTCGGGCGCATCGAGGCGCTGGGTCTACGGGTGGCCCTGGATAAGACGGAGGCCCTGTTATTCCATGGGCCCCGTCGTGGTCCACCCGCCGGCGCCTCCATCGAGGTCAACTCGGTCCTCGTTCCGGTCCGGGCCCACATGAGGTATCCGTCCTAGGGCGACTTCTGCCCAATCTGGGCGGGGCCAGTATCCCAACTAGGCGGCTGTACGGTTGTACGGGTTGTCCGGTCAATGGCGCTTTACGGTGCACCGGTGTGGGCGGCGGCTCTGAACGCCCAGAATAGGGCGCGCCTCTGGCGCCCCCAGAGGATATTGGCGGTCAGAGCCATACGCGGATACCGCACGGTGTCCACAGAGGCGGCTTGTGGAGGACACGACTGCGACATCGGAGGGTATCTCTTGCTGCCGGCCGTCATCAGATCGATGGCCGGCGACCTTCTGCGAGGACGTAATCTTGCAGAAGGAGGTGCCGGAGAAGGGCCGCGAGGATGACATCCACTCGGACCCGACCCGCCCCGGGCGGCGGAGGCGCGCATACCTGCGTCTCATGCCGCCCTGAGAGTGGCCGCGGATGGTCGGGACGGGTTTCCCGTCCGTCCGCAGTAGTGGCCAACCGCGACGGGGCGGCGTCCGTGTGTGACCGGACGTTGCCCAATTAGAGAATAAAAAATTTGAGATGATGGTCGGAAAGCAGATGCGGTATCCAACACAAACTAGCTTTCTCACATCAAGCGCTTCATGCAAAATCTTCTGAATGGTTGTCCCTGAGATGCATAATAGAGCCCTTATCACTCGATACGTCATATGACGATCTTTGAGAATTAGTTGTCTCACAGTAATGATGTTATCTGCAGTGAAGGCGGATTTTGGAAATTCTAAATACCAGCGTTCGACAGTCCGCAGACATGGGGCTTCATCACTGAACACAGATGTTAGCTCTTCAAAACACTGAAGCCGTGTTAGGCCTCTTCTAAAGTTGTAGAAAATTATTGCTCGAACATTTTCTTTAGAAAGATTCATTTACGTACGTAACCTGATAGATTCAAATCGAAGCTGTGACTAAACAATAGCATTAATCCTAATACTTTCAACTGTTTTGAGATTCAAAAATTTAAATACATTCGAATAATAAAGATTAATTCCAAATTCAAAATTGCTGGGAAATATGGAAACGACAGAACTTAAAAGGCATACCTAGTATCATGAGTGTGGTCACATTAGTTTTTAATTTGATGCATGCCAAAGTGACTCTACTCTGCCTGGTGGAAAGCATGAGTAGAATCCAGGAGTGGGGGCTACCGACTGGGGAATGCTTTATAGATGATAATATATATTCATCATCTTCGCTACTCAATCACGCAAACTGCCATAAATACTAAAATCAAATTTCATTTTAAAGATAGATTAATGAGAGGCTGATCACGTACAGAGTCATACGATTTATACTTGAATGTAAACGCCATTTTGAAACTAAGTACTTAAGTTTCTTGACTTTCAGAGTTACATGATCTGATGCTAATTATTTCATAGAATACAGTTATTGATAGCACCATTAATAAATAAGTTTCTGATCGCCTGCTCACGCATTAATTACAATAAATTAATTCAAATTCTTCAGAGTCGTATTACAGATTTCTATATTCATTTGCCTATCAGATTTAATTATAGATTTCTTGAGCATTTTTTTGGCTTTTGGGAATTATGAATAAAAAGAATGTATTGTTATCTCTGATCGGTTTACTATTACATAAAGATTATTGAAATAAATGACTTCTGTTTTATAAAGTGGTATGTTACAAATTTTTTATGAAACTCTAGTAGGATAATTTGCAGTAGAACCAACTTTTGAACTCGCATCTTCTCTCACAAAATGTTATGACGCTCTTTTAATTTGTCAAGTGGCGATAAAAGTCTGAAAGTAGATTAAATCTTTTAATTGAAAATACGACAAATTTGTATTTGAAACTTTGAAGATCAGATAAAATATGTTCTTAAATATAATCTTAAAAAATTCCTATTACTATTATATGATAACATTTTGTTTCTAATAGTAAAATTTATAATATTTGTGTATTTACAAAAAGTAATAGGTACTAATATATTGTTTCAGTCAATCTAACTCTCAAAGTACAAGCTCTGCTTACGTGAAGCTAGGTGCTGCTATATGTTATATGTAGAAAATATTTATTTAATCATTATTTATATAATATCAATGGTCATCATGTCTGATATTAGATTTGGTTCAGATCGATTTTAATTTCAGTTCCTTGTATTAAAAAAGTTAGATATCAGTCAGGAGAAGTCTAATCATTAGGGTAAAGATTCTTGTCGAAACATATTAAATACACTACAATCAGCGAGGTCATTGACTTCATCCAATTTCGTTAAAACGGCAGACAGTAAAAAGTAATACCTATCACACGATCTCGGTGATTTCCGTTTGTGTACACTATTAAATGTATATGTCATGGAACCGCAAAGTTTTAAAGATATAGAAAAAAAAACGATACTGTAAAAGTCCATCATCAAAACAGACAACTATCAAGAATACAAGTTGACTATATATGTATTAATGACGAACATAAACAAAATGGATATCCAGCATAAATGTACTTTGTATTATGAAACTTTTTGTAGAGTCGCGCTTTTGTGATACGGTTCTTGACAAATTGGTCACTATCGCACTTGGACCTTAATACAGCTGAACTCATTTACTATCTTTTTACTAACCCGGATACAGATAACTTGTATGTTTTGTAATAAATCTCTTTCTGTATATGTATGTATATACTTGGTGTGATACACATTTTTTTTTAATTTACTTTTCTTCGAAGCGTTATTACTAAAATTATTTGGTATTGGCTACTAGTATAACCGAATTTATCTGAATATCAATTTTTCCATGGAGCGGCCAGCATCGAATTAGTGGGCAGTATATTTGAGGGCTCTGTCTTCCTAATAATGATTTCCGTACAATTTCATGACAACCGAGGCACGGGCGTGAAATTCTGTCATGTTCTATACAGCTGATAAGTTCCAAAATTAGTAGTCGAATATGCTAATCGCTACATCAATGAAGCAGTTGGGATACAGGGTAGTAAATGAACAGAAAATTTATCTACTTCTATTGGGCATGAAGTTCTGCAACTCATAAGATCGAGCAAGTTGCTCAAGTGAGACTCATTCTTTTCTTGAAGATTTACAGGCCGTATAGGTCTTGAAAATTCTATTGGTGACAAAGCGTTGCACAGATTGTTTATGCGAAGCAAAATGTTTCTTGAAAAGTTCATAGTGGTGAAGTATAAATTTATAAACCTACTAGCTTTTGCCCGCGGTTCTGCCCGCGTGTAAAAGCTATCGCGGTAAACAGAATTCTGTTTGTTATTCTGATATGTAAGCTATATTATTGTGATTGTGAAGTTTCATCAAAATCCATTCAGTAGTTTTTGCGTGAAAGAGCAACAAACATATATACATACATATTCCCAAACTTTCGCGTTTATAAGTAGGATATAACAAATGTTTAAATTAATCAATCACGTTCTAAAACTTACCCTTGACAATGTACAACCAAAACTTCAAGGAAATAATTCATAATTTCAGCACTCGAGTTGGCGATTACAATAAAAAAGATTCAACTGTCGTTTGTTAAGTATTTCATAAAGTTATCGAGTTCCCGACATCTGTCGTAGACTCATAACGATTCAAACGTTCTGAATTTCAGTCAATCTTAAGTTGTTTGTTATTGCGAAAATCTAAGAACATATTTGATTGACACGATGATGCTAAGTGAGATTGCGTGTTTTGACAAAATCTTTCATTCAATTTTTTTTTATTGCTTCCTTTTTAAAAGGGACTTGCTTTATTTACCACTTGGGGAACGAGAGAATCCGGTATTTTTGAGGATTCCAATCTGACAGAATCCATCAGAGAATCTGTTTAAAAACCAATTTATTCAATTATTCTCGTTTTGTATCCTGCTAATAGAATACGTCTGTTAGGCTTTTACGTAATAACCATTTCTATGCAGAAAAGTGAGTGACGAGTTAAATTATATGGTACATGACTACACCCATACTACTTAGTGTCAAGAGGCTTTAAAGAGATCGAAGAGGTTATACTTATACTTTACACTAAAACATAAACGCTTTTTAAAGGTATGTGTAATATTAATGTCGTTTGTTGGTACGATACCCTTACATGCAAAAAATAACATAAAATCTGATTGAGGGTGACGGTATACAAATATTGTTATACGCCTAACAGTATTTGTAAGCCGTTAAGTCATTTTCATATATTCACGTCTCTATTTACTTAAAGCTTGAATAGATATGACCTTCACAAACCCACTATTACTCTTCAACCCATAAAAAGTATTAGAACACACTAGGCTAGTGGAAAAGTACTTTACAAATTGTAGCTGTATTGCTAGACAGAAGCGCAGTTCTTAAGGATTTCGTGGGCCGATTCTGTGGGGTCTGTCCCCAGTTTAGTTTGTAGGTAGTCGCGCTGGCGTTGATCTCGGTTCGCTTTGCAATGCGTAAGAGAGAGACAGCAGTCGTAGCGCGACTGCTACGCTACCTTACGGCAATTTCAGTCGCGGAAAGTTTATCTTCAACGGGGCCATTAGAACTGCGCTTCTAAGTAGCTGTAATTGTTGTAGTGTTCACGAGACCGTATGATGATTTATTGAATGTTTTTGAACATGTTTTATTTATGACTAACTTTATGATTATTCAGTGTTTTGTTTCAACTGGGATTTAGGCCAAAATTTACAATTTTAAGTAAATCATAACACAAAAAAAAATGAGAAACAGCCCCGCATCAGTACAAAACAAGATTGATGTACAGTTCATGATAAAATTAATTTGTGAGTGTTTTTAGGGTTCCGTAGTTCATGACTCGGAACCCTTACAGATTCACCATGTCTATCCGTCCATCCGTCCGTCCTCGACCTACCACCCAAACGGCTGGTTCTAGAAAGATGAAACTTTGCGTTGATATGTGTTGTAATTACGTGGACAAAGTGCTTTAATAAAATTATGAAAATATTTTTATTTGGGCTACCTCCCCTACATGTAAAGTGGGGATGATTTCTTTTCTCGCGTCTACCCTATCGTGTGGGGTATCATCAGATAGGTATTTTAAAAATATTGTGAGGTTTCTAATACCATTTATCGATTCAGGCATCCGTTTATGAGTTATCCAACTTGAAAGCGCGAAAGGCTACCTTTTTCTAATTTTTAATTCGTTTGGCTAACGAGTTAAGTATAGTAGGCAAAAGCCTTTTTTCTTAGGAGAGCCCTAAAGAGACCATTAGAGGCTGTTGATGATGATGATACCAATAACTGTTTTTAAACTTTCGCGACTTTTACACATACTCATGTTTTTACTGTAAACGGGACTTATTCGCGACGACGGTCTAAGCTCACATGACTGATGTGACCCGTAACCACGAGCGGTATAACCCGTTCGAAACGTCGGAAAATAGAAGGTATCGTAACCTTTTTAATTTATCGCTAAGTCCCGTTTATAATAAAAACATGAGGATGATACCAATTTAAGAAACTTCTGTGTTTTTTTTTAAATGTATTATTTCAAATTGTAGGTTAGGTTAATCAAAATTTTGCATCTTCAGTTACTCGTTCTAACCTTTGTTAAATTACTTAAAATAATAGCGGCTAGTGATTTCAAAACACTTTTAACATTCGTTATTGTAGCAGACAATTATTATAATTAATATATATCTTGAAAATTTCTGTGACATTTAAACTCAGAAGAGGAGGCTCCGGCCAATTTGTTTTAAGGTTTTTTGCGAAGAGTTCTACTTATGGACGACCATCTATCTTCATCTGTGAAAAAACATCGTGAGGCGACTGACAGCTCTAATGAAGGAACATTCCAAGCCGATTTCAAAGAACTAGATGGACGTGGACTTTCATTAATGGTCAAGATTTTTCAAAAGAAGGAAAACAAAAACGGGACACAAATAAAGAAATACAATATTACACGGATGTCAACTTATTCCTTATTTTATTTTGTACCTTCTGTTGAGTAGATATATCATGTTACAATATGTAACAAAATTTTATTTAATGCATGTAAAATATTGGTTATAAACTGAAACAATGAACCTTAAACTAAAAACCTTAATAAAATATAATATTGTAACTAAAAGGAGTCCCTTTAGGCATGGTTCCATCGCGAAGATACTGGCAGCGTTCTCCCTTTGAATAGCTAGACTAATTCTTCGTCCGAGGTAGCTGCCAGCTCTTCGGTCTCCTGTGATGTTGACTAATCTTTTTGCTATTTCCAATATTATTAAATTTGCTGTTACCATTATATTGCACCATATCAACTGCCTTCTTGGTCTAGTGGTTCGATTCCCGGGTCGGAATTCATTCCGCCATCTATAATAATATGTTCCCTATATCCTATGATAATCTATACTTCCATCATCATCATCTCAGTCGAAAGATTATACATAGAAAACACCCAGACTCCGAAACTAATATTTGTGAATTATTTGGTCCGACCCGGGAATGGAATCCGAGACCTCTAGCATAGCAGTCGCACACGCTACCACTGCGCCACCGAAGCAGTCAAAATAATATAAAAACCATCCATGAAATAATTACGAAATTTTACTGAAACTTAAAAAGTAAATTTGAACAAAGGAAATTAGCGTTTGAACAGAGTTCAAAAACGTTAAATTCTCGTCCTGTTTATGTACATAGATTTAACCTCATAGCTAAGGAGAGGCCTATGTCCAGCAGTAAACTACTGAACGCTGTTGATGATGATGATGATATAGATTTAAATATTTAATTTCCAAATTCACTCAAAATTTTCTAGTTCTGGATTTTAATGTATGTGTATCTAAGCAGTATGTTAATTTGTAAATCGTGAATATTATACATATATAAACAGTTATATCCCTAAGGCGGGCCCTTTCGTAGCGACGCGTAAAATTAGATCAAAGAAAAACCTTTACGTGCTTGTGTGACGTGATCCCTGGAAGTTCTTCTCTGTAAAATGTTGGTTTAGAATCAAAATAGGTAACGACATCACCGTGAAGGACCTGAAAGTAAAATTGAGACTGTATACACGACAATAATAAAATATTACTTCTTTGTTTATTATTTAAGTAAATAATCATGTACGCGTAATATCCTTTATTTTTAAGAAGAATACATTATAATTCTCATGTGAGTAGAATTTTGCTTTCGTGAATGTGGATACTCCCTCGGACTGTAACCCCACTTCAGTTTTCGATTAGGCGATATTATGTGGCAATGGAACTGACTAAACCCACAGAGTGTGCTTTATTACGCTTAAAATGTTAGGGATCCAGAAACAGACCCTATTAAAGTATCCGGAGCGTTAGTAGAAAAGTTACGGAGTTTCCGGAGTGAAAAAAGGTTTGAGCAGTTTTAAATCTTTCATCACTCCGAAACATAATAGAGGCAGATTCCTTGCTGCTCTAATCAATACCAAATAGCCTTGGTTAGCAAATTAATAAGGTAAGTTTATAAACCAAACGGCACAACAAGTATTGCTGACACATTTTCGTACCGTATAAGTGTATAGTAAAGTATTTTCAAAGTAATCGTTGCTTTCTTCAAGCTTTCTTTATTTTCTCCATAATGTCTAGAAATAATCTGCTGTCAACAATGAATTATCTTTTTGTATTATTTACTATGTTTCGAACGTGATCTTTTGCCCCATCGACAAATGTTTCGTCTAATAAAATTGAATGCTTTTTATTCAATAGGCTCACGTATCCGAAATAAAAGCAAATACGTGCTCTTATATGTAGCATTAAACATTGTATCGAATACAAAATAACATTCCAACAATATTCCATTACCTCCGGACTAGTACAATAATAAGAAATTCCAAGGATTTTCGAAGGAATTCTATCGATACGTTCCGAACACGTAGTTTCGGTTTTCGATGTGACACAATTGGTTCTTGTTGTTATCGAGCGGTGACATTGCAGAGGATTTAGAATTTTCCTATTATTTTCACCAAAATGTGGCTTCAAAAGTAAATGAAAACTGCGGAAACAGCGTTATTATAAACGTATAATTATATTTATAAGGAACATAACATGAATTATTTATAACAATGAATGAGAAAGCAACATCATAAGTTCTGCTGATTACGGATTCTACAAGTTAAGACATATTTCGATAAATAATTAATTTTGTGATGAGCAGGATCATTTATTCTGAAGCTCAATATTATCATTAATCGTTCTCTACAAAACGAGGAACTCCCCAGAGTTATGTCTACACTCTAATATTTTCTAACTGTAGTTTATCTGTAATATCTTTGTATTAAAAATGTATAAGTATATTTATCAGTACATAAGATATTACAGGCTCAGACTATTTTGACATCAAACGTCCGTATGCGTCATCATCACTCAATCTATTATTGTAATTAGTGGCTTGTAAAGTTTTTAAGAAAATTAAGCTAGCACAAATTTATAAGTATGTACTATTTGTTGGTCGAAGTGGAAATGATGAGCACTAAGACCATTTCTTCTAACGGGTGGATGTGAATATGTTTATTTAGAACCAGTTGCAATAATTGAGTAAAAGTATCTGAATTATAGTATGCACAAGATTTGAACAAGCACAAATTATATGCGATTGTCGGCTTCAAAAAATCTTTGATCCTAATAAATAATATTTAGGTTACTGCAGAGCTTATCACCGAACCCAAAATTTTAATTTAACTGTCAGTTATTTCAGTACTCATTATTTTATTTCACACTATGTCATTACAGATATGTTGCATTAATGTGTGTGTGTAATGATGGTGTGTAATTGTAGTAGTAGTATGATTAATTAATTTAATACTCTTTTTGTCTTAATTTATTTAGTAATTTTGTGTATTAGTGGTATGTATACTGTGATAAAATATGAAAATAACTTTATGTATTATTAAGTTAAAAATTATTGTAAAAGTACATCACTGACAACCCAAAATTTTATTGAAAAGTATCCGCAAATGGTTGTCTGGAAGAGATCTCCGTGAGCGATAAGATCACTTAATGTATAACCTCTGTAAATAATTTTTTTGTACTGTAAAGTGGTGTGCAAAAAAGTTATAATAAATACAAAGAAAAAAACTTTTTGCCGTTACCTCTGGATCCCATCGGGCACGGCTTTTGGTTATTTACCGTGAATATTTTAAACTGTATGAATTATAATATTAATGGTAACGAGGGTACTTTAACACTCATTCATTACAGTCTACCTTCGTTTCTATTAGCGAAGTTTAAAATATGGCTTTTTTTTATTTGCTATAAACAGCTTGAAAATTGCTCAATTGATTTTATCTGGCTTCGCATGCAAAGAAAATCTTTAAGCACGTTTGAATGCAAAGCAGAATATGTTTAGGGAGTAAATTAAAGGTTGACAGACTGATAAGGTAATTTCCTGGAGAATTTAACTAAATATCTTACAAATTTCAAACTTCATGTTAAATTTATTCGCATTAAAAATATTACAGTGTCAAGAAATAAAATTACTGGTCAGTATGATCATAGATTCTAATTATACGTCTAAAATCTATGTATTATAAATATGTATAATATATGTATTATAAATATAAAAGTTTTTTTCTGTAAACATTTAAAAGGATACGACACTTTTACACTCGTGGTCACAGGTAATTCCGATTTCACGGCTATATCAGCTAATTTTTGAAGAAGTGCATGTAAACTTAGTTTAATAAAAGAAAAACTAATTGAAAATAAATTAGACTACTTTTATAATCGTGTGTACAATCGGTCATTTGGAAAACATACACTTTGTAATTCCATTCTTAGTGAAAAACTCTCAGGCTCTGCTCCAGCATAATAAAATTCTTAATGTTTCATTAAAGAGATGAGATAGTAATTGTGTAAGATAGGAAATTTGTTAGTAATGAGATAGTACTAATGAAAAAAAAACTTTTTTCAATTGTAATAACTTTCCCTCAAAATGAAATTCATCTGACTAAGCCCACACCGTATTCCACATAATTCTATTGTACATGAGAGTCTAATGCTAGGAATTATTTTATACCCTTGGCGGTCCCTAGTATATGATACCATAAATACTTATATTTGAGGGCCTCCTTCCACCTTACAGGAGCGCACGGATGCCAAAATCCCGTTTACTCATACTGTTCCTAAAGAAATAATTCGTCAAAATTATAATTTCTGAACAAGAAGAGCTTGAAAAAGAGATTCTTCAACTTTATCAATAGTTTAGGAAAGAGTGCAGTAGTGTCAGCAATTATAATAGTCTACATATGGTACTTTCCTTAATGTCTTATGAACGTCAGGAAAAATCAACATCAAAGTTAAAATTGATTGTGATTATAATAGATAGAATAATGAATTCTTGTTTGAGTATCTCACATGTCACATAAAACCGTCATCCTTTTAAGCATGGATCGTGTGCGTACATTAGCCAAAGCCTATTTGTCGAACACATAGCACGTGTCACATGATGTCATAATATCATCTCTCATGGAATGTTCTTCTTGATTAGACTCCTGATTTTGTTTTGTAAATAATTTTGAATCTAATGCTTTCTCACCGATCGTTGTATCTATGGTCTATGGCATTAATCTGTGCAGAACTTTTTGAGTTTTTGAGGCGTACATAAAAAATAACTTAACTTTTTAAACATTATATATATCCATATACATCATCTTTCTAGCCTTTATTCCCAAGTTTATTTGGGGACGGCTACTAGTTTAACCAGTTGTACCTGAATATCAGTTTTTCCAAGGAGCGACGGGCATCGGACCTCCGCAACCCTGGGGGAGAACTGAAATTCGAAGGTTGAACTAGTTGTCAGTATATTTCTGCGGCGACGTGCTGTTACAGAACGGGGGGCGATCTTCGAAGAGGCGGCGCGCCTGGCCACCACAGGAGTCTCCCTGGTGGTCGGTGGTGCATTGTGGCGCTGGGCTTACGGGTGGCCCTAGAAAAGACGGGGGCCCTTCTGGGTTAAAGTTTCGAAATACGTCACCTGATTCTGGGGTTGTGAGTGGTTGGGGGGGAGGGGGGGGAGGTGTCGGAACCCCCCCTCACCATTTTTACCTGCCGGAAATACTTGGTTCCCTTAGAAAAAATTAAAAACAGAAATGGTAAAAATTTCGAAATACGTCGCCATTTTAAGGGGTTGTGAGTTTTTGGGGGGATGGGGGAGGGGTCTGAACCCTCTGATCCCTGCCTCACGATTTTTACCCGCCGAAAATACTTGATTCCCTTTGGAAAAATCAAAAACAGAAATTTGTACAAACATTATTTATACCACTTTATATGCATGTTTTATTGCTTTATGCATTATAGTCGACGGTTTCTTGGTGGTTTAAAAAAAAATAACCACGATGGGTAAGGCGGCAGCTTCGCTGCGCTACGCTCCCGCCTTTCCCATCTAACCTAACCCAATGAAGTCGGATTGTGCCAATATAATTACCTTGATTAATTAATTACAGTAAAGCAATCCAAACAGAATCCAAGAACGTAGCCAAGTCGTAGAAAAAACACAAATCGATACGGAAGAACACATTCACTTAAACTCGAAAGCAAAGGAATGACACATAAATTTGAAATTTGCTGTCAATTAGTGTCAAAATGTTGAGTTTCGTTTCACGTTTTTCATATAAAAACTAAAAATTACATTTTAAAAACTGTACTATAACTCGTGCGAGCTAAGATGGCACCTGGCTCAAAACGAAACATGACACCGTTCCCCCGCGTGATACCCCTCTGTCATCCTGCAAGTAGCGTTAGCAACACTATTATCGTTGCAAGAATCTTTTAATAATAATTTTAGTTTATTAGGTATTACCTAATGTCATATAAATCACTCCACGAATTTATTTTATAAATATATCATTAGATTTGTCTGTGTACCCCAATTGTTTTAAGAAAGGTCACACGAAAAAACCAGCATGGCGACTATGAGACGCAATAGTTTAAAATAAAGAATATCCAAATACATATGATTTTCAGAGACTACGATTAAAAGGCTTATCATGACTTTAAATTGTATTTTAAAACCATATTTCAGTTCGTAATTTCGTTTAAAATGATATTAGGTATTACCTAATATTATTTAAATCACTGCACGAAGAATGCATTCGGGTAAATAATGAATGAGGCCTGCTTCCTATTGGTATGTGTATGTATTTTCTTAACTCAGGTAGTAAAGTACCACTTATGGTAAAGTAGTATGTTATGAGAAACTAATTGAAGCAAAATAAATGTAGAAATTTAAAAAAACTAGAATAAATTATATTTTTCTTGCACTCAGTACTTCAAACGACTGACATTTGAGTCAGGTGCCATCTTAGGTCGCACGAGTTATAAAGCATAAAAATACGTTCCGTTTTGCATAATTGCAATTGTATTTAAGAATTTTTGTTTTTTTTTTAAAAATATTTAGACGCAACTCCGGCAGCCAAAATTACTTGGGGGGGATTAAGACTAACTCCCTTAAGCCCCCTACACCACCAAAACCCTCAGATTCAGGTGACGTATTTCGAAACCCAACCCCCCTTCTGTTCCATGGGCCCCGTCATCCTCCATCGAGGACAACTCGGTCCTCGTACCGGTCCGGGCCCAGTAGAAGTATCTTGGCCTGACCCTTGACGGTAAGTGGCTCTTCGACGAGCACTTCCAACAGCTTGCTCCGAAGCTGATCGTCACTGCCTCCACCCTTGGGCGTCTCTTGCCCAATCTAGGCGGAGCCAGTGTTTAAACGAGGGATCTGTTCACGGGGGTTGTCCGGTCTATGGCACTTTATGGTGCAACCGGTCTGGGCCGCGGCTCTGACCGTCCAGAATAAGTCGCGCCTCAGGCGGCCCCAGAGAACGCTGCCCGCACCGTGTCGACGGAGGTGGCCTGCGCGCTGGCCAGAAGACCCCCAGTGGGATTTGGAGGCGGAAGTGCTTGCCGAAGTGTATCGGCGAATGGCTGACTACCAGGCGGAGAGCGGTTTTCGACCTCCGCCCGAAGACAAGCGCGAGTGGCGCGAAGCCGCTCGCCGAGCCAATATGGTTCGTTGGTCGACCCGGCTGGAGGCTCCACGTGCTGGCTTCGTGGCTTCGCCGCCGTGGAGGCGCTCAAGCCGAAAACTTAAAGATTCGGGGCTGTTATTGAGAATTTCTTTGATTCTCCAGAAAGATATACGGTATAACGGTTATCGCGATATATTCTAGTATTGTTATATTTTCGGTTGCAAAAACTGAAACTGTATTTTAAATTATAAAAATTTAAGTGTATGTAAAGTATAATATGTAAAGTATTTTGTATTAGTATTAATTAATCTATGTAATAGTAAATTTGTGTACATCGGTGGTATTAGATGTAGGAAATCTCATAATTACACAATCATTATGTACCGAAAAATACTATTTCTACATCACCTCGACTGGGAGAGATTGTCTCATGGCATTGAGTGCGCCTTTGTACTTCAAATGCGATAAGTAAATAAATAAATAAAATATACTAAAACAAATCCAATCAGATTGTATTATATAATAAAGTTTAATACAACTTTTAGTTGACGTTTATTGAGAGGGACAATAAGCTTATTAACTTATAGTATTTAAACTTCTGTAACTTTTAGTCCTATTTTCACTGATATTTCATTATAAATTATAAAGGCTGTCAGACTTTCAAAGCGAAACGGGTATCCTAACTTTTACCACTTTTGTGCATTTAAGTTATTAAATAAGTTCAATGTCAATATTGTACCATTTTTTAGAGGCTATGTTTCAATGGATTTATTTATTAAAATATATTAACAAAAAAGTTTCATTCAATGTCATACGTCTTTGTGAAAATATGCATTGTTAATTTGTCTCAAAATTATAATATATGTGTTTTAATTTGAGGGAAAATTCAAGATTTCTCAATTTATTTGTTTTTAATTTAGTTTTGAGTGTTATTCTCCTTTTAAGTTGATTTTTTTACGTCCATTTTTTAGTTGCCTTTACGACAACCGCGGGATGAATAGGGGTGGTGACACTCTGTATTCATAATCCGTCATCACACGGTAACTTGGTACTTTTACATCACACAAATATTTAATGTTTGAATATGTCTTGCTTTTTAAAAATACGTATGCAGTATGCAAAATAGTACCAGCATTATATTACGTTCTTTAAATAGTTGTTTCTACCTTAAAATCTTGATCTTTACTTATGTACCCATTTTAAACGTCTTTCTAATTTTAACAAAATTACAGTACTGAGTCAAAATTTTACTAAATATCGCATTTAATAATAAAATATTGTTATCATTAGTTTTATCTGTGTGTTCAAAATGAAATGAATTATTTACTTTTTCAAAAAACTTTTAATTGTACTATTGCAAAGTGGCAAAGACTGGTTAAGTTTTGTGTCACGAATTTTGTAGCGATCTAGGTTAGTATTATAACATAATCGAATAACAGTGATATAGGAAATACTATTCTTTCAAATCATATTGTTTTGAATTCAACGAAGTCTGAAGACCAGAAAACGTAAGCGTCTTACAAATCCCTTTTAGTGATTTGAATCCAAACACCACGTAATGTTGTTTATTGTGCAATATTGAGAGGCTGCCGAGTGTACCCTTCTAAGTTACCTAGTTCAAATATCGTGTATCGGCAGCGCACTTAACCCTTAAGTGAGGTATCAATATCAGGTTATATGTACTAAACACAATTTAGCCGTTTGTCTTGAGCATTTTCAAGCCGATGTCTACTATATTGCCAAGCCATATTTGTTATATTGATGATATAGTAGTTAATTATATAGTAGTAGGGCAACACTGTTTCCTCCCTCTATGGTCTGTCATTCGTACTTCCTGTGTAATTTGATGGTCTGTCTCCACAGTTTTTCCAACGCTCATCAATACTGCCAATGATTTGTCAGCTTGCTTCAATAATTCAAATCTCACAGAGTCACGATAAGTACCATTCAATAATCTTTCTTTTATTTCATCATCTAAACTTTTGAATTGGCAATTTCTAGATAACTTTTTCAATTCAATTATATAATTTTCTATGGTTTCTTCTGGTTTTTGACATCTTTTTCGGAATTCTGCCTGGTGTAAAGCATAGTTTTTCACTGGATGGTAATGATTGCTGAGCCTTTCACACAAGTTTTCATAGGTCTCCCTTAGCGGCGATATAGGGGTGCATAAAGTTGTCAACAGATCATAAACATTTGTGCTGAGCTTTGTTATCAACAACGGGACCTTTTTAGCATCACTTACTTCGTTCACCAGGAAGAAACATTCCAGCTGCTGCTGATAAGCGTTCCAGTTTTCGCCTGAAAATACTTCCAAGCTGGTTATTGATGCCATAATAACGCCTGAATCCGGTGCGCCGTCTTTTGTTTTAATGGCGTCCACGTGTTCCCGTAAATAATTTCTCAGCTCACTGATGGAATTCTCGTCCGAAAATAATGTTTCTCCGGCAAGTTTATTCGCAATAACTATCAATTCGGCTTTATTTTTCTCTTGAATCCAAGCTTTTTTTCCTTGTGTGATTAATTCTTCAACTTTTTCATCCATCAAAATGGACGCCGGTAACTTTGTAATTAATCTTTTTATTTTAGTGGTTACTTACGGTGATCAATTTACCAATATTTCACACACGTAGTTCGAGACGTACTCGTCGCCAATTGTTGTATCTGCTGTTATAGTGTAATTAATTAATACACCGAAAATAGGTAATGCACGTTTATTTAGACAGACCATCAAATTACACAGGAAGTACGAATGACAGACCATAGAGGGAGGAAACAGTGTTGCCCTACTACTATATAATTAACTACTATATCATCAATATAACACTCTCCCACAGTTAGTAAAAAAAATGGTAATCCATTTATTTTTTATTTTTTTTACTACAAATACAATCTTAACTATGCTTACTTCTAAGAGTACATTAAGTATATGAATTGTTAGCCCTACGACAATGTCTTGGGATGGGAAGCTAGTAAGTAGCTTCCCCTAACAGGTTCAGAACAAATTTTACTCTATGTCTTGGCCACATTCAAGAAGTTGGTTAGCATGACGTTTCCATTGCAGTCCATCAACTTCTACATTATAAGTTACACCTGGTATTAAAATTTCAATTATTTTACCAACAGACCAATTCTTTTTATTTTTCCTCCAATCTTTTACCATTACTTTCTCAACTACTGAAAAAGATTTAAATTTGTCCTTACTATTTAAAGTTAATTTTACTTGTTCAAGATCAATTTTATCACTAACTGGATTTGGCCTTAATAGTGAGAAACGGCATCTCATTTCTCTTCCCAGCATTAACTTTGCTGGGCTATAGCCTGTTGTTTTGTGGACTGTACATCTATAATCAAAAAGGAATAAATTACAAGCATACTCAAGTTTTTGTCCATCCTCCACTATTTTTGTGAATTAGACTTACAAGAGGCCTACTTACAAGCTCCATTGGACAGTGAATCACAAAAGCTAGTCACTATTGTTACTGAGGAGGGCATATTTAAGTTTTTATATCTACCATTTGGGGTGAGTACAGGTCCTGGCTCATTCCAAAGGTTAATGACCCAGAAATTAAATGGTATAGATGTTATTGTTTATATAGAATGTTAATTTATAAAGTTTTTGAAATAGTAAAACCAGTAGCATTTGCAAGCAAAAAATTGAATGAGGCCCAAATGAAATATCCTATTTTAGAAAAAGAAGCATATGCAATAATTTTTGGTGTTAGTAAATTTTATGAATTTCTTTTTGGTCGTAAGTTTATTCTACAGACTGATAATGAGGCATTGACAAAAATTTTAGGACCAAAATATGGCATTCCAAAAATGGCAGCAAGGCGACTTCAATATTGGTCGATTTTTTTAAGTGGTTTCAACTATGAAGTTCAGCATATTAAATCCAAAAATAACCCAGCAGATTATTTGTCTCGGGTTGTTCTGCCTTCTCAGGAAGACCAAATTAAAAATTCAGAAATTATGAATAAATGTTTTGAATTAAATACTATTAATTATATAAATAGATCAAGCTTTAATACTTTAAATTGGCAGAAGATACAAAGTGAAATAAAAAAAGATAAAATCCTATGTGATATTTTGAGATTTTGTAAAGATGGCTGGCCACTTGAAAATGATTTGGGTGATGACTATGAACAATACTTTCGAAGAAAAAATGAAATCAGTATTGAAAAAGAATGTCTATTGTGGGGTTTTAGAGTTATTATACCTAAAACTATCAGAGAAAACATTTTACATGAGTTACATGCTAGTCATTTGGGTATAACACGGATGAAGGAAATATCCAGATCATATTTTTGGTGGCCAGATATGGATAAGGAAATAGAGAATGTAACAAAAAATTGTATTAACTGTTTACAAAACCACAAAAATCCAGAAAAAGTTAAATTAACAATGTGGCCACATGCTCCAACTGTTTGGCATAGATTACATGCAGATTTTTTGGGTCCTTTATATTCGAAAATGTTTTTAGTAATAGTAGATGCTTACTCTAAGTGGCCAGAGGCATTTATCATGACTAATATCACAGCAATTAAGACCATAGAAGTATTTAAAAGTATTTTTGTACGTTACGGATATCCACTTCACTTAGTAACTGATAATGGTCCCACATGGACAAGCGAAGAGTTTAGAAATTTTTGTAACATTGTGGGAGTTAAACAGTCTTTTACTCCTCCTTATTATGCCGCTACAAATGGTTTGGCCGAACGTTTTGTGGAGTCATTTAAATCACATGTAACAAAAATAGTGGAGGATGGACAAAAACTTGAGTATGCTTGTAATTTATTCCTTTTTGATTATAGATGTACAGTCCACAAAACAACAGGCTATAGCCCAGCAAAGTTAATGCTGGGAAGAGAAATGAGATGCCGTTTCTCACTATTAAGGCCAAATCCAGTTAGTGATAAAATTGATCTTGAACAAGTAAAATTAACTTTAAATAGTAAGGACAAATTTAAATCTTTTTCAGTAGGTGAGAAAGTAATGGTAAAAGATTGGAGGAAAAATAAAAAGAATTGGTCTGTTGGTAAAATAATTGAAATTTTAATACCAGGTGTAACTTATAATGTAGAAGTTGATGGACTGCAATGGAAACGTCATGCTAACCAACTTCTTGAATGTGGCCAAGACATAGAGTAAAATTTGTTCTGAACCTGTTAGGGGAAGCTACTTACTAGCTTCCCATCCCAAGACATTGTCGTAGGGCTAACAATTCATATACTTAATGTACTCTTAGAAGTAAGCATAGTTAAGATTGTATTTGTAGTAAAAAAATAAAAAATAAATGGATTACCATTTTTTTTACTAACTGTGGGAGAGTGTTATATTGATGATATAGTAGTTAATTATATAGTAGTAGGGCAACACTGTTTCCTCCCTCTATGGTCTGTCATTCGTACTTCCTGTGTAATTTGATGGTCTGTCTAAATAAACGTGCATTACCTATTTTCGGTGTATTAATTAATTACACTATAACGGCAGATACAACAATATGTTTGTCCATTTAACATATTAAATGCGTAAAAGTATTAAAATAACCTCAGAGATAATCTTAAAAATAAAGGGATATACGTCCTAAATTAATTTATCATAATTATATGATGAAGCTGAAGAGTTTTTTTATTTGAACTCGTTGAATTCAGGAGTTCATGGTACGTTTTGAAAAATAATTTCAGTGTTGGATAGCCCACTTGTAAATAAATTAATAACAAATATTTTTGGACATCTTACACACAACATCATCTAGTCCTAAAGTAAGCAGAGCTTGTGTTATGGGTACTAGACAACTGATATAAATACATAAACATACTTTTTTTTGTAAATACATACATATTATACACAGAAAAACACCCAGACTCCGAAACAAATTTTTGTGGATCACACAAATATTTGGTCTGACCCGGGAATCGAACCCGATTAGCAGCCGCACACGCTAACCACTAGACCAACAAGGCAGTCGATCTGAAGTTATCAAGGAAAGAGGAGTTTATCTCGCTCTCTGTGACTCTTGTGCGGTATTTTTGAATGAAAGATGGCAAGAATTTCCGATCAGGAAACTTGAGTCCTTTGCCATAATCTTAATACTTCTATTTATCGTCTTTAACGTTAAAAAACATTTATTATAGCAATAGCAAGATGAATTTTCGTCATAACCTATTAGACATCTTTGTTGTGAACCAGTCATGAAAACAAGGTTTCTTTTAATACAAGCACCTATCTTATACTTGCATCACAAGAAATATTGTTTACATCCTGTTTGATCTGCATTCATATCATTGAAATAAGATAATTAGTAATTATAATTACATATTTAATCAATTCGTATAAATCATCAGTGTTACCATTTATGAAGATAACCTAATAACCAAGGTAGTGTTTTAACTTAGGAATATGCTCATTATTAATAATAGTTTACTATAACGATACTTTAATTACCATTATCATAATATAAGCAGAACTTGATAATATAATTGCGAATTCATAAAGAGGCAATTGTATACGT
Organism: Phragmatobia fuliginosa; assembly: GCA_932526445.1. NCBI lineage: Eukaryota > Metazoa > Arthropoda > Insecta > Lepidoptera > Erebidae > Phragmatobia > Phragmatobia fuliginosa. The sequence continues at coordinate 7,230,479 of OW052063.1, read as the reverse complement.
ATTTGAGTTATGGTTTACAGTTATAATAAGTTTAATTACTCAGTATTTCATAAAAAAAAGTATATAGGCGAACCTGTTGTACCTAGGACAATTTTTTAGATATATATTTTTCATTGTGATTCGACGTACAGTACGCAAATATTAATTACATATTTTGAAAGGTCAATCAATGATTTGGGTACTCACCACCAAAATATCAGAAATGTACATTTCATACTTAGTACATAGAATTTAAAGTTTAAAAAATGGCAATTAAGGCCAAGGTACAACATACCCTATGTACCTGGGCCAGTACTACGGTGTACCTAGGACACATTGAGAATTTGGAGGTCATCATCATCAATCATCAACAGCCTTTAACAGTGCACCGCTGGACATAGGCCTCTCCTTTGAAAGGAGGTTTTGGCCTACTATACCACGCTGGCCAGACGGGTTGGTAAAGGGTTTGTTTCAAGTTTTCCTTCTCTTGTAAGTGATGTTAGCTGCTTATTTTGTTCCTTTAGTCGCCTCTTACGACACCCATGGAATGAATAGGGGTGGTGACACTTTATATTCTTAATCCGTCACCACACGGAAAAATTTGAAGGTAAATTAAGTAAATTATTAACTTTTCTTAACCAAAACCCATTTTATTCGGTCGGGTATTACATTACTTAACAAAACACCTTAGAAATTCTGAACAAAATCAAAATAATATTCAATTTCTTCTTTTGCTATTTAAACCAAATCTTTATACAAAAACAACAAACTTTCAATTACTATTGTGTCACATCACATACTTTAAAATTAGTTTAATATAGTTCATATACCTAGATTTGAACAATTAACTAATTACTTATTTATAATAAATTACTAATTCATTACTTATTAATTAACTATCAAAATAAGTCTGTCTTACAAATCATAGAGAATTAAATATTTAAACAATTAACTTTATAAATTATCATTTCTCTCTTAACTTTTAATCATTCATTGGGACTAGCTTTTATAAGAATACCATCATATAAAGTTTTTGTGTTGATACATATACATAAAATTAATCACAATCAGTTATAAATCACATAAATTGTGATGACCAAACTAGATTACAATAAATAAATTAAATTACAAATATAACACACTAAAAAAATTATAATTATACTTTAATTTTATGTCGTCTAATTACGTTTCCTACTGATTAAATCAATAATTAATTGCAAATAGGTTTTCTGTGACAACTTGAAATTATTGCTATTAAATTTATATCTATGAGAAATGAACTGTACTATTCTATTATAACACTATACTTCTTCAATTAATTTAATATGTATTTAATTAGTTCTAAAATAAATTTGTTTTATGTCTGGACTTATATTTTACCAGCTTTTATCTGCAGCTCTGCTTGGGCAAATACTAAGCAAAAGTTATATCGTTCTCCAAGATAAAATCTATCTTAAAACCGAAATTGATCCCAATCAATTCAGTGGCTTAGCTGTGAAAGCGAAACGGTCAGATAGACAGAGTTATTCTCGAAATTATAATATTAATCTGGATAGGAGGTAGGTATATATTTAAATTATGTATATCAATACTGCGATTGATGTGTCAATACAAATCCTTAGTATAATATCTTTTGATGATCATTCTTTCCTGGAAGTACTTTCTTCAATAGTCTTAAAATTAGATAAATTCTTAGCAAATCTTGTTTGTAAGTCCTGAATATTAGGACCTGGAATTGTAAATGTGCATTAGTACAAAAATCATCTAATTAATCTTATATTTATAAGTGTAAATATAATTGATAATAAATAACTTCTGTGTAAAAATATCCGTCAAAATAAAGTATCATTATCATAGGTATGTAAAAGTGAACAAAGCTAAAATTTGGAAACCCTATGTTTTATTTTATTTATACTGTGCAACGGTAATAGGAGATTATCTATATATATACTAGCTGTCCCAGCAGACGTCGTCCTGCCCTTAAAAGATTCCCATAAAAAAGTCATCCCCTATTTTATAAAAAAAGATTTTCCCGCTTTTCTGTTGAAATTTTCCTGAATTTTCTTTGCTATAAACCTCACGGAGCCCGAGACCTTTCCAACGAATGCAAAACCGTGGAAATCAGTTCATGCGTTCTGGAGTTATAGCGTCAGGAAGGAAAATCCGACTTATTTTTATATAGTAGAAAATCCGACTTATTTTTATATAGTAGATATAAAGATAAATATGACCAAGGAACAACTGATCGACAGTGACTGAGGTACAACACTACTCCAACTTTTTCACTTTTCTCGTAAGTTTTTTAATGTTTGAACACTTGTTAAGGCGAGGTTATAAGCAGACATTCGGCAATCAGAGGGGGTGAGGTGCGGTACGTAAGCTCCGCCTACCGGGGGGACGCCGCCCGCTGTCGAGAGCGGTAACGGCGGACCGCGGGTCATCGAGACTTGTATGTTAAACTACGGCCGATATAATCTTGGCGAGTCCAAACTTAGCGCAGATGGTTCCGCAATAACCTTTTTTTAGGAACAAAATGTTCCTAAAAAAAGGTTATTGTTAAGAGGGCGGTGGTCTAGGCTAGAGATTGACCTAAGTAAACACAATCGACCCTTTATTCAATCAAATATCGTAGTTCTTGGTTTTTGTTTACATAAGATTTAATGGATTTACAAATATTAGTAAATTTTGAAGTGAATAAACGAGATTTCGACTATTATAAAAAATACTAATAAATCTTTGCTGGGATAAAATATATCCTATACAGTGTAAAAAACAATCATTTATTTAAAAAATATTTTTTATGATATTACTAATAAAAAAAAATAAAAAAAAGTCGTGTGGCACTCGGGGACAGCCGCGGCACAGCTATTGCATAGCATTTTTTATCAACTTAAGCAATTTAATTTTTTTATTTATTTATATAGTATTTCTTTTTCTTTGATATTAATTCAAGTTTACAAAACAATATACACTGTCTTTTTACTAACATACATTCTAACAATATTATTGCCAAACAATATAATTATCCTATTAACCGAAAGACAATGACAACTAAACAGAGAACATAATAAATAGTAATATGAGCATATCTATGGAATGAAAAAGGAAAATAAAAAAAAAATGTGAGCCGTCACGGGACGCCTGGCAGATGTGAAACATCGCCATTATTTTGTAAAAGTAATATGCAGAAAAAAACATATTGTTATAGGAACTAAATATGTCATAATGATAAAATAAAATATTATCTACTAATTATTAAAATAGTAGTCTATATGCAGTAGTGTGTACACCGTACACACTACTGCATATAGACTGTATATATATACCATCGTATAGCGTGCCGTGGCGACGCGTCGCCAATCGCCAGGCCACAAATCTATTTTACGTGCGCCTATAGATGTTTCACATACGTGCGCCTATAGATGTTTCACATCAAAAAAAGACTTGAGAGGTGTCAAGTGACACCCGGATGGAACGAAGTTACACGCACGGCTTGCTAAAATGTGTCGGTATACAGACGAAACCTCATACTCTACTAATATCAACTTGTCTAAACACGCTACAATTAAATTCTACTCTAGTACTTGTAACTTAATATTTTGCTTTGTTGGAAATACATTCATACCATATAGTGTCAAAGTACTCGTTAAGACGAATCAAATGAGTCCAAACTCGATGGGGTTCCTATGGCATCTTTCAGCTCCATCATCAGACCCTGATTACCATATAGTGTCAAAGTACTCGTCAAGACGAATCAAATGAGCCCAAACTCGATGGGGTTCCTATGGCCACCTTCTAGCTCCATCATCAGACCCTGGTTACCATATAGTGTCAAAGTACTCGTCAAGACGAATCAAATGAGCCCAAACTCGATGGGGTTCCTATGGCATCTTTCAGCTCCATCATCAGACCCTGATTACCATATAGTGTCAAAGTACTCGTCAAGACAAATCAAATGAGCCCAAACTCGATGGGGTTGCTATGGCATCTTTCAGCTCCATCATCAGACCCTGATTACCATATAGTGTCAAAGTACTCGTCAAGACGAATCAAATGAGCCCAAACTCGATGGGGTTCCTATGGCCACCTTCTAGCTCCATCATCAGACCCTGGTTACCATATAGTGTTAAAGTACTCGTCAAGACGAATCAAATGAGCCCAAACTCGATGGGGTTCCTATGGCCACCTTCCAGCTCCATCATCAGACCCTGGTTACCATATAGTGTCAAAGTACTCGTCAAGACGAATCAAATGAGCTCAAACTCGATGGGGTTCCTATGGCCACCTTCCAGCTCCAGCATCAGACCCTGGTTACCATATAGTGTCAAGGTGTCAATAGCTAGTTTCTCACTTTCAATCATCCATTTCTTCCGATTTTGCATTTATTACCCCTTATTACATGTTTATAATTTGCAATAACACTATATCTGTTTAGACCTAAGGACCTTACTATTTATATTAATTAAAAAAAAAATTACAATTTACAATGTAAAAAAATAATAAAAGGGAGAAAACCCACGCGAATACAGTAGTATGTGAGCCAAGCGCTATGTACTTGCGCGTCAGTAATATTTTGGCACAGAGCGTCCGGAACCGACTTCCCACTTCGAGCGTTGCTCGCAGACTGATTCGAATAGCGTAGCGAATATTACGTCTACTAGTGACTCGAATAAGGTTGAATATCATACGCTCTGTTTGTTGTGTTTTTGCTCGTGAGTCTTTCTTAGGCGCTTACGTTTGTTGATTAATGCGCTTTTCGATTTATTATGACAAATATATTAATATAAATAAAAAAATAGCCAGTGATCGTTTTAAATTATCATATTTTTTAATTAATTCTTTAAAAAAATGGTACTGTTATCGCTTAAAATACGGTGTATTTCGACGATTAAGTGTAAAAGAAAGAGGCAAAGGTTATAATTTATTATGTAATTTTAGTAAGTTAATCTTATAATTAAATTCGGTAGAGCTTTAGTGTAGATCTTTATCTATACATGTTATTTTTCTTATCTCAGTACCTTAAAGCTGTACTTCACACTTGACGTTAAAAGATAGTGCGTTTTTGACAAATCCCGATTAAACCTCGCCTTAAATAAAAGAAACCATAGCATATAAAAATTTATTGACTGTTATAAAATGTTTAAAACTATCAGACTTCAAAATATATTAGAAATACTTAATTTTTCGCCAAAAAAAAAGTTTTAATGTCGATAACAGCAAACACCGGCTTAATGGTGGTATGTGACTAATTTTATATTGAATAGTCGGTAGTGATGTACCGAATACGATAGACAGTAAAATTTTATATAGAGCGAATATTTGATACGAGCCCAGTGGCCTAGGTATACATAGTGCCAAGGTTCAACAGGTTCCCCTATGTATTTATGTCAGTCTATCTCGTCTATTACTAGCACTGCTTAGTTTGAGACTACATTGTATTGTGTGTTAGAAGTGCGAAACATTAAATGAAATTATTATTGATAGTTTTTATCCGACTTGCGAGGGTGAAGCCCAGAGGGAATAGAGCACCTAAACTACAGAGTGGTTTTTGCACGAGGTGCCATCAGATTTACAATAATAGGCCAAATAATATAGGCTATAAAAATAAATATGTACTAATATTTAGAGCTTATAATGTTATTATGCTAAAGAGATTATTGTTTTGTTGATTTAACGCGCTAATCTCAGAAAGTACTGATCCAATTAGAAACAGTCTTCCAGTGTTAAAGATCCCATTTATAAAGGCTATTATAAGCAATATATCATCAGTGACATCACGCTTAAACCAGTAGAAGCGAAGCACCAGTGAAGAATGTTTAAAAATCGTTTTTTTTTTCTTCTAGAGAACTTTCGTTTCGGTTAATGTTTCGCAAAAATTATGTATGACAGAGTTGTTTTTTCCCTTTATAAGTTCTAAAAAAGAGTCTATAACATGACATGTCTACATATATTTTAAGGTTGACGTCACGCTACGGGTAACAAAAGACGCAGATTTTACATTATCGGGTTATAATTTTTAAACTTTCCTAGGGAAAGGAAAAGCTAGTAGTAGTATATGGTGTTCACTAAACCACGGCTGGTCTTCTCATTATAAGGCGCCATTGTGGCGATACGAATCATGAGAACAAAGACATAATGTTCAACAGATTTTGTTGATTATTCTTGCAAACTTCTTTACATTAAAATTAATGTTAGTTAAAAGAGTCGTCGGGTACTTGACATCCATTGTTGCGGTCGGGTCACTGGACCTATCAATGATTAACAAAGGTGTAGGCAGAGGTTCTAAAAATTACAGTGAAAAGAACTTAAACATTTTACACTTTGTTACATTCAGTAACTCTAAGTATTTAATAAATTTAAAGGACATAGATTTAAATAATATAGTTCATTTTACGAAGTTAGTTCTATTACTTCATTACTAAACCATTTAAAAGTCAAGTTTTACTTTCAAATTTTAACATTCCATAAGCATACCTCAATATAATACTCTTTCGTTTGTATTGTTTAAAGTCAAAAGTCTCGAAACTTGTTAAATTATTAAAAAATCCAATGGCAGCAAATATCACAAAAGGTTTTTTACCTAAAGTTGTAAGAGATTGCTTTTCGCGTAATGAAAATCTATTTTAATAACTTTTGGTGGACGCTCGCTTTACCCTTTTTTATTCATGTAATGTCAAATATTGAATTAAAATGATGAGTTTCGGCGATATTACAACTACCTATGGCTAAATGTTGATTCGGTTTTGCGAATATAATGTTTTATGCGACTTTAGTAAAGTAAGAGGTCCTATGTTTGAAGCTATAGGGTAAAAATGGCTGTGACATACGGACGGACAGACAGACAGATTTGACGAATCTTTAAGGGTTCCGTTTTTTGCCAATTGGCTACGGAACCCTAGAAAAGTCCAAAACGCATGATGATATTTGCGATTAAACGAGGGTTAGGGTCCTCATTTAGAAGGAATGTATCCACTTATTGAATAAATTAAAATTCTCTCTGCTGGCAAGGCAAATCATTTGTATAGCTCTGTCTCTGTCCTAGTTAAAGTACCTACATTTTTTTTTCAGTAGACCGCCATAATGTGGTCACCATGCTGTACTGTCTAATATTCACAACGAGGATGGTGATCATTACCCTTGGAAAAGCATGAGTAATCTGGCAGAGTAATTTTGTGCAGGAATATATAGTGAAGAAAAAAATATGTATATTATTAGCGCATTAGGAAGCGAGATCCCCGTTCGAAACAGTACGATGTCCGTGCAGTTAGTCCATGTGTGTATATGTACGAGATACGGAGCCTCTTTTTTCAGATCGTGAACCAGAAATTATACTTGCGTCATTGTCAATCCGGGTCTCGATAAAGACAGATAGTCTAAAGTCCATTTGAATAATATCATTCAATATGAGTCTAAATTTAGATTTATAAGTAAACTAGTATAAACTTTGATAGCTGCGAATCATAAGATTGAGTTCAGTCTAAAAACTAACCTTGAGGTGACTGTGTGAGTTCTGAAGTGTACCGAGGTGTATTAGTTGGGGAAAGAAAAATATGATTAGTAAATGTACGTATTTATAATTTTAATTTTAATTAAATTACTAAAATAAATATCTAACTCACAAAGTATAAGATTGTTTAAAAGCAGATACGGTAAAAAACAATTAAAAGAGAATTTGGTTTTGTTTTTAAATACTTTCTGAATTGTTTATCAAGTGACCACAAAATCAACGATAATATAATTTGTATTTTAATTTGTACCTAATTATTTAAAAAAAAACTGACATTATTATTAGGATTACAAACTAAATCAAGAAATATATTTTTTAGAAAACACAATCACCAAATTATATTTCATAAATATAAATAAAAAAAATAGACAATCACAAACATTTTCCAATATTATTATTGATTGTAATATTTTTTTTAAAACGGTAATCTAAAACCGAATGGTTAAACTTTAATCTAACAATCAATCGGTCATATTGCGATAATTTGTATACATGTCTAGTTTTGCCCGAAACTCCGCCTGTGCGTATCGGAAGTAAAGGTAATAATTTTTTGGGTTAATGTATAGTTTATAACAATTATAACACTTTAAATATGTGACTAAAGTCTGTGTTTATAAACTTTATAAATAGAAAGCTCGAGTGATCTTTATGAGTGACTTTCTAAGTAGATCCAAAGATTACCCTTGACAGCGTCACAAACTCACAAACTTTACCTCTAAATTATATTTCTATAGAAGTATAGCTGACACCAAAGCTTTTATTAATAAAAGAAAACATACCTATTACTAAGTTCAATTATTTGCTTTAATCAATTAATTGCTCATAAAGTGATGTAACTGCTTAAAATCATGCCAACATTTCTACTGAGTTCAATAATCGCGATCACATAACCGTATATTTCACAAATCAATTTTTATGAATTTTATCAGGAGCGCTGTTTCGCGATAACCTTTTGTTTAATCGTTCGGAAATATTATATTGTTTTGTTTTTTTGGTATTTATAAACACATGGGATAATTGTGTATCCTACCTACTAATATTATTAGTACTTATTATAATGCAAATGTTTTTTTTACCACTTGCATACAACGCCATCTATTCCAAACTAAGCAGAGCTTGTATTTTGCCCTTTAGGCAAATGATATAAACACTTTTACTTTTTTTATAAATATATATACATATGTAGAAAACACTCAAATCCTCAAACAAACATTTACAGCTCATGCAAACATTAAATTTGGTCCAATCCGGGAATCGAATCCGAGAGCACTCGTATAGTAGTCGCAAACGCTACCACTGTATCACCGAGGCAGTTAAATCAATTTCGTTTCTGTATAAAATGGAAAATATTGCATTAGTCGAAAGGTTTTGCATTAGTCGAAACAAAATTCTAATACCATTGGTTTCTCACAGTTACGCTTGCACTTATTTGTATATCACTGCTCACGCTCACAGCACTAATGGTTGTGTTATATAATAAAACCGGCTAAATCTGATTGATAGCTTCATAGATAAGTGCACTGCACTGATAAATACTTACTATTAGAAAATATACCATAGTAACTATTAGAAAAGATAAATAGAGAAAACAAGAAAAAACAGCAGTAAAATAAACAACCTTATCGCAGACTGGAATCTACGAGTAATATTTTTATGCAGAGATTTAAGATGGAATATTGTAATAAACTACTATTATATTATAGCGATGTGATGATCGCCTTAATAATCCATGCTGGATATAGGCACAGATTAATAAATAGTTACTACGTAACAATAATTAATTTAAATTATTTTTTAAATGTCGGAGCGTCACGGGAGGCCTCACAGCCATTGATATATAAAAACCCTAGATGCACAGTCTCAAACAAAAGTCGCATACGAAACTATCCTACTTAGTCATTGATGTATAAAAATATCAATGTGGGTAGTTTTAGTTAAGCTATAAACACATCTTTTGCACATTCAACCTTACGCGCATTGTTTAAAGTTTTTATTACAAAGCAGCGTACAATGACCAATCAAATTTTATGACCGAAGCTAGCCGGCAGGACAGGACATGGAGTGAAGAGGAATATTTGTATATTTTTTTTATTATAATACATTGAGTTAGTATTTTAAGAGTTAGTTAAATTGTTGTTTTTAGACTTTCGCGACTTTTACACATACTCATGTTTTTACTGTAAACGGGACTTATTCGCGATAATATTATATAATATATAAGGTATCGGTATAATATTATATATAAGGTATCGTAACCTTTATAAAATTGTGTTCTAAGCCCATAATTATACTTAGCGTAAATATGTTTTTGGGTAGGACATGTGTACATCAATGAAACAAATATTAACTCTTAAAATCATTTATTTCATTTTTTCATATCATATCAGTGACATATCCTGTAAAAAATAATTATATTATTTGAATGTAGGTACGAAATTATTTGATAAATTCATTATTTTTCTGGCTAACGACTACTTACCGTTATATTAGGAACAGCCGTTTTAAGAAGACGTTTTATGCCTTTAGCAGTGACATTCATGTCTTCGTCCACAAAATGTTCAGAACAAACGACGCATGCACTATTTGGCTTAAAAAAATTGTATGTCGCGAACCCATAAGTTGTCCCCTAATTAATCGATATAATAAATTCCTTTTGCAATTCGATTAATAACTATAATAATATTATTATATATTTTGTAACGTATACATACTTATTAAAAACTAAATACAAAAAAGTTCAAATTAAATAAACTTATTAATAAAAAATTAAACACAATAAAAAAAAATCGACTCCATTAAATTCAGAACAGGGTCGTTTGGATTATGCGACTAAAATAAAAGGTTGTGTAATAGTCGTTCTTACACTGAAAAAGCGGCCATTGAAATTTGTCGTATTATACTTGGACCGTTGAGTGAAGTTTTAGACAAATTAAATCAAAATCACATATTGCTTCCGATATTTAGTCATAAAAACAACAAAAACAAATTAACAAACTCTTTTACTCACCGAAAATACGATATCCCATCCTTTTTAGGGTTCCGTAGCCAAATGGCAAAAAACGGAACCCTTATAGATTCGTCAAGTCTGTCTGTCTGTCTGTCTGTCTGTCTGTCTGTCTGTCTGTCTGTCCGTCCGTATGTCACAGCCAATTATTTCCGAAGCTATAAGAGCTATACTGTTGAAATTTGGTCAGTCGATGTATTCTGTGAACCGCATTAAGATTTTTATATAAAAATAGAAAAAAAACAATACATTTTGGGGGTCCCCATACTTGGAACTGAAACTCAAAATTTTTTTTTTCATCAAACCTATACGTGTGGGATATCTAAGGATAGGTCTTCAAAAATTATGTTGAGGTTTCTAATATCATTTTTTTCTAAACTGAATAGTTTGCGCGAGAGACACTTCCAAAGTGGAAAAATGTGTGTCCCCCCCCCTCTAACTTCTAAAGTAAGAGAGTGATAGAACTAAAAAAAATATATGTTGTACATTACCATGTAAACTACCAACGAAAATTGGTTTGAACGAGATCTAGTAAGTAGTTTTTTTTTTATACGTCATAAATCGTAACACGCAATATACCTTTCATCCAATCAATACACTAGTATAAAAACATCGATGAAAGTTACAACGAACTACAACAACTTATATTTGATGTACTTGCTGGTACGGAACCCTTCATGGGCGAGTCCGACTCGCACTTGGCCGCTTTTTTTTAACGTTCCTAACGTAATATTTTTACAATTCCGCATCGAACACTTGGCATTTTTAACGAGCGCACAGAGACGCGAGCGACGCGAGACTATTTGAAATATGAGCACCATTTTCAATAGTGCGCTTATTTTATGAGGACGGTTTTCCGACGCTGAGTGTGTATCTAGGGTTTTTTAATACATCAATGCTCACAGCGGTCTTAGTTGTGGCTATACATCGTGGGCGTTGCAACGGCAGGATTTTCAAAATAAAACATCTGTTGAATTTCTGGAAAAAAATTATTGATTAAAAACTTTAGATTTTTAATTTTTGACTTAAGCAACTATGTACTTATTTTTATTTACATTGGAGAAATTGCTCAAATTAGACAAAGTAATTATTGACAGGTGATAAACACCCTTCCATGTGTAGTGTATAAGCAAGTGTACAAAAACTATTAAATTTACGTCATGTGACCAAATAATAAGCAATGTGATATATATTAATATATACTAATATAATATATAATATAAATACGAATAATTATGTACGTCAAAAGCAGAGTATACACATCTATTTAAATATTTATATTCTATATATATATATATATATATATATAAATGACACTCCAATGTGAATTAACCAAATATGTAGAAGCGTACCCGTTAATATCTAAAAGCAGTAAGGAAATAGTTAAGACATTCTTAAACAACTTCGCTATAACGTTTAGATAAATATTTTTTGAGTACATACACATTTAAACTATAACATAAAACATAGTTAAAGAAACGAATAAGAAACAACAGATATTAATTACATCGAAAATTACTTCTAGTTATTATGTCCCTACACAATATTCGATTCCTAAAATAAAACGAATAATCATTACCTCCGACACGATTAAAATGTCACATTACTAAAATTAAAAAATAAAACCACAGAATCTAGCTGTTACAAGGCAACATATAGAAATGAATAATCACGTTATTATTTAATATTATTTGTAGATATTTAAACTGAAAATGCTCCATTACATTCATTCAACTCATTAGTATAAATTACTACATTTATATTACTTTTTTTTAACTTAAATTGGAATATTTAGAATAGTTTTATGGTGAGTTCCATTAGTACATGGTTGCATTCTGTCGTTACGGAACGTCAGTTTCACCTGTCAAAATCACCTTTTTAGATCGGAGAAACTATAGTGTGTGTATACACTATACACTCGCATATAAGCAAGTGTATAAACTCTAATAAATATAAGTCATGTGACCAAATGTAACCAATATTATATTCAATGTGTATAGGTACAAAATAAAGTGCAGTATCATTTCATCTAAGCTTGTTTTATTCAATATTCTCCTGATATCACATCAATTAATTCTCCCAGCAATTGAGTTTAAAATATTTAAAAAAATATGATACTTTTTTTAAGTACAATAACCATTTTAAGTGTATTCTCTAAGCTTTTGGAAAAAATAGTAAACAAAAGGCTAGTTGAGTTTCTCGATAACAACAAATTTCTTTCAGAAAAACAATTTGGTTTTCGACGCCAAAAATCCACAGAAGACGCTGTAGTCTCACTAGTGAACTCAATTTCCAAAACTTTAGATAACAAAGAATGCTGCTTAGAAGTTTTTCTTGATTTATCGAAAGCGTTCGATGCTGTATCCGTACCTATTTTACTTCGAAAACTAGACGCCATGGGAATACGAAGTATTGCACTTAACTGGTTCAGCAGCTATTTGACAAATCGTCATCAGTGCGTTAGAGTGGGATCCATAATTAGTGATCAGTGCGGCATCAAGGTTGGTGTTCCCCAGGGGAGTATTCTGGGCCCCACACTTTTCAGCATTTATATGAATGATATTCTTAATATACCTATGATAAACGCGGAGGTTCTTTGTTATGCAGATGACACCGTGATTATCTATCGCAATACATCGTGGTCAAGAGCATTAGTATCTGCTGAACAAGGAATGACTGTCATTGCAAAATGGCTCGACAAAAATCTTCTAACGCTCTAATTTAAAAAAGACACACTTCATCGCTTTCCACAAAACACTTGCACCAAAACTCCCAGTAGGTCATACGCTGAAAATTCATTCATGGACTCATAACGATCGATCTAACTGCAGCTGTGGTGCCCTAGAACGCACAGACTCTATTCGATATCTAGGAGTCATTTTGGACGAACGCTTGACATTCTCATAAAAGTTTACAAAACACTCACACAATCGTTACTATTTTACTGCACTCTAGCATGGGGTGGTGCCGTTAATACCAATTTTATACAACTCGAAAGAGCCCAACGAGCAGTTTTAAAAGTGATGCTACGAACCATTCAGATTCCCAACAAACGACCTGTACAAAGAATGTAAGGTACTAAGAGTATGTCAAATTTTCATTCTAAAAATAGCAACATCAATGCTTAAGGAAATTTCAAATACTACCACAATAATAATTAGTCTAAACCAGCGCCGTAGACCCCGAATTCCACTTCCAACTATAAATACCACCTTTATTTATAAAAAGGCAGGCTATCTACCTTCGACCTAAAGTGCATAACACAATTTGTCAAATACACACAAATATTATTATGATTATTACGAGAGAAGTGAAGCGAGTTGTAACGGAATGGCTACTAAATCTTTTATATGATTAAACTGAACTGATTCTTCCAAATTACGGGCAATAGGGGCAAAGCATCACAACACACACACATACAGACTAACACACGCATGCACACTACACACAAACACATAAACACACTTACACACAAAAACACGCTCTCAACCACAGACACATGAACATAGTTATAGCATAATTTTACTCAAAGAGGCTTATAAATTACCTAGTTTTAATTTGTTTGTTTTGAGAATTGTTTAATTTTTTATTTTTATTTCACATTCTATTACAACAAAACTATATAATATACCTACTAACTGAAATGTATAAAATTTCTGTCAACTTGAACCGCTGTCAATTTCAAAGTTGTAATGGTGCCAATTTCTGCTGTTGAGTCACTAACATCACAAAACCAATTTTTAGGGTTCCGAAGTATTTAACTCGAAATTAAAAGCTAAACGGCTGGATCAAAAAATCTGGAAAAATTCGTGATGCTGGTCCACATAATGAACTTTGAAGGAAAACTATAGAGGATTAGATGACTTTATTAATTCAGGAGTTATGGAGACTTAACTTGTAAAATGCGCTCACTTGGAAAACGTCATACAAAATTAACACACTAATACGTGAACATAATAGAGCAAGATCCCAGAGCCGCCAGACCTACGTCATTTGTGCAAAGCTGAAATTTTCAGGATTATTAGTACAATGTCTTATTAAGATGTATGCGTACCCATTAGCTTGAAAGCGGGGCTGTTTGTGAGATAGCGCGAAGTACAGATGGTAAAAAACTTTACTTCCCTACGTTAAAGGTGCAAAGCTAGTATTTACATATTTTTTTAAGAATATTATTTAAAATTAAAATTCATTACTGCCAGACACTTTCGGTGGGCCATTACTTCTGCCAGACGTGTTGAAAGTTGTGAAAAAATTAGATAAACTACGTTATAGTAGCAAACCTAAATTTTATACATATTATCTAAGGTAGTTACTATTATAAGACCCTTTGTATGCGGCCAGACCAGTCCGAAGGGCCAATCATCCCCCCAGATACCTTTAAATATTTGTAGTAATTAGGAAGCTGAGGTATATTATCTTTGGTATTATTTCAAGAATAGAATTGTAAATTATTAAATGGTTTTTACACGCTTTTTATTAGCTTCACCTGTATGTTTGTTTGTTTGTAACCAACTCCTATGGGTGTGATTTTGACCCACTTTAAACGGCCAGATTTCGTATACTTGTTTAAACTTGTAGCTAACAAGTAACTTGTAACTTTGTAACAAACATACAGGTGAAGCTAATAAAAATCGTGTAAAAACCATTTAATAATTTACAATTCTATTCTTGAAATAATACCAAAGATGATATACCTCAGCTTCCTAATTACTACAAATATTTAAAGGTATCTGGGGGGATGATTGGCCCTTCGGACTGGTCTGGCCGTATACAAAGGGTCTTAAAATAGTACCTACCTTAGATAATATGTATATTTTTTTTAATTATAAAATATAGTTATATAAATAAAATTCTCGTGTCACAATGTTCGTTCCCATACTCCTCCGAAACGGCTGGATCGATTTGTATGAAATTTTGTGTGCATATCGGGTAGGTCTGAGAATCGGCCAACATCTATTTTTCATACCCCTAGGACGCGAGCGGAGCCGCAGGCATCAGCTAGTAGTTATATAAAATATAGTAATATAATATACTTATAAAATTTAGGTTTGCTACTATAACGTACTTTACCAAATTTTTTCACAACTTTCAAGACGTCTGGCAGAAGTAATGACTCACGGAAAGTGTCTGGCAGTAATGAATTTTAATTTTAAATAATATTCTTAAAAAAAATGTAAATACTAGCTTTGCACCTTTAACGTAGGTAAGTAAGGTTTTTATCCATCTGTACTTCGCGCTACCTCAGAACCGGCCCCGCTTTCAAGTTAATGGGTACGCATACAACTTAACAAGACCTTGTACTAATAATCGTGAAAATTTCAGCTTTGCACAAATGACGTAGGTCTGGCGGCTCTGGGATCTTGGACTATAATAATTACCTATTGGATACGATTTTTAATCCACGTCACTGAGGAACCCTTTACTGTGCGTGGCCTGACATGCACTTGGCAGATTTTTAGTGATTCCTGGTGTTGCTTTCAAGACTCTTTGAACGACAGAATTGGCACCAATGAACAAATTCTGCCATTCTGGTATTGGTTGCCCCGCGACACAAGCCACGAGCTTAGTGCGGAAACCGTTGATAATTTCACACTGTAAATCTATTTTTTAAGTTGATTAAATAAATAAATAAGTAAAATAAATAAATAACTTTAATTAATAAGATACCTGGGTAAACTTCAAGGGAATTCAATAGCCTATTATAAATCTTAATACACAAAAAAGGTAAGTTCGTTTAGTGAAAAAATCAACACTACATTTATTTAATGTAGGTTAGAAACATAAACCTACCTACAATGTTTATAGCTTTGAATAAATACATGTTTATAATCAAAGATTTATAAGTTACTGGTTTGTACTCAAAGAGTATGTAACACTACGTATATTATACTGTATAAAGCTGATGCCCGCGACCTACTGAATATGTATATAAAGTTTCATAAAGATCGGTCAAGTCGTTTCGGAGGAGTATGGCAACGAAAACTGTGACACGAGAATTTTATTTATTAGAACGAAACGAAAATCACTTGATCGAAGGAAAATCATATCTAATTTTGACATAAAATTTAGACCAATCAAATAGCCCGACGCTAGCGCCAAAGTTATGCTGCGGGTGACCGGGACGCTAACAATTATTTGACACTTATGATTTGACAGCTCCCTAAGAGTGATTTCTTTCTATATTAATTCGTTGCTTTGTGTTTGTTTTTCTAACCTACAATAAATAAATGTAGTGTTGATTTTTTCACCAAACGACCATTTTGTGATTGTGTTGTGTACTGTGTAAAAATATAGCCATGCCTAAATACAATAAAAAGTGTTGTGTTCCCAACTGCCAAGACATGGAAACTAAGCGGCATAGATTTCCCAAGTCTTCACCTTATCTTTTCGATCTTTGGTTGAAAAATATTGGGAATGATAAACTAAATGCTCTTAGTAAAGACAATGTATATAGGTCATATATGGTATGTGAGAAACATTTTGATGAAAATTGTATTGTGCCAGGTACACGAAGAGGCCTTATTGTTGATGCAATTCCAACTCTTTATCTTACCGGTAAGTTATGACTCAAAATTGAGTAAACTTCTAGCCTCATGTGTAACATGCAGATTAGTGTTTGTACGTTTGGGTGTATATTTTCAATTTTCACTTTGTTTTTTAAGGGGATACAGTGACTGAAGAGGAGGAACAAAATGAAGAATTAATAGAAAATTATCATGACTACTGTATGTCAGCAAACAAAAGTAAAGGTATGTTATTTTAGTGTATTAAGATTTCAAATAGGCTTAATGAATTCCCAAAAGTTTGCCTAGGTATCTTATTAATTTTATTATAGTTATCTTAATGTATTTAAAATAAAAGTATCATATTTTTTTATATTTTATAAACTCAATTGCTGGGAGAATTAATTGATGTGATATCAGGAGAGTATTGAATAAAACACAAGCTTAGATGAAATGATACTGCACTTTATTTTGTATACACATTGAATATAATATTGGTTACATTTGGTCATGTTCTGTAACAACAGAATGCAACCATGTACTAATGGAACTCACCATAAAACTATTCTAAATATTCCAATTTAAGTTAAAAAAAAAGTAACATAAATGTAATAATTTATACTAATGAGTTGAATGAATGTAATGGAGCATTTTCAGTTTAAATATCTACAAATAATATTAAATAATCACATGATTATTCATTTCTATATGTTGCCTTGTAACAGTTACATTCTGTGGTTTTATTTTTTAATTTTAGTAATGTGACAATTTTAATCGTGTCGGAGGTAATGATTATTCGTTTTATTTTACAAATTGAATATTGTGTAGGGACATACTAACTAGAAGTATTTTTGATGAAATTAATATCTGTTATTTCTTATTCGTTTCTTTAACTATATTTTATGTTTTATTATAGATAAATAAATAAACATTTCGGACATCTTACACACAACGTCATCTAGTCCCAAACTAAGCAGAGCTTGTATTATGGGTACTAAATAACTGATATAAATACATAAACATACTATTTTTTTGTAAATACATACATATTATACATAGAAAAACACCCAGACTCCGAAACAAATATTTGTGGATCACACAAATATTTGTTCTGACCCGGGAATTGAACCCGAGACCTCTTGATCAGCAGCTGCATACACTAACCACTAGACCAACAAGGCAGTCAAGTCAGATGTGTGTATGTACTGAAAAATTAATAAGCTAAACGTTAAAACAAAGTTGTTTATGAATGTCCTAGCTATTTCCGTACTGCTTTAGTTACTAACGGGTACGCTTCTACATATTTGGTTAATTCACATTGGAGTGTCAATATAATTATACGAATAATTATGTATATCTTTATCTAATGGACCTATTATATCTAAATATAACTTTTCAAGAGCAGAGTATACATATATATAAATATATATTATATATATCATATTGGTAGTTGCTTTGTGAGTAGAATGACCGACCGCCATTGCTAGTGGCGCAACATGAGACTATCCCCATTCGGATCCGACCATTCGAATCTGCTCTTATTTAAATACATTCAACATCATTCAATATCGATTACAGAATCGACTAAAACAAACAAAACTAAAGTTATGATTACAATAAATCATAATAATATAAATAAATTCAACATCATTCACTTTCGATTACAGAATCGTTAAATCCAACAAAACTAATACATTGAGCTATGATTACAATTAATCATTATTAACAGTAATGTAATTTATGGTACATAATCACGCGCCGTCACGGCCTTCCTGCATCGTCACGCGTCCTCGTGTGTATGTGTCTCATCTGTGAACAATAAATATAGTGCTATGTACTATGTTCGGTCCTCCTGACCACACAATAGTCTCTACGTTCATATTATACAACTTTACAGGCTTTTGAAACAGCACTTTTAGGTACTTTAGAAACATTACAGTAATGACTGGTTGATCGGTTCTAAAATCTCACCCCTAGCGAGAAAAACCGGCAAGATACTTCAATACAACTTATAAGTTCAAATACTATCGAGTATTTTCAGAAACGTTATACATGCCACACAGGCTAGTCAGCAACACACAGGACAGTCAATGCCACATAGGCCAGTCAATGTCTCACAGGCCAGTCAACGCCACACAGGCTAGTCAATGCTACACAAGCCAGTCAACGCCACACAGGCTAGTCAATGCCACATAGGTCAATAACTGTCACATGTAATGGAAAAGGAAAACTAAAGAGTGTGTTTAAGTAATGTTAACTCTTTACTGTGGCCGTCACTGGCACATTCTGCACATAATCAACCACTTAAAATTGTTATTTTAACTTTGTCTTACGTTTAGCGAAACCAATCTCATCTAAACAATCGTTCGTTTTTATTGCTCGTGTCGATTGCTCTCAAATAAGATTCAAATTCAGTTCTCTACATCCTCCAACGACAGTAAGTTTAGGGTCCTAACAAGCCGTCCTAATAATAATAACAATTCTAAAGGACTCGCCTTTGTACTCGTAGTACAGTTAATAGCTAGTCGAATGTCAGGTAATGCAACTCGCCATCACTTATTAAAGAGCATTCGACAACTGAATCAAAACAGAATGAAAACTTCTCACCAAATTCATCTTAGAGCTGATGAAGAGCTGGTTCGATCGAGCAGACATCTCCTTGTTATTCGGCTCGTGCATCATTGGCCCTGGCATCCATACTCGATCAGTGAATTAGCAGTGTACTACTACAATAGCCTCGACATTCCCTTTTACATCACCCATCCTTCCAAAGCTGTAGTATCGCCGTGCCTTTTCCACACATGGCTTCTTCACTTTCTCAGTCGGAGTAGTCCTCTTAATAAAGTCAGCGAGTTCTTTTTGCAATTTATTGCAAATGTCAAACTCAGTAGTGAATATTATTCTTTGCAATCGTGACCCAACTATTGAAACATGTCCGTGAGTAAGCGCGAGTGCAATGTGTTCTTTCAACAAAGGCTTCCGTCGTGCTAGTGTAGAGCTCAAAAATCGCCCAGCATAAGCAGACAGATACATCTTGTCTTGAATTACTATTGAAAAGTCGGTATAAATTGGTAGCTGTAGTTTTAACGGTATCACATCTAGTTAGGAACAGATCTTTTAACTGTAGCCACGTAATCCCAGGCTAACTAGCTTTGGCAAGCCATGTTGACGCCGATTTCTTGAACGCCTTGCTTAATGTGTTTATCAAATAATTACCAGAATAGTGTCAAGATTAAACTCAATTATTGTTATGTTTATGCTAGATACCGATAATTGTAGTACATAACGTATTAATTTCATCAAATTTTATTGTTGCATTTCAAAAAAATATTTACAACGTTCACACTCCTTATCAACATGAAATATATCTCACTTCCGATGTCGGAGCGTCACGGGAGGCCTCACAGCGGTCTTAGTTGTGGCTATACATCGTGGGCGTTGCAACGCCACGATTTTCAAAATAAGTGTACACTTGTGTTGTTCAATGTCGTATTTAAACATCGACATATTAACACAAAATCATAAACGATTAACAAGATTAAAACGAGTTAAGAGACAACAGGTTAGCAGATGTGCACCGGGCGGTAGCCGTCAGTAGAATGACCGACCGCCATTGCTAGTGGCGCGACATGAGACTACCCCCATTCGGATCCGATCATTCGAATCCGCTCTTATTTAAATACATTCAACATCATTCAATATCGATTACAGAATCGACTAAATCTAACAAAACTAATACATTGAGCTATGATTACAATAAATAATTATTAACAGTAATGTAATTTATGGTACATAATCACGCGCCGTCATATATATATATATATATATATATATATATATATATATACACACGACTAATTTTTAATGTCCAGAGAAAAAAATATGTGGTATTCAGCTTTCGATACTGAACATATTTATGTAATTAAAACAAAAAAAAAATACATGTTAATATTTTCCCGAAAACTACCAAATTTTTGTTCATAACGCATGATATAATTCACGACATGATATTACGTAACAAGAAAGTGTCAATGTCCTAGCCTGCGGGTTGCGGGTGCGAGCGGGGTACCTAATACCTACGATGCGCCGCGTGCGCCTAATGGCGGCATGCTTTGAACTTTGAACTGATTGGACAGTATTGGGCGATGCGTCGCACACATTGAAACAGAAAATGTCATTCATTGATAATTAAAATACGCGTGTGTAAAATATTTGGGTGACAATAAATTATGGGCGTATTTTAACATTTTAAAAACCATAATAACTCAGTTATTTTTGTTTTTTGGGTATTTGTTCTATGGTGTTTTATGTTAGTATATAAGTTCTGTATCTGCCCCTAGTTTTTCTCTGGTAATTAAAAACTAACCGTGTATATATATGTATATAAATTACTTTTACAGCTATCTACTCCACAATAATTATGTGGTTTCGGCATTACGAAGCGTAAGCGCGGGAAACGTGCTCAGGCGGGCGTTTGGCGGTCCACTGGTCGGTTGTATCGTCGACGATACGCCGAGCGGTAGGCATATAGCGCGTGGCCTTGAGCGAGTGACGGAGGCCTGATATAGGGCTCTCCTTAGCGAAAATTTTTTGTCATACTATATCACGCTGGCCAGATGGCTTGGTATAAGAAATAAAGGATATTCCAAACCAAAAGCCAGAACTGTACATATATTTTTTTCCTAAGTAATGGTACACAGCTAAGGACTCTAAACTTAGGGAAACTGGTTTTGTTATGAAATTAGAGTCGTGAGGTTAAATTTAATCAAATACCGTATTTGTCCACTCAAATAGAAATGTTCCTAGAAACCCTTGGGTGGAATTTGATTAACGGGTTTTATTTGTACAGTTATCGAGCGGGTGAGCGTAGTGGACCGAGCACTCGAGGTACATTTTGAAGATGGGAAGTCAATCAAGTTTGAAGATTGTTGGCTTAGGGATCACTGCAGGTGACGATATAAACAACTATTACTTGATTTCTTATGTGTCGAAAAAACTGAAACTGAACTGTTTGCAAATAAATCATATGTTATTTTAATGGTGAACTTGGTTACTGTACAACTCATAAATATATTTTAGGGCAGTAAATGCAGAGAATAATAAACAATAGAGCCTGGCTGATTTCAGCACAAATGGGCCAGCCTTGCCTGGGGCGGTAAGACCCTCACACAGAAGACCAAGCCACAATGACAACTATTTCATTGAGACTTTCGAGAGACCTGAGATTCTTCTGCAGAATCTTACTAGACTGACATAATGGGAGTCACCATGCTGCATTGCACTCACTCGTAATGAGGATGGTAGCCCTATTCTTGGATTATATTCACACTTTCCATCCTATATTCTATCAGGTAGATTCTTTTTGGTAGGCTAAAATTTAAAAACAAAATATTTAAATTTGTCAGAAATGAATGGTACACGTCCTTATCGTGAGTCTTAGGTATTATTAATCTTCCTTGATATACAATGGTAATGTTGATTGTCAAGATATATTTTAAATATATTTCTGTCATCGGTGACTTCGCTGTATTTCTTTCAACAACTCATCAATTATATTTCTCTATGGATATATGTTTATAATTGTTTCAGATGTTCCTCTTGCTATCATGCAGATACCTACCAAAGAGCAAATCATATATTAGACTTACCAAATGTTACAATTTTAAATTATGATCACGATAAGTCACATCTTTTTATCACATGTGAGTTTTGTTTATTTAAAATTCAAAAAACATTTTTTTTGACTTATTTTATTTAACTTTATGATAATGTTCTAAGTTTTTATTTACGTACAAGTAGTTTAAATAAAATATATTTATGTTTAATGAGACTATTTAATTTATATCAGAATACTATCAGTCTTATTCAAATATGAAATTTAAAATTACAGCCTTTTACGTGCAAACAACATAGAACCGTTGCTGATAGTTAAAAAATGTTTATAAATTCTGTTAGTTTCAAAATTATCTTGTTCAAAATTAAAAATATCTAGTATAAAAATGAGTACCATACTCGAAACTGTTTATAATCTATTATTCGATTTAATATATCCTTATTTTATTATTTACAATATTGTAACGATAATGTTGCAGGGAGTGATGATCACGAATCAACCTATTCACACAAATTTCTCTCACAATTTAACTACAGAGAGTGGAGAGAACGCCGCCGACTCAAGCCCATATTATGGCATGGCAATATTCACAGTAAAGTTGTCAAAATCCATGTGAATGACTTTCTTAACTCTGTAGATGGAGCGAAAAGAGTTTTTCAGTCACTGCTAGACTACGGCGTGGCGTTAATAAGTGGGGTAATATATCTATAATTTATGTTATAAACTAGCTTTCAGCCGAGGCTCCGCCCGTGTGTATCTCGATTATTGCAGTAAAAAGTAGCTTATGTATTCTTCTGATACATAAACTATATTTCTGTAAAGTTTCATCCAAATCCGTTCAGTAGTTTTTGCGTGAAAGAGCAACATACATACATACTCACAAACTTTCTCGTTTATAATAATATTAGTAGGATACAGATTTTGGGGTGCATAGAGTTCCCACCAACAACTTAGGATCCCAAGCCAACTTTACCTACAAGTGGTGCACCCGACTGGATCAAAAAATAGGCGAAAAGTGGGCATTTAAGGTGACTGCCTACTCCTTTGAAGAAACAGATGTGTTTTTATGTACATATGTATATGGAATTAACAAAATTTTATTCAAGAAACTCATTCACTTTTTAGGGTTCCGTTGTCAAATGACAAAAAAAGGAACCCTTATAGATTCGTCATGTCTGTCTGTCTGTCCGTCCGTCCGTATATCACAGCCACTTTTTTGCGAAACTATAAGAGCTATACTGTTGAAACTTGGTCAGTAGATGTATTCTGTGAACCGCATTAATATTTTTACACAAAAATAGAAGAAAAGCAATAAATTTTGGGGGTCCCCATACTTAGAACTGAAACTCAAAAATTTTTTCAAAACCATACGTGTGGTATGATAGGTCTTCAAAAATGATATTGAGGTTTCTAATATCATTTTTTTCTAAACTGAATAGTTTGCGCGAGAGACACTTCCAAAGTGGTAAAATGTTGGTCCCCCCCCCCCCCTGTAACTTCTAAAATAAGAGAATGATAAAACTAAAAAAAAAATATGATGTACATTATGCTACTATGTTACTATGCAAACTTCAAACGAAAATTGGTTTGAATGAGATCTAGTTAGTAGTTTTTTTTTAATACGTCATAAATCATATACTACAATTTACATTTCTTTCAATCAAAACACTTATTAAAACATCGATGAAAGTTACAACGAACTACAAAAACTTTTATATGATGTTACTTGCTGCTGCAGAACCCTTCATGGGCGAGTCCGACTCGCACTTGGCCGCTTTTTAACGTAACATGCATTCCATTTTTAATATTTTCAATTATTTTAAGCCTGCAAAGGTGACTCTACTCAGAATGATGGAAAGCATGTGTATAGATAGGGGCCCACTCACTTTAAGGCAATACTTACAAAAATTACTCAAAATCAAGACGACTGCACTGGTGTCCAAAGTCTACTGAGATTCTGAGAATTCTCTTCATATTTTCGATTCCGATTAAACATTTTACTTTTTATTGAGTTTTCACATGCTTTTGAGTAAGATAGTGTATGTACAATATATTAAAATTATTTGTTTTACTGAATACGTACAAAAAACATAAAATACACCGATTCTTTTTTTATCAAATAACCGTAAATAAATCTAGATATTATTTCTTTTGAATTCTATATATAACTTTGTGTATATTGAATACTTATTTTTCAAATTATTTCTTGCATATTCACATCGACATATTTTCAGGTAGGTGTATCACTTAAAGATACGGAAGAAGTTTGTAAAGCTTTAGGTGGAGTCCAGCACACGCTGTTTGGAGGAATGTGGCAATTTACCACAAAAGCCGATCACGCTGACACTGCATACACAAATTTACCTCTCGCCGCCCATAATGATAATACATACTTCACTGAAGCTGCAGGGTAAGCTAAAGCTCTTTGTTACACATTTACATAACTGTTTAAACTGTGTTTACTATTAAAGTACAAAATTTTGTTGTATCAACTAACGAAGTAACCCTACCAGTACCAGATAAAACACTAATATTTTTTTCTGAATTATTTATTTTTATGGAGGAACGGGTGTCATGGCCCTGCAACACAAAAGGAGCATTCTCCAACTAGGCGAGGTAATCGTGCCTGGCGAACCACGGCTCAACGGTTGATGTTAGGGTGTTGTCATATGTTAATCGAAGCGAGAATTTCTATATCGCTATCCAGGATTAGTAGTTACTCCGTATAGTTCGCTACCCCGTGGTTCAGTGTTTCTTTGATATGTTTTTCACTTGGATTAAAAACTGTGGAAGTCGCCACAGTTTTTAATCCAGTGAGAAACAAACTATTTTTCAATTATTTCCTATAGTAGCAGTTCTAGTATATTCAAAAACAATAAATAGTTTTGGGACTAATGGGAAAATATTATTGCTTTATGAAAACGTACATAGTGTACATACGTCAGAGATTTATGTAAATCAAACGATATGTGTGGTTCACCCGCATATCGAGATTTTTCTTTACATTTCATTTATACAATTGGAACAGCAAAAGACTCATATTACGTCGTAACGGTGTACTGTTACAATAACGAAACGTGAATGCTTTAGTAACCGTGAAGAAATTGTTAAACAGAATTTGAAAGCGACCAAAAAAACGAAAGCTTTTTCTAATTGATCCTGAAATAATTATGACGGGAAGGATCCACGGTAAAGTATTTTGCGAGTGGGCCGTTGAAAAAATAACTAGATTCGTTATTTGCGTAATTTATTATGTTTCCTCTCTAAAGTACTACTGAAACGAATTGTGACTTTAAGTCGAATAATTATCGTTGTTTATTCTAGAATCACTGAGAGCACTTCTACAAATTGAGCTCTTCAAAATAATTACTACAAAGTTACTATCCACCGAATCTTTATTTTATTTTTTCAAATAATTAACCATAGATATTTTTGGAATGAAGTGGAATTATAATTATAAATATATGAAACCGGAAATAGGGTATTTCAGATAAAGTCCTTATTTACTTTTTGAAGTCTAAAAAATCTTATATTATCAATATTATTCAGATATGTGAGAAACAAACATAGCATTTCTTTTCTAAAATGTATTTTAGGGTAACGCAATGATTTTTCTACTTCCAATTTATTTAATCACTTTATATTCTCTCTGTATATCGAGTACACTTATTAATAATTGTATTGTTCCAGCTTACAAATTCTTCACTGTCTAGAACACAAAAATGGGAAAGGTGGTGAGACAATATTGGTTGATGGTTTTTATGGAGCACTAGAACTCATGCAGGAGTTTCCAGAAGACTTTGATTTCTTAACCAAGTTTAACTTAGAAGCCGAGTATATTGAAGATGGACACCACCATACTTATTCAGCTCCTGTTATAAAAGTAAATAGTGAAACAGGAGACTTAGATCAAATCAGGTTAGTTAACAGAAACATTAGTAAACTAGTACCTACTTGGTTTTATACGTACAGGTAATAAACAAGTAAAGCTATTAAGTTAATAAAGCTAATAAGCTATAGCAGCACATGAAAGATTTACTACTGGAGTCTTTTAATTAACTCAAATCAACAGATTGGCAGGCCTCACAGCACAGAATGTTCGATTCTAAAATTTAGGAAAACAATTATTTAACGGTTAGATAAATATACTTGCATATTTACTAAATTATTTTAATGAGACATCCAAAAAGAATAAACTGTGTTTCAGATGTTTACTGAAACTGAGTTTATTTCAAGATAAAACGATGAATAAAAAATAAATAGGTAATCATAGTGAATAATTTTTAGGTTTAATGTTTACGACCGTGCGCCAATGGCTTTTAATAGTGGGGAAAATTGTCGCGCATACTATCGTTCGCTTCGAAACTTGGCTAAATATTATGAAAATGAAAACAACCAATGGAGATTTAAATTGCAACCAGGTAAGAATATTTCGGTTGGCAAAAATACCTAGTATGTCTTTTTCTTTTCAGAATCTGATGATTATGCTCATTTTATTATATTATTTAGCCCTTATGAAGACAATAAAGATTTTCGGCCATGGAAATGGAAATATACTGGAATGGAAGGTACTTTAAACGGGACGTGACAAAAACTCTCACCAAGCCGCTTTTCTATCAGGCAGGGTAGAGTCACTCTGGTAGGGTGAATATAAAAAAAACATGATTTTTCAATTTTACATTTCAATCAACTGTTTCGAAAATATCAACTTAGGAGTCAATAATTGAAATTTACGAAAATTCTATAGTTTCGGAATTTTTAGAATAAACCTTTGGAATTAGATGCGTTGTGTGACTTTAACCTGAAATTGTTTCTTACACATGTACCATTCTACAAGTTGCAAACATTCTTTTGATAACAGCGATATGTAATGAATGCTATATCAATTACTCTAAAATTATACGTTCCATGTTTTGTATGGGATTGCCTACTTACCAAATCGAGAGAAGTATCCAGAAAATTGTAAACCGAATTGAAGAAGCAATTTTTTCCATCACTAACCCTTTAATTTTTAGATTTAAAATAAGTCAAATGTTTTATTTGAAATACCTTTATTCGACAGGCACAGTCATGGTGATGGATAACTTCAGAGTGCTCCATGGTAGGACCAGCTTCACTGGGAGCAGAATTCTTGCTGGCAGTTATGTCTCACGTTCTGATTGGCTGAACAGAGCTAGAGCTTTGAACCTTATTAAATAACCAGCTGACCTACGCAACTTCATTTGCGGCTTGTTTTAATTATGGTTGGCTTCTAATTGCGTTAAGTGTGATGCTAACTATCCAATCCTAAGTACACCAGCAAAACTCACATTTATAAAAAAACGTGAGAAACGGTTAGATAGGTTTCGAAGTTCATCGTGAGCAACAACGTGACAGGAAAATTATATTAGATGTATTTAAATACCTACTTGATATTACCTAGTAAATGTATTTTATTTAATTCAATTTCAATATCTCACTCAAGGAACCAGAGTTACGTGATTTTTTTAATAACAACCTTCATAAATAATTGTTCTTACAAAGTAACGGATAAGTCCTTGCAGTCAATTTAGAAAAGAAGCTTTTCAAAATGACAAATGTTATTTCTTCATTGTATTTTATAGGTAAATAAAACCTCTGTATAAAATAGATATATTCATGAGTTCAATGAAACCCAAGTAAAATCAGAATATTGTACTGATCAAATTCAAATTGTCTGAAGTGTGCAAAGTCGTTCACACATTTTAGGTACCTACTTTCTTTGCTTTTGAATATTCTGAGTTCATTGAATATTTTAAACTTTAAATTCATGCGATATCTTTAAGATTTTGCTAATGCCTCATTGGTATAGCAGTTAGTATATGTGACTGCCAATTAATATGTTTCGAGTTTGATTCCTGAATCATTACGAAAGAGTTCTTAGGCTTTTTTTGAAAGAAATTCCCAATATCAGCCTGGAGTATGGAAGTTTGGTGGTGTTTCTCGCCTCTGTCTTTGAGATTATATTAAGCCCTGT
Source organism: Phragmatobia fuliginosa (assembly GCA_932526445.1). Lineage (NCBI taxonomy): Eukaryota > Metazoa > Arthropoda > Insecta > Lepidoptera > Erebidae > Phragmatobia > Phragmatobia fuliginosa. Next base: position 7,201,877 of record OW052063.1, on the reverse strand, counting down.
AACGCAGGTGTCGAGAATATCTTCAAGTATATTGTTAACTAGTACAACTTTCGAATTCCGTTCGCCGTTAGTATTTCTGGGGTCCGACGGTACTAGCACCGTGGAAAAAATTACATTCAGGTAAAACCTGAAAGATATGTTTAAGTAAAATGTATGTAGAATAAATTAATCTAGGTTATTATATGCAAAGCATACGAATTAAGTTTTGTACTGTTTAGAACATCTTAGAAACTAAATAATATTAAATTTCTACAATATCGTTACTACTGTTTTATTACTGTAATATTATATACACGTATTAATATTATAAACACGTAATTTTAATAAATAAATATAATTTAATAAAACTTTTTTTTTTCCTAAATATTCTACAACTTACCAAAACACGATGATTTCAAAGAGACATTCATACAGGAATATGCTTATTGAAAAATAATCAGATCCATGACAAAATACTATTAAGTTTTGGTAAATATATGTGTCTTCTTCTCAGTCGAAGACTCTTGATATAGTAGCAGTTGATGGGCCGGGTAGCGGCTCGCCGTCGCCGCTCAGTTACAGGTCTGCTGCAAGTCATGCGATGTTCCTCCATTTATGCTGATTTGTTGCATTGCAGGCACATTGTACTGCTGTCGATTTGGTCGTATTATTTATTATGTCGATCCATCGAGTTGGAGACCGACCTCAGTTGAATAGTTAAAAAAAAAATGAAATTTTATAACAAATATCTATATTAGCTGTAGCTGGATGCGAGTAGCAGAGAGTCAAACAAAGTGGCGTGCAATTGGAGAGGCCTATGTATAGCAGTGGACTGCGATAGGCTGGTGATGATGATCCATAATATATCAAACAAGTTTTAACTAACACTCAGCTTTATAAGCTTCTTTTGATACGCAAGACGAAATTTTCAAGTGATTTCCACAATAGACACTGTGAGTAATTTCCCATTATCAATCTTTGTATCTGTTAGAAAATAAAATGTAATGTAATAAAATAAATTAGAAAATAAAAAATAAATAATGATTGTTTTAATAGGTATTTTAATCAATGTAAATAGAGTCTGGCCAGCGAATCGTGACACAACTACTTACAATGGCGGCAATTCAAAATATCTACAACTGGCAGCATTAAATATAGCATGAAAGGGTAGTTTTGTATTTTTCTATTAATGTGACTATGCCATAGAAAAACACAAATGTTACAAATCGTGTTTTTCATGTTATAGAAAACTATAGCGGTTTTGATAACTTTTTTATTTCAGAAGTTATAAAGGCCTAACTTGTGAAATAAGCTGACTTAGAAAACTTCGTACAAAAATAAAGAAATAATAAGCAAAAACAACAATGTATAATATGTATGTATTTACAAAAAAAAAAGTATGTTTAAGTCAGTATCAGTTGTCTAGTTTGGGGACTAGATGGCGTTGTGTGTAAAATGTCCGAAATATTTATTATTTATTATTATTATTACTTATCTATTGGGCACGATTTAATTATGGGTGAGTACATAACCCTATTTTATGCGTGGCCTGACACGCACTTGGCCAATTTTTATGAAAATAACTCAAACAATAAACATAACCTAAAATGTAAACATAGTCTGATTTTACCAATTTGGCCATTGCTGGGAGACCTGAAAATTAGGCTGGTGAAATAGTCATAGATATTGTAATTTATGCCCAAATTCTAGCACTGTAACGCCAGGCCCAAGTTTGTATGGATTTCGGGTTTCTCCTTTGCCCTATTGACAGAATATGATAATTTAAAATTATATATATATATATAAATATACACCTTTAGTTCTGGTGCAATACTGTTAAACGAATTCTGTTGCTGCGTAAATCCAAAAGAGCCGCCGCTACAAAATGGCGGTTTACATATTTTTCACGGCTGCCTCAATATGGGTATCAATGGAAGGGCTGGACTAGTAAAACACAGTTCACTCTGCATATTAGAAGCCAAAGAAGATCAAACAAAAAATAAAAACATTGGGTCCGTGTTTACATATAATCAACTCAGATTTTATTTTTCGGAACGAAGTTCCTTATGCCGCGTTGCGAAGGGGGCTAGACTTAAAAAATTCATACGAAAAAAAGTGTAACAACACTTTTGCTACAGTTGTAGCACTTTCTGCTACATTTGTAAGCCGGGCGGCGTGCGTGTGTTTCTCTGTCTGTCTCTCTCTCTCAGAAAGCTAGCCAGTTTGACACTATATGGTAACCAGGGTCTGATGATGGAGCTGGTAGGTGGCCATAGGAACCCCATCGAGTCTGGGCTCATTTGATTCGTCTTGACGAGTACTTTGACACTATATGGTAACCAGGGTCTGATAATGGAGCTGGAAGGTGGCCATAGGAACCCCATCGAGTCTGGGCACATTTGATTCGTCTTGACGAGTACTTTGACACTATATGGTAACCAGGGTCTGATGATGGAGCTGGAAGGTGGCCATAGGAACCCCATCGAGTTTGGGCTCATTTGATTCGTCTTAACGAGTACTTTGACACTATAATACCCCTTTTTTTTACGCGGGGAATGCTTTGGGCACCATATGCACCATATGCTGTGTGGGACTCCCGGGCAACCGGTTTACCCACTAAACCCCGCGGTGGCCTACCTCGGCAGTCGGGAGGAACACCAGGATGATCGCATCAGCGGCTTCTGATGTCCCACCTGCCTTACCACTAATCTGAGGTACATCTCGGGGTGACTGAACTCAACCCCCAGGCAGGATGCTGCTGCGCCTCTCACCACTCTGTATAAGAGGCGGACCATCAACCCGCCTTAGACGACACCCCCGGCCGCACCGGGGTAGTCCACCTATCTCGAGTCGTTTGCAGCGGTCACATTTAATACCTATAATACCTACACAGTTTAGTAAGCCGTGTGTGTAATTTCGTTCCATTCGGGTGTCCCTTGACACCTCTCAAGTTTTTTTTTGTCTGATCAATGTCTTAGATTGATGAGGGCGAGATATATATATAAAAACATCTAAAAAAAATACATAGTTTTTTATAACCCTTATCAAAATGTGTAGAAAAATAGAAATTATATGTACAACAATTGGCGGTCTTATTGCTCATGGCGATTTCTTCCAGACAACCATAGGTTTTTGTGACTTAAGGTGATGTAAATATAACATTCCCTTAAGCTCATATAATAAGTTAACTACACAAGAAAACTACGAAGAAAAATACTTGTTATGTTATCATGTTCATATTACTTTTATTAAAATACCACATACTGTTTTCTTATGCTATAAAACAAGCGCTACCGAAAAACTGAAAACAACGAAAAAGAACACAAGTAGGTACATGGATTAGTGATTCTACGTTGTTTTACTTTCAAGAAAGGTTTAATACATTATTGAGTAGGTATACCGAGCTCTGGAAAGCAAATGAATCTGTAATTGGGGAATCAAAGTGAGGCTTTTAAGCTTTTGATCTTTTCTTTTAGTCTGGATTTAACCCTTGACAGTAAATATTTAATGTTATTAAATTCAGACTTCAGTATGATAAAATCTAGGTTTAGAATGATTTGTTAAACATTGTTTCCATAGAATAATACACATACGTTAATAACATAGGTAGTTCTCTTGAGGCTAATGGGATTGAGTGCAGTTTACAGTTTTAGAAATTTCGAGATGAATTGATGATGAATTACATTTTGTACTAGCTAAGTCCACCAGTGTTACCAGCGGTTATTGTTGTCAATCTCGAGTAACACCGCGGAGTGAAGCTAGTCTAAAAAAAATAGCCTAAGTTACTCCTTATGTCACCAGCTATCTGCCAGTGAAAGTCCCGTTAAATCGGTCCAGCCGTTCCAGAGATTACCCGGAACAAACAGACAGACAGACGGAGAGACCGACATACAAAACATTTAAAAATTAAATTTTGGATGTCAGTACCGTAAATACATTGATATGCATTTAGTAAAAAAAAATGGTTATTTGTTATTACAAACAGACACTCCAATTTTATATATTTGTATAGATGTGTATAGTTATAGGGATTTTTGTTTTGTAGAGTTAATAGGTATAGGGTGTGTTTCAAGTTTTCCATCTCTTTGCAGAAGTAATTTGCTGACCATTTATTTGGCTATCTGAGTAGTGACAGAAACTGTTATTGTCAGACTTTATTATTATGACTGTATTCTCTAATCTGCATATAATATTTCAGGGCTTAGTGTAATAAAAAACGTTAGTATTCGCAACAGACTTATATTTCAAAAAGTTTTCCTCCAGATGTCGCTTTGTGTTTCGTTCAGAAACATTGAACAATTTTGATATAATACTAAGACTTAGTTTAAGAGTGATATTCCTAAACCCAAACTTTGGGCTAGTTGTTTTTACATAAAAAATCTTAAACACGTATAATTTTATCACTAAAAAAGATTATTATTAAGACTAAGCTAAATTTAAATGAGTACCACAAAGATTGTCGTACTTCCGCAGATAGTATTCATTTAAATACAATTGTTTTTCATATTTTTTCTATTAAAATAAACTTAAGGAATATTATTTAATAGAAAATATATATTATTTAATAGAAAATAGCACACGTTACTAACAAATTCTAATGAAAGATTCACACAACACTCAAAATAAAATAAGCCAAATTATATTGTTTTATTTTCATTATAGTTACAACTATTTTAATCAATACTACATAAAAGTAATAATGAAATACATCATATTAAGTAACAGAAGTAGTTTTCCCTGATGAATCACTTGACGGCTCATCCATCACAACGCTTCGTACGGCCAAACTTTATTTGGGATCATTCAAGATCTGTTTAATATCATTACGAAAATTACACACATATATACAACACACTTACAATATCTTTTATCCCAGAGAGGGAGACACTTGATCACGACGTAGATACTACAGCTCTGACACCTCCTTATCTTCACCCACATTCTTCAATCGCTGCATGAATATATGTATGTACGTTGATTCCTGTTGATTTTCATACGACCTTTTTTGAACATCACTTTTTGGTCTGCAAATGTTTGCTTTGGACCACATCATTTCTAATTTACTTTTGAGAGTAATGCAGTAATTTCATACAGATTTTCCTAAGTTGCCAAATGCTTATAAATCTTACTGTTAATTTTGTAGTTTGATTTGTAGTCATTTAATGTCAGTATTATTTATCTATATATATATATAATTCTTGTATGAGCGTGTATGTCACTGAACTTCTCTCAAACGACTGGACCGATTTTGATGAAATTTTTTGTGTGTGTTCAAGGGGATCTGGGAATGGTTTAGATTCGCAATTGGACTCGGTAGGTGGCGCTGCGATCAAGTTCTGGAATTTTAAAGTTGGGCGGTACGAAGTTCGCTGGGTCAACTAGTAAGTTATAAAGCATGGCACAGAAAGTCTTTGTTAAAATTGAATCAACTATGAATCCATACTCAAAATTAATTATATTTCAAAATTGATTTTGCCTAAATTATATGTAAAAAAAAAACAAATGTAAAACAATGTAATTCTTATTTAGCTATCAAGTAAAAAGTAATCAGAAAAGTTATTTTGTAAAATTAAAAATTGTTTCTGACATCAAGAATATGGAGTAATTAAAATATTTATTTGAAAATTTAATATTTTAGATAATAAAGTAGGTACTTTATTATCTAAAATATTAAATTTTCAAATAAATATTTTTGCACATCAAGAATAACAATCGTTAGGTAACGATTGTTATTCTTGATGTGCAAAAATTTCTCCAACAAAGAATAACTACTAGCTGAGCCCCGCGATTTTACTCGCGGTTGTTTTTGTAAGCCGCAGGTAAATCCGCAGTCCTACATGAAAGTCCCGTCGAAATCGGTACAGCCGTTTCAGAGAATAACCGGCAAACAATATTAAAAGTTTTTTTTAATGTATGACGTACCGTATATATGTACTTCTTAACTATAATAATAATAATAGTTTATTTTCACAAATATAAAATACAGAGTTTCAAAGTGAACATCTGTAGCCGAATTAAGCAATGCCTGTATTTCGGCTATCAGATTCAATCCTCTCGGATACAATTCAACAGAATATTTTAATAAAATTATTTGACTATAAAGTGTCTCTTTGATATTACAAACCGAATTCAATTTTATTTATTTGTATAGAGTATCTATGTAGGTATATAAAGATTTCTCATAAAGCATAGTAGTTAAACACTCATACTACGAGTGTAATTGGAAAACCTAGAAGACATAAATACGACTATTCCTGCGTCATATATTGTTTAAAGTAATTGATGAAACTTACACACAGATATGCTTGGTCAGCGTATTTCAGATGTGTCTATTATTGAGCACGTAGCAGTCATTTCCTCGTTAAGTAAAGACGTGATTATATGCAGTGTAGCGATAGGGTTTAGAATATATAATGTAGCTATAAGAGCAAAATATATCCATACCTAGTATATAACTTAGTAAATAATGTTAGAATAATAAATTAGTACTTAAATAATAAACAGGGCTGCAAAGGAGTACACTGTAATTGTGATTCGCTATCCACCCATAAGATCGCCATAATTGTTGACCCCTACGACGGAACAAGCCTGAAGTTCGCTATAACGATAACACTTGTAAATGTCGAAATGATTTCCTTCCCTGGAATAAGCCCGCAATGTATGTAAAAGTAAGTGCTTCACAAATTATCCCGCAAATAGTACGTAAGTTTAAACGTCATGCTGTTCGAATTAATAAGTTTCTTGTCTCTCATAACCTCCGAAATTCACAGCGAACCGCAAAACCTTGTAGCATATGTTCCTAATAGCCTTGAACAAACTTTGGCGAAATTATCTTGGCAATTTTCTTAGAGAGTTGTTTTCATATTAACTGTAACAAGTTTTCAGTTGTGTCATGATCGTGACATGTTCATTACGACAAAATGTTGTATGAAATATGTTTAAATAATTTATGCTCTTGTTTGTTGGCAATTCATGAAACTTGTTTAAATACAGTATGGAAACTAACCTCACTTCTATTCCATTATTTAACGAACTTTTACCTGACTGACTCATCATCATCATCATTAGCAGCAGTCACTGCTATACATAGGCCTCTCCAATTGCACACCACACTGATCGATTTTGGGTTTCTCGCATCCAGCTCCTGCTAGACCGACCGACTTCGCCTTATGGTATTATGAAAGATTCTTCATTACCGCGGTGTTACTTGTATCAGTGATCTTCCAGTGAAAGCCCGTCAAAATCGGTCTAGCCGTTCCAGAGATTAATTGGAACAAACAGACAGACAGAACGACCGACAGAAAAAAAATGTAATAGTTGAATTTTGGATGTCAGTACCGTATATACTTTCATATGCATTTGGTAAAAAACTGTTCACTTGATATACATACAGACACTCCACTCCAATTTTATTTATATTTTCGATTTAAAAGAACTAAAAGAAATTTTTAATTTTAAATAAACAGTAACCTTTGTTATTGCCTTCATGAGAAACTGGTCAGTTAAACTTTTTAAGTTCAATAAATACTGGAAAAGTGTTTAAGTGAGTTTGTAATTGAAAACAAGTAAGTATACAAGTATGTTACTTATCATCAAAATGTATCGTTGAGCTAGAAAAAAGCTATTTACTTTTATTACGCTTAAATACATTTTCAAATATTATAAAACGTGTGCTTTAGTAACTTTAGTTTATAGTAAAATAAAGATTCAAAAATATTGTATAGCCCTGAATAGTGACGTTTAAGAAAATTGTGCATAAACTCATATGTTGAATATACAAACTTTTCCAGTTACTAGTAACGTTAACGTTTGAAACCTGACAGGGGATGACTCCAACAGGATATTATGTGTCGCCATTGACGTGTATTACGGCCATTTCAACATCATTTTCATACAACCTAAATAGGGATCGTTTACCGGCTCCCCTTATACGCGTCATATGGAAATAAATAAGACGTGTTCATATTTATTATCTTGCCGTTTATCTTTGTTCGTTGCCGTTCGGGAACTATTTTGATTTGGATAAATATGAGGCAAAATATTACCTTGACTCTGTAGTACACAAATAGAAGGTTGATATGACACATGTAGATACTTTTTAGGGTTCCGAAGCTTATGACTTCGAACCCTTATAGATTCGTCATGTCCGTCTGTCCGTCCTCGACTTACCGTCCAAACGGTAAGTGCTAGAAAGATGAAACTTTGCATGAATATGTGTTGTAAGTACGTCGACAAAGTGCTACAATAAAATTATGAAAAATATTTTTATTTGGGGTACCTCCCCTACACGTAAAGTGGGGATGATATGTTTTTCTCGCGGCTACCCCATCGTATGGGATATCATTAGATATGTCTTTTAAAAACAATAAAGGGTTTCTAAGACAATTTTTTGATTTAGGTATTCGTTTGCGTGATATTCCACTTTAAAGGGTACTTTTTTGTAAAAACAGGGCGTCCCCCCCCCTCTAAAAGCTAAACGGCTGGCTCAAAAAATCTGATAAAATTCGTGATGGTGATCAGATAACTTTGTTAGTTCAGGAGTTATGGTAGAGGCTTAACTTGTAAAAGGCGCTCACTTGGAAAACGTCATACAACATTAACGCATTAATACGTAACCTTAACAATTATCTATTGGATACGATTTTAAATCCATTATGGGTGACTGAGGAACCCTTTCTTTGCGTAGCCTGACACGCACTTTGCCAATTTTTTTCTTTTAAGAATTTAAAAGTGACAACTCTGATTGAAGTAAAACGAGTTTTCGATGTTCGAGCAGCTTTAGATTCGCTCTAGAGTTCTACACTTTTACTTAATAGCGTAGTCACCATGCTCGTTGTGAATGAAGAAAATGCAGTATGATGACCCACACTATGGTGGCCTAGTATTAATATGCTTTTACCAAACCACAAAAAAGGGTATTTTATTTAGTACCTTCTTATTTTATTCGTATACGTTTATATTATTATTATTATACTTTTTTATACATTACGTTTATTGGCGAAATGGTTTATTTTTTGGCATTTGATAGACAAACAAAGATTTCAATGTAATCGCAAAATGTTAATCAGGTAAGCAGTTCGATGGAGAAACAAAAAGAAAATTTATCCTTTTAAAATATATGTAAGGTGTGGCAAAAAGATAAGTCGGGGAAAAATATAAATTGGACTGGTAGAGAAACATGTTGCTGCACCCTATCGTAATTCTCTCTTTTGTTTCACAATACGATTTTCCTAGTCTTCTCGTACACTTACATAAATGAAGTTTTTCAATCTCACGTATACATAAGAAAGACAATTTTCTAAAGAAAACTCGGCTGCCCAACGGTGAACAAGTGTGCAATTTAGTTCACTGTTTGTTATGCACTACGATATAAAAGAATTACAGTGGTTTTTCTCTGGGCAACACGTATTTTAGAATTTAACTGTATTTTCACTTTAATATATGAATTTATCATTGTATTAGAAAGAAAAAATGCAGTTAAATTCGGTGGTTTGGTGAAAGTATTTTAATGAATAACGACAAAATTCTAATAATTCGAAAAGTGTTACAGCTTTAAGGTCTATATTGTATTACTAAAATTTGACGATAATTAATTATTTTTAAAGTATGTATAAGGTTTGACAAACAAAAAAGGCATTAATACACAAAGCCCAAATGTCATTTTGGCATCGTTATCCTTTTGCCTCAAGAATATCTTCAAAGGGATGAAAAGTAACAGCGCGGGCACATTGTTTCTGAACACTTGAAGAAATTGAATCTTATAGTTATCTATGCATAAACGCCGCGTTAAATTTACGAAGATGCTCGGCTTATTCTGATTTCAATCTTGAAAGAAAGGGTCTCATGGGATAAGGGTAAATCTGGCAAAGCTTGGGTAAGTTTTCAAAAATTGATTCACGTGAATTTACTTTTGTTTATAATTTGTTAGAATAATTTGTTTGGTAAGATAAATTCATCATTCTATTTACGTTTTTTTCTGTGAAAGTTTTTTATTAGTTTCAGTTAATTTTAATCTTTTTTCAATGGTATTTTTTTTTTATTTTCGAAGTTAAAGATAATAACTGTTTTAAGATGTTAAGTAATACTACGATATTTAAGCTTTAATTAAAACCTCCATATCTAGTATTAATTATTCGATGAACCATATTATTATTATTATAACACACATGTTATGTACACACGTAAGCGTAACGCTTTAAATACAACTAACCTTGAATAACTATTAAAGGTTCACTCGTGAAGAAATGAGATAACAATTGCTTGCAATTAGTATAAAAGAGTATTAAATGTACCTAAGTGCTTATCTTTGTTTTGTCTAACATTTACATATAAACTGATTTATATACGATCAATTCAATGCAGCCTGTATTGAGTTGATTTTAAACTTACCCATAGGGCTTTTAAGTTTGATATAATGCTACTACAGATTACGTTATGCATTCATAATTAATAATAATAAATCTTTTATTTCGGCAATTCTATAATGTGTTAGTAGACAATAGACTTATAGCTATATTAGTACATGTAAGTTACGCAAATAATTAATCTTAAGATATTTAACGTGACTATGGAATTTTGTAGTTTGTTGTCATAGTATAGTATATCATTAGCTTATGTACAGAATCTATACTAATAAATACAATTAAAGAATTTGTTTTAACAACTTTTACTAAATGTCACTAACATGAAAAAAATGCGTCTTTCTTTTTGTTTATTCCAGCTAATTTCTGGAAAGTACTCATAATACAAGTATTTGTCCCAAATGGAATTAAACTTTTGGCACTAAGGTTCACTTACCACTAGACCGTCGGACTTATGAAATACATACGCATAGTACCAAGCCTTTTGTTCATCATAAGGATATTGAACTGAACAAAAAATATAAAGGTGCATACAAAATTCCTAAGCCCTCTCATACTAAGGCCGTTAACATTTACTACGAAACTACATAAAACTGATACTTTATTAAAGAAGGTCCGTTTATTAGAAACTGCCTTTATCTTTATGGATATTGCGTTATATGAAAAATCAATGGGTAACGCTACACCGTCGGGAGTGTCCAATCACTAAGTAAGCTTCTTCAGTTTTTCAATTTTCTCGCGAAAATGGTTTGGGTCCAAGAGTATCGGATATTTGAGAGGAGTAATATTGATAAGAACTTCGAAAATATGACTCATGTATTTGTATTGACTTGGAAAGATATGATTGGTTAGGTGAATAATAACTGTATTTTATTTTGTATCTTGTAAAATGAAATTATACACATCTTTTCAAATATTTACCATTTTTTATTCATTTAACTAAGCAATCAACAACATAAACAAATTTATTTAACATAATTTGTTACTTGACAGAAACTTCAGATAATACATTTTAATTTATTCAGTCCACTGCTGAACAAAGGCCTTTCCTTAGGAAGGAGAGTTTAGTTTACTGTGGCTCTCGTGACGGATTGATAGAGTTAATTCCAAAATTTTCTTGATGATATTATCCATTTTCTCCCTTTGTCGGCTCTTACGATACATACCCAATATTCTTAACCCTTAACCACTAAAATCATATTAAAAATAAAAACTCTTCATCATCATCATTTCACCCAAAACTCGGGGGAGTTTTGGGTGAAATGATGGATGGATGGATCGGGATCCTACGATTTTCACCAGATCATTAAACTACCTTTTAAGAGGCCTACCCACGCCCCGCCTCTTAATACTTACTACGCAATAAGGAAAACACATTACTCGTATTACTATTTGTAGACCCGATAATCAGTTGCTAGGTCACGTATATGAGATTACATGTGTTAATTGGTTTCGTTATTTATCTAACGCACAGATGCCGTCTAATATCAATCACTCGCGATAATCAATTAGCATTAATCCTTTGCGTCGGTTGACACTGAGAAAGCTCATGGTAATGTTGATACAGTTGGATTATGTCTATCAGGCCTTCGATGATATCAAAGGTATTTTCTGATTCTAATTAGATACGTGAAGGGGTTGGATGTTTCAAAACTAACGATACAAGACATTTTTTCTGATAGTCTCCTTGAACTCTACACTTATTTACCAGTGATGCACATTTTAAAGATTTACAGCTACATTCACTAGTTTTTTAGGGTTTCGGCATGCCCGTACGTTCGTCTTACTCGACTAACCTTCCAAACGGTTAGCGCTAGAAAGAAGAAACTTTGCATACTCGTAGGTATGTGCTGCTATTAATTGGGGATGGTTTTTTTCTCGCGTCTACCCCATCCTGTGGAATATCATTAATAAAGACTTTAAAACACTTTGAGAAGATAACATGCTATGAATAATTCAAATTGAAATAACGCATTGTTTATTAACATAATATGACAAAAGTGATATTTTTAAAGTAAAGAATTGAATGTTTATATTATTACGTGCCCAATGGAAACAAAAGAAAATAATGCATAACACAATATACCGTTTAGAACAAAGTGGTTCCTCAAAATGTCAAACTATCTAATACGTGTTTTATGACCAAAGATAATCTAGTTCGAACACATAACTTGTTACAAGTCCTTATATGAAAACAGTATTTATGAGAGCTGTAAAATATTATAGCTCCTTAAAGCAAAATATCGCTTTATATGAGGTTTATCGTACTATAATTTTATTTAATGCATATTTTAAATAAACAAAAGCTATTATATTTAGACTTCATGAGTTCGTGATTCTTATAAACATTGCAGACGTTGTTTAAGTGATCAGTCTGTGCTGTATATTTAGCAAATTTGTAAAAAATATGATTATGGTTATTAATTTTACCCGTTCGTGGGAAAGCCATGCTGCTCATATGTGTTAAGCTCGACTGAAGTTACGAGTATATTAAATAAATTGATGATGGCACTTCTTTCAATAAACTTAACATATATTATTAAGACAACTATAATCATAATATGTCCGTGTGGTGACGGATTAAGAATACAAAGCGTCACCACGCCTATTCATTCCATGGGTGTCGTAAGAGGCGATTAAAGGAACAAAATAATCAGCTAACATCAGTGCCAAGAGAAGGAAAACTTGAAACAAACCCTTTACCAACCCGTCTGGCCAGCGTGGTATAGTAGGCCAAAACCTCCTTTCAAAGGAGAGGCCTATGTCCAGCAGTGGACTGTTAAAGGCTGTTGATGAATCATAATATGCCACGCTTTTTGTAAGGCTCGAAATGTCGGGCAATAGCCGTGTGACAAAAAGCCCAGGTTACTGTTATTTGGTGAATTCTATCTACACATCTACACAAATAAATTAAATGAGAGTATCTGTCTGTAATATCAAATAAACAGTATTTTACTAAGTGGATATGAAAGCATATGGCTACTAACATAAAATAGCAAATTTTTCAAATTTCGTCGGTCTGTCTGCTTCTCTGTCTGTTCCGGCTTATCTCTGGAACGGCTATACCAATTTTGACGTGACTTCCACTACCAGAAAGTTGATGGCATAAGTAGTAAATAAGCCTATTTAGATTAACTTCGAGAAGAAGAGAGAAGAGCGAAATTGGTGTGCTTCGTTTCGCACAGCGGTTCTCAGTTGGTTTTAATAACAACAGTAAAATAGGTTTTGACATGAAAAAACATGTTCGTTTCTATATTCTATTAACTGGATTTCTCCTCTGATCAAATTTGGTTAATAAATAGCAGGAATTAATAACAAATTATCTATTAATAAAGATCGAGGTTACACAACCATGCTATACAAGCATAGAGGCAAACTAGCCTGTAACTGTACCAAATTACATTAAAACTGGTAGTTTTTGCAAGATTGTGTGACAGACAGAGTTACTTTCATATTTATAAAATTAGCAGAGATAGTAATTGTTATAACCTTTGTCGTAGTTAAAAGTAAAACTATGTAATATTGAAATAGTTAAGGATAAGCTTCTATACTACGAGAAACAATTTTATCAGCTCACTTGGAAACTTGAAAGTCGAGCTGAACACTCGAGCTGAAATGAAAGTCAAACTACTCAGTTTAGAGAATAGCTTCACAAATGTATTAGAAAACAAGATTAAGTATTTATCAAAACAGATTGTTGTGTAAAATAAAATTGAAAGTGTATTAAGATAAAAGCTTACATAAGAAAACACTTTCAATGTTGTTCGATAAAATCTACATAGCATGCGACATCTTTATCGCGTTTAAAATATTGTTTTTTGTTACAGCTCACTCTTATTTACTTCGAGAATAGTGTAAGTAATGCTGATATTTTTTTTGGAAGCTTACGACGACCTTATGGCAATTTATAAAAGAAAAGTTTTTTTTTTAAATAGCCACGTGCGTGTCAAATTACGCATAGAATAGTAACCCATAATCGTAGGTAGATTTAAAATCGTGTTCAATAGATAAATTGTTATGTTTACTTGTTAATTCTTTTTTTTTGTACGAAGTTTTCCAAGTTAGTTCATTTTACAAGTTAGGCGCCTATAACTCTTGAAATAAAAAGTTATCTAAACCGCTTTAGTTTTCCTTGTAAGTTCAATATATGGACAACTATCATGAATTTTTTTAGATTATTGAGAAAGCAGTTTAGCTTTTAGAGAGGGGGTGGGACGTCGTGTTTCTACAAAAAAATGCTCTTTAAGATTGAATAACTCGCAAACGGCTACCTAAATCGAAAAATGGTTAGAGCAACCTCGCAATGTTTTTAAAAGACCTGTCTAATGATACCCCATACAATGGGGCAAACGCAAGAAAAAAAAACATCCGCACTTTACGTGTAAACAACAATTAAAATATTTTTGATAAGGTTAATGTAGCATTTGGTCGACGTAATTACAACACATATTCATGCGAAGTTTCATCTCTCTAGTACAAACCGTTTAGGCGGTAGGTCGAGGACGGGCGGACGGACATGACGAATCTATACGAGTCATGAACTACGGAACCCTAAAAAGAAAGTTTAATACCAAAAATTGGGTGTTGCAGCTCTGACACATATCTGTAGTTAGCACTAAAAGCGCTTTTGTACGTCGCGCACTTTTACCACGTTGTTCAAAATGCTTTAGCGTTATAGAATTTTCGGTAGTTGCGTTATTGCGCTTTGGTCGAGATAAAACTAACAATACGCGTATTAGCGCTGTTCGTTTTAAACGTTTATTAGCCGATGTGTCTAATGGCAAAACGCTCCATCGTAATGCTTTACTTTTAGTGGTGACGCTTGTTTGATTTTCCATATATTTTTTTACATCGCAAATATGAAAAATCATTTGATAAGGAATAAACTCCCAAACTTATAACATATCAATTTTTATATTATTCTTACCATCTTAGTAATTTTCAGATACTATGCCGTTAAAAACAGCACTTGTAGAAATCCAGACAATGGTGCCTCCAGAATCTTACCTAACGTATTATTATATGTATACGTAAATAGGCGTCCCGGTAACGTCAGGCGGGTCTATTCTACCTTGTCCTTAGTTTAGGCATAATAGATCCCCATAGAAGCACAAATATCTTTTGATGAGTTTATTTATGATTTCCATACTAATTTAAAGAAAATAATTAATCAATGTAAATAAATTCAAACATATTTCAATGTGAAATACTAATTTACTAATAATACAAAACAAAAACAAGTCAATTGAAATCTCAAAGATAATTAAAACTCTCGGACTGAAATATGCAACAGAAATGCTTCTGTTTTGTAACGTGATCGAAATAACGAAAGCAGGACCGACTCGGCACTGAATTGCGAGCACCGTAAATTGGTTTAATTACTGGTGGGTAATTGGTTGATGTATTCAGTTGCTAAATTACCCTCTGTTTTCCAATGCTTTCGTAGCTCTGTCACCTGCGAACTCTAGGTAAATTAGTCAACAGTGCATTATGAATACGTATCAGGAATGCACGAGTGTTATTTGTTAATTAATGATTTAGATTGTTAGTTAACTAAAAATAATACATTAAATAAATAATACAATAAATACATTCAAAATAAAGTAATTGAACAGGAAAGAACACAAAATGTTTCATTTATACAAATAATATAGTGAATGGGTTTAAAGCTAAAACAGAGAACGCATATTAGATTTACTTTGTAATATAATGCACAATAACCAAAAGTTATTGGTTATTACCAAATAAGTACGATAATTTTTCTGTATCTGAATATTTTATAAGTATAATCTTGTTTTCATCTAGTAATGCTATAATCGTAGAACAATAGCTCGAGGCTCATAGGCTGATTATAAATTAAACTATAAGATTTTGTACCAGGTTGATGACAGTGTGTCCTGTAATAAAAACATGTCAAATTACATAAGAGAGTATCGTTCCATACCATTATTTACGATATTTATAGCGATGAAAGCAATCTGAACGTGCTTGCTGAAAGTGCCTCAAATTTTCACAATCTAAAAATATAAATCCGCGTTCACGATAATTGATTTATATGAATCTTTGAACCGTATATATCAGAGCTCGGCAATATCGCTAGAAACCGCAAGAAAGGAACTGAAAACCTGTCTCATTTTACGACGATGACTGTAAAAAAGCGATTATCTTTCCTGTCACTATCTTTCTCCAAGCTCTGGTATTTACTATGAGTCTTACGAATCGTGTAAGTAGTATAAACTCTACTATTATATTATTAGATACGTAATATATATGTTTAAGACAATTAAATGGGTTATACAACTTCATTCACAAAAATAACTAACGTTTGCTCTGAGATAACAAAGATAGGAAACTAAAAGTTTGTTAATCGAGTAGAGTATTTTGATTTTTGACCAATTCTTAATTAAAACTATCACTACATATCATAAAACAAAGTTCTGTGCTGCGTCTGTCTGTCTGTCTGTCTGTCAGTTCACTATATACTTAAAAACTACTTTTTCCGACCGATTTTCATGCTGTTTTCAGGAATGCATAGATTGTTTCTCGAGGAAGTGTCTGTATATAATTTGTCAAGTTGAAAATGTCTTAAAAAAACTCCGTGTAAAGCAGGGCGGGCCGCTAGTATTTTATAAGATAGTAACATAGACATATATCAATAACGCCCGTGTATACTCGTAGAACAACCCAACGTACCTAATGATGCAGAAGCCAGAAGCCTCTTAATTGGCCATTATAGTGTGAGTAACCATGCTTAATTGACTGTTTTCTCAACGGGTGTGTTGACTACTTCTCTTGTATTCTACTCACCATTCCATCAGGTCTAGAAGGGTCACTTCACACATTTTTTTTATGATTGTTTTTTTGCTGTTTTTCATCACTTTCTTCATTTAATACTTTGTATTGCCTCCACGTGATGAAGCCTCCAGTGATGAAAAACAGCAAAAAAACAATCATAAAAAAAATGTAATGTTAAGAAAAATATGACTACTTTAGTTTTTTTTTAATTTAAGATTAATATTGTGGGTGTAACTAAGTTTTATTTTATTTTTTATCTGTATAATTAAATTCTCAATTGAACAGTCTTCGTTTCATTAGGATGGCATACGTAGTTCGGGAGATATTCGGGTTTATGTGACTGACCCGTTATTTTTGGAACCGAGTGTATATAAATAAAAGTATACACCATACAGATACATTACGCCCGAAGCAAAATAAGATAATGAGTTAAAAACAAATAAGCACTGGAAATATATTTTCGACAATATTAACAAAGTAAATTTTTCAAGTCTTTTGTCTCTTAACTACAATGATTAAACATTGGTATCTCTTAGTAGTAGTGGTGGTATAGCCCAGAGCTACAATAAAAAGGCAGTTATCATAAAAATAACTTTATGAACAGACGCTGCAAAATAAAAAAGCTAAATATAACTGGAACACCATTTGCAACGTTTATTTTTCAACCATTTTATTAGTTTTAAAATTTTTGTAATTTGTAGTTGTTTGTTATTTTTAATTGCTCTGACATTTTCACCAATATTTTTTAAGAGCAGAAGTATTTATTAAGAACGAGATTTTCCAGCGGATTCGTTTGCGTCTATACGGGAAAAGTAGTCTATATGCTTATTCAAGAATCAAAGTATGTCCATTTAAAATTTAATTGAAATCGTTTGTTTTAGCTTTGAGAACAAAGTATTGTAGAGTTTATCCTCCTTGTGTATGTATGTATGTGTGTAGGAGGTTGAGAGTACATTTTAAGAGGGTACATGAAGTAATTGTTAGGTTTCAGTGTAGTCCAGCTTATGAATATACATTACCAATATCTTTTTAAGCTCTCATAATAAATAAATATATAATAAATATATTACACTTGTGCGAATTCACTATTTCTAAGTCATCAATGTATAACTTCATGTTAAGGTTTTACAGCTTAATTTAGTTATTACACAAATTTAACCTTGAATTCTGTTTCATTATAACTTTTTAATATTATGACTTTCTTCCTTACCTAGGTTCTTAGTCATACTATTGTGCATTATTAACTTACATTTGGGTACTATCATCATAAATTTAAAGATAACTTAGCAATTCAAAATGCGATGTTTTATTTACAACTTAAATCCCCCTTTACTCTAACAGTATTTATGTAAAAATACATTTAAATAAAACACTGTAGCAATTTAACTATTTGCTGTATATCACGCCTAGTGACAAATAGCATCAATATTCGACTTGCCAAAGAATTGTGAAAACAATTTCACAGAAACGTAAACAAGCTAAAACACTGATACTTTAATACTTTTTCAATGTTTACTTGAATTTATAGGTTTTTGAACGTCCACATTATATTTGACGTGAAAACAATACAGAACAATTGAAAGAAAGCTATATATTTCCTTAGTTACTTTTCACCAAATGACTGAGACTACTGGAGCCCAAAATCCTCTCCATTCCTGATATTGTGAGAAGTAATCTCTCTTTTAACCTTTTATGGAGATTTGAAGAGAAGTTTTGAGACACCTTTTAGAACATCTAAATGAAGGTTCCTTTTTTTCAGTGGCTTAATTGGCAAGTAGTGAAACTGGCTCCAAAGTTAATTTTTAATGTACTAAATATACACTCGTATATTAATTTTTAACCGACTTCAAGAAAAAGGAGGAGGTTCTCAATTCGTCGGAATATTTTTTAATTTATTTTTATGTATGTTCAGCGATAATTTCGTCGTTTCTGAACCGATTTCAAAAAATATTTTTGCATTGGAATGGGCGTTGCTTACTAGCTTAGGTGGTCCCATCGTCACCATATCGGGATCTGATGATGGGATCCCAAGGAAATCGAGGGAACTCCTCAAATATCATAGGCACAATGTTGCGATTTGGGTACTCGGAACAGTTTTTCATTGAAGTCGGTTCCTTTTTATTAAAATTATATTAACCAAGCATTTGACTGCCTCATTGACTGTGCTTGAGGTCACATATTTGTTTCTGAGTTTTGGTGTTTTCTATGTATAATATGTATATATTTACAAAAAAGAGTATGTTTATATATTAAATCTAAATCTAATTAAAAGTTGTCTTATACCTATGATACAATACTCTGCTTAGTTTGGAAGTAGATGGCGTTGTGTGTAAGTTGATCGAAATATTTATCATTATTACTTTTAATGCCTCAATTTGAAAATAAAAATAAACATTTTATCTCACTGAGGCTCGAAAGTATAACAAAATAAACAAAACTAAAATTGGTTTAATATTAACAACTGATGAACACGACTTCCATGGATATTGAACAAAGTACCAGAAAACATTAATCCACTTACTCCGCACTTAAACTGTTCACATAACTTGATAAGTTGGGAATAATTGCTTCTTATTTGAGTGCAAGTCATCAATCATTCTAGTCCTGATGTCTGTAGACGACCTCGCTTCTCAACCCACGTCTATTTTATTTGTATGGCACTTAAACATACATTATTTATAATAAAATAACAAGTATACACTACACGGAAAAGTTAAATTTGTTAATATAGAGTTATAAAATAACCCTTAACAGTGTTAGGTAGTTTTTTAATCGGTACTATTATACACATTATTGCACCCATCATCTTTCCGGTTTTTATTATTCCTAAGATTATTTGGAATCGACTACTAGTTCAACCGGTTTTTCTTGATTATTCGTTTTTTCACAAAGAGTCTTGCAAAGAAACTTTGAGACCCTAAGGGAAAACTGAATTAGAATGTTGAAGTAGTTGTAGCTATATTTGAAAGCACGGGTGGTGATTCTGTTAGTTTAGTGTTCACATCACTAAACTGAAATTAGCTTAAATTTATTTTACTATTACTTTATAGCTTATGTATTTATAAGTATGTGTATGAATGTATGTATATATAAGCACGTTTATCAGCCATCTGATTACAATTTCACAGGCTCTGTCTAGTTTGGGATCACAAGGATTTGTATTAAATGTGTATTCTTATAAATGTGTGATGACTTGTACATACAACGCAAGCAATAAACATACAACAGTGCCATCTACCTCTTAAAAACACTGAATGAACTATACGGAG
Organism: Phragmatobia fuliginosa; assembly: GCA_932526445.1. Lineage (NCBI taxonomy): Eukaryota > Metazoa > Arthropoda > Insecta > Lepidoptera > Erebidae > Phragmatobia > Phragmatobia fuliginosa. Next base: position 7,181,473 of record OW052063.1, on the reverse strand, counting down.
TAACTACTAATCCTGAATCACGATAGAAAAATTCTCGCGCCGATTAGCATATGTTCAACATCCCAACATCAACCATTGGGCATTGGCTCACTTGGCATTATCACCTCACCTGGTTGGAGGATCCTCCCTTTGTGTTGGAGGCACACGAAACCCTGTCCCTCCACAAATGTACTGTCTGTCAGTATTTCCAATAAAGTTCTAATAAGGCATAAATATATCCTAGTATTTGATAAATATACTTTCTTATCTGAGATCGACCCTCATAAATCACGGATGACTTGTACACATTGCTCCTTACCTTCTAGACAAAGGTCGGGCATATATGACATCAAGTAAATATTTATTATCTAATTATATTATAACTCACGAAAAATATAATATGTAACAACACAATATAAAATATTTCTTATGGAGACTAACTGTATGAAGTTTCACAAATGTTTGTAAAAGTAAGTTCTTCGAAATAAAATTTATTTTTTGAGCTTTAGAGAGATCAATTAGAAAAAAAGAAACATATTATAATTTGTAATTAATATTAATCTTATCAACCTGAAGTCATCATTATTTTCAAATTTCGTTTAACTTTAAATAATAGACTATTAGGATTAAAACATGAAGTAAATCAGGACCATGGACCTAGTAATGACACCATTAGGACTTACCTTACCGAAGATTCGAAGCTAAACTGGTTGGATATCGCAGTTAGATCATCACCCCGAAAACCACGTCGTTTGATATATGCTATTACCACCAAATCTTTGAACATAATTTGAATAAAAGCTTATTAAATTAGCGATAAAATCAGTCAAATAGTCAAGTTCACGTTGGTCAAAATTTACCACATGTACTTAAAAAGCTGTTTAGCCTTACATTTAAATTGCTAGGTTTACAATTAACAATAACATTTCTAAGGGTCCTAGCCGACCTTGTGGCGGGACGGAACTAGATGTGTAAATGAATAAACAACAAGGCAAACCCAGTTTCCGTATAATATTTCGTTTACTTACCGAAACGGTTGAATATGAAATTTTAGTTAAATTTACTGTGAGACCGCTCTTCTACGGGTCATCTAATTTTACTTATTGTCTTCTGAATTATAATAATAGCTTACTAACTAATAAAAACTATATGATATCTTAAGTTATAATCTATACCTATGTAATAATATTATAAAGTCGATTATCGATTACCGAATATATTCGAAATAACTCTGTCTGTTTGATGCGTAATGTAATGAAATTTGGCACAGAGATACTTTGATTCTTCAGGAAGGATTTAGGTTATGATACGATACGATAACTGAGGAACATGTGAGCAGAGTTGCGGTTAATCACTAGTATGGTCATAAAAAAGACAAACACGGCTATTACACGGTTATTACTTTATTCAAACTTGACATAATTATGAAATAATTTACCTAAACGTTTCATCATTTACCAAATACAGGGTTCTTTATTCAAAAACAGAATTCAAAATCGGAAACATGCGTTTGATATAGAAAACTTTTAACCAAACATACAACACTGCAAAACTGAGCAACTGCAGCGGAAAACTGGTAACCACACCATGGTCAGTCCAACCTAATTGAAACTTGCGGCATTTCATAGGCACGTACTTAATGCTCATTGTAAGAACATTTATTCCCATAAACAAAATTATTTAGAACTCAAAATCAAACGAAGTAGATTCTAAAAGAGATTTCTTCTATCACCTCTCACCGTTGCGTTGTATATATTGCCAATAAAGAGCAAAGTTAGAACATTATTAAAGCACCACTTACATTAGAAATCTAGGCAATTTGAATACTACTTTGTATATGAGGAACATAAAGCTCCACCTAAAAAGATGTTATTTCTTAAAGATAACGTTGCACATAGTTTAAGATAAGTTGTACTGACCATTTCTGTACTCGGTGAATGTTTTCTCTTATCTTATTATAGGACCTAGTGCTATTTTTAAAGATACCATCATCATTAGCTTATTGCAATCCACTGCTGAACATAGATACTATGTATGTATAAATAGATAGATAGATTATATATATATATAATATAAGGTAGTAGAGCCACGCTGATCACAGCATGAATGGGCCGGCTCGACCGGGGTAGTACTACTCTCACACGTGCTGTCGTCTTTCAATGGTGCATGGTTCACAGATGCAGGGGTGACAGTTATCGCGGTATGTGTGCGAGCAGTGGAATGCTTGCGGAGTCATTGTGAGGGAGGCGTGGATCAAACCGTCGGCCAAGGAGACCTGTAGAAACGGTGGTGCCGCTGGCCGCCCGCGGCATAGAGAGGGGCCCAACCTCGGATAACCACCCTGGGAGGCTGCCCGTCAGGTCGCGCATAATCTCGGAGTAGCTCGTCGTGCCGGTTGGTGACCGGACGGTGGGACCCGGCGACTACTTCCGGATGGGTACAGGGGCCCTTCCGTCCGACGGTTCTGTCACCGTCTTGCCTCACCGTTATATGACGACACAACATCCCAGGTCTCGGTAATACACTGCTGCGATGACTGTCATGCCTTTCACGTCCCCTATTCTACTTTTATCATGGCAGTAAGAAACAAGCATCCAGGTTCTACAGCGGCATATTATTCTCCCACCAACCCGCTTTTTGTGGCCATGTTTTTCTGACGGAGACACAAATATGCTGCCCTGCCGACACGGCATATCTCCTGTATCCCGGCTATGCGCTGGAGAAGTGCTTTCTCGCGAAAGCTGGAGTGTGTCTTTTCGTCAGGGCGGATATATGTTGTCGCCGTCTACACTGCCTTGCTTGAGGACCCATCTTTTTCCATCCTCTGGCTCTACGTGGATTTCGGGTCTATTAGCCGAATCTACGTATGCCTCTATCGGTCCCATTCTGGAGACTCCGAGACAACTCATCTCTTTGACCACCTAATTCAAGCAGCCGATAAAGCTCAAGAACAGTTCCCAACTGCTGAACTGCTGTTTCTGGGAGACTTTAACGCCCACCACGAGTCCTGATTGGGGTCTCCCAGAACTGGCCATGCTAGTAAAACTGTCCACGCATGACTTCACTCAACTGGTACTCCAGCCCACTAGGATACCAGACGTATCCAGTCAAGCGCCCTCTCTGCTAGACCTGTTGCTAACGAGTCATCCAGCGCAGTACCGTGTGTCGGTACTCGCTCCTTTGGGCTCCTCCGACCACTGCCTAGTATCCACCACGGTGCCTCTTGCTGCCCCGCCACGACCTGTGGTAGCAAGGCGACGACTATGGCACTACTCGTCAGCAGATTGGGACGGAATGTGGGACTATTTTGCTTCCATCCAATGGGCTGAACGCTGTTTTAAGGGCAGAAATTTGTCACCGAGTGCTGCGGCCGTTGCCGACGAAATTACTGTCAGCATGGAGTATTATATTCCTCACACTGAGGCCGTCGGTACGAAGACGCGCCCCTGGTTCGATCGCGAATGCACTAACGCCGTTACAAAAAAGCAAGCGACATACCGCGCATGGAGCAGGGCCCGCGCTCATGTTGACCCTAACGTTCATCGCCTTAAAGCAGCGTTTAACAAAGCCACTAAGGAGTGCAAGTTGGCTTAAATAACAGCGGAACTCGTCGCACACCCTACGGGTAGTCGTAAATTCTGGCGATTGGCTAAAACCGTTCAAGCTAACTACTGGCAACCCACCCTACCACCGCTGAAACATCCCCATGAAACTCTGGCCTATCAGCCGCAGAGTTTGCGGTTAACTCCCAAATTGAAGACCGTGGCATGGATCCGCCTGTCATTCCGACCTGCGACTCCACATTGCGGGATATCCGTATCCGGCAAAGTGATGTTCGCGCGGAGCTGCGGTCTCTCGACGTCCGGAAAGCCAGCAGACCTGACGGTATTCCAGCGATGGTTCTCAAGTACTGTGCACCGGAGTTGTCTCCCGTACTGACGCGTCTGTACCGCCTTTCGTATTCCTCGGGAATTGTTCCGGAGGCCTGGAGGGACGCGAGTGTGCAACCCATCCCTAAGAAAGGCGATCGCTCCGATCCGACTATTGACTACTCCTTGTTGAATGATCGGCAGTATAGTTTCAAACCGAATCGATCCACGGGTGATCTTCTAGGGGTGTACACACCTATGGGGTGAGGCTATGGATAGGCATGGAGAGTCCCTGGCCTTGACATGGCCAAAGCTTTCGACAAGGTCTGGCACCGTTCGCTGCTCTCCAAGCTTCCGGCATTCGGCCTGCCCACCAAACTGTGCAGCAGATAGGAAGGAAAATGTCGAGGAAAAGCGACGGGACCTTGTTGTTGAGCTCGACCGGGTTCTCAGCCGTATTTCTCAATGGGGTGATGAGAATCTGGTCGAGTTCAATGCCTAGAAAACACAGGTGTGCGCGCTCACTACCAAAAAGTCTCCATTCCTTCCTCTCCCGACTTTTCAGAACACTCAGCTGTCAATACAAGGAAAGCTCGGTATCTTAGGTTATGGACATTTGGCGGGATCTCAACCGACGGGAATACATTAAGAGCGTCAAAAAGCTGTGCCGAGCTGTTAAAATCTGGAACTCGATATCATCTCACGCGTTTCCTTCCCATTATGATCCCAGGTCCTTTAAGAGGGGTGTGAAAAAGCATCTCACAAAGCCGCCATAGTCTGGGTCAGCATCGCCATATTTCCTGCATCGCGGGAAGTGTGGTGGGCCCCATTATTGGATTCCATTCATGCTTACCATCAGGCAGAGCGGAGTCACATTGGTAGGCATCAAAAAAAAAAAAAAAATACAGATATCATCTTCGGGTTAGTCAAATATTTTATATCGTTTCTGATATATCTTTAATAATTATTCTAGTTTTATAAATATCTACATAAATATATTATAGCTTTTTAAGTTAAAACAAAATACTATGAATTTTGTAAGACGCTGGTTAATAAAGAAATACTTAAAAAAAGAAACACAGATAAACTTACGTGGAGGTAGTAGAGCCACGGTGATTTTAGCACGAATAGGGAGACTCGATTGGGTCATTACTATGCTCACACAGAAGACCATCCTAATAATGACAGCATTCTTGCTGTCGTATTTAGTTGGTAAGTGTTAGACCGGAGGCCCAATTAATCTGTATCATTAAGCTTTCGGAAGCCGGGAGAATGATGCAGAAACATCTGACCAGATCACCATGGTATGGGTCACCGTGCTGCATTGTCTACCCTCACAATGAAGATGATGTGGTGACCCCTCCTCCTAGATTCTACTCATGTTTCCCATCAAGTAGAGTAGAGTCACTTAAGTAGGCTAAAAAAATATTAAAAAAACATGCTTACATATGTCGGTTAATACGAACATACAGGTGAAGCTAATAAAAGTATGTTAAAAATGAAGAGTTAGGAGAAAAATTTCTGCAATAAATTTTATATTAAACACAAAGAAATGTGTGGACCTTAATAAATCATTTTTATTAGCCCCTTACTACCGCTTTAAGACTTGCTTCCATTTTCCAGGTATAAATTGAGCACATTATTTGAAATACTTTTGACTTCAATTAGATTGCTCATTGAGACAGCAAAAAAGCACAGAATTCAATTTCGATGTTCATGTTCTTGTTTCAATTACAAAATAAACTTAACTTGTTTGAAAAGATCTTTGGACCCGAAATCATTTTTCTGAAAATGTTTACCACCTTTCTTTTCACATTTTTTGTTCTAAGTAACGTTGTTAGGTTTGTATATGTGTATAACCTATCACTTTTACAAATTATTCAACTTACTCTAACAGCAGAAAATTATAGCTCTAATATTTTGACATATTTTTCAGTTGAGATATAAATTATAATTTTTGTTTTTGATATGTTGAAAATAATTTCAATAAATAAATCGCTGCTTATGCTTCAATAACGTGACAAGCGCAATTTATTTTATTTGATAACTAGCTGTGCCCGCGACTTCGTTCGCGTGGTTGTCGAGAGCAAAACAACGTCGTTTAGATAAGAGTATATCACCTTTTTGATGATTTAGATAAGAGTCCTGACTTTGGTATAGTTGATTACGTTAATGCTTCTCTATATACTATGTTAGCGGTGGAATTACCCGGAGCATATACAAAAAGGTTGTTTGGGTTGCTAACACGTGATAGAGAAACATAGAGTTGGCCGTGTGAAAAACAATCAAAAGTAAGGTCTACACCCGCAACGGATAACGTCTGGCCTTGGGCTTTATTAATAGTCATAGCGTAACAGAGGCTTACAGGAAATTGCACACGTTTGAAAGTAAACGGAAAATTATTGGGGATAATGGGTATCCTGGGAATGAAAACAACATCACCGGAGCCGCAACCTGTTAAGATTTCGGCTTCGATGACATTTCGTTGGAGATTTGTTACTCTCAACCGAGTTCCATTGCATAGTTTTGGTGGGCTTAAATTTCTGAGTAGAATGATTGGTACTCCGACTTTTAAATAAATTTTGTGTGCTGGAAGACCTGGTGTATTTAGAGAGTCTAAAAACTCTACTGGATAGTGGGTGGCATCTCCTTCTTCTAAAACCGTGTTAATAGATAAATATTCCCTACTTTCTCCAGAAACATGTACCAATATTTGAGAATTTATTGCTGCTGCTTGGTCGTTGCGAGGTGCCAAAATAGCTCGTTGGCATAGCCAAGCAGCGTCATGGTTCGAGATCTCTGATGGATCTCCGTATACAGAGGAAATGAGTTCCTGCTGTGAGGCAACAGAAGAACACAGGCTTTCGACTAAAGTTACTTTACCTCCTTCTTGAGTCGGGTATGTGCCGTTACCAATTTGAAGTAGTAAATTTGAGAAAACCTGCGCGTTTGCGTCACCTCCCAAATATGCTCGCATATTAAAGCTCAAATTAGTTAATATGACACTACGCCATAAAATAGAGCTCTTTAAACAGGCACCTATTTCATCGGCCCTCGTTCCTCTGGGTATTATAGGGAGTGTCTGCCTGAAGTCTCCACAGAATAGCACCGTTAAGCCTCCCATCGGTCGGTCATTTTGTCTTATATCTCGCAACGTTCTATCTACAGCTTCCACAGCTTTACGATTTGCCATCGTACACTCGTCCCAAACGATAAGGGCGCAATCGCGTAAAACCCTTGCTTTATCACTATTGCGAGACACGTTGCAAACAGGGTTTTCTGTGCGGTCCAAGTCGATTGGTATTTTAAATGTTGTATGTGCAGTTTTTCCTCCTGGTAATAAAGTGGCAGCTATTCCTGAGGAAGCGACGGCAAGGGCAATTTTGTTTTGGCTCCTTATTTGAGCCAAGATAACTTTAGTGAGGAAAGTTTTACCTGTTCCACCAGGTGCATCTAAAAACAGCATTTCTCCTAATGAATGTTCTACACTACAGCATACTCTATCAAAGATTTGACGTTGTTCTGACGTCAAATTTGAACAGCCATTTCGCAATATTTCTGCTAACTCTTCGGGGTTGTAATTTATTTCAGATGTATACTCCCTATTAATTCGTTCCCCACCAACTGTCGGTGTCGGCAAGCCGTATTGACTGAGGGGGTTCCCTCCTATACTTGTAACTATATCTTGTATAGCCAGCAAAGCCCTATTATGGCAGCTTTCACGTACTTGGTCAGAAGTTTCACTATTTATATTTTGCTGTCTCAAAAAATCTTCGGCAAACGCGTCTTTATATTTTTGCCACAACTGCCCAGCGTCCGATAGGCCACAAAATGTCAACAAAATGGCAAATAAATGGCGCAAACGATGTGGACTATCACTGACGCATGCTTCGGCTAAAGCATCATCCCAATGCTGATCGCCATCTAATAAATGCCGTGCGCGGCAAGCAGCTTGAAATGTGGGATATTCTATATCGTCCACTTTGCGGAGCTCAGCAAAAGAAGTAGGTCCTCGCACTGTGTGAAGAAGAAGGCGTAAATAATAACACTCTGCATTATTTGGGTGCACCGTGTATACTCTTCCAATCACGTGTTCTTTAAAAATGCCGGACTCGCCTTCTACAGCAGTTCCACGTCTCCTGCGATTAAAAACACCTTGCTGCTTGTTATAAGTATAATAATGTGGCACTTCATTGTACAACAGAGACTTAGCGAAATTGTCTCTTTCGCAAAGGCGAAAGAATGCGAGCAAGGTGGTTTGTCTTGGGTTGTTCATTCTTTCTGCCACATTTTCTGGCTGAAAGTAAACTCGCTGCCCGCCTTCCAGGTGCACGTCAAGATGGATGACTGGCGGATACCTTTCATGAATAGGGAAACTCAAAATGCGCCAAACTGCCTCCGAAGAGCTTATGTATCGGCCAGATTGATACCTTGTCACTTCATCAAATTGGTTGTTATTTCTTAGTGCTATCATGGCTTGATCACTACCTTTATTAACATATTTACATATATATTTTATAGATTCGACGCTATTACAAATTTCAACATTAATGTGTGCTTGAAAAGCGTTTGACAAAACTGGAGAATACGGTACCACCCAACTATTATTTAGAATTATTTCTTGTCCACGGAATCTGACAGTAGCTGTGAAACCACCTTGTGACGGTGATCTTCGCCGGTATTGCGGATACCCATTTTCCCCAGCCATAGTTAGTTCTTTCAGTGCTCTGGGGTATTTTTTTGAGCATTGACCATCTTTCATGCACGGTGATTCCCTGTTTAAGAGGCCACATGGCCCGTGAACCATATGTGTTTTTACTATGTCATGCAAAATCGGATCTGCATTATAGTCCGGAAATTCTGCACTTATGACACTGTCTATAGCATCGGGACGAATTTTTTCTTCCAGCCACAGAAGAATGTGCGCGTGGGGTAAACCACGCTTTTGCCACTCGACGCTATACATAAAACAAAGAGTTGAACCGAAAACTTTCTCCTTTGTAAGTAGATTAATCAAGACTTTGAGTTTTAAATGAAAAATCCTAGCAATAATGTCATGTCTGTCGTATGACGCCTGTCCTGTGAGAAGTGCCTGGCAAATCTCCGTCCACTTTGGATTTGTTGTAAATGTTATAAAAAGGTCCGGCCGGCCGTATTTACGGACGTAACAAAAAGCATCTTGCGTTCGTTCGTGCATATACCGCGGACCGCCTGTGAAACTGGATGGCAAAATAACCAATCGACCCAAGTTTTCGACGTTATTATCTGATTGCATGGCGTCCCGCAAGTGCACGTATTCTTCAGCGCGTAACCGTCGCTGGTTAGTGCGAATATACACTAAACGTTCAGTTTCTATTTTTGCGTACATGTCCACAATAAATTGGCTGAACAAACCACGAAATCGTTGCAAATATACGAAACTGTTTTGCCTTATTTGTAAAAGGTAGGAATAGTATTGTTGAGCAGATATTTTTTTTTGATAATTAGTGACTCTCGTAGTAGGGTTCACTTGGTACAGCCCAAAATTGTACCCATCTTCACCATGACAATAGATTAGTGGATATTGCAGGGCGTCGTAAGCTCGGTGGGTTTCCAAAATGCGTTGAAGGCGATCGTCGCGTGTACGCAACACGATATCACGTCTCTCACACTCCTGGTCGACTAAAACAACTGCAACTTCATCTGCGACGGGTGCATTGTGTCTTCCACGGTGTTCACCCACAGGACGTCTATCGGCACTTATAACAATTTTGAAATCATTGCTGCCTTGTGGAATTGACTCCAATGCAGCTTTGAATTCACGAACGTACTGGTTAACGCGATGCAGCAATTCTTGAAGTTGACCCAAAAGCTCAGCATTGAGCTGGGGAAAATTGTGATTTCTAACATTGAGCTGTTGCGTGTAATCGGATACAAAATAAATTTGGAGAAATTTGGGTTCATTTTCTGGCAGCAAAGATCCAATAAGGTGATAAACTTGACCTTGTACTTTGAAGGTTGGCATGAACGGTCCTTCCGTTATTTGTTTTGCCCCAAAGGAAGTCATTTGGAAAGCACTGTTATATAAACGAATATTATCCAAAAAACGGTTCGACTGGGGATGATCGCCATTCAGGAGACTTATAAGTAAGTGTGGTGGATCTTGGAAATTTGGAAGAACAATTTTTCCATTTGAGCAGCACATTCCATCTGTCTCTTTCCTCCATTTCAAAGCATGACAAAAATTACAAATTTCTCTCATGTCACCCACGAAAGTAAAGCCAGCATAATTAATTCTAGACGAATATGTGAACCCTGATTTTTCCCTATTGTCCCAAGGTAATAAAATATTTGCATCGTCATTTTCCATGGACTCATCAGCTCCGCTATTTGTTTCTCTATTCATATGGTATCGAGCTCGTTCTATTTCTAGGCGAGATTGACGTTGTTCTGCTGTTTCTGCTCGTCTTAGTTCATCTATTCTTTCCCTTTCAGATGCAAGATAACTTTCATTGTTTCTTTGTACACCTACATAGTTATGTCTAGCTATTTCTAATCGTTCTTCTCTTTGGGAGAGAGATTCAGACTCGCGCGAGAGAGCGTGTCGCTCTCGGTCAGATGACAGACGTGCTTGGCGTTCCTCGATACTCTCTTGAGAACGCAAAGTCGCGGTCCGAGTTCTTTGCGAACTTAAGCGCGACTCCCTTTCTGTGAAAGTCTCTGACTCGCGTGAGAGAGACTGGCGCTCCCGATCAGCAGACAGCCGAACTTCGCGTTCCTGGATATTCTCTTGAGAACGCAAAGTCGCGGTCCGAGTTCTTTGCGAACTTAAGCGCGACTCCCTTTCTGTGAATGTCTCTGACTCACGTGAGAGAGAGTGGCGCTCCCGATCAGCAGACAGCCGAACTTCGCGTTCCTGGATATTCTCTTGAGAACGCAAAGTCGCGGTCCGAGTTCTTTGCGAACTTAAGCGCGACTCCCTTTCTGTGAATGTCTCTGACTCACGTGAGAGAGAGTGGCGCTCCCGATCAGCAGACAGCCGGTCTTCGCGTTCCTGGATACTCTCTTGAGACCGCAAAGTCGCGGTCCGTGTTCTTTGTGAACTTAAACGTGACTCCCTTTCGGTGAACGTTTCCGATTCACGTGAAAGAGCGATGTGCTCTCGGTTAGCAGATAACCGTGCTTCACGATCTTCTTCCGATTCCTGAGACCTACAAAGTCTCATCCTTTTCGCATTTCGGCTACGCAGCGAAAGGTTAGTTTTTTTTCTTTGAGGCATTTTCAAGGAAAATTAAAGCAATAAACAAAACTAACAACACTTATGACTGAATAGCCTACAAACTTAAAAGAACGGTGCGTCGAACAGTCTAGTGTGACAACGTATCGTCTGTTCGTGGTCGTGACTCAACGAATTGGCAACACTAACTTACTGTATAACGATTGGCACTATTGGATTCAAACTACGAAGTAAATCAAATACAATCTTAACTTCGTACTTCAAACCAATGACCAAAGTTGACCAAACGAAACCAATAAGATAAGCAAATACTTTTTTTTCGACCAATTTAGAAAATCGATAAACCAAGCAACCAAAGAACTTTTACGACACACGCAAGAACTTTTAAGACACCTAACGAAACCCAATTTGCCTAGTAAACACGGTGGACGTCATCCTCGCGCGGAAAATCTTAACACCGCGATTCAGAAAATGACGTCATTTGCACAACGCCATCTATCGGATTTAGATTTCAACTATCAACATTAGTTCTATTTTTAGTCTTAAGATGTCGTTGCAAGTACTATACTTAATTGCGTAACGTAATATTTTACTTCTTGAACTCACTAAATTAATCATATCTTTTGATAGAGTGAACCGATTTCGATGAAACAAAAACTAAGTTAAACCTCAAGTTGCGTATAATTTTTGTATATAAACATTGTCAGCATTGAATTCGTAGATTTTACGTGATGTGCGCACAAACAAACAGACAAACAGACAAACAGACAAAAATTTCAAAAATGATGGAAATGGGTTCTGTTACTTATCTTTTCACACGCTGGCTATTTTTGTTTCAATTTCTTCAATGTACAAAAATGACTTTTCTACAGATTTATTATATGTATAGATAGATGTAAATCACCGTGTTTGATTTTATGATATTTGAATGTGATAAAAATAATACATTTTGTGAGAAACAAGCATTTATGAATTATCAAACAAAAGAAACAGAATTTTCGAATCTGTTATGTTACTGAAACCAAACTGGGAAGTGTATTTTTCTAGCTTGTTCTCTTTTTGCTTATCATAGAGTGTATAAGATGTAGGCATAATCCCTAATAATTTTGATGGAAAAAGCAGTCAACGAGAGGAACCATAGGAAACGTAGGTGTGTCTCATGAATGACAGGTGTCGAATAAGCGCTCGTAGTTACTTTTATTTGTACACCTATTGCATCGTTATAAAAGTCACCACTAGCACAGAATATATAATAGTACTACTACTAGTCGCTCATCTTGTACTAAGTTAGCGTTGCCTGTATCATTGTGAAACCTGTAATATATTAACAGTTACTGTAGTAAAGAGTACCTTGTTTCGTTCAAGATTTAAAGTATTTTCATGCCTAATTTCTTAGAAATCGGCACAGGGGCTTGCTGTGCTGTGAAAGCGCAACAGACAGCCAGACAGGATTACTTTTAGATTTTATCTTGTTTATACATACGAAGTTGACAAATGAAACCGTGCGCACAAGTACTCTGCTTCTAATCGTGAACGCATTATATTTCGTCTTTATCATCTTTTTAATAGTGTCTATATTTTAGCACAAAAAATATACTTACCTCCCCCAAATGTTACTGTTTCTGACCTCAGTAAATTGTTCTTTATAAGTTGTGCTATGTCAAAACGTCAGACTTTCATCCCACTAGGTTATGCAGTTGTTTAAACTTTCAGTAACATTTTGTCTTCTGCGGTCAGTCAAATCTGCGTCTATATTTTTTAACAGCTTTTGATACCCTTTGATCTTTTTTTTCATAAATATTTAATATGAGATATACCGTACCTCGAAGCGTTTACCTGATTATATTTCTCAGCATTTGGTAAATGGAAATCCACCCACATCCCGCTAGTGATGACGACACATATCGTCTAGGTTAATATTTGCTCTAGCCCATATATTCACGAAATTGATTTGGCACACCTGCTCTTTAACATATTAAATGTTCTATTTCGGTCATGCATTAACCTAAAACCTACTTGATATGGCCTGTTTAATAGTTATCTAGAAACTACTTTTGTTTTAGAAGTCAATGAAAAGATTTTTACAAATTTTATTAGAGAGGTACTTATCTGTTCGTTCATATTTTTCTGGACTGTGCTGGACTATCGGACCACAAAGTCACTTACTTATATAATAGGCCTTTCCATCTTTACAGATGATTTAGACAGCGCCTCTTCGACACTTCTTGGTGTGACTGTAAAGCCCAATACGGGAGCGACAACAGCGTCCGCACGCTTGACACCTAAAGAACCCCTGTCTCTTCTCACGCTTGTCCGCCAGAGTCCGGAACCAACTCCTGTCGTGCGTTCTGCAGCCCTCATACAAAGTGCTCCCCCATCCACTGCGGTCATCGGCCATACCCTCCCACTCCTGCTCCTCTGCTTTGCGCAGTCCTTAAAGCGCAACATGGGCCTGCCTACCCTTCTCTTAGCAAAAGCAACTTCACTCAACAAAACACGTCTTGGCAGTCGTCTGGCATCCATCCGATGCACATGCCCCAGTTTGAGCATTGCGGTAATGCTGGGTAGCTGTGCGATTTGCTTTCACTTACTTAGAGTGATAGAAATCTGTACTAGAACTAAACAGTTCGATTCTTCCTTTCTGTGTCGAAAAGTACAAACTGGAACAATTTTCCATTTCACGTGTTTCCTTCTCACTATGGTTCTTTAAGTGAGAAAAGCATATCTATAGATCGTCATACTGGATACGCTATACTTTTGGATTCTACACTTCTATCAGGTAAGTAGACTCAGTAGTTTCTGGGCAGGTTATTAAAAAATAATAAAATAAGACGAGAAAAAAGAAAACAAATTATATAAGTTGAAAATAGACTACGTACAACACATGACAGACTCCGCGAGTATTTCTGCGGGTAATGATGAAATAGCATACTGTTTCAGCAGAGGAAGTCCTAGATCAGCCGATACAAAGTTTCTCATTCATGCACAATAAATCATCCTATCGATGTCTACTACTGTTCCGTTACCGTAAAGTATATATATCGTGATTCATGATTCAGTGTTTCGATTTTCAATGCTGGTATTAATCGTCGCAAGGGGCAGCCTTAAATGGTTGCAATGGCAACACTGACTCGTGACAAACATGGAGCCACTAACGGTTGTGTGAAAAAACCTCCGACGCGCACGCGACTTGTATCGGTCGATATCAGTTGGAATATCGAATCTTCTTCCATTTCTCCTCGCGTGTGACGTACACAAGATCGAACACCCCTGAATTGTCGACTCCTGAACAAGCGAAGGTGGAAGCTCAACGAACACCCGTGGCAGTCCAAGGTAAGTGCTTGCATTATACTTTGCGACGGGTTATGTCGAGTTATTGAACATCGAAATTACAGGAATACGTATTTGTCCCAGTGTGGTGTTAAAGCCATCCAGATTCGGCTGGATGCGTATGCCAAATCTTAATGGTGCCGAAACCCGGGAGTTCCACCTAATTTCCTGCCTATCATTGTATGTTTATGGTATTTATGGTCAAAATCGTAGTGTTTTATCTTGGAATACATATATCTATCGTTTTATTCAGCTTACTGCATTCCAAGTTATTGCATCATATTCAATTCTTACCAATTATCGGGCTAACTTACCTACCTACATATAAAATAAGCATATTATCGTTCACAAGTCATCACCAACAGGGATTTATTTCTAAATTCATTTCACACAAATCAATCGATTATTATTGTAGGATCTAATTAAGCAATCACTAACATTTATCGGTGCTTAATTCTATCGGCCTACGATAATTCTATCATTAAAATCATTAATCGCATTCACAATCGTTTCTTGTAACTAAATAACTAACATACAACAGTAAAATAATCAGTTTAAACGTAATATTGTAAAATATTTCTTAGTGCATTTCATTTCTCAAACGTGTGAGGTGGAAGGAAAAAACTTGTTTCTTACCTACCGTCTAACGTCTGGTTATCGTGAATGAACATATTTTATTTATCAGTAATTCATACATTTATCGTTCAACTAACAAGTTGCGTTGAATAGCGCTTATTACTGTGTAATAAGGTTGTAAATGTTCAGTGCATTTCAATTTCAAATTATTTTATTGTGGATCATTTCACTTCACTCGTAGTATAAATCTTTGTTATTGTTTGCGTTCCGCTTCACTTGTTAGAACCTTTATAGTTTTTTAATAAATTTTACACTATAGAAATCTGTCTATTAAACAACAATGCCGTTAATAGGTAAATATTCCACTCGCAAACGACCTTCTATAAAGAAAACGAAATCGAACTCCGTAGAAGTTGAGTATACAATTCAGGACTTATCTTCTTTACGTAGAAAGCGGACTATTGCATATAAACGATTATCTAAGGCTTTGGAAATAGGCGTTTTGACTGCGAGTGATGCCTCTCAGCGCGACTTATTTTTGTCTTATCACCAAGAAGTGGAACAAATTGCTTCAACGTTTGAAGAATCGCACTTCGCGATTTTAGAACTTTTGGATGACCCCGAAAATGAGGATAGTCAAATCCAAGAACGTTTTGATGAAATGTACTATCAAATATTATCGATACATCGTAGTTTATCAAGAGGCGAATCGCCTCGATTGCCCAGTAGTTCGTCATCGAATATTCGTCTTCCGAAAATCGTACTTCCGTCCTTTTCCGGAAATATCAAATCGTGGCCGGAGTATTTCGACACTTTTAACGCGTTGATTCACAACTGCACCTCTATTAGCGATACGGAGAAATTTCATTACTTGATTTCTTCTCTCAGTGGCGATGCGTTGTCGGTAGTCAAAGCGTTTCCCAAGACACACAAACATTATCACGATGCGTATCAAGCGCTTGTCGCTCGCTATAAAAGTAAACGTACCCTAGCTTTCACATGTTGGCGGGATATTTTAAATATCAAATTTAAAAGCAATAATGCGCATGAGTTTCAAAAGTCGCTTGATCTTTTCGAGGAGAACTTGAGTATTCTGAAAACTCTCGAATTACCGATTGCACATTGGGACTTTGTTTTAGTATATCATATTTTATCGAAACTTGACAAAGAATTACGCCGTAAGTTTGAAGAAAGTTATTCAAACGTCGAATTACCGTCTTATGAGCAACTTAAAGATTTTTTGAGATCTAGATGCGAAGCTTTATTGCGAGATACTCATTTTTCCGACTCGTTAAAACCGAATAAGCCTGTGCTCAAGTATTTACCTACCCAGCCTCAATCAAAGCGAGTCAGCTCACAGCACACTCTTGTGGCGGCGACTGATAATAATATTTCAACTAGTGCTAGTAATAACAAAACCGTTTCTTATTCAAGTAAGTGTTCTTATTGTAACGAGTCACATCCTATATTATCGTGTCAAGATTTTCTTAAAAAATCGGTTGACGAACGCATGACGATAGCAAACGATAGAAATTGGTGCTTTAACTGCCTGAAGCCATCACATCAACTAAAGAATTGCAATTCAGTATTTTCGTGCCGCACATGTAAACGAAAATATCACACCTTAATCCATCGCGATAAATCTAGTATCGAATCAAATCAAATCGTATCGTCTTTGGTTTCAAGGTCACAACCGAACATAACCGTGTTGCTGGCTACTGCCATCGTACAAGTTCAGGATGCTTCAGGCAAGATGCAATCTTTTCGCGCTTTATTTGATACAGGAAGTCAAAGTACTTTCATAAGTGCTTCTGCAGTAAATCGTTTAAACTTAACACCGACTAAAACAAATGCGAACGTTAGCGGACTGGGAGATGCGGCTGCGCCGATTATCGGTGACGTCACTTGTTCCGTGGGTACAAACAATCGTGTTTTATTCAAACTAAATATGCACGTCATATCAAAAATATGTGGCGATCAACCTATCGCGCATTTGAACACATCGGGATTGTCACATATTAAATCGCTGCCATTGGCTGATCCTGGATTTGATATTCCAGGACCTATAGATATTTTATTCGCTGCAGACGTTTTCGCGGATTCTGTCCTTAATCAACACATCAAAGGAGGTGTCAACCAACCCACCGCTTTCAATTCAGTATTCGGTTGGCTTCTCTTAGGTAAAACTAGCCTTTCATCTAGTACTCTGCTGCATACGTTGCCTGATGTCGATAGCGAGTTGAATTCTTTGGTTCAACGCTTCTGGGAACTCGATTCTCTACCGTCCCCATCGATGTTGACTCCAGATGAATTGCTATGCGAGCGAAAGTTTGTTAACGAGCATACTCGCAGAGCGTCTGGACGATACGTGGTCCGCATCCCTTTCAAAGACGATTCAGAACCCACTTTCGAAGGCTCTCGTGAAATCGCTTTACGTAGGTTTCATGCAACCGAACGAAGACTATCACGTGACCCAGACTTACAATCTCAATACGTGGACTTTATGTCTGATTACATCGAAAGCGGTCACATGTCGCTAGTTCCCGCAGACGAAATGAAGTTGGGCAAATATTATATTCCGCATCACTGTGTTACACGTCCAGACTCTGTTACAACACGCCTTCGCGTTGTCTTTGATGGATCCGCGAAGGATTTGCACTCTCTATCTTTGAACGATACGCAACTCATCGGTCCAAAATTGCAACCAAACATTTTGGAAATTCTCTTGCGTTTTCGAGAACACAATGTTGTCTTCATGGCAGACGCTCGTCAAATGTACCGACAAATACTGATATCGCCTGAGCACCGTGACTATCAGCGTGTGTTCTGGAGGATTTCGCCCAGCGAGGAGCTTAAAGAGTACCGTTTGAACACCGTCACATATGGACTTGCTTCTAGTCCTTATCTTTCTTGCCGTACCCTGCTACAGCTTGTGAAGGACGAGGGCTCTTCTTTCCCACTCGCGAAACAAATTCTTTTGTCGGATGTATACATTGATGACGTCACCACCGGATTTCCTTCTTTGGAGATCGCTCAAGAGGCCAAATCGCAAACTATTGCTCTCTTCAAGCGCGGATGCTTTGAACTTAGGAAATGGGCTAGTAATAAGCCCGAACTCCTGTCTGACATTCCCAGCGAGCACTGTCTTACTGGTTCTGTGTCGCTTGACAATTCAGAAACACAAACTGTGAAGGTTCTGGGTCTCAAGTGGGATCCCTCCTCGGATGCGTTCCTTTTCAAAATTATACCTTCGGATCGGCCATGTACTAAACGTTCCATTCTCAGCGAGATCGCTAGGATTTTCGACCCGTTAGGCTTTTTATCCCCCATCACAATTCAAGCTAAATGCTTAATCCAAAAGCTCTGGATTCTCGATGTTGGCTGGGATCAAACTCCCCCTAACGACGTCATTCGTGCATGGAACATATATCAGGACCAATTATCGTTGTTATCACAACTAAAACTACATCGGCAACTCACTTGCACCGATGCTAAATCATACGAAATTCAGGGATTTTTTGACAGTTCGGAAATGGCATTTGGAGCAGGTATTTACCTACGCGTTATAGACGCAGATGATAAAATCCACGTATTTCTAGTCTGTTCTAAGGCTCGAGTAGTTCCTCTTAAACGTATCTCTCTGCCTCGACTCGAACTCTGTGCCGCAGTTCTTCTCGCGGATCTATTCAAATTCGTTCGTGACACTTACCTCTCTTGTATCAAAATCGATGCTGTTTACCTGTGGTCAGACTCCACCGTTGTGCTCTCGTGGCTGCGATCACATTCTTCCCGTTGGGCTACATTTATCGCCAATCGTGTCAGCCACATACAAGACATTGTCTCTACAGAATGCTGGCAGCATGTTGCTTCAGGCGATAATCCTTCTGATATGTGCAGTCGTGGTCTGTATCCGAGTGACATACTTGACAACAGGCTATGGTGGGCGGAGCCACAATGGCTATCTGAAGATCGTGAATCTTGGCCTATAGGATCAAATCAACTATCGCGCGAAGAGGAGGTAATCGTTGACGCTGAAATACGAAAATCAATCGTTTTAACCTCCAATGACAGTCACAAAACCGAACCTACAATTTTCGAAACTCTGCTGAATCGTTGTTCGTCTTTGTCGAAACTAATCAATGTACTGATTTACATTTATCGTTTTATCGGCAATTGTCGCAATCCGAATCAGGCTAATCGAAATAAGTATCTCAATAACGTCGAGCGTCACAATTCATTAATGCAACTCGTCAAACACGTACAGAGTGGCGCCTTTGCAGAGGAACTTCATAACTTGAAATCGAACAAACCATTATCGATACCGTTTCGCAAGCTTAATCCGTTTATCGACGCTCTGGGTGTTCTCAGAGTGGGCGGCAGGATCTCACGATCAGGTTTAGAATACGAACAAAAGCATCCAGCTTTCTTGCCGTCTGATCACTCACTTACAGTCTTAATCATTGACTATATTCATCGAAGCTACTTGCATCCGGGCATTAACACTACTCACTTTCTGCTTTTGCAGCAGTTCTGGATCGTTTCTGCTAAGCGCGCTATTCGTCGTCGTCTCGCCAAATGCGTTCGGTGCTATCGGACTAATCCCCAACCTTTGCAGCCGTTTATGAGCGACCTTCCGTCGTACCCCGTCAATCAAATCAAGCCTTTTTCAATCGTAGGCGTGGATTATGGTGGTCCCTTTCGTATCAAACTCGGCCCGCATCGGGGCGCTAAGATCGACAAAGCGTACCTATGCTTGTTCGTCTGTCTCGCGACCAAAGCGGTCCACCTAGAGGTAGTTTCAACGTTATCGACAGACGGATTCATCGCAGCTCTACGGCGCTTCGTAGCACGTCGCGGTCGTTGCAATGAGATACACGCCGATTGTGGTACCAATTTTATCAGTTGTAAGAATCAGCTATCATCTCTCATGCAACAGGCTTCTAGCGCGGAGCGGATAGATTTCAAATTCAACCCTCCATCAGCTCCGCACTTTGGTGGCGTTTGGGAAATCCAGATTCGAGCTTCAAAATCTTTCCTGCTTCATGCAGTAGGCAATCAAGTTTTAACCTTTGAAGAGCTTACGACACTCTTCGTGCAAATCGAAGCTATTTTGAATTCACGACCTCTTTGCCCGATCAGTACTGATCCTAACGATCTGTCAGCTTTAACGCCAGGACACTTTCTCACTTTGGAGCCTCTAACGGCTGTTCCCGATCAAGATCTATCAAATGTAAACGTAAATCGGCTTAATCGGTGGCAGCTCATACAAGCTTTTCAACATAATTTCTGGTCCAGATGGAAACATGAATATCTCAACTCTTTAACGCAACGTGCCAAATGGACCAAAGATTCGAAACCGCTGCAAGTGGGTTCGCTGGTGATTATCAAGGACGATAACCGCGCTCCACTTCACTGGCCTCTCGCTAGAGTCGTGAATCTTTTACCTGGTGCTGATGGTATAGCTCGGATTGCAGTAATCAAAACAGCAAATAATCACATCGTTCAAAGACCGTTGGTTAAGTTATGCCCTCTCCCTATCGAGGACTAGCTTAAATCGTTTCAAGTTCTATCGTATCAAAACATCTCATTTAGTATTTAATTTATCTTATTTAAGTATCTTTATGTATCGTTTTAGCATTATCTAAACATATCTCGTACTCACAATATCGATCCTTGTCCTCCAAACCTTTATCGTTTAACCAGAAAATACCATAGGCATTTTGGTGGGCGGGATGTTCCGTTACCGTAAAGTATATATATCGTGATTCATGATTCAGTGTTTCGATTTTCAATGCTGGTATCAATCGTCGCAAGGGGCAGCCTTAAATGGTTGCAATGGCAACACTGACTCGTGACAAACATGGAGCCACTAACGGTTGTGTGAAAAAACCTCCGACGCGCACGCGACTTGTATCGGTCGATATCAGTTGGAATATCGAATCTTCTTCCATTTCTCCTCGCGTGTGACGTACACAAGATCGAAAACCCCTGAATTGTCGACTCCTGAACAAGCGAAGGTGGAAGCTCAACGAACACCCGTGGCAGTCCAAGGTAAGTGCTTGCATTATACTTTGCGACGGGTTATGTCGAGTTATTGAACATCGAAATTACAGGAATACGTATTTGTCCCAGTGTGGTGTTAAAGCCATCCAGATTCGGCTGGATGCGTATGCCACAACTACGGATGGAGAAAATTGAATAAAAGTCCGTTATTTACTTTGGGACTAACCGAATATACATACAGATCTATGGGTATCGTGTTCCTATGGGTATCAAAAAGAGGGGGGGGTCCTCTGAAATCCCAACATCAATCGTTGGGCAGTAGACTGCTCAACGGTTGGGATGTTGTATATATGCTAATCGGCGCGAGAATTTCTCTTTCGCGATTCAGAATAATTAGCTATTCCGTATAGTTCGTTCCATGTTTCTTCGTGGTTCAGTGTTTCTTTGGTAGATGGCGCTGTTGTATGTTTTCGTCGCGCTGTATGTGGAAGTCCGCCATATGAATTGATTTCGTTTGATTTTATTTTTTGCAAGAATCATTATTTCATCCCCTAAAACTAATTTCATCCTAATTCACACAACTTAAGGTTATTTGATGTGGAAACATAGTGAATTATGCATGAACCTGTCATAGCTTGCAATGCGTCATCACGTATGCTTAAATAACAAATGTATGTAGGTACTGTGTTGTTATAGTTGTGTAAGTGTGTGTGTACTTGATTGAGCAAACATTATTTAGCCTAGCCTATCTTCAACCCATCGGGGGGACATATAGTCTTAACCCTCCAATGAGAGGAGCACAGCACTGGGATTATGAGTTGTTGATGATGATGATGATTTTTAAGCACTCCGTCATTCGGCACTTCAAATTTTCAAATGAACACCTAAAAAGTTATGAATAATATAAATTTAAAAATATATTTTATATTATCATGAGAATAATGTAAACCAGATTACTATCCAGGGCCATAATGATGTTGATGATGGATACTGGTGCATGATTAATAAAATTAACATCAATCAGAATTTAAATTAAGCAATATTTAGCCACATTTCCTATTTGAAATTAATAACATTTGAGTAAAAATACGTACCTCTTTTTAGAGAAATGATAACAAAAATCTGCCTACTGGTGTTAAAATCTATTACTAAGTACATGTACACAAATTCAATTGAGTAAAGTTATTTAACCTTATTTAAACAACAATTCCAAAGTACATAATACCTTTTCCTTCAGGGATCGTCAAAGGGATAACATCTGAATACAATTCCATAACAATGGAATTGTCCATTCTGAATTATAACCCTGAGGTCATCAAGCAAGCTTTATTTAATAATGCGATGGTATCATGTTCATGTTCGGGGGCTAACTTGACAATAACATTTAATTTATTAGAGCGTGAATTTATTTGAATATAATTCCATTAACTGAAGGGATTATGTTTCGGCTCGAAATGAATTACTGTTATGTTATGAGTGTAGGAAAATTTGGGTGTAGCACCAAATTGTTCACTGAAAGAGAAATTGTTTCAAGTTAATTATGTTTTATGAAACTGTGTACCGTATCGATTGTTTCTACTTTTGATGATATATTTTAGTATTACCTTATTCATAAATTGTATAATATATTCATAAACTCTACCTATAATAGTGAATATCTTAGATTAAATTTCCTATGTATTTACATGTACATACGGTATTTAGTATTTGAGTTAAAGTACTCGCATGCCTTTTTTGTTAATAATGTAGATAATCATTTCTATTCTTTAGGTCTTTTGAGATGTACAAACTAGTAATATTTAGTATAAACATCTAACAGATAATCTGATATGTTATCACAAAAGACCCAGTCTAATTGACATTAGGAGTCTAGCGAACCGATACGGAGCTTGACAAGTCTTCATAGTTTCCGACTTGCGTTTCAGAAACCTGCCAATGTTTTTAATCTCTCTCAATCTTGTTCATTAATATCTTTCTGAGGAATCTCATCTTCACAGAAAAAAACCACTGCTCCCGGCTCATGACTATCGGAAACAGATTTTATCCAGTGTGGCTACAGCCTAAGATGTGTTTCCAACTGGGTTTTTCTCAAATTTATTAAAGATAGCGCAATGATTACTCGTATTCTTTTTCTATTCTCTGCTATCATTATATTGGTCATATCTTCTTGCACGCATTCTCTGTTTTTATAGCCACTTTAAATTATTGTTCGTTGAAGCGCATTTTAAAGGAAAATGTAGCAAAACATTTTTATTTAGTCAGGAGACTGAAATGAAAATACAAATAAAATTGTCTTTCAAGTTGCTTCGAGCAAAGAAAGTGTAAATATTGTCAAAATGTACGTTTGGAACAAAAAAGACTTCGAAAGCTAATATTCTTATAGAAAACTTTTATATTTTTTTTCTATTAGATTTGGTTATTACCTATTTTTTCTGCAGACTACAATGGCCATGTACAATCATACAATGATTCAGGTACAATCATACATAAAGACGAAGTGTATAGCTATTGTCTCACTTTATTATAATATAGTAATGAAATTCCCCACCCTTAAGAAAAGCGTCTCCGAGAATCAAAGCGTGGTTCTCATAATAAAAAGTTTTAAATTAAATATTTATTAGCATTTAGTTTTTCCTATGTACGTAGAAACTACCACAGCGAAAAACAATTGTAGGTAATACTTTCTATTCTATTTTTTAGTAACACACTCATTCACACAAGGTCTTATTTAGCTAAACCTCATTTTATAACCATAATATAATCTGATGAGTAGGGACCTCTAAGTAAATAGTCAACCCTAAACTGAATCTTTTGTTCTAACACAAATTCAATCATACTTAGATGACGTCACCAACTGTGATGATAAAATGAGAGCTTTATTTTGTTAGTCAACATTTACGGCATTGTGGTACTGTCGCAAACTAATTCAGTTACACCAGTATGATACCCTTTTTCAGTAAAAGTTTTACCTTGATTAAAAAAGCAATAGCCGTTATAGATTTTACGTAAATGTTTGTTCTCATAACGAAAAAGTAATCGTGTAGAATATGTTATAATATTGAATAATATTTTAAATTATTCACCAAAGGGCACATGTTAATATATACATATACTAGCTGTGCCCCGCGGTGTCACCCGCGTTTGTTGTTGTAATCGCGGGCAACGCTGCGGGGCGAAGCTTGTCTAATAAAAGTAGCCTAAGTTACTCCTTATATCATCAGCTATCTGACATTGAAAGTCCCGTCGAAATCTGTCCAGCTGTTCCAGAGATTACCCGGAACAAACAGACAGACAGACAAAAATTGTAAAGAAAATTATTTGTACATATGTATTTAGTAAAAAGCGATTATTTGATACAAACAGACACTCCAATTTTATGTATTTGTATAGATATATAAATTAAGATGGTTTGTGTAAATTATAATGACAATTATATTTAACTAGCTCTCGCCAGTTATTGCCGCTATAATAATATTATAAGCATTGAGAACGACAAGTACAAAAATTGGCCAAGTGCGTATCAAATCATTATATCAATTATATCATAGAATAGGGTTCCGTAGTCACCCACAATGGTAAGTAGATTGAAAAATTACAACACATATTCATGCAAAATTAGTGGTAAGTGGAGGACGGACGGACATCAGGAATCTATAAGGGTTTATTAAATAGACACGAACTACGGAATTCTAAAAAGGAGTAACCAACACAAATTGTAAATGTTAGAGTGTGTTTATTTAAAAATAATCATAACAGTATCTATTGATAAGAAATTGAAAAAGTAGTATTCTAATGATAACTATCTATGATAAATATCTTCTTAATCTGTCGATAAATATCGGTATCTTAGAAGATATTTACAACTATTGATCATTTGGATTTAGATTATAGCGATAAGTACTTAAAGAAAAAACTAAAATGTTTGAAAGCACTTTCATAATGTTAGAAAGATATATATTTTATGCACACCTACAGCGATTGCTTTTCTAGTATTACAAAAAAATCCTCGCAGAAATCTAGATACAAATAAATGAGTACGAGCACCACTGGAGTTAAAGAAGAAAAATAAATATGAAAAAGTGATTGTTATGTTACAGTAGTCAAATTGCCTTCAAATTAAATACTACCTGTACTTATAACAATAGCTCCCTTTTGCTCTCGAACTGCCAATTTCATTCTAGTCATTTGTCACAGAATAAAGTGCTATTCATCTACGAGTAGGAAATGCGATATATTCTGCGGTGGCATGCAGCAATGCACAATTGGTACTGATTGTTGAAGCGGATGCGTGCAATTCAATTTTAAGGCGAGTGCACTGTGCTGCCAATATTGCGAGTAAGTAAATAAATAAATAAATATTTCGGACAATTTACACACAACGTCATCTAGTCCCAAACTAAGCAGAGCTTGTATTAAGTAAGTATGCTCTTTATAAGTGAACACAGTATAAATTTCTGAATATTTAAAACTAATTATACGTTCAGATACTTTTGATGATATAATTAAAGCTCTAATTACTCTTTTCTGTTCGTTTGTTTCCATAAATATCTAGAATAGTTGGACTAATTTTGATGTGACTTTTACGGGCATATAGAAGAAGGTTTTACAAGAAGTAATTAAACCTACTTCTATTTTAGAAAAAATAAGTAATACATTTCAGATCAAAAATTAATCCAATGTGATTCAGAAGCAACAAAACTATACCTAAGGTATTTATGAGTAAAAATAACTTAACCCAAGGAAAAAGCTAACAAATTGAAATAAACAGTGTCAAGAACATTTTGCAGTCTTATACAAAATGACGAATATATTTTAATATTTATAACACTATTCCCTGTAGCTTAAGTCAAGTAATTATACCTCTATATTTTTTAAAATTTGAAGTTGGTAGCTCCAATTTTTTATGATACTATCTTTCACCCGCGGCTCCGGCAGCGACTATGTTGGTTATCACGGTAAAACTTATGCCCTTTCTCAGGTTTCAGACTTTCTGGGTACAAAATTTCATTTAAATATCTGCAGTGGTTTTTGAGTATATCACAAACAGATAGACGCGGCGGAGGACTTTATGCTATAATATGTAGTGATATAAATACGTATTTGTAACGTGACATTGAGATCGAGCGAAAGAGTGACGGCCGTTACGTGCGTCGTTCGCACGTTCCATATGGCCTTGCATACGAATAGAAATACTAGACATTGACCTGTCAGCGTTTAACTGCAAACAGTAGCTTAAGTTATTCTATTAACTACTTATTAATGACTTTTCTTACAGTTTAAATGTTCAGTAGAAGAAAAGTTTCTCCCTAAAACTAATCCCAAGCAAACAAACTCAGTGGCTGCTTTTGATGCTAACATTAATGAATTTATAATGAGTAGTGAATTTAAGACTTCTTATTAAAAGTAGTTATAAAGTTCTCGCAGTGCGGCTAACAATGAAGTTGAGTCAATATTTAATTCACTCACACCAAACAAAATAAACACACATTATATCAATGATCATTTCAGACTTTCTCAATTAACAGATTCTAATATTAAACTATCCAGATATCACAGTTCCAGATAATATCCAGTTTGCAAAAGTGTTGTAATAAAATAAGGAAAATGTCTTCCTTACATTGCTTTGCACACCAAAAATCGATTTGAG
Organism: Phragmatobia fuliginosa; assembly: GCA_932526445.1. NCBI lineage: Eukaryota > Metazoa > Arthropoda > Insecta > Lepidoptera > Erebidae > Phragmatobia > Phragmatobia fuliginosa. Next base: position 7,154,853 of record OW052063.1, on the reverse strand, counting down.
GATCTTACTGTATTTAGTTGTTACTTTCCAAAACAGAATTAAAATAAGTTCAAAGTTTAATGAATATCAATAATCGAGGGTACTCTAACCATAGCCGATATATAAGATAACGAAACCAGAAGAAAAAATTTTGAAACGAATAGCCCCGTTAGACGATACTACAGAAAACAGTAATGTGTAACTACTATTTGCATGTCATCTTTCTATAGATCTGAACGCCTAGTACCTAATTATCGAGCCACAGGTATATAGTATATAAGCAGCAGCAATAGCAGTATACGAGTGATAACGAAATAACAATACGCACTGTTAACAATCCCACCCCAATTCATCTCTTGGACGATATAAGAGTAAACTGCCTCGTTGGTCTAGAGGTTAGCGTATGCGACTGCTGATCCAGAGAGTTCGATTCCCGGGTCGGACCAAAGGTTTGTATGATCCGCAAATATTTGTTTCAGAGTTTGGGTGTTTTCTATGTATAATATGTACAACAATAAAAAGTATTTTTATGTATTTATATCAGTTGTCTAGTTACCCATAATACAAGCTCTGCTTAGTTTGGGGACTAGATTACGTTTTGTGTTAAATGTCAGAAATATTTATTATTTGTTATTATTTATAAACTTCACAAAGCCACATCGGGAAAATTTGAAAGAAGCTCTATAATAAACCTGCTTGGTCAGTATGGTATAGTAGGCCAGAACAAAACTCTGATGATGACGATGATGCTGATAATGAGACCCTTGCATATGTTTGTTTGCAATACAATTAAAACGTAATTAGTAGAAATAGTATTGTTTATATATATAAATATATTTCACCTACTAAAGTAGTTCTACCCTGCCTGTTGAAAAGTACGAGCAGAATCCAAGAGTGGGAAAAACCTAACTTATAATTCACATTATATTTTAAATTTAGTAATTTGGACTTTTTATAAGCTTTTATTTAACTTGCAATCTATGTATGGTATGTATGTTTGCTTTGGTGAAATCTTGCAACTCTATTTTGAAGCAAATATCTTCAACAAATTAAACTGAAATTTCGAATACAAGTTCAATTTAGGTGATTTAATGCATGTTTAACTTTGTGACGTCATTCTAAATCCAATATGGTGGCATAGCCAAGATGGCGGACTAGTTGTTTTTAGGGTTCCGTAGCCAAATGGCAAAAAACGGAACCCTTATAGATTCGTCAAGTCTGTCTGTCTGTCTGTCTGTCTGTCTGTCTGTCTGTCCGTCCGTATGTCACAGCCAATTATTTCTGAAACCATAAGAGCTATACTGTTGAAATTTGGTCAGTCGATGTATTCTGTGAACCGCATTAAGATTTTTACATAAAAATAGAAAAAAAGCAATAAACTTTGGGGGTCCCCATACTTGGAACTGAAACTCAAAAAATTCTTTTTCATCAAACCGATACGTGCGGGGTATCTATGGATAGGTGTTCAAAAATGATGTTGAGGTTTCTAATATCATTTTTTTCTAATATGAATAGTTTGCGCGAGAGACACTTCCAAAGTGGAAAAATGTGTGTCCCCCCCCCTCTAACTTCTAAAATAAGAGAGTGATAAATCTAAAAAAAATATATGTTATACATTACCATGCAAACTACCAACGAAAATTGGTTTGAACGAGATCTAGTGAGTAGTTTTTTTTTAATACGTCATAAATCGTAACACGCAATTTACCTTTCATCCAATCAAAACACTATTATTAAAACATCGATGAAAGTTACAACGAGCTACAAGAACTTTTATATGACGTTATTTGTTGGTACGGAACCCTTCATGGGCGAGTCCGACTCGCACTTGGCCGCTTTTTTTTTATTTAATGCTTATACGATATGGATATGAAATGAAAGGGTTTGAAATTAATTCGAAAATAATTATATATCAAAAATATATTTAAAGTAAATAACCTTTTTAAAAAACAATAAATCTTTAGAATGTGCTAAAACAAAAATCAGATAGCTCGAGTAACTTTCAAATTTATAATATTTGTTATTTTTTAAAATCAGCAAACTTTCAGTTTACGGTACATGAATTATTTTGAAATATCAAAATCATGATTACATTGTTACTTCCTAAAGTTAACAAAGATATTGGTGTGTTTGTTGTTTGTATTATATTGTTGTACTTAATAGTGGCTTCGAGCCTTACTCAGCAAATTACCGTTTACCGACGTTATCTAACCCTTTACACAAACATTTAGTTTAGTTGCTGATCATACTTGCTTCATGCTTTATTTGAATCTAGAAAATTAATAAAAGCACTTACTCATACTTGATAACATTGTTTTCGATTAATCATTTTCTTTCTGTTTGTGAATCGAGTGTATACTACTACGAGTATTATGTTTATATTCAATGTAGTCACAGTAATTGACAATAAGTTGCTTATAGTCAAATCCATGGTTTTAAATTTCAAATACAACAAACATAAGAGGCCCAAAATCGTGGGAGTGGCCTATGTCCAGCAGTGGACTGCGATGGGTTGATGATGATGATGATGAAATATGTTTACTTTTTTCGTTAAATACATCAAGACAGTGTTGATTATTCAAGTAATTATGCTACTTTATAAGATATGTATTTAGATAATAAAAGCGGACTTTTTGTATTTTTCTTAATTCATGTATGAGGTCTAAAGAAAAAAAAGTCTTATCAGTACTCAGGATTCCTTATAACAAACTTTGTAAAATGTTCGTAATATCGCTCATGAAATCTGAGGCCGCAAAATGTTGTCAAAAGTATAATAGAACGTACAATCGATAGCCATTGAAAAGAAAACCTTACAATAAGAATATTTGTACAAGATTAATTTCTAAGGTTTCGTTATTTAATTTAGTTGCTGATCAATCTCAAACATTATTCAATTGTGGAATCTTTCATTCATATTTACGTGGGTGGTCTTTTTTTTGGAGTGTCTTCTATTTCATTGTATTATTATTTGATCTAAAGTCGCCTTGTAACTCTACACTTTCATTCCAGCAATGTAAAATGTAAGTGCAAAAATGAACAACTACATTCATTAGTTGTTATCAATGAGTCCTCCTATCTCCACATTAAGGTCATGGAGGAGGACACTATTTAGAGCACCACTAGTAATTTGACAAGAATAAAAATAATATTGTAAGAAATTACACTGTCGAAAAAAATCACATACAGAAATAACTAACCATTTATATAATAGTTTAGAGTCGACCTGTCCATACAGATGGCATACGGTACTTTAACTTAAACGTTATATTCAATTAAAAATTATTAACAAAGAAAAAAAATGAAATACAACAGGATACCCAATATCTATCACTTTCAAACACAACAGATGTAAATCATAAATGTATATAATATATGTATCTATGTTTCAATACAAAAGGAGTTAGCAAGGCCCTTTGTCAGTCTCTGGTCTATCACGACCTAAAAAGACAGGTTTGAATTAATTATTTTGCGCTTTCCACCGAGCGAGTGACATCACCGGATTTTCCGGTTCTGAAGAAGGACATAACCAATGGCAATGCATAATTATCGTTAATCTGGAGTTATGTTCATGAACGAACTTGTCCATCACCAGCAGGAGACCTGCCGTTTGCTCTCGTTTACCCAACTACGGCGTGGCTTAACGAAGAGGGAATAGTTTTGGCAGTCTATGGACGAGTATGTATGTTCCATCGTAGCCCTTCAGCTACTAAACTGATTTTAATAAACAAGGTGTGAAATGATTCGTAATAATGGCTTGGCTGACTTATTTTTAAGTAATCCAACGATCAACACCATTGTTTCGTTTTAGTTGCAGTCAAATTTGATGGGTGTTTTAATTTGTACTCGTATGTTTGTAAGGAAAAGAAAAATGATCTTTTATTATTTTTCTCTACATAAAAAAAAATATTTTTTTGAGTCGTCTCTGACTTTTAAGATTAGCAACACATTTGGTATGTTTTTTTATTTTTCATATTTATATGAATACAATAATGACATGGAAAAATAAATTTGTAATATTTAAAGTTGGCTTTTATCTAGACTTCTTTGAATGTTATAGTTATTATTGTTTTATCACAATTTTATGTCAAGACCAGAGGCTGTTAACTATAGTCGGGTATCCCATTAGGGTTTTTATTTTTTGTAATGTAAGTAAAAAATAGAATAATTACCTCTTATTTGTTGATGTAAATCAGATAAAAAATTGTGCTTAGAACACATAAAGTAAATGCAAATTTTGCTTTGTTTATCGTTAATGAATATAATGTAAATAAAAACAATTATGATGTTTCGTCTCTATTTAATTTTTACCAGTGCGTTTAAGTATAGTTTAAAATACTCAAGACACATTCGAAATTAATAAAAAATAATAATATATTTATGAAAAAAAAAAATGTTTATGTATTTATATCAGTTGTCGAGTACCACCCACAATACAAGCTCTGCTTGGTGTGGGACTAGATGGCGTTGTGTGTAAAATGTCTCAAATATTTATTTAAATATTTTATTTATAAATTATAGAATGAAGTACTTATCTAAGCTATTACAAATTATAATAGCTAATATTATGATTGATCTTCGACATAGTTTGAATATTTGGAGTAGATCTATTATGAATTTTTACTCGCAATCGATAAGATATAGCCGAAGTAATCCTTACAAAATACACTTCAAGTCCCTTGAGTATCTTGAGTATCAAATGTCCATCAACTGTACGCGTAACTGTGCAGACGTTTGAGACAGTCGGCCGTCACAGCCGATAAGATACGCAGAGTATAAAATAGCTAAGACTTTTATCAAAACATCTCAGTAGTTTAAAGGTATTGGGACCAAAATGTTTTTCTTACGCATTATATCGGTTAGCTTTTTTCTTTTCATTGTGAGTAACGCGAAAGTCTTGAATAAAAATGAAAACATATGCGAAGAAATATTGGGACCTTTAGTTGAAGAAATACGTTCGTATGAAGATGTGAAAGATAAAATATTGAATTATGTTTTAAATGGAGATTTCAAACGGAAAACCTACGATGAGTGAGTTTATGTTTTGAACTAAAGTACAATGGCGTGTTTAGGTTCGTGTGTTTATTTGTAATTAAGTTTTAATGGATGGTTTTATTTGTAGATTAGCAGTATTTGTGGACAAGTTTGGTGCACGTCCATCAGGAACGCAAGTACTTGAAGATTCTATTGACTATATGATAGAATTGTCTCGTAAAGAAGGATTAGAGGACATAATTACCGAAAATGTTGTGGTAAGTGTTAATAAATATTACTAGTATTAATAATGATATTTAATTTGTATTGAGTTTAAAATAAATTGAGTTTCTATTGAGTTATTAATATCGTCATTGTCTTTAATTGTACGGGTATGCAGAAACCAAAAAGATGTATAGAAAAGTTAACAAAATGTACAGATACAATAAAAATGTATCGATAATTTCCATTAAGTGTCTCATCTCAGATATAAAATATGCATTGAAACTGAACTGAGACTTTTAAATCCAGTTATACCATTTACTAAAAAAATACGGAACTTTATAGATAAACAGACAGAATTGTTTTTACTTTTTTATTCTAAAATGTAAATGCACTTAAAATAATTTTTAGATATCTATAAATACAAATTTTTGTGTTGGTAATTTATGTCTTATTATTATTATACTTGTCATGAATTATAATGTTAAATCGGCATGCAATATTATAGAAACATAAGGGTTACATCAATGTTATTAAATATTATGAAAGACTGGATTTAAATTTAATTTGTACAAGGCTCAGGTACAAGGTCTTCAAAGTTAAATTAATTTGCAATTGAACGTTTTTAGAAGAGTTTCAGCCGAAAGTAGTTTATAATACATTTAATTTTAGGACTATTCTTCTTTAAAGCAATTATTTTTGGTTCCTCGATTCTCCTTTAAAGTGTTCTTAAATCAATTACTTCATATTTTATGGCCCAAAGTCCTTGAACTTAATCTTAGTTTACGAGTTCCTTAGGGAGTGTCACGTATATCACGCGTAACATATTTTATACAATAGACGCTTTAGATACGAGACCGGATACTTATGATTTGTCAAGCACTGAAGGCGTGGGCGTCCCTTCTCTTTTAGCAGGAAGTCAATCACTCATTTGAACTCATCGTCATCATCACCATTCATATTCATAAAGGTAGTAATTACTATACATATGTCCTTGTGCTTAAAATGATAGAATGTCCTGTAAATCATATGTAAACATAGGAATATTCGAGACTCATACATACTCACTCAACGTTTGTGTTAATTTTAGTTCCGGGTTAATCTTTTAAAAAGGGCTTTATTTCGTCTGAAAAGTAACCATAATTTTTAACGTATACATTGAATATTCATCTTTTAATTTATTCATAAAGTTTGCCTTATCGTTGCTTTTAGGTGCCCCGTTGGGAAAGAGGTGAAGAAATATTGACAATGATTGAACCCAGAAAAAAGAATATGGTTATTTTGGGTCTAGGTCGCAGTGTTAGTACCCCAACAGAAGGTATTACAGCTGAAGTTATAGTTGTGAAAAGTTTTGATGAACTAGAAAAAACACCAGAAAATAAAGTTAGAGGTAAAATAGTTCTATACGATCCAATGTTTACAACTTATGGTGAAACGGTGAGAGTAAGATCACAAGGAGCATCGAAAGCATCCGCCAAAGGTGCCGTAGCATCTCTTGTAAGGTCGATTACACAATTTTCGATTAACTCACCTCATACTGGATCTCAAAACTATGCAGATGGTGTAACCAAGATACCAACTGCAGCGATCAGTCTAGAAGACGCTGATTTAATTAGAAGATTATATGATAGAGGAGAGAAAGTGGTACTCAATATTAAGATGTCATCTACTTATGACGATACCAAAATTTCCAGGAATACTCTTGTCGATTTAAAAGGTAGTCAAAATCCTGAAAAATTAGTGATTGTGTCTGGACATATCGATAGTTGGGATGTTGGCCAAGGGGCCATGGATGATGGTGGTGGCCTTTTCATCAGTTGGGCAGCTCCTGTTATTCTAAAACGTTTGAATCTAACCCCAAAACGAACATTGAGAGCTATTTTTTGGACTGCTGAAGAATTAGGTTTGATTGGTGCTTATGCTTATAAAGAAGCGCACAAAGATGAATTAAATGACATTAACTTTATCATGGAGTCCGACGAAGGAACTTTTGCTCCATTAGGATTATATGTAAGTGGCAACACAAGAACGCGCTGCATTGCACAGGAAGTTTTGAAGTTATTTAAATCCATAAACGCTTCAACAGTAATAGAACAGGATGGCACTGGATCAGATATTGCTGTGTTTACTGGTAATGGTATTCCCGGTGCAAGTCTTTACAATGATAATGAAAAGTACTTTTGGTTTCACCATACTGAAGGTGATACCATGAATGTAGAAGATCCCGATGAACTTGATCTTGGAGCTGCTTTTTGGACAGCAGTGTCATACATCATTGCTGATCTCTCTGAAGATATGACATAATAATTTTAAATCAATAATAAATCACCTTTAAATAAATTATGAAACAAACGATGCGAGATTGTGTATGATTCATGATGCCACTAATATTTTTATTTAGTACTAGCTTTCGCCCGCAGCTTCACCTGCTTATATGTCGGTTATCTAGTAGACTATCTAGGTACGAAATTTCATCATGATCGGTTAAGCAGTTAAAGCATAACAGACAGACAGCCAGAGCTACTTTTTTACATAGTATTAGTACATAATATTAGTAGGGATGGATATAAATTAAACCACAGAAAATACTAAATTATGATATTACATTAGAAGTTGTTTTGTAACTGAACTGGTTTTTAGTATTTGGTATATTCCGAAATGTTTTTAGATTTTAAGTTTGCAGGTTTACATTTATATGTGATAATACATTGTTAATTTGTAATACCATAAACCTTCAGGATAGCAGGAAAGGTTAAAAGTAATTCATCTATCAGTCAACCAAGTACGCCGTTATCCGGTTACAAAATGATATTAAGCGATGCTATGTGAAAAAATATGTTATTTAGAAAAACTCCTACTTTATTTGAATACACATGAACATGACCAGACATGTTATATATGGACAAGCACAAGTCCCTATTTAAATAAAATTATATTTGCTTTAAAATATTTCTATAAAACTGCCTTGCCTGAACTTCTTGATTGAACAATAGCATTATCTTATCCAAGACTATTAAACCCGTCTTAATCCTGTGGGACTATCCAATTTAGAGTTACATGACGATTGGCTTCTGTAAATCTACTATCAATTGACAAGGCTATTGTTTTTCTAAAATTGAAATTAGAAAGACCAGATTTGATAAATGACAGTGTCAATATTTTTTAGAGCAGTATAAAATCTTTTATCTTTTATCAATGTGGATAAAAATATTTTTTGACTAAGCGATCCGTAGATTTTGATATAGGTCTTAAATTACGTTATCTTCTCTTAGCCGTATAAAAAATAAAATAAGCTTTCGATAAACAGTGCTTGATAAAAAAATATGATAAGTTTATATGGCTTTCAAACTGTAAATGCTGAAGTGCTTTGACTCAATGCATAGATTGAACAAAAAAGTTTCTAAGAACTTGATTATGAGATGAGTTTCAGTGTTTTAAGTTATGAATATAAAAACATTGTCAATCGCAAATATTAGTACTGTAGAGTATTTATTATTTTGGTGTAGTTTTTAAGTCTTCTCCTTATTTTAGGTCTGAAATGTAATGTTGATTACAAATGCAAAGTTAAAAAAATATTAAAATAGTTATTACTTGACCTTTTTATGACATCTATCACTGTAAAAATAATAATAGTGATATCGTGTTTTAATTGACTGACATTTCTAGCTGATCTTAGTTCGTGACTGTCATAATTCTAAGGTTTACTGTCGAGCAATGACGTTTTAAAGTTTTTAGCAAATATTCACGCCATACGCGTTGCACTCAGGGATTGGACTGTACTACATGAGATGGATATAAGGAGAAACTGGTCTGTTTTAGGCAGCGTGATATCTAAATTTAACTGCCATGGAAAATATTACACACATAACTGTGAGTTAAAAATTTCTCAAAACTGAAGCCACGTTTTAGAAACCCTAGTGCGACAGATTCACAAAGAAATATAAAAGTTTTTTGAGGAACAGTTAGTAAAAAAAGACTAAATTAGCAATAAATAGGTGAATGATTTTAAAGAGGTTAGCCAATTGGCTTAATTAGCTAGCCTGCCACTGTCTCACATAAACAAACGAACTATAGCTTTTTTACTGTAGCACTAAACGCTAGTACTTGGTTAAACTCAGTTAATTTAGTAAAACAATCTTTCGAATACAATATGACATTCCCCAATTTGACATTAAAACTCAATAGTTCCTGTTCCGATGATTTTTTCAAGTAGTTGAAAAAGAAGATACAAATTATACTCGACTATTAGGCAACTAGAACCGAGTTGGGATGGAGTATTTTCCTTAAATACGGTTCCTTTGTAGTAAAAGTCTTTTATTAAATTTCCATAAAACATTATTTTAAGTAAACAAAGAAAATTTATAACAATGGGAAAACCGTACAACTGAAAGCATTTTACCTGGCAATTTAATGTTAACAATACAGAGTATAATTAAATTATAAGTGAAAACAACTCCAATGAAATCGAAATTAAAAAAATGTGACGAAACAAAACATTTCTATAATGTTGATTACATTTAACAATAGCGCTTTTGACGGGCATCTGCTTTTGAACAGACGATTTGGTGAAAATTAAACTAAATGTACATTTTTATCACAAACTTTGTTGTATGTTAATGTAATACTTGTTGTATCATATGGGGTTTTAACCCAAAACACCGTTTTGGGTTAAAACCCCATATGATACAACACTTTTTGTGATTCACAAATTGTTGTTCTGAGACTGAGTGTTGTTCATGTTCGTTTCATGTACGACTCTAAAGTCTCCTGTGTTATCCTTCTAAAAATAACAATAAGGAACTTGCTTCACTTCTGCATTCTTATTTAGCAGGTGATCTACACTTGCTAACGTTTACTCTGTATTAAAATCATACGATACATCATAAAAATATAAAAACAGAGGCATTATAATCTTTTCACTACTTACCTAGAATTTTTTTAATCATATAAATATTCTTAGTAGTCTACTAAGTGAGTAATCAAACGAAAATATAAAAAATTGTACGAAAATGAAGTAGCAGATGCTTAGCAATTAAATAGTGAACTTGATTGACAGAGAACTAGCTTTTGCACATAGTTCTGTCCACGTGAAGGTCAGTTATAGTAGTAAAGAGTAGTCATTGTCTATTGTCAATAATATTATCAAAGTATCATAAAAAATTAAAGGAAACTGGTGCAACGGTTTGGCCATAGAAGCGTAAGAGACAGTCAGACAGATATTCAGAAAGATTTATTTTCAATTTGCCATTAGTACGGATAAAGTTTCCATCTGTCAGTTAGGAAAAATATGCTCCAATTCGTTTATATTAATATCGAGTATACTATCCACATTATAAAGGCCTATTCCACACCCTCTGTATCAGAAGGACAATTTAGTAAAATGTATTTCTGGGAAGAACGAGACTAAAGCAAAAAGATATACTAGTCAAACGTCCTAAATTTAAAATCGTCATATTATTAGAACGATTGAAATGACAAAAAGGGAATGTTGGGCAAAAGGACTGGTACATTGAATTTCAGTCAGTTCGGTCAGTTAAGAATTAGTTTTATTTAGGGATTAGGATTGCAGTTGTTTGTTCAAAACTATATGTACATTTAACAAACAAATATCACATGAAAAATAAACTTCAACGATAGTCAAAGTACGATTTTCGCTTAGGTTGAGCATAAAATGTATATGGGAGAAAATATTAAAAGTTAATCTAAAAGTAATTTTCGTTCGCTTCACTCCCATTTATGAGGAAAGGAGCGAAAATGCAGGTACAGTTATTTCCGATTAAAATAACCATGTAAATTGAATGTGTTATTCTAGTTATGAGAGCATGTATGTATGTGTCGTGATTCTTGAATTTATTGATTTTAAAAGACTTTGTACCTACATGTATGTATAGCCTACTAATATTGTGTGTACTTAATGTGTACATGTGTATTTAGATTTCTTTTTTAAAACGTCACAATTTTTGATTTTTTTTATATCTGAAAGGAGATTCAAATGTTTTACAAAATTAGCCAAATCGATGCAGCCAGTGTCGAGTATTTCGACAAACGTACAGGAATCCATTTAAATATATATATATATATAATTGCTATAAAATGAGGGTATGACATAAGTTAGATAATCCATTGAAAAATTACATTTGGGGTTGCATTTCTCAGGGGGCGCCATTTATTTTCTTAGATATGAAGGTAGCGATAGTGTAAAGTTAAATTCAAGTGTGTTTAGTTGCAACCCTTGTCCCCAACTGCCATCTTGTAAAAATGTTAATAATCTTGTGGTTTATCTACCAAACTATAGGTCTGACAAAAAAAAATTAATAGATTTTCACTTAAAACGTTGGTATTATTAATTCTACGACCAAAGGCTATTAGACAAAGGACAAGTTTTGCAACCCCAATAAGATTTTTTAGGTTAAATATTTTTAAAGAAAGAGAAACAAAAACAGTTAAATAATTCCTTCACTACTTTTCATCCAGTGACTGAGGTTTTCGAAGACCAACCCGCCGCATTAGGCAGATGCATTCAAAGGTGTTGCCCATGGGCACCGGTACTTATTCATCAGTGACCTGTATGTATTTCATATTACCAATGTATAAATATGCTCTAATGCATAAAACAGATGGCTGTTTAAACCAAACGTCGCTTGAAAAGCCCTAGAACTAATTAGAGTGAATTTAATTTAAACCGGTTGACGCACTTCATTATTCTATTTCAAGTTGCGGAATTAATACCAGCTTTTTAAGGTTTCCTTTTAATTATTACGGTAATCAGAAGCTTAAGAAGATTAAGTGTGGGTCTCTCAATACGGTTAAATAAATTTAGAGAATCGTAAAGAAGTCGAAATCGAGCGACCAATCCAAATGTTGACTGAAGAGACCCTTTCTTTAAAAGCATTAGGATTTTTGAACTAGAACGAGTCTTTTTATGAGTTTAGTCCACTTTGAAGTGCAATAAGCTATGTTAAACTAACTTTTGCCCAAGGCTCCGCGTGGGTGTATTTCGATTATCGTCGTAAAGATTATATGCCCTACTTAAAGAATTAAAGGAGAAACCCGATTCTGGGCCTCAGCGTTACACGAATGGGATATGTACCAAAAAATTCGTCTATTTTGCTTGACTAACCTATCGAAATCTTAGCTTCATTTGCAATGGCCAAGTGTAGAAAGTAAGTAGAATTCTATTGTTTTAAACAATCTTTGTAAACCTCTGCAACACTTATTTCAATATACGTAACTAGCTCCACAAACGTAGCAGTCCTAAAATAGGATCGATTTAGTGGAAATCGATACTGTTATAAATTAATAATACTTCTTTGTTTTAGTATAAATGATTGTTTTAATGGGTATCTTAATCAATGTAAATAGAGTCTAGCCAGCGAATCGTGACACAACTACTTACAATGGCGGCAATTCAAAATATCTACAACTGGCAGCATTAAATATAGCATGGATAATTTTGTATTTTTCTATAAATGTGACTATGCCATAGAAAAACACAAATGTATCAAATCGTGTTTTTCATGTTATAGAAAACTATAGCGGTTTTGATAACTTTTTTATTTCAGAAGTTATAAAGGCCTAACTTGTGAAATAAGCTGACTTAAAAAACTGCGTACAAAAATAAAGAAACAATAAGCAAATACAACAATGTATAATATGTATGTATTTACAAAAAAAAAGTATGTCTAAGTATTTATATCAGTTGTCTAGTTTGGGTACTAGATGGCGTTGTGTGTAAAATGTACGAAATATTATTATTTATTATTATTATTAATTATCTATTGGGCACGATTTAATTATGGGTGAGTACATAACCCTATTTTATGCGTGACCTGACACGCACTTGGCCAATTTTTATTAAAATAACTCAAACAATAAACATAACTTATAATGTAAACATTGTCTGATTTTACCAATTTGGCCATTGCTGGGAGACCTGAAAATTAGGCTCGTGAAATCGTCATAGATATTGTAATTTATGCCCAAATTCTAGCACTGTAACGCCAGGCCCAAGTTTGTATGGATTTCGGGTTTCTCCTTTCATTATAATTTTAAAACGCTCTTATTTTTCTCTAGTGGTTAGCGAATGCGACTGCTAATCAAGAGGTTTCGGGTTCAAATCCTGGGTCGGGCCAAAAAGTGTTTTTGGGTTTTTATTAGGAAATTCCTAATAGCAGCCTGGAGTTTGGAAGTTTGGCGGTGATTCACGCCCGTGCCTCGGAGAGCAAAGTAAAGCCGTCGGTCAAATCATCTATGGCAATCGTTATTTGGAAGTCAATGCCCTCAAATATACTGACAACTAGTTCAATCGTCGAATTTCAGTTCTCCCTTAGGGTTGCGGAGGTCCGATGCCAGTCGCTCCGTGGAAAAACTGAAATTCATGTAAAACCGGTTGAACTAGTAGCCGACCCCAAATAAACTTGGGAATAATCCTAGGAGGATGATGAATGGTTTTCTAATCTAATATAGAATAAAGAGCGGCCAAGTGCGAGTCGGGCTCGCCCATAAAGGGTTCCGTAGCAGCAAGTAACATCATATAAAAGTTTTTGTAGTTCGTTGTAACTTTTTAATAATAGTGTTTTGATTGAAAGAAATGTAAATTTCGGTATATGATTTATGACGTTTTAAAAAGAAAACTACTTACTAGATCTTGTTCAATCCAATTTTCGTTGAAGGTTTGCATAGTAATGTATATCATATATTTTTTTTCATTTTGTCATTCTCTTAGAAGTTACAGGGGGGGGGGGGGGGGGTGACCAACATTTTACCACTTTGGAAGTGTCTCTCGCGCAAATTATTCAGTTTGGAAAAAAATATATTAGAAACTTTAATATCATTTTTGAAGACCTATCCATAGATAGCCCACACGTATGGTTTAGATGAAAAAAAAATTTTGAGTTTCAGTTCTAAGTATGGTGACCCCCAAAATTTATTGCTGCTTTTTTTCTATTATTGTGTAAAAATATTAATGCGGTTCAAAGAATACATCTACTGACCAAGTTTCAACAGTATAGCTCTTTTAGTTTCGGAAAAAAGTGGCTGTGACATACGGACGGACAGACAGACAGACAGATATGACGAATCTATAAGGGTTCCGTTTTTTGCCATTTGGCAATGGAACCCTAAAAAAGATAATATATAGAAGTAAATTAAATTATTTCATTTATCACAAATTATCACTGTTCGAAAAGTTTTAAATATATACAATAAACAGTCTTAAATAATTAGCCAAAGTTATTTTTTATTTTTAACTTCATGATAAATGATAAATGATAAATGATATTTATTTCTGTAAGTAAATCTTTTCAGACATTTTTACAAGTCGGACTTATAGCTAGAAGGCGCCGGCATTTCCTACGACTCACTCTGGGAAGAAACGCCGAAACAAACCACAGAGGTGTCTTTTTTTCTTTTTTTTTTTAAGTCCGTGTACAATATTAAAGAGAACTATGTGAGTGCAGTATAGGGTCTGGGTTGGCCTTTTGAAGAAAGAACCATAGTTTTGAGTCGACCTGTCCATACAGACGGCACAACTTCAACTAATTACTCTAGCGTTATTTCTCATATTATTTTACATTATTTTATAATTATTACTAATTATATCGGCGTACTTGAGAATGTTTATCTTACCCTAAGTTCATAATAATATTTCATTTGTATTTTCAACGCCATTTTCACCAGTAAAGTAATGTTATTATTAGCGTTTATTAAGCCTCAATTAGGAAGAGATGGCACGTTGCGTGTGGCATCATTCTGCACGTGGTGCGTCCCGTGATTTTCTGTTTATAGAACAAATGGTTTGTGTGAGACAGCAAGATACTCACCGCCATTCGCATGCAATACCTACCTATACCACGTGCTATTACGCGATTCCCCGGCGAGGTAACACGCAATATTAGACTGTCTCGGTGGCGCATTGATTGTGTATGCGACTGTTGGTCTTGAGGACTCGGATTCTAATCCCGGGTCGGATCAAATGTTTGTAAATTCTACAGATATTTGTTTAAGAGTTGGGACGTGTTTTTGTGTATTTACGTATTTGTACTATGTATACGTATTATGTACAAGAAAGGTATAAAAATATTCTATCAGCCATTTGAGCTTTAATACAAGCTCTGCTTAGTTTCAAGGTGTTGTGTGTTACATGCACGAAATTCATTAAATATATATTACATTATAATGTTACAGGAACATCACAAGCCATTGTCTAACCATGTAGAAAATAATCTTTTCAAATAAATTATAATGAAGCGTCTGTGTGTAATCCGTCACAAAAACAACACCGGGTAACATCGGAGGACTTAACTAGTTTATACTATGTATAAAGAACTAGCTAAGACACTGATTAAACACTCCATAACAGAAGGCCAGCCTTTTTCTGACACTGAGAATTAATATTGCAGTTCAACATAGACATGCGGCTAGTCTTTTGTAGAAACTACTTCTAAGGGTTCCGAATTTTATGACTCGGAACCCTTATAGATTCGTCCTGTCCGTCCGTCCGTTCGTCCTGGACTTACCGCCCAAACGGTTGGAGATAGAAAGTTGAAACTTTGCATGAATATGTCTAAAATCTTACCGGCGGGCTCAAAAAATCTGAACAAAATCATTATAGTAGTCCATATATTGAACTTTAAAGGAAAACTATGGCGGCTTAGATACATTTTGTATTTCAGGAGTTATAGGGGCCTAACTTGTAAAATGCAGTCATTTGGAAAACTTCGTAAAATAAAGAAATAATAAGTTAACATAACAATTAGCTATTGGCCACGATTTTAAATATACCTACCATTATGGGTGACTAGGGAACCCTATTCTATGCGTGGCCTGACACTTGGCCAATTTTTTATTTATATCGTGACATTCAAACAAAGAAAGATCTTGATTTATAACAGTAGCAAGTAAAGCTAATCTGTCTTTAAGAAAACCTTGGTTTAAATTTATTTTGTGTAAAAATAAGATTGTTTATTGAGCTTTCCCTAAATCTTCGAATAAAGCTAATTTGCAACTGATGTAAAATGTACCATAAATCTTATGATTATACAATTATTTCTCCCATTTGTTTGCCTTAATTCGTCGTTGGAATGGAAAGATTTTGTATTGTATTGTAGTTTTTATGGTCGGTTTTGTAAAATTATGAGTAATCTCCGTATTTGTGTTAAGGTTTTTAGTATAATAATGGTATTAGTGTGGGAAGACATAAATGTAGACAAATTGAATTATATTTCAAAGAAAATAGGGGTTTTAATAAAATAAATAACACAATAAATCAAAACATGAAGCGTAAACCATTTAAAAATATATTACTACTTATTTGCGCCCGCGGTTATGTTCCTGTGTATGTCGGTTATCGCGGTAATAAGTAGCCTATGTCTCTTCTTAGACCTCTAAACTATCTTTGTATCAAATTTCATTTAAATCAGTTTAGTAATTTTGGCGTGAAACCGCGACAGATACAGTAATGAAATATTGAAATATATATTGAAATAAGTAATGAAATATTGAAATAAGTAATGGAATATGAAATATAAAATATTGAAAACAAAAATGTTTGATTAACGGGACAAGTTATGTTTTATATACACATGAACTTACTTATGCCCGCGGCTCCACTCGCGTCTTATAGATATAAAAATGCCTTACGTCTTATTCTCAGACCTATTGGATAAACACACAAAATTTAACAAGAATCGTTTAAGCCGTTTCTAAGGGGAATTCGAAATAGAAACTAAAAAAATATATATAAATATGTATATATAATATATTATTAATCAGTAAATATTTAAATTCATACCTCTTTAGTTTCTAGGTTAAAAGGTCGATATTTTAATGACGTCTGTATTCGACGTATGTTATGATTATAAAGTTTGGTAGCACGGTACGATATTGGAATTTGCATCTGTAAGCCAAGGTATGCGATGCATTTATATATTGCGTTCTCACCGGAGAATAATGACATGCCTTTAATAGCACATACTTTGAAGAATCCTGTTTATTCTAATGGTGAGTATATTATATCACAATCCAATTAAAAAGTTAATGATTTCCTAATATTAAAGGTATATTAATAAAGGTATAACCCTTTTATATCTTCATCAACAACACATAACGTCCCACTACTGGCCTCGGGTCTTCTCTCAGAAAAGTGTTAAGGCCATTCTTCTCTATCACATAATTTCTCAAAATTAATTGATTATCTATACAGTTATTATAATGATGTAAAGTTTGTGAGGTTGTGAGTTTCTGTGTGAGATAATCACTGGATTTATTGAACCGATTTTTAAAGTTCTTTTACTTTTACAAAGCTACATAATTTGTGAGTATCATAGGCTATATGTTATCTCGATAACTACCGCGATATCCGACATACATGGGAGTGACGTCACAGTTTAAAGCTAATTGTATATAACATTGATAGAAACAAAAGTGTAATGTTTCTAAAATCTCTCATTTTTGCATTTGTAGTAAGAAGTCTTCCCTATATCAGTTTCTAGAACAGTGGAATTATTTTACAATATTATTATACAATATTCTCCAGTACAAAATACACAAATCCAGTGAATAATGTAACCAGTTACTTTTTGATTCCCTCTGTTATACACGAATGATTAATCTCAAATGAAAACGCCGATATTCCACATGAAGGAGCACCGGATACAATATTAGGTTTTATTTCCAACCAAACGCCATTCTTGCAATTATCCAATATTGAAAGGTTAAATAATCACAACGCCGCTTCGTTCAGCGAAGGCAGTATTGAAAATTTTAACTTGAATTCAGGATACATAAATTCGGGATCAATTGACCCAAATTTATTTCAACTTTTAAATTGTATTCATGAGTTGTTTGAATCGACACAGTTATATTACATTGCTTTTTTTTGAATTTGGAATTCAGTTCAGTAAAAAGCGGTCCTTGGGATAGAATTGTATATACAATTCCGTTTTATCAATATGAATTCAGTCTGTCCAATCCTTCAATTAATTCAATCCTCTTTTCACTAAAGACATGCATTTAATTCTACGAAAACTATTTGTATGTGACTCGTAATAGTAAAAGCTGATTCCAGTTCCAGCCGTTCCAGAAATTAGTCGGAACAAACGATATACAGATAAAAATTCTAAAAATAAAATTTAATATGAGTATATACTTTCATATATATTTAGTGAAAAGTTGTAAATTTGGTGTTACAAACAGACACATCAAATTTATGTATTTGTTATAGATAAATTCAAAACTTCAGAGCTAAGAATAATTAAACACAACAAAAACTAAAATTTAACTGAACAAGATTATAATATAAACAAAGTGTTATTGTTAAACACCAAATAAAATCGAGATGACACAAGTGGCTAAATCTACAAGAGGTTAAAAGATATAGAACATTTCGTTGTTCGAGATGCAGGGTGCCGAGCGATAAGAAGTAATACGGGTGTTCGTTCGTTTTAATTGATTGCGTTTGAGGTCGAATGCCGAGAACGAAAGACAACATTGCTGTGCTTAGCGCAGCGGCAATCTATACATACAAATAATTAAAATCGAAGTGTCTGTAATATCAAAATAACTTTTTTTTCTAAATTTTTGTCTGTTTGACTCTCTGTTTATTATAGATAATCTCTATAACTACTAGACTGAATTCGATGGAACTCGCACTGGCAGATGTCTGGTGATATAAGGAGGAACTTTTTTTTTTTTGGACTAGCTTAAAAACTTCTCGTGTTCTTTGTGTCCGTTTCAAGTATTTCTGTAAAGACTCCTACGACACAGGATTTTAATTCCTAATGCGGGAGTTGTCTTCTTAAAATCAACAGAAATCAACAACCGCGGGTGTAACCGCGGGATTCAGCTAGTTAAAGAAAACATTTATAGTACTGCAAAGAAACGTTAAAGCTTATCTTTTCACAGCACATTTCAGGAATTTCGTACACTCGTAATAGGACTGCTTTAATAAGGTAGTTATTTTAATATTGTGGAGTTTGGTTTTATCGCTGGCTTATGCTGAGGATTGTTTTAAAGTGCTACAATGTAAAATTAAGTGAACTTTAAGAAGATTATTTAAAGACTTATTATTTTTATTGAGTCTGTTGATCTCAAGATTCTTGAGAAGGAATAAAGATTATGAGATGATACCTTCCTTTCATTTTGTCAAATTGATGAAATCATAAATATTTTTTATAAAATTTCAATTATAAATTTCAGAAGAACTTGTTTTTTTTTATGGACATCTCTCGCATTAGGAATATAAATCTTTTGTCGCGGGGGACTTTACAAAAATACATTTGAGGAACACAAAAACACCCAGACAGAGAACAATAAGCTTTGGATCGCACAAAGTATCCCACGTGGGATTTGAAGCGGGTGTGGCGACCGTGAAAACCACTAAGTCACCGTGCAGTCAATTCCATTCATTTAGTAAGTTTACATACCAGATATTATTGTGATTAGTGATCCAATGGCAGTCATTTGCCCTTGGTATCTAATAATATTAGATTCCTTGGCCATGTTGTCTTATGTGATTAGAAAAACCACCGAGATTAAGCAACGAGTGTCGGTCAGTACATATTAGGTAGGCTGATATTTTTTATATATCATCATCATCATCAGCCTATCGCAGTCCATTGCTGGACAAAGGCCTCTCCCATTGCACACCACTGTGATCGATTTTGGGCTTCTCGCATCCAGCTCCTGCCAGCCATCTTACGCAGGTCGTCACTCCACCTCGCGTCCTACACTACGTTTACCGAGACGCGGTCTCCACTCCAGAACTCTTCTTCCCCAACGGCCATCAGTTCTGCGGCTAATATGGCCAGCCCACTGCCACTTCAGCTTGCTAATCCGGTGGGCTATATTTTTATATATAAATACTTCTAACCCTGAAGTTATACACTAAAAAGATTTTCGTGAAAATAACTCGACAAAAACCATGATATTGTCTCTTTTCAGGGTTTAGCTACATGCGTTCATCACTTACAGATTAATAGGCAGTACAAGATTCAGCGCACAATACAGATGGTTTGTTTTTGAATCAGTGTATCACTGGCTAGGAATAATGGTGATGAAACAATAGTTGCTTTCATTTACGAGACCACTGAACTTAATTAAATCAGTTTTATGATTTTATTGACTGCTTTGTTGGTCTAGTAGTTGGCGTATGCGGCTATTGATCAAGAGGTCTCGAGTTTGATTCCCCGGTCGAACCAAATGTTTGTATGATCTTCAAATATTTGTTTTGGAGTTTGGGTTGTTTTCTATGTATCACATACACATATGTATTTCCAAAAAAGGTATATATGTATTTATATCAGTTGACTAGTACCCATAGTACAATCTTTCCCTAGTTTAGGACTAGATGATGTTGTGTGACAGACATCCGAAATATTTATTTATTTAATCTGCATATTTTTCACGGCTAGGTTTTTATATGTCTTACTAAAATACTCGAATGTCTCTGTTTGTATATATCTCCCGCAATGGTTTTAGCCTATTAAAAAGAAAAATACATATATATGAATAAAGCCGGTAAGTAGCAGCATATTTAGTAGTATTTAAATGATGTTTTAGTAGAGTCTATTGCTTATAAAACATACTTTTAATTTAATTTTCAAATTTCATCGAAAAAGGAGACCTTACTTCCACATAAAAGTTTATACAGGAAATATTTAAGATAAATTCAGTCAAGTGATGACTTCAAACAAAGCTATCGGAGGTTCGCCGTACGCTATAAATATTTCATAAGTTGTTTATTCGAGATTCATTTTTATGGGTTGAAGCATACTCCACTTGAATCGAGGTTTCCTCAAATCGTCGTTTGAACAGTTCTCAAAAGATAGCGTCTTGCGAATTTACATTTTATACATTATTCATGATGAATTCATGTCTTTAAATAGATTTTGGATACAGATTATTATAATAATATATCATTTACAGCTCATATCTGCGTTTCTAGAGTAACAAACTACATTTATGGGAAATATAACATAAGTTAATGACTATGTTACAGTTTGTTAACTTTTTTAACGACTTCTGTGTTCAGTTGATAATCAGAACCGCTATTTGTTACCCAACTACGACGAAACTGAAAGGAAGGGTAATATTTCTGGCAGATGGATGGAGAGCACGTAAAGCCATCGGTCCCGGTTGTCATGAACAATTATGGCAATCGTTATTGGGAAGTCAGTGCCCTCAAATATACTGACAACTAGTTCAATCTTCGAATTTCAGTTCTCCCTTAGGGTTGCGGAGGTCCGATGCCAGTCGCTCCGTGGAAAAACTGATATTAAAGTAAAAACCGGTTGAACTAGTAGCCGACCCCAAATAATATTGGAAATAAGGCTGGGAAGAAGATTAAAGTATGTAATTACTTTACACACTTTAATGAAATACAAAGAATAAATTTTTATTGTGAAGCAGTCTTTCTAAAAGTTCGATCTAGTAGTTCTCGAGATTAGCACATCACACATCAATAGCATTTATTACGCTACTGTTGAACATAAGTCTACTATAACCCGCTGATCAGACTGGCAAGTATTATCTTCTTGTCAAGTTTTCCTTTTCTTTGTAGTTATATTGTAGTTTACTCCCTTAGAGAGATGACTAGGGCTGGTGATACTCCATATTCATTATGTATCCAAACACGTTCAGTCAAAGAAGCAATTTTTCGTAAAAAATTTTGAAAATCAATCACAAAAGTTTTATTCTTTTAATTTCTCTCCTCATTTATTTTTAATGCTCATAACTATTAATGCTTGAAAATGTTGGAGCGGACCAAAAAGTTATGGCCAGTATGCATACTGATTATAACTTTGTTATAAAATCGCTTGAATAGGGGTAGTTCAACCTTTTTGTTACAGGAACTGTTTAAAAGTGCATTTATCTTACTAGACTATTCTATACTGCAATTTCACGCAAAAACTACTCAGCGGATTTTGATTAAACTTCACAATAATATAGCTTACATATCAGAATAACACACAGGCTTCTATTTACCGCGATAACCTACATGCGGGCGGAGCCGCAGGCATTAGCTAGTATTGAATAAAATGGAGATAACAATGTACTGCGTATTGATGCTTTTTTAATTTTTGATATAAAAAAAATCGATCTAGAATAGTTTTATATTTGGGAAAACATAAGATTTGAGTTTCCTTGCGTTTTTTTTTTTGTATTTATCATTACTCTTAGCATCTATAATACTCTTTCACTAACACTTGGTTGGCGGTAAGTACTCTAACACAACAACACAGCTACTTTAGAGAGTAGATGCCGTTGTTAAACAATAAATAGTACAAACTAAACTGATCAAAACTCGGTCGCCCAGGTGCTAAATATGTTATAGCTAATAACATATTCATATATAATTCTATGTTAGCCAAGTAAATTTTAAGGCGCGTAAAATTATAATAAAGTACAACGATTTGAAATCCCAGTTGAAGAAAATGAGATAATGATCCGAGCATTAATGGAGATTCGATACGATACACGCGGGAATTAGGTGAAGAGGGATTTAGCACAAGCCTTCGATTAGGATCCACTTTATGAAGCTTTTAATGAATCCTCTGTTTTAGCACTTTACTAAATGGAATGACGTTGTATTCGCATATGGGCGTGTTTTTCTTTAATGGATCTATTTCGGCTTTTTTTGGCATAGAAGATTGTTGACAATTTTAATAAATAAAACCACGTTTTAGGAATGTAAATAAATTGACAATCGTTCCGACTAAAGCCGATATACGGTATTGTCTATGTCAGTAATAATGCCTCAGCTGAAAAATCAAATAAAACCTGTTTAACTACATGCGTACATAAGCTATGTTAGGTATGTATTTCGCGAACCCATAGCTTAAAAAATGATAATCATATTTTACAGATTTTTAGGGTTCCGTAGCCAAATGGCAAAAAACGGAACCCTTATAGATTCGTCAAGTCTGTCTGTCTGTCTGTCTGTCTGTCTGTCTGTCCGTCCGTATGTCACAGCCAATTATTTCCGAAACTATAAAAGCTATACTGTTGAAATTTGGTCAGTCGATGTATTCTGTGAACCGCAATAAGATTTTTACATAAAAATAGAAAAAAACAAAACATTTTGGGGGTCCCCATACTTGGAACTGAAAATCAAAAATTTTTTTTTCATCAAACCTATACATGTGGGGTATCTATGGATAGGTGTTCGAAAATGATGTTGAGGTTTCTAATATCATTTTTTTCTAAACTGAATAGTTTGAGCGAGAGACACTTCCAAAGTGGAAAAATGTGTGTCCCCCCCCCCCTCTAACTTCTAAAATAAGAGAGTGATAAATCTAAAGAAAATATATGTTGTACATTACCATGTAAACTACCTACGAAAATTGGTTTGAACGAGATCTAGTGAGTAGTATTTTTTTAATACGTCATAAATCGTAACACGCAATTTACCTTTCATCCAATCAAAACACTGTTATTAAAACATCGATGAAAGTTACAACGAACTACAAGAACTTTTATATGATGTTACTTGCTGATACGGAACCCTTCATGGGCGAGTCCGACTCGCACTTGGCCGCTTTTTCTATATTGCTGTACTGGGCTGATGTTTTCTGACAAGTGTGTGTTATATATAGTGTTATATATAGTAACGGTAACTCCCGCATTAGGAATTAATTCTGTGTTGCCGAGACTCTACGAACATACATAAAACAGAGATAAAAACACCGAGACTCAGAACTACAATTTGTGAATCACACAAATTGCTCTCCCATTGGGATTTGAACTCTCAACAGCGCAGCAGAAATCTCCGTAGCAACCACTTTTTCTACTAGATTATAAATACGAAAGTAACTCTGTCTGTTTGTCGTGCTTTCACACCAAAATTACAAAACCGAATAAAATGAATTTTTTTAGACAGATCGTCTAGAGCCCGGGAAAGGACATACCTAGTCACTTTTTACCGTAATAACCACCGACATTCACACGGGGCGAGCCACGGGCGAAAGCTAGTTTTATTATTAGGTAAATTCAATACCAATAGCAATATAAATGTTAAGCATTATGCTTGATCTAACTTTAATTTACTTAAATGCAGATGCTTGTACAACATGAGAGTTTAAATTTGGTTATCAAATATGTACCTTCAATCAATTTTAGACTTTAAGTAGTGAAAAATAAAATGAGTTTTGGATTGTAGATTTAAAGGTTTGTAGAAAGATAATGCGGTTGATTCTAAATTCGTACCCGAAAGATAAATTAGGACGCTATCTTGTGCGTATAACTGTCTAAAACAGTGTTATTTATTTTATTCAACCCTTGCCTGTTACCTAATTCATATACCGGTATAATAATATTAAAAAGTACAGCTAGTTGTACTAACATCTCGAGAGCTCATTCTCCTAGAATTATATTTCACTTCACTATCTATCCAAATATATAAAATGAAGTGTATATACTTATATAACGTCATATTAACAGTATTCCTACGTCAAATATTGTTTAAAGTAATTGATAGAATTTACATAGAGATAAGCTTGGTGCGCATATTTCAGATATGAATCTATTATCGAGCATTTAGAATTCGGACAGTCATTATCTCGTTGAGATCAAGACGTGATTATGAGACTTTGTAGTAATATGTTTTAGGATGAATATTGTAATCGTATGTTGGTATAAAGTAGTAAACCAGTGCGTTAAATAATAAAGATGGCTCCCAAAATATATATTGTGATTGTAATTTGCTACGACCGATAGGTTCGATATAAACATTTTTTTATTAAATGTATGTCAAAGTTATATAGATACAAAATACATCGAAAATATTTTTTTTCTAATTTTGTCTCTCCGTCAGTATGTCTGTATGTCTGTTTGTTTGTCTCTAATCTCTGCAACGAATTTTCACAGGTAGATGGCTGATAACATAAGGAGTAACTTTGACTAATTTCTTTTAGACATACTTCACTCCAATCGCGATTTAGAATAATAACCAGAGGTAATCACCGCAGGCTTCAGCTAGTGTAATGAAAAAAACACTGTATTAATAAAACATTTTTTGAAGAATTGTGAAAAATTAAATATGTCATAACTAGTCCTGCAATCATGCACATTGGCAAAAACCGAGTATCTTCAAGCTTTCAATGCTGGTAGAGGTCTAGATGGCCTAAAACATCAAATTCAGTAACAGAAATCACTTAAAAAATACTAGGCTTCATCATCATCATCATCATCAGCCTATTGCAGTCTAATGCTTTACATAGACCTACAATACTATGCTTGGTTTATTTTATGTGATTCCATAAATATATAAAAATATATATAAATATTGACATCTTACACACATCATCAGTCCCAAGCTAAGCAGCGCTTGTGTTATGGGTACTAGACAACTGATATAAATACATAAACATACTTTTTTTTTTGTAAATACATACATATTATACATAGAAAACACCTAGACTCCGAAACAAATATTTGTGAATTACACAAATAATATTTGGTCCGACCCGGGAATCGAACCCGAGACCTCTTGATCTGCAGCCGCATACGCTAACCACTAGACCAACGAGGCAGTCAAATAAAATAAGTTTAGAATAAAAACTTTTAATATTTTAAAAGACATTCCATAACAAACAAAATATGATGAAAAAGGATTACGTAAATTAATAATAATAACCTTTATATAATCAATACTCGTGTAACAATCACGTAAAAATCAGGATTTCTGAGAGTGTTTTCTATTTTAAACGTAATCACTTCCATATCTCTAGGTTCAATCAGGAAGATACAAAGACATGCTGAGCATTATATATGCTAATATTCTAAACATGTATGCAAGAGAGCGAAGGAGAAAGAACATGAATGATAACCTATTGTGTGAGTTTAAAAGAGAGAGTAGATAATATTTTCAAAAAATATCCACGTATATCATTTTAGGAAGATCAAACGTGTTATTAAATTTTACCGCTGTAATAAATATGATATACTTATAAAAGGGAATAATTTCGTAAGCTGCTAAACCATGTACTGATAATAAATGGTGAGGATTTATTAGACAAATTGTTAAGCTTATTTCCGATAATACTTTTTTGTTGTAAGCCTTTAATTTTTTTGTAGAGATGTAAGTAATGCTGGAAATACTAATCTTTTATTTAATATAATGATTTAAAGTCTAAAAACTAAGATAAGATAAGATCTAACTAAGATAAGATATTCAAACCATTATCAATGAAACCAAAAATAGCCTCAAAGAGTCCACTACTAAAAAAGCTTACTCTAGACAGAAGATTAATTAAAAAAAACAAATAAATTTTGCTTAAACATTATTAAAAATTAAAATGCAATTGCAAAATAACATATATACATACGTTCTTGATTATTAACTTCTTATCGATAAAATTAACATTTATTTAACAAAAATATTACATTATATCATTTCTTTATTGGTATTTTTAAAAGCTTTAAAACAAGCGCAAGCAGTCCCAATTTCATAGAGTAGCGCCTCTTTTGCAATATCATTTCACTTTGATTAAAGTGTGAAATAAAAAATAAAACTATGCTGAGAAACTACTAACAAATAACAAGCGAAGTTACAGAAGTTATACAAAAAAATCAAAGTAATAATGAGGACACACAATGGCAGATGTCACAAAACAATGAAACAAAAAGTTTGTTCTGGACGTAGCGGCGTAGCGTGCTTCGTAGCGATATCTACGTAGTGGTTACGGTGTTCGTAGGCCACAGTCTGTCCGCGGTGCCGGAGCTGAACACACGCGGCTACGCGAACGGCTCCCTATTATTTTATATACGAAAGTAAACAAAGAAAATGTGATAATATAAACTTTGTTGTAACATGATATTTTGTGATTTGGGAGATATAGAAGCTATTTCAACCTCACAAAGGTAAATTTATATAGAGTTATCTTTTTTGAAAACACTTTAAGAACTTATTTACTTAAGAGGCCGGCGTACGACACTCGAAACTGCAAGTTGAAATTTGTTCGTAAAATATTGCTGTCTCTGTTTGACAAAATACAACGTAGATACGAGTGCACCGCTGTATGTGTGTATGTGGATTGACATTCATTCGTAGTAATTCGGACTCTCTCGTAGAAGGTTCGGCTATCATTATTTGACTGACACGAATCACACACACATTGAAATATTGTTTGATGCGATAGCACTACTAATTGCTTGAAATTTGTGAAAATATGGATGAGTTTCATAATATCGAAAATCATGAATGAAAACTCAATATTTTTTCGATTCATTTTGTGTAAGTAGTAGCATAATAATATGAGATATGTTATTGATGAAACAATATTAGAAATATTTTTGTTTTTAAGACAGAAAAAAACAAAATGAATAAATGACATTTACAATGTAAAATATGTAAAATTTAATTTGATTATATTTTATTCTAGATTAGTTTATTTTTAAAAATAAAGACGTTATAACCTAAATAAATACAGTCTAAGTCCGAATATCAACATTTCATCGTGGAAATATGTTTATACTGCAAATGATCTTGGTATACCGTTTGTATGGACAATTCAGCCTCCGGGGGGGCCTTAAAGCATTTTGTGTTTAATATCTATATTAAAAGAACTCGTTTAGTTCAAAATTGATATTTAACTCTTCTCCATCTCAACCAAAATAAATATGTAGCCACAAGCTCAACGGAAAAGTCATTTCAACGAGCATTCTTGGACCAAAATTAAATCTGTTCCTCAATTATAATAAACTAAAAAAATAATTAGGGGAAACTTTATTTGAGGCAAAGCAATCATTAGTAAAATAAAATCTTTTTGATTTACTTAGCGGTTGATAACTAATCCATTTTTATCTTACAAAAATAATTTATTGATTCATTTTGTTTAAAAAAATGTTTTATATGTAAGACCTTTGAACGTGAAAAAGCTTATTTGCTAACTATTATATTATATTGTCATCAGTATCCTATTTTACAAAGAAGTGGCTAGTGGCGTGCAATCGAAGAGCCCTGGGTTAAGCAGTTGACTAATGGTAGTTCTTTCTTATTTATTTAGTTTACAATAGTCATTTAGTGATCAAAAATGTACACCTTAAACTTGTTAAACGCAATAAATTGTTTAACGTAAGATTGCCTAAGTTATGTAGTTAATAATCTTACTCATTAATTTCATGAATTAATATTTATTAATGATGTTCAAAAAAAAATTGACAAGAAATTAAAATGTTGAAGCATAACTAATATATTACAATTTAATCAATGACGAACATCGTTTAATAGTCCACTACACAACATAAGCCTCTCCTGAGGTAGGAAGATTCAGCCTTCCATACCGACCCTTAAAAAACTGTAATTTTACAATTTTAAATAAAAAGTACCTTCTGTAATATAAAAAACAAAAAAACAGTTAATTTACTATCCATGCAATATTGATTTTATTCCATGCTATCAGGTTTTTCGTTTAATTAATTTAAACAATACAGGTATCAGTAGATATCTTTCACATCTTAACTACTTATAAGTACCTATTTGTATTTTGTTAGTAGTTCTATTTTTATACTTCACTTCTCACTGAGTAATCTAAAAAGGAACACAATTTGAAACAAAACCCTGATTAATCTAACCTTTTATTTAATCTACAAGAACCCTAGAATGCGTAAATTCCAGAATGATTTAAAAAAATCTATCATTGCGATTTTCTGTCTATAATTCTCGGGTTCAACACCCAATAACATGAAGATATTGGTTTATTTATGTTCATTATTTGCAGTATAGTGCACGTGGCAAATAACGTAGAACCTTAGGCAGGCGATACTTTCATAAATACAGCGTTATTCCACCTATATGTGTATATCTCCAGATTGGTTAGTAATAAAGAATCAGAAACGACAAGGGAATAGAAAAAGAGTATGTGTTTCCGTATTCGAAGTATTTTCCTGTTTCTGTTTGGTGTTGTAATTTTACCTTTTAAAGTATTTTATTAGAAGTTAATATAACTTATTATTTATTATATTGGAAAATCGTCCCTATCCGCTTTTAAATATCTCAAAATATTAATTTTCTTAAATTAAAATGTGTGTGATATAATAATACATTTTTCTCTTCTTCTTCTTGCGGTGCCTATCCACTACTGGAGGTTGGCCGTCAGCTCCGCATATCTCTTCTTGTCCCTCGCCAGACGAACAGTTCCTCTACGTTGGCGATACCGGTCCATTGTCTAACGTTATATTTTTCTCGTAACCCTAGAATTTTGGTTCTAGTTTTGTACCGCAACCGTGTTTTTTTTTCTTGAGTCATTCTGTGTTTTTTCTTTTATTTTACTTGAGATGTTGAAAATGGCAGCATTCGTATTGTCGTATTTCGTTGGCGAGTGTGAGACTGGAGGGGCCCAATGATGCAGTTGGATCTTACAAGGTTGCTATGGTGAGGGCACCATGCTGCATTATTTCATTTACAATGGGGATGGCGACCCCTACTCCTGGATTATATTCAGACTTTCCATCAGGTGGAGTAGAGTCATTTTGGTAGGTCTAAATATAAAAAAAGATAAATATTGTAGTATTCATTTAATTGTTTACTAATCAGAATATTATTTTGAATAAACATCATTCAATATTTTTATTGAAGATTTTTAAGTATATAAGAACAAAGAACTACATAAAATATTCATGATGTAATTTTAAATATACAACATGAACCTCGCACACGGCAATTTGAATCCATGCATAGCAGAATCAATATCATAGCACCTAGACTGCTGATAAACATTCTTAAATATTGTCCATACATACATTAGAGTATTTATAGATACTACTACATATAGTGCAAAATGACAATAAACGTATTTCCTCTACTAAAAAATTGTACGAGTAACAGTAACCAATATACTCGTACTGACTCCATTTTATCCTATTATAAAATCACTTACTATGTAACAAGATTTCCTTGTCGTCTTGCAGCCTTTCGGTCATAAACAAAGAATGCCAACTGGTGTTACTTCACTGGCTTACATTAGTGTTTATACACACAGTTACCATAAAAATCCTTATACTCGTACTGCGCGTGTATTCCCAAAGGGATTTCTGTGGAAGTACAAAACAACAATATTTGACAAAACTATAAATTGGTTCAACGTAAGAGGCAAGTAGGTACTTTGGGAATTATATATAAAAAATATATTCTACCTAAAACTTTGAATGAAAAGGGTAAGTACGAAAAGAAATAGGAAGAGAGGCATTTTGATCTTACAGTTGGCATACAGAATGTCTACTCAGTAATTTCTAACTAAGGTTATTCTAGTTTTTTAGTCAGGTATCAATTAAATAGACACACAAAGTCACTAATGTTATGCACAAAAAGGTAGAATTAATTGAAACTATAAAAAAGAGTAAAGTAATCTAGTAAAATTAATTATCGAAGGGAAAATATAACGAAGACGAGGTACAGGCCGTAAACGTATATCTTGGATAAAGAACTTAAGAGACTGGTTGAAGGTGGACAGCACAGAAACATTAATTTGCATGACCGAAGCAAGGAGCAGATACAGACCACCGACCTCTGTGATGGAGATGGTACCTAAAGAAGAAGAAAACCAATTCAGACCAGATAATTGTCGAATATTGATAGCATATTAGTAATATACTTATACTAAAACCTTCTTTTTTAAGAATACGAAACTAGAATGACAGCATTTGTGCTATTACTAATACTTCTACTTATGTGTTCTATCAGGCACAGTAGTCACTTTGGTAGGCTTATCTATAAAAAAAGATCAGGTCCGAGAATACTGATACACATTATTTTAATGCATGTAATAAGCACAAACGTATTGTACTTGCCCCAGGCATAAAAAATGTCGTTACAAGGTTAATGATAGGCTTTTTATAATAAAATCTCAGACTAAATAGAAATGTTCAGTCTTAATACCTTCATTTATTCATTGTTAAACAACAATTTTCCCTGAAGAGTTGTGTCTTATTTAAAACATTTGCATTTTGACAATATTCACCCGAGTACAGTAAAGTTAAAATTAAAGTTAATGTTTTTAGCATTCATAGACTGCCAAAACCTTAACTATTGTGTTTGTTTGTTCGACCGTACACACTACTGAACCGAATTAAATAAATGAGATTTAAATAGATTGGTAACCGTGACCCGGGTGACATTTATGTAGGCTATAAAAATATCACCCAGTAACATCATACGTTTTACGTAGTCAGTTCATATTTTTTTAGGCTTTCTCTCGTCATTTTAATTGTTATATTACTGAATCATATATTTCAAATACTTTCATAATAAGATAATGTAAAACGTCATTTGTAAATATGGCTTTATACCGCCAAATTCATGTTTTAAAGCACATACTACATGGTGCTGTTACACAAAAACTTCTGTTTATTAAAAAATGAACGGATCAAGCATTTGAAAATGGTTAGTTATAATAGATAAACTCGTTTAACAATTTAACAAATAACGAAGTATTTTAACATTGGAATGACTTTGTGTATGTTGTTCTACAAATTTAAATTTAACTTTAATTCAACCGTCAATTTCAAATAATTGTTTGGCAATTATAAAACATTAACAAAGTGAAATTAATTCCAGCGATATTTAAGAAAGGTGACATTGAAGAAAATCTGCACGGTTGGCCTAGTGGCTTAAGCGGTCGCTACGTCGCTTTCTTCTGCGCCAAGTGTCGTTGGTTCAAATCCCACGTAAAAGACAACACTTTGTGTGAATCACATACCAATGTACTTTTTTGGTTAACGGATCATAAACGACTGAATGACTCACTGGATGATAGATCTAGATGCTCAATGACGTGAACTACTTATAAAAATCCTTTAATTGAACCTATTTCTGCAATTAGAAACTAATCCAAACACATGACAATATCGAGATAAGGACCTTATTCACAAAGATACAATATGGGTAGTAGAGCCACGCATAGGAAGTAGAGCTACGCTGATCGGGGCAGTACTACCCTGACACAGAAGATCATCATAATAATGACAGCCCTCTTGCTGTCGTATTTCGTTGGTGAGTGTGACCAGAGGCCCAATCTTTTTTCTCCCGGATTCCAGAGGCCGGGAGAATGATGCAGAAACATCCCACAGGCCGCCATGGTCACCATGTTGCATTACCTACCCTCACAATACGGATGGTGACCCCTACTCCTAGATTCGACTCATGCTTTCCATCAGCCAGGCTAGAGTCAATTTAGTAGGCTTAAATATAAAAAAACACAAGAATAATTTTGCAATTTGACATGTAAATGGATTGATTCCATGTTGCATAAGTAGGTCCAGGTAAAAAGATTTTGGTTCCCTCTTTTAAAATTCAAAAAGAGAACCTGCGAATAGCAGTCAAGTTACAATACAGTTAATAAAAAGTTACACAATTCTACGGAATTTACGAATTATATCAACGAACTAAGAAGAAAAGGACTATTCTGAAATTTTGCTAAAAATTATTATTCATAATACAATAGGCGCATAGTCTGTAGAATTTAGGTAATCTAACGCAGATTATCTACTCCAAGAAATTATTGTCAGACATAATCCATGTCTGCTATAATCCATTTGCAGACTAGAAACACAATGGTCATACAAAATATTTACTTGAATATTGCGCCACTAAGTATTGGGATTCTTGCTTGATTATTACAGTCATTTCAGAAATTTCATATTGGATTACGTACGTGTTCTTTTATCTTATTATAGGTACTTACTTACTTAGGTGGCCTCTCCTTCCTCAGGTTTCAAAGTATCTCCATGCCAAATTTCATTAAAATCTGTTTAGTAGTTTAGCCGTGAATGAGTAACCAATAGACAGAGTTACATTCTTATTTATAATATTAGTCTAAGCATATCACATGTTACCTAATCCTCATAATATATTTAATTAAACTATTTAAGAAAATAAGGTATTTTTTTGTACGTTATACACGTTAGCGATATGAACCTACGAATGAACGAATGAAAAACTCGTTAATCCAACAGAAATTCTTTCGTTGCCTTCTCTTAAATAAACTGGCGGCAACAGTTTGGTAGTGATTTCACTCTCTGTTAGTTTGTCCCCATGTCATGCATTAAAATAACCTTTTCTCATTAAGATATTATATTTCAGATACCTATTTATCTTAAAAATTAAAATAATATGTTTCCTGAATTCGAGGAATTCGTTAATCTGTTTCCCAATTATGTAATTTTGAAGTGCTTAGAGATATTGTTTTTAACATTTTGTATAACGTAACGTCAAAATGAAATATTACTGACACTAAAGTGTTAACAAGTACCAAGTTTCTTAGATTTTAACTGCATTAGATTAGATTGCATTTTTTTCAATTTTACATTTTAAATAAATTTTAAGAATTAATAAACGAAAATTTTGAAATATGACTGGGTTCTGTCTGACTGGGTTGTCTCTTTATGAACAGTTAGAATCTTAAATATAAAATTCTCGTGTCGCGGTGTTTGTAGTTAAACTAATCCGAAACGGTTTGTCCCATTCTCATGAAATTTTGTGCGCATATTGGGTAGGTCTGAGAATCGGACAACATCTATTTGTTATACCCCTAGAACGCGAGTGGAATCGCCGGCACAGCTAGTAATATATAAAATTGATAGCGCTCCCTAAAAAGTATGTGTATTGCAAAAAAGAATCTTACAATTTAATTTGATGAAGTAAGAAAACGAGAAGCATGCTTCACCCAGGTGGAGAACTTAGTTCAACAACGGATCTGTCACTAATAAGCCTGAAAATAAAACCAAGTACTATTTTATTTAAATCCTCCAAAAATATTATTCCGTTTGAATAAGTAAACAACCTCGTAGTCAGCCGTTTAATTATAAATACGCCGGTCAAGGTCCAAAATTATTGGATGCTATTTAAAATTTTAGCAACTCCCACGATCTTCTGAAATTTTATATTCAAGTAACAATAATTGAAAAATGATATAACAAAAAACATGGAATTTTCATTTCCAGTAACGTTCAATGAAGTGATATTATTTTAGGGATTAAGGATGAACGTTAGTTTCTAAAATGTAATTTATTTATTTTTTTAGTAATATTGATAATTGTATAACACGGTTATTGACAGTCGTGAAGATGCGAGGTTTGCGTATGCTAAGCAAAAATTTTTGGGTATTCCTGTATGAAGTGGCCACGCTTTTGTGTGTATACCGTTACTGAGCACCGCTTTGTTACCCGAGGTCACTGTTGCTATGCGACAGCGGCGTGTGATGTCACGGGGTATAGCTAGTCTAAAATAAGGCAGCCTAAGGTACTCTTTATAACAACAGAATAAACAGATAGACCAAAAATTTTGAAAGTTGATATTTTTACCGTGCATACTTCTATATGCGTTTAGTGAAAATTTTTGAAATTATAAAAATACACTTATTGATTTGATATATTGATTTGTATAGAATTAGTTATTATTTAAAACTTGTGGCAGGTCTATATAAAGCAGTGGATGTCTTTCGACTCAGAATAAGTTGGTGTTCCTCGGAACTTCCTATTTTAATTTCAGTATTACATTAAAAAGTACCTCATTTGGTCGCTCACAATGAGAATGGTACCTATCTGGAAATCTACTCATGCCTTCCACCTGCTGAGTAGAGTGATATCAGCAGCTAATTAAAAAAAAATACAACTTTCTTTTGTGTTATAAATGTAAAAACAAAACGTTTATAAAAGCGCCTTTAACTTAGATCTAAATTATTTTTAAGATAATATAAGCTAATCTTGTTATTTCTTAGCTTATACGCAAACCATAGGAATAGTTATGTACCGTCAGCCTGTTATGAAAATTATATTTCAATTTATTCCTAACGCGTCTTGTTTACATTATAATTAAGCGCGTCGTGGCTTCAAAGACAATTATAGTGCTTCAAAATGTTGAGATAAACGTTTTCGGCAGATCTCTTGTTATGTGTTTATAATCTACGTTACATTCATGTCTAATATCAAGTAAATTACTATAATTCTATACATATTAAGCGAACCAGGAGCCACCTATCCATCTACCTCAATGTGAGTAGATAATGCAGCGTGGTGACCAACGATGTTTCTGCATAGATATCCCGACCTCCTAAGGTTACAAAAAGGATGCATAATGATTGGGCCTCTGGCCTCACACTCGCCAATAAAATACGATGTCTTAGATGTTACTATTAATGGATTTAAGTTAAGTCTAGAATTAAAGATATTCTAGGTTTAAGGGAAGTGATGTATATGTCAAAACAAACCTATGAGTTTAAAAAATAAATAAATGCACTTTTGTCGTAAATAAGTGGACAATAAAATAAAAAAATATAAAGTTTATATTCCCCAACAATTATGACTTAGATATACTATAAATAAATAAAAACACAACCCGTACTTGGCCAGCGGGGGTCGTATGGCCTTAACCCTCTCTTGAGAAACCCGAGCCCAGCAGTGAAACATTAAGGGTTGTTGATGATTAATGACACATAAAATACATATAGGCAAATTTAAAAAAATCTGTATGGAAATTTAAATAGAGTAGATACCTTTTGTTCCTCTTTCAATTACCTTTAAAGTATGAAACGATCTAAAACCATTTGCACAAAGGTTTGAAAAAAAAAAATCCCTAAATATATATTCAACAGGTGGGTATCGTCGTAGCTTTGTTTACAAACGATTCCAACTTTGTATAACCGTTAAAAATTATTTTATTCTGCCTCCTTCGTTTCTCTTTTAGGGCTGCTACCTTGAAAGTCTTTGGTCTATAATATACAAAAAACTTATAGAAAGTATTCAAAGCAGTTATATTCACGAAATATCTTTACACGGTTCATCAAAAATTTATAACGATACTTTTCAGGTGTACTCTAAGAATTTTAAGTATTGTTGAAGAAAGTTCAGAAAGCGTTTTAATAAAAGGAGACGTTTTACTAATGCTTTTTCTACTGAATTTTATAGAAAAAAATCTCACAAAGGTAGTACAGTGCTTTATAAAGCAAAGAAATGTGTATGTGCATTTTATCTATAAGGTATTTTTGTATTTCTAAGTATGCATATTAAACTTTATTTCGTGGATTAAATATACAAAGATTACAGGAAAAGGTTACAGAAAATATTACTGGAACCTATTACCTGTAGGGTTATTGTGAAAATTAAAATTTCTTATAAATGGACAAGGACATTATCTATTGATAATGATATTGGTTTGTTTCTTCTCTACAGGAATGACATCATGGAATCTAAAGACTAAAGTCATTCACGTAACATTTCAAAAGTGCTTGAAAAGACATACTTGAAGTAAGAGATTTTTTATTTTGGCTAACCGATATCTGAACACTACAATTTAAGTTAAAAAACAATCATATTCTATTTTTTTAAAACATAATAATTTCTTTACTTATTGCTAGTAAGTAGGTAGTGACTAACGTTACTACGTTATGTACAAAAAATACAAAAATATCGCATTAATTACAAGACTAACCCTTCAAATATGTCAATACTTCTAAAGCTGACCAAACAATTAACATCCATTATGTTCATTTTTATTCTACTTCATTGTATCGTTTATCAACTCCACATGTTTAAAATACATGCCCCGCCAGGCACGATTACCTCGCCTGGTCGGAGGATCCCCTTTGTGTTGGAGGGACACTACACCCGTTCATCCACACTTTCAAATCCCACATGGGATAACACTTTGTGTGATCCATAAATGGTTCTGAGTCTGGCTGTCTTTCTGCTTTTTCTAAACATACAAAATGTTTGTGAAGTCCTCCGCGACACATATACCTAATGCAGGTGTTATATATTTAAAAAATATATATTGTAGGAGCAAAGTTTATCAAAAAAAGTAAGTAAATAGCTCCCGCCTGGCGAACATAAAAGCGTTGAAAGTTCCGTTGTTGTTATATTCCTTGTAAAAATTTGATGCGTCGTCGCTAGTTTCAACTAAATCGTATTGAGTGAACAAAAAATGGCATTGAACAATACGTGTATTCGTAACTTTGATCTATTTTTCGTTTTCCATGTTTATTTTAAATATTAATTCTTCTGAAAAATAAATTTCAGATTGTAATTGAAACAATGGTTTCAATTGTTTCAATTACAATTTGAAATTTACCGGCAAGATTTGAAGAGAAAGCTGTTTTTATGTAATAAACATATTAATTCATACAAACAAGTTTAATAAAATATCAAACACGCAAGAGAAAAATCTCTTATTTACTTTTCGCTTCAATTTGGTTTCACGATTAGCCAGAAGCTCTAAATTTTCTGCTCAATTCTAACATTAAATTAAGAATTTAAGTTGAAAACATGTGTATTCTATATATATATGTTTATAAAATTACTAATTACTAAGTACTATTCGACGAAAGATGTCATCTGATTTATTAAAATGAGCATTGAGATTTAAGTTATGTTTTAAAATGGTACAATGCATATTAGTTTTAAAATATAATTTGCTTTCTGACATCAATTTGTATTAAGAATCTCAACCATCAAAGATTCAGAAAATTTCACAGATTTTCATAGTATTTTAATTGTACATCATCATAGTCATAATTTCATTGAATAAATAATTTTAATTCTGTCTGGAATACCAACTATATCTCTAACTTAATAGCTACACAGTAAAAATGTCCCTACTTTTATCCTAAATTATTGTATTAATAGTGGTCATAATGGAAGCATTAAGTTAATTTTGAAGTCCCAAAAGGCTAGTACAATTTTGTCTGTTTTTACATTTTCCGTTTTAGTAGGCTTTAAATTGAATTTTCCTCTTTAATAACAATGAACGTTTACTGATGGTCGTTAGTTATGGAAAGGCTATATTTGACCTCACTGACTTTCATTCAAACTTTATTCGGTTTTCTAAGTGAAAATTTATTCCTGTAAAATAAACGTTATGAAAGTAGTTTAACCGTTATGAATGTTATAAAAATCTATTTTGCATGTTGTATAACTGCATGAATGGTGAAAGAGGGCCAAGTTGCAAAAGTTTTTTCATTTTCAAATTAATTATCTATTCTCTTGTTTCTTTAGCCAAAGAAACAAGAGAATAGAGAGAATGGTTACTCAGTCACGTGATCAAGACAAAATATAAGCCATTGAAACATCAACTGGAGAAATAGAATATAGAAGAGAATAGAATAGATGTATACAATGCAGCATAATGTGGGCCAACATCCTGTATTGTATACACTCGCAATGAGTATGATGGCTCCTATTCATAGATTCTACTCATGCTTTCATTGGGCCGAGTAAAGTCACTTTAAAAAAATGAAAATTACCGAAGAAATGATTGCAAGTGCTGAGTAGGCAAACCTACGTCTATATATACCAAATGTGCTATATAAAATGAATTTACCCGAAAAGGGATAAAACGGGACATATATGTATAATACAATTCATAAAACAAAGGTTAACCAAAGTAAATAGAAGTTTTGATAGTGCTTGCGATGTGATAAATGAAAACAACCGCCAGAAAAGCTAAAATGATTTTGCTTAGCCATGCTGATGTTCTGTCAACATCTCTCATGTTCTATTTTCTGTGAATAACGAGATTGTTGAGCTATGTATGTTTATCGACGTTTGAACACAAAATGAAATACCTTATTATTAAAGTAAATCTATTCTATGAAATTATTTTAATAAACAAACATTAGTTGTGTATTCAACTCGATTGCTATAACAGCAGTAGCTCTGTTTAAAGCAAATAAATAAATTTATATTTTAATGAGTATTTGCATGATTGTTACTTTATTAAATGTATTTTGAAATAAAAGTATAAGAACTAAGTATAAAGTTTTTATATTATGTGCTTTGCTCAGTAAATAGATGGGTGATCGTTTGAGGCATGATATGTTATGAGTCCTTTTGTAATTCGTAGGTCACGTTAAGCAGTCGAACCCTTGTTGTTATCATAAGATAACAATTGTAAAGCTTAGTTGGAGGCCCTCGATCAGAAAACATCCAACGGCGAGATTACGTAGCCACAATCCTTCAATAGGAAAACATGCAACGGCAAGATTACGTAGCCACAATATGTATTGCCAGTACCCAACCCACACTCGGCCAGCGTGGGGACGTATGGCCTTAATCCTTTCCTAAGAGGAGACCCGAGCCCAGCAGCGGGTTTTTTTTTTATTTAAGCCTGCCAAAGTGACTCTACTCTGCCTGATGGAAAGCATGAGTAGAATCCAGGAGTAGGGGTCACCATGCTTATTGTGAGAGTAGGCAATGTAGCATGGTGACCCTTACCATGGCAGCCTGGTTAGATTATTCTGCATCATTCTCCCGGCCTTCGAAGGGCGGGAGAATGATGCAGAATGATTGGGTCTCCGGTCACACACTCACCAACGAAACACGACAGCAAAAATGCTGTCATTATTAGGATGGTCTTCTGTGTGAGGGTAGTACTGGCCGGGTCGAGCCGGCCCATTCGTGCTGAAATCAGCGTGGCTCTACTACCTACAGTTATGGGTTGTTTATTCTGATTATTGTGTGCTTTCATATTTTACCTGAATAGTAATGGTGTTCATCTATTATACAAAATCACACCACTAGAATATCAATTTATGACAACGTTATTGATATACTCATGTTTGTCCTTGTACTTTATGAAATATAAGTTTGATGAATTGGGAACACAATAAAATTTAAATAATGGATTCTTAGAATGTTTGGTTATATTAGAATATTAGAAAATGTATTTTTAATGAAAAGATAACCTTTTTATATTATGTGTAACTATGACAAACCTAAATGGAATCCATATAACGGAACATCGAAGACAATGTTTGACGAATGAATAAAATAACCGAATACACAATGAAATATTTACAAAATCACGGTTTGAGAATGTTATAGGGCACGCAAAATTGTACACGTGGAGCAAACAATAGTGGTTTGACCTTTATAACGAGTTTGATCAAGGTTCTATATTCTGAGAGCTGTGTATTATCGAAAAAGTTAAATTTAAAAAAAAGTTTTTAGATACTGATTTACTTTACACCTTAAATCAGTATTTAAAACCTATAGATAGAAAACTTTTTATCTCTAACACGGTGTACAAATAAAGAGTTATCTATCTATCCACTCTCAGATAAATGTATGAAATAAATACCTAAAACTCTCTCATTCTCTCTCAATTTTTGTAGTCGATGGAGCAATCGACACGCTTCTCTTCTTTCTGTCATCTGTTTGACCTCTCCATAGACTTTCTCCTTTACTTACTGTTTATACATAGGCTATGCTTATTTAACATTAAATCAAAGTTAAATCACGAAAAAAGACAGTAATTACTTTAAATTGTGAATGTTGTTATCAGAAATAGACACACGTAAATGCAAGTTTTCAAATGTTTCTAAACTTATGTAAATAACTCTTTACTATAAGCGATATATATGTCATATAAATTTTATTTCAAGCGATTCTCTGATATTTACCATTTGTGATATTAATATGCCTATTTTACTGACGTTACCACGTCAATTTATGAGTAAACATTAATACCCATGTTTGTCTTTGTCTTTTACGAAATATAAGTTTGATGAATTGGAAACTCAATAAATTCCATTAATGAGTTCATGAAAGATTTGTTTCATTGACTATTTTTTTAATATAAATTTTATTAATCCCCGATTCAAGATTTTATTATTAAAATTTAAGTTGATATTGGATTAGCTTTAAAATGTTTTTGTTGCGCAGTCAGCAGGTAAATTGTGAATTTATGAGTATCCTAAGTAATTGATATTAAAATTTTGTCTTTTGAACATTCATTTACTAAGTAATAACTGCAACACGGGCTGACTAACACCGGGATAGTTAGGACTCTTTGAGGGTAGACTGTTGTTTAGCTATAGCAATGACCGATAAAATTTGTGCAAGAAATAACAACGAATATTAAAATTAAAGCCAAAGAATATTAATATTATTTTATTTCTTCCTTTGTACGAATGAACTTTTATTTTTTATTTTCCATTGAATTTGGGAGTAATTACGCAGAAGAACGCGTGACGGGAGCGTTACGAAAAGTGTGATCGGGTGACGCGAACGGACGTTGCGAGGGATTAATAGGTTTGGGAAGATAGAAATAATGAGAAATATGTTTCGTATGTTACTATAGGAGCGAGAGAGAGCACTGCGCATGTACATTTTCTTCCTCTATCCTCTCATAGTGCATCAATCGGTTTAACAATCAAGTGCAGTACGCAGTAATTACTGATGTGCATGTTGATGCAAATATAAATTTAAAAATATCTTCAAAAATATTTAATTTATCAACGAAAAGAAATAATCATTTTAAATATTTGTAAAAAAATAATATTTCTAAATGTATAAAGTATATGTTTATTTTCTACATACATATACAAACATGTAATATACACACCTATAAATGGAGATAAATAAGTTTTACTTCAGTTGTGCGGTCTGAAGCATATTCGTATTTTTTTGTTTATATGCTTTCTTGTAATCCGATATTTTACATTATTTTGCAGTAATTATTTTTTTATCCTTCAGATGAAAGCGTGGAGTGCGCACGAG
Organism: Phragmatobia fuliginosa; assembly: GCA_932526445.1. NCBI lineage: Eukaryota > Metazoa > Arthropoda > Insecta > Lepidoptera > Erebidae > Phragmatobia > Phragmatobia fuliginosa. Next base: position 7,113,195 of record OW052063.1, on the reverse strand, counting down.
CATGATACATCACTGTCATGCTGTCGGACTCTGCACGTCAAACACGCTGCGTACGCTAGTGCCCTCTACACGCTGGTAAGTTTAGTACTATATTTCAAAAAAATATTAAAGTTTGTAATTTATACACCTCTCTTTAGAAAGGACGCCTATGTCCAGAGTTGATTGCGATAGGCTGATGATGAAGATGATTTTTTTTCATAATTCATAAATTTGGCTACTTTACTGTCATGTTCCATAATTTATTCTATTGAAAAAATAAAATAGCTGAAGATTATTGATATCTATGAAAGTAGTCGTAACATTTGTATTATGCCTCGAATACTTAATGTTATTTCATATTTGTAAAATACATATTATATAAGTTAGTGATCCTTTTTGCAGAAATTGCCATAAGTACCTAGTTGCAAATGAAGAAATTCTTTCATTAACTCTTTAATTCTTTATTTCTATATTTTAAATTTACAGTGACAATCTGTACGTGGACATAAATTGTCCGTACAGGAGTTTTTAACATAATATGTTACAATATTTTTGTAATATTGTAATTTTTATTTATCTATATTCTATTAAGTCCTTATAACTATGGTATTAATCGTGGTCTTTTGTTGAAAATGGTATCAGTTCGATAGTAAAATTCTATTGCAATTTTCGTACATATTTTAAGATTCTTTATAAGAGAATGAAAAATAATACCTGCTATCTTCCACATGTCTCTCCACTTATCAACTAATAATTAATTAATAACATTAATTTTCAAGGTCAATATAATTAAAAGATACAAATTTCAGATATGGTTAAGTAAGTAACCAATTTTCACACTTTGTAGATAAATAAAAATCAGATAGGAAACATGTTATATTTGGCAAAAGGCCAGGTTCTTCAGCAAAGTAAGGGCAAAACAACCCAAAAGTTGTTAATTTGTTGTTCAAAAGAAACAAAATAAAAGTGCGAGCGTAAACTTATATTTTGTACTTGGAAATGTGATTGAAGAGTAGACGATTTACACTGGGAGCATCTATAGAGAAGAAAAGTAAAGTTTCTTGGTTTATAAAGACGAGGAAACATCTTCAAGAATCATATGGTTGAATTTAATAATATAATAATAATATTAAATAAATAAATATATATATAATAATAATAATAAATAAATAAATATTTCGGACATTCAAGCTAAGCAGAGCTTGTATTATGGGTACTAGACAACTGATATAAATACATAAAAATACTTTTTTTTTGTAAAGATATACACATTATTACTCGTGCATAGAAAACACTAAAAATCCGAAACAAATATTTGTGGATAACACAAACATTTGGTCAGATGGGTGAATCAAACTCGAGACCTCAAGCACAGCAGTCGTATACTATCCCTACGCCACCTAGGCAGTCAAAGATAATTAGGCACATAGATGTTCACGAGAACCGGGATCAATGGCTGTAATGCTTGTATGGTTCCCAATATTAATAAAATCTCATGTACGACGATCCTCATTATTATCTTCAACAGTCTTTAATAGGACACTGCTACTTAGATATATCCCCTCGAAAAAAGATTTTGTTCTACATATTTTAGATGAGGATAACTTTGAACTTTTATCGGACGCAGCATTTGTTTATCGTTTTAAGCAACAAAACTTCTATCCCATCATATTTTGTCTTAGATATTTTGAATATGATTTTCAAGTAAACGAGCATACTATTACCTCAATATAAGATACGCCGTTTAAATTCATTCAAATCCGTTTACCATTTATCTAAAAATTAATGAAAAATAAATTGAATGCTAAATAATGTATCTGATATAATGTAAAATATTACTTTCATGTTTATATTTCACAAGTAAGACATAGTTGCAAGATTAATCAGCGAAGCTGCGCAAATGTGGGAATTTATTTAGTTAATTACCCAGAGGCCTCGAGCAGCGCTTGGCTGATATTAAAGGTAATTGAAATTAAGTGAACTTTACGAAATATGTGTTATGATAAAAATAAAATTACGAGTATACTAAATAATATAGGAAGGTGTGTATGCACATTGTTAGCGCACTGCTCTGTTAATCAGTAAAATAAATAATTAATTCTAATTACTTTAAATTAAATGTTGCAAGAGTCAAGTCATTTAATTATAACTGGGTGTCAATCAATTTTTTTTAGATGTTTTTCCTGAATTACTGGTTGATCTTTGTATACCTTATATTTTACTAGCATGGAGCCCGGCCTGGAAGTCTTTGAAATTCTGGGTTTTATTACACACATAAGCCTTCCTTTTGAAATTTTGTACGTATTGCTGAAAGCTGCTAACTAAAATTCATTGCATTATTCAAAAAATCTAAGTGAAGAGACACAGAAATCGACTTCATTTTATACTATCGTGTAGAAATACTACTTCTTGCCACGCTTCCCTGTTGCACGTTACATTTTTGTTTATAAGAAATAAGAAAAAAAATATAATGTAAAATTACAAATTATACGCAAAACAGACAAAAATATTTTTGAAACGTTTTATATATCGTGACAAAATTTGAACTCGTTCGGTGCAGAACTAATATAACAAGTTTTTAAAGCATACAAAAATAAGAAACTTTTCTTTTTGCTTAAATATTCAGTACTTTGTATATGTGTGATCATTTTGAGAATAGTAGAAAATTTGTATTGTAATATTTATTTGCGTAAAAAGATAAATGGTTACATTGGTTTGATACAGTTACATGATAATACACCAAACCGAGAGCTGGCGTTTGCAGTGGGTTCGAACGTTGGGACAAATTGGGGTTGGGCTCTCTCCTTAGTGAAAGAGATGTTTATATCTACATTAGCGGAACGCGACGCAACAACAACGTATTGAATTTAAAATATATTTTACACTTCAAGAAGTGAGACTAATATACTCGTACTCTTTGTAAAATGCATAACTTATATTTTGTATAAAATATTAGCATCACTATACCTATATTAACATTAGGTACACGTTGTACACTTTTTTAAGAAAATTCTGTTTTCGTAAAACTAAACGGGACACCCAATACTTCAAAGTTTAGAATCTCGCAAATAGTTTCGAAGGTAATTTAGGCCTTTAATCTTGCAAAGAGTATCTTGGAGCGTTGTCAGGTGTAATCAGTTATTCAAGAGTGACTGATCTCGTTGATTAAACCGGCCTATCGGGGAACATAAACGTAATGATGTTGTACTTAAATAATGACTTGTGAAAAGTAATGTTCTTCGGAGATTGTTCTATTTTTGTAAGATACTGGTAATAGATTATTCATTTAAAAGAGATAAATTTGATCTGATACAGATTATAAAATAGAAATGAGTTGCTAATGTAGACCAATTAAAAAAATGATTGTTTTTAAACGTAAATTACATAGTTAACGTTTTTTACCGAAAGAAATAGAAAACAGAATGTTAAAACAAACAAGTGTTAAAGATTTTTTTTTGTAACTTGATATACAATGTAATTTTAATCAAAGTACATGTCAAAACACACTCTATAATTATTATATCCATTCCAGTTAAATTTAACCCAATCCAATACAAGACAACATATCCCGGACGAAAATAGTTTGGTGTACCAAACAATCTGTCTTGACCGCTCCAACCAGGGTAATTATGTGTACTGAACAAAAGACAAGCCATTTTTCTTTACTTTACCTTTTTGCACACAAAGAATAATGCGGTGCCTCATCCAAATTTGTACTGACGCTAGATTTGTGTGAGTTTGCGAGAAAACCGTCAAGTAAACTATATTCAAGTCATTATCTCGACGATGAATACATTTTAAGTTGCTTTTCAGCTGTGTGTAATATTTTTTATGAATGACTTTCTGATTAAAGGGCCAATGACGGTCAACGTTAATCCTTATTCTTGGCATAGTAAAATATAAAGTTTATACTATTGTCATTTCGTCACTGTAGTTGGAAAATTAAATAAGTACGGTTTTTGCGAAATTGACTTTTCCCTATTTTCAAAACACCTAAAACATGCCACGTATTTAGGCCTAACAGGCATTTTCGTATCGTATTCCATTCCAAAAATATAGCCATTTTTGTCGGACAGATGGAATAATAAATATTTACAGACTAACACTATTTTTTTGAAGGATAAATAAATTACTCAGTAAATAAATCAATAACTGTGGTCAATGATAAGTTAAATGTCTAATAATGTAAATAACATAAGTTGTTGAATTTTACCTCAACTTAAAAATTCTCTCACAAAACTCTAAATTGCGTTTATCTCAGAACCACAAAATCAGAGTTATTTCATTTTCCAACTACGGGGACGATTTATGATTATGTCAATTGGAGAGACCTTTGTCCAGCAGTGGACTGCGATAGGCTCATGATGATGATTCCCTCCATTCGCAACTTAGGAGAGAGACTAATAATTCCATGGAGCGGATGATACTATCCGCTGTCTTTAAGTTCAAACTTTATTTATTGCGAGTATGGGTATTGGGTTACAACGTTGTTATATTGAGTTTAAAACGACATATTCAGCTTTCTAACATGGAAAACTTTATATATTTGTCAAAATCTATTTCAAATTATCACAAATATTGTTTTTTTTTTTATTTGTAATAATTTGATGGCAGCCAGATGAATGCCAACGATTCATTACGTTGTGGTTGCAAAAAACAATTGAAAAAGATATAAAATGAAGTAATTAGGGCCGAAGCGTATTACATATTGATGACATTATATAGATAAACACAGAACCTAAAATAATCTTCCAAAACCTGTAATTGGATTGAAATGCACTAAAAGAATAATGAAGCGAACTCAATGTCGATGGGTTTTGTGATATTTTTTTAAAGAAAAACTATTTTTTCCTTTAAACAATACGTAGGGCAAGCCTGTTAAACACTTCTTATGTTTTTTTTTTTTTTGTAATGCTATTGTACCTACTCCATTTCGTCTAAAGTGTATTACCATTTCGCACGTGAGGGCAAGTATAATCAGCCTGTTGCTTATCTGCCTCTGCAGTGACTATAAAGTGATGTTATATATAAGATTTAAATATCGTGTCATAAACTAACTTATTTATAATATTAATTAGAATGATAGTATACCTTTTTTCAAAAAATAAGTGATAAAAATCGAAAAAAAAATTTTCAGTAAAATGTGTACCGAAAAAAATTGTAGTTGTTTAAATGACTCAACTCTTTGAACTTAACAATTCAACTATTACATTTTATAACTCATTTGGCATTCCATGTATATATAAATAAACCATGTATATATAATAAACTTTGGCCATCAATAACCGACAAAAAATACTAGGCGCAATGAAAGCGTGCCCAAAAGTTTTATATGAATGAGTATCGATATTAGAATGATCGATAGATTTATCAGATAACTTTATCTGACTGATTGACGATACAAGACTGAGCTCTTTTTATGAGATCTATTTTTTTCGAAATACAATTCTACGAAATAAGATTCTGTCCGCTTAGCTTTTGCCCGTAGCTCTGTTTGGTATGTATCTCGGTTAACTCCTATGTCCTACATCAAGAATACTATTTCTATGTCATCAAAATCTGCCTTGATAGGCGCGAAAGCGTAACATACGGGCAGAGCTACTTTAGAATTTATTTTATTAGTATGAATGTATTGATATTGAATGATTAAAGCCTGTATCATGCGAGCCAGTATTCTATAGCACAAAAGGAACTTTTAAAAATCCCTCCAAAAATGTATCGGCTACAGTAGTATACAGTATTTTTTCTAATTAACACTTAAATTATATTACAAACTGACCCATGCAGCCCCATATGTATATTCAATTGTCTAGCGTGATTTCAGCGGCAACAAATTAATTTACATAATAAAAATGCTGTCGCGGACCATTTTTAGAACTTTTAAACGACGAAAATTCTTTCATACATATTTTTTATGAAATTTTATCTATTTCCGCAGCACACGCAATCTCTCAAAAGGAATAACTTTTACCACATTTTTCATTCATACCCTCTGGTTGCGCCGTTTGTTATTTTAAATATAAGTGCGGCCATCTTGGGTAGAGTACAATCCCAGCTTGTCCAATAAGCGACCCTGATGGCAGTTCGCATGCGCATCAAGCCACCGCACCGCAGCGCCTTCTTGAGGCGCTACCATGACAACGGTCAAACCATAAGACAATTGAACTTTTTTTCTCCGTCAAGAAAAGTGTTTCGTTGACGGCTCGCTATTTTTTCACAATTTCTCTGTTCCGCTGTTATAATATTTTACGCTTTAACATTCGCTGTGTGGAGTGCCTTTCATCACGCTGTTGCTGCGGCTAGGCGAGCGAGTTGGCAAGTTCAAGGTGAGTGCTTCTTCCCTTGAATGAGTTTGTATTTGTGTTTAATCTAACAACGGCCTCCATCTCCAACACCCCGCATGTCCTGTCTGGGATTTAGTTAAACCGCATCTCCATAATTTTTTGGCCTTAAAGAGCCGGATTTCACCAGCCTGGTGCTATCGTAGGAATTATTCCGCATTTTATTTCGTGTATTTGCGTTTATAATTTGTTCTTCATTTATAAACCGGTACCCGAAAGTACACGCATCGCATATATTCGCATAATTTCTCATTTTTCGCTATATTTCTCGCATTTTTTCGCAATATACTTTCATATTTTTCTTTATTTATCGCATACAACGCTTATATTTGTTCAACAATACTTGTTTCGCACATTTAACGTAATTTACGCAGTTACAGTTTTTACGGTTTTTTCTTACTATTCATAACCTACGCTTACTAACGGTAACGCTCAAAAATGTCGTTAGAAGCTAAGTTACGTTTGGTCATTGCTAAAAAAGAAGCTATTTTTTCGCATATAATTTCTTTATACAACACCGCTAAGAAAATTGTTCCGTCTGTTAAAGAAACTAGAAATAAACTTGAATTTTTAGCTGTTTCTTCAAACATTGACAAATTATATTCGGATTTCAATATTTTATGTGATCAGCATAATGAATTAGAATTAGAAAAAAATCCTGATTATAAATTTAACTTTGATAATTGGACGTCTTTCGATTCATTATTTTCTTTTATCAAACAAGCACGCACTGAATGCTTGGAATCTCGCAGCCGGCGATACTTCGTCAGCTGATATTAATAAGGCATCCACCGCTCATCCCAGTTACTTCCGTTTAGCTCCGCTAGAGTTAAAAAGTTTTTCTGGTGATTCAGAATCTTGGCCGCTTTTTTACCAATGTTTCAAAACAAACGTACACGAAAATAAAAATTTAACTGATGGTCAGCGCGTCCAATACTTAGTAGGTAAATTAAGTAGTACTGCGCTTAACGTATTCGCAGGTATTATACCTAACGAATCGAACTACGCTACGATATGGAATTCTTTAGTATCGAAGTATCAAGATAAGAAGTTGCTAGGGTCAATGTACTTAAATAATATACTTGACATAAAATCTACTTCGGACTCAGCTGCTCAATTAAATAATTTTATCGAGCGTGTTCATTCGTCTTGGTCTGCATTAAAACAGCTGGGTATTGACGACTTGGCTGACTTTATATTTACGCATATCGCTTCACGTAAGATAGACACACAGCTGATACAAAGGTTCGAACTATCTGTCCTCGATAAGGAAATACCTACGAGTACAGACTTAGTCAATTTTATGAGGCATCATGTGAAAGTGCTTGAGCGAACCTCCGCTGTTCATAAAAGTACTTCACTGCCGCACGCTCAGGGCTCCTTCGCAAACGGGTCGCGTAATAATAGCGCGCCAAAGGTCTCGCACATCTTCGCTGTTACTGAGAATAATGTAACTAAACCCGCTTGTGTTTTTTGTAAGACGTTACATCATTCTCAACTATATGAATGCACTGCATTCAAACAGTTGCCCGTAAACGAACGCTTTCATTTTATTAAGTCAAATAAATGCTGCATTAATTGTTTAAGTTCAAGGCATTCCTCGCTCAGCAAGTGTGCTTCTCGGAGTACTTGTAAGCAGTGCAATAAGCAACACCATACTCTGTTGCATTTTGATTCGTCATCGAGCAGCGCCTCACGCACCTCGCCGCACGCGGCAAGATTGCCGCCGCCTGCGCCCGTGCACCCCGCGTCCGCTTGTAGCTCTGCTGGCTCAGCAGCGGCTACGACCGTAGCGCATAAGTCAGCCACGCAGCAATCTGTGTCTCCACAGTCTTTATGTATGCATACGAATAATATAGACCACAACATACCGGTTGCCTGCTACGATGACGTTCCGTGCACTACGCTAGCGAACTCTCAACCTGTTGCGTTCCACGCTTACAATAAGGTTCAATATGATAAGACTGTTATCTTACCTACTGCTCAAGTAGACGTCTCGAACAACGGAATGCAATATACAATTAGATGTTTAGTTGACAGCGCTTCTCAGAATCATTTAATCACTCTTTCATGCTGCGAGAAATTAAAATTAAAAATTTGTCCGCTTATTAACTCTTGCATAAAAACAGTGGGGTTAATATCCGCTCCGATTGGAGGCTACGTATCACTTTTAATTAAATCGCGCGTTTCGGATGCGAGTTACAAAGTGACGCTGCTAGTGGTTGATCACATTACCGATCATTTACCTACGCGTTCGATCCAAGCTTCCGTCATGGAACATTTTATCAATCTACCGCTAGCGGACGATCAGTGGGGCTCGCCCGGTAACATTGATGCAATTCTCGGCGCTCAGCTGTTTCCATTTATTTTACTTGGGGGAAAAATAATTCCGTCAATCGCTCAGTCTTCTCAGGCTTCTCACTCTGCACCTTACGCTCTCGAGACTACGCTTGGCTACATCATCATGGGTGAGACATCGACGTCTTGCTCTGATGGTGAGGCCTGGTCCTTCGGTCCTTTAGTAAACGAACTAAACGGTAAAATCGTTAAGTTTTGGGAGCTGGAAGAGATAGAGTCGCATGCTGTTGAGAGCCCAGAAGACAACGAATGCGAGCAGCTGTACGCGTCCACAGTCATGAGAAGTTGTTGCGGACGTTATATAGTGTCCCTGCCCTTCAAGGGGGATCCCAAAACTTTAGGCAATTCTTTTATTACCGCACAACGTAGGTTTAACGCACTTAAGCGTAAATTTAAATCGCTACCCACATTACGGGAAGCATATAACGACGTAATCAACGATTACATACAGAAGGGCTATCTTTCGGAGTTGCCTTACTCCACCGCTGCCGTAACCGAAGGTTATTTTATACCGCATCACGCCGTCGTTCGACCAGACAAGTCGACGACAAAAACACGCGTCGTGTTGGACGCAAGTGCTAAGACGGAGACAGGTCCGTCCCTTAACGATCTATTGCATACAGGCCCTAATCTGCAAGCGGATCTATTCTCTCTCATGTTGAATTTTCGTTACTTTAAAATAGCAATAACCGCAGACATACAACAAATGTACCTAAGAATTTTACCATCGGAAGGTGATCGTCAATATCAAAAAATAGTATATCGCTTCAACGAGACCGAGCCACTCCGCATCTTTCAATTCAACTCTGTGGCTTTTGGTCTTCGCTCAAGTCCCTTTCTCGCCATGCGAACCGTCCGGCAGCTAGCTGAAGACGAGCACGCTCGTCTCCCTCTCGCTGCAGCGGTTGCAACCAGCGAGTTATATATGGACGACTTAACCACTTCAGTGCCGTCTACTGCTGATGGCATACAGCTCGCTGACCAGTTGCTCGCTCTGTTCGAAGCCGGTGGATTTAATCTGGTTAAATGGGCAAGCAACTCGCCAGAGCTTTTTGCACATTTGCCCGAATCTCATCGCGCGCCGATTGTATTCACCGACGATAGTGACACGCTGAAGGTATTAGGCATAAAGTGGACACCTACTACGGACGCTTTCTCCTTTACTACATCCGCCGCGTCTGTAGGTTGTACCAAACGTGCCATACTTTCGACCATTGCTCGCTTATTTGACGTGTTGGGGTTTGCAGCGCCTGTGATTCTATATGCCAAGCTCTTGCTTCAGGAGCTCTGGCTCGCAAAGGTAGGGTGGGACGAAGAGCCCCCTGCAGATTTGAAGGAACGCTTCGTCAAATTCAAAACCGAACTTCCCTTATTGTCGAAACTGCAAATACCTCGGCACCTAGGTACTGCTACGGGCTGCACGCTAAACTTGCTCGCATTTGGAGACAGCAGCATGAAAGCCTACGGCTGCGTCATTTACTTACACGTGACATATCCAAACCACGACATTTCGGTTCGTTTAGTGTGTTCAAAGTCAAAGGTAGCTCCGCTAAAAACTGTGACTCTGGCAAGGCTTGAGCTGTGCGCTGCGTTACTCTTGGCTAAGCTTACCAAGCGAGTTTATACTGCATATCATGGACGCTATCCTATTCAAAACATTTTCGCATTTTCGGACTCCACGGTCGCTTTGTCCTGGATCCACGCATCGCCGCACCGTTGGCAAACATTTGTTGCCAACCATGTCAGTAAAATTCAGGAGCTTCTCTCTCCTGACCGCTTCTTCCACATCAACGGAAACGAGAACCCCAGTGACTGCGTATCGAGAGGCCTGTTTCCTTCGCAGTTGGTAAACCACCAGCTCTGGTGGTGTGGCCCTCACTGGATTCATTGTCCAATTGACGAATGGCCCATAGTGCCGTTCGAACCGTCCCGTGTGGAGGCCATACCTGAAATGAAACCATCAGTGACACTTACCGCTATATCCGATGTGGAGGCTTCACCGCTGCTAGAACTCGCCGTCCGGGTCTCGACCTGGAAAAAACTGCTACGAATTATCGTTTAAATATTTCGCGGAAGAAATCAAAGCTTTAACAAAGGGCAACTTACCTTCGCCTGCGTTGAGGAAGCTTGATCCTTTCGTAGACAGCCACGGGTTACTCCGCGTTGGTGGACGGCTCACTAATGCGAATATACCATACGAAAACCGGCACCCAATACTGTTGCCGCGTCGCGATCACGTGGTCGAGCTTATCATCGACGACTGCCATCAATCTAATTGCCACACAGGTTCGCATTTGCTCATGTCGCTGCTGCGGCAACGCTACTGGATCATTTCCGCTCGAAACTTGATCCGACAACGCATCCGCAAGTGCAACTTTTGTTTTAAAGTTGCACCCACACATCCAACGCCTATGATGGCTAGTCTTCCACCCGCGCGAGTGCAAGAAGCGAAAGCTTTCACTCACACGGGCGTCGATTATGCTGGGCCGTTAAACATAACTCTTACTCGCAAACGTGGCGTTAAGAGTCAAAAGGCGTACATATGCCTCTTCGTCTGCTTAACCACTAAAGCAATACATATAGAAATTGCATCTGATCTCAGCACAGACACGTTCATCGCCGCTCTCAAACGCTTTCTCGCTAGGCGTGGCCCGGTTTCGTGCCTTTACAGCGACAACGCTACTAATTTCATTGGTGCTAAACGTCAGCTCGACGAAATGCACACGTTCCTAGCTGCGAAGGACACATCTAACGCGTTCCAAGCAGCCTTGAACGGCCATAGAATCACGTGGCGTACAATTCCCGCTCGCGCCCCCCACTGGGGTGGAATTTGGGAAGCGAATATAAAGTCAGTCAAGACATTGTTATACCGCACGATAGGACAGCAGCTACTCTGCTATGAGGAACTGCTGACTGTACTAACGCAAATAGAATGCCTACTGAACTCGCGGCCACTCTGCGTCCTTTCTGAGCAGCCTCATACCATTTTAACGCCTGCTCATTTCTTAAATACTACTCCGCTGCAATCGTTGCCCGCGTATGAGGTTGATCACACAACGAGCCTGTGCAACCGCAAAAAACTCTTAGATAGGCTAGTTCAGAGTAACTGGAAAAGGTGGCACGTTGACTACCTGCACACGCTTCAATTGAGACAAAAATGGAATACTCCAGGTGTTTCAATTGAATCCGGTACGCTTGTGCTTATCCATCAGGATGACACGCCTCCGCTCCGCTGGCCCACAGGCATTATTGAACAAATATATCCGGGAAAGGACGGAGTCACGCGAATGGCTCTTGTGCGCTCTACAACTGGCACCTTTAAACGCCCAGTTGTAAAGCTGTGTCCTCTTCCATCGCAATAGACTTTATAAATTTATATTTTTTTGCCGTTAGCTTTAGATAAGTATACAATTATATTCGCAAATATTCACCTATTCATAATTTCATATTATTTTTTACCCTTTAATTCTGCATTTCATACTTCGCATTAAATTCAATTTCATTTATTTGCATACATCTTATTCAAGTTTGCTATAACTTGACTCCGCATTATAGCACCGCTCGCATTTGTCCTTTGAAAACCCTACGGTTTTTCAAGCCGGGGAGAATGGTTGCGCCGTTTGTTATTTTAAATATAAGTGCGGCCATCTTGGGTAGAGTACAATCCCAGCTTGTCCAATAAGCGACCCTGATGGCAGTTCGCATGCGCATCAAGCCACCGCACCGCAGCGCCTTCTTGAGGCGCTACCATGACAACGGTCAAACCATAAGACAATTGAACTTTTTTTCTCCTTCAAGAAAAGTGTTTCGTTGACGGCTCGCTATTTTTTCACAATTTCTCTGTTCCGCTGTTATAATATTTTACGCTTTAACATTCGCTGTGTGGAGTGCCTTTCATCACGCTGTTGCTGCGGCTAGGCGAGCGAGTTGGCAAGTTCAAGGTGAGTGCTTCTTCCCTTGAATGAGTTTGTATTTGTGTTTAATCTAACAACGGCCTCCATCTCCAACACCCCGCATGTCCTGTCTGGGATTTAGTTAAACCGCGTCTCCACCCTCCTTCTATTGGTCGTATCGTAATGATAAAAAAATCACTTCACCTGAAAGTGCGCTATGCAAAAAAACGCTGTTAAATAAGTATTTTGTTGTTTTTCACCCAGGGGTAGTAACTGAACAGGAGTGAATATAGTTATATAGCCTTAATCTATAATCTTAATCTATATCTAATCTATAATATAATCACTTTCTTCATTTAATACTTTGTATTGCCTCCACGTGATGAAGCCTCCAGTGATGAAAAACAGCAAAAAAACAATCATAAAAAAAATGTAATCTTAAAAAAAAAAAAATGACTACTTTAGTTTTTTTTTAATTTAAGATTAATATTGTGGGTGTAACTAAGTTTTATTTTATTTTTTATCTGTATAATTAAATTCTCAATTGAACAGTCTTCGTTTCATTAGGATGGCATACGTAGTTCGGGAGATATTCGGGTTTATGTGACTGACCCGTTATTTTTGGAACCGAGTGTAGTTTAGACTTGTAATATAAGTTTATCTTTCTGGTGCTATTAAGCGTTTCCACGGCCTACCTTGACTAATACCGGTTAGGTAAAACGATGGCTGGTGCTCGTATGCCGGTTGTATGTGTTTTATTAGTTTATTAATATATTTCATCACTGTTTACGGACTTTAAAACAGAGATATTGAAGAGAGAGATATTGCAGAACCTCTATAATTAGTTTTAATATCAGAATGACTTTTAGGAAATACTGGCGCCTCCCAGCTGTAAATTCCGAGGTATAAAAATATTTGTAAAATATTTAATTGCAGAAAAAAAAACACATTATGTTAGATCGTTCGCCTCGTTTATCTAGCGGTTGTTGTATACGGTGGCGCCTTCCACATACAGCGCAAGCGAAAATCATACAACAGTGCCATCTAGCGAAGGAACACTGAACCTCGAAGAAAAACACGGAATCATCTATACAGAGTAACTACTAATCCTGAATCGCGATAGAGAAATTTTCGCGCCGATTAGCTTATATACAACATCCCGGCATCAACTGTTGGGCAGTGGCCCGCCAGCCACGATCACCTCGCCTGGTAGGAGGATCCTTCCTTTGTGTTGAAGGAACACGATACTCGGTCCTCTACATATACGTCTGCCGATCAAGTGTACATCTGTGTTTACGCATACACTTGTGTATAATAATATCTCCTATGGAGTTCTTCGTTCGTTGGAGAGGCTTGGTTGAGACGGGTCACCGAATTTAAATATAAATTCTTGTGTCACGGGGGACTTTACAAACATACATGAAACGGTAACAAAGAACACCAAGACTCAGAACAATAATTTGAAATCACTTATAGTATTGTTCCATGTGGGATTTGAACCCACAACACAGGGCATGGTAGAAAGCGGCGTGTCGACCACTTCAACCGTTAGGCCAACCGTGCAGCTAGGAAGCCATCATCATCATCATATTTGAAAAGCTCTGAGTGTGAATAATAGGTATCACGAAAGTGACACTTTTCCTTGCAACAGTACTCGTACAAGTATTAACTTACGTTTTACATTCATGGTATAAGGCTTTCGTTAGATAAACACGTTTTTTAATTATATAAAATAACGAAACATGTACATTTTCGACCTACATATTTTGAAGTACAGAAGTAAAACTGAAAAGCCAACAACCTCATAATGGGGCCCGATGCGAATGGAAGCCAAAAAGCATTGACCAATTATCGACCCGAAATTAATGGAAACATTAGCTCCTAACCCTCAATATGTTTGATACGTTTAATAGCCAAATACGCTCAACAGTAAATCCTCTTAACTAATCCCAGTTTCGTACATTTCACTAGGCATCTAAGTAGCATCTGTTAATCTGCCGGTCTCTGATTAATGTTCACCATCCATTGCTCTGCGACTGCTAATCGGTTATCGTTGGACTTACGTCGATGCGTAATGAATGTCGCTTAAGCGATAGATTAACGATAGCGATCAGTTTAGAAACGTATAAGTAAGGAGCTTTGATTATTGCTGGATTCGTTATGTAGCACTTTAATGGAAATTTGTATACATATTTTCATTGCTTGTTAATGATGATGTTGTAGGACTAAAGATAATTAACAATAAGGCGAAGAATTATTACTTTATATTTTTCTTTATTTTTGTAAAATAAGAAATAACATTTTATTAAGATGCATAATTTTAAAACCATTATAATATTATGCATAGTACAATCAATCTTTTTCTATTTTTAAGAAAACAAAGTACATATTAGCTTTTGATTGCAACCCCGTCCGCACCGTCGCAGTCGCCCGACCAAATTGAATTTAATACAACATAGAGATACCAACTATGAATTTTTGGAAGGACTTGGCTACTCTTTACCGCGATATAAATTTACGCAGGCGAAGACACGGACAAAAGCTACTCATCTATTTATTCTACTTTCATTACTAACGATACTCCGTGATACAGCGCTGAAATATTTATTACTGCACCGGAGTCACAAAATAACTATACGTAATGATGACAAAAAAATGGTTTTAAAAGTCATTAACAATAGCTTTTAATGGGTATAGGCCTATCCTTAGAGTCCAAACATAGGCCAGGAAAAAAGAGAAAAAAGGACATTTTACATTTTTTTTTTAAAAGACAACTCCCGCATTAGAAAGAGAAATTGCTGTGTCGTGGAGGACTTTACAAATATATGAAACGGATAAAAGGAACACCCAGACTTAGAACAACAATTTTTGTGAACCATGCAAAGTACACGACACTTAGTGCAGCAGAAAGCGGCATGGCGACCACTTGAGCCACTAGGCCAACCATGCAGTCACCTAAAAACCACAATACCCACAAGTAAACTTAAAACCATTTTACTACTATACTCTATAAAAAATTCGTACTCATTCTAATTACTTAGCTTTTATACTCTCTATGGGTATTACTAGTAGACCTACGTGATTTAATATAATTAAGAGATTACCATATGCGAATTAATTGCCGTGTAATGGTGATATCATTTACTAAAAAACAAACCGTTTTTTGTTTCCCAACCCAACGACCTTACCCACAAAATGTCAACTAGAGTGAAGAGGCTGGTAACAAGCTTAGCTCAGTCTTGAAAGTTTTGTTTTATCATATTACTGAAATATATTAACAAGAATATAAGTACTCTTAAATACCTAAGTAGTTACAATTGAGGAAATTCTATACTTCCCTCTGAGACTGTTTTCTAAACTAACTTGCCGTTAGGTTTTTATGCCTAAAAATAGTTGTTAACACACAAGCTGTCAGTGACCTACTACGATTTGACTGAACGTTGATTTTCTACTTGAAGTGACTATCATCAGATCTCAGTAATCCAAGTTAAGTGCGTCAAAATGACTGCGTGACTTTTTAGCTAAAACAGATGTACATTGGTAACCAGGACGGACATAATTAACGTGTTTGCCGTGGCTCAGAGGGATCAATATGTTAGATCCGAATATCATAATAGCAGTAGTTCCAGGTTCCTTTCTATTCCAGACGCGTTAAAAAACCAAAAAGGGACTAAGAGATTTAAGGAATTAAATACACACCCATCCAAATACTAACCTGGCTAGGAATCCTTAACTGTGTAATGTGTTAACCTACTTGTTGGTAACCACTGAGTGCCTTTGAAAATGGAACACGAGTATAAATTCTCATATAAATAAACTTTTTGGCCCAAAAGTGGATGAAAAATTTTCACTAAAGTCGAGCTTGTGTCCGAAGCTTATCTTTGACGTAAGTTGAATGTCAACTAAGGGAAAGGGGTCGTGCGATGTATGTGGTGACAACTTAATACCTTTTGTGGGTGAACATTTATTTTATTTTCGGTTTGTTTATCTAAAATATTACGGAGACTAGTTTTGTGATTGTTGAATGATTTATGTGCCGTGTGTGTATCAATTACGGCTCTGCGAGTTTATATTATAAATTATATTAGCACAAGAAATAACCTGTTTGAAACATTGGAAAGGTTTTCATGCCTTTATTTTAATATACGAGTAAAATATACACACTACGGTTGGCCTAGTGGTTTAAGCGGTCGCCACGCCACTCTCTACTGCGCCAAGTGCCGTGGGTTCGAATCCCACGTGGGATAACACTTTGTGTGATTCACAAATTGTTGTTCTGGGTCCGGGTGTTCTTTGTGTCCGTTTCATGTATGTTTGTAAAGTCCTTCACGACACAGGATTTAATATTCCTAATGCGGGAGTAGTTTTTTTGAAAACATAAAAAAAACAATACATTTTCATTTTATAGAGTTATTATAGACATTACATATTTATAGACGATGGTACTTAATATCTGATAATCAGAAGCAGGTAATAAAGAGTACTTCAGTACCTGCTGCTGAATAATAAATTGAGTAATAATCTAATGTCGAATGGCTTGAACACAGTTAGTGCACGCTGGTTTGGAAATCAGCCAAAGAGTCAAATTTAAAGCCTGTCGAATTCAACGTTACATACGAATGTCTGTCCTCTAAAATTACATCACTGTAACAATATACGCTTCAATGGTAACAAAATTCAATCCAACGTATTCGAAAGCACCAAAATTGTACTAAACTAGTACGTAGGTATAAAAAAAAAACTTTTTTCCTCGTACGAATACTTTAATTCCCAATGATTACGGATATAATTCCGTAATCATTGGGAATAATAAATAAAAATAAAACCGACTAAATGTTGCTATATAATATATAAGGGTTACAAATAGACACAAAGAATACTATCTCGTAATATTTGACAGTGCTTGAAGTCTCGGATTCGATTCCCGGGTTGCATCAAATGTTTGTAGGCTCTGCATATATTTGCTTCGGAGTTTGGGTGTTTTCTATCTATAACATGTATGTTTTTACAAAAAAGTATATTTGAATTTTTATCAGTTGTATAATAACGATAATACAAGCTCTGCTTAGTTTGAGACTATATTGCGTTTTATGTCATAAGTCTAAAATAATAAAAAAAACCTTGGGTTATCTTATAACGTTGAGAGAAAACTAAATACTTCGCGAATACTTCGCTGCTTTGCATGAATACCCGCACAAAACAAAATTTTGTAAACACTGGTTTAAAACACAGCCAAATGCAAAATAGTCCTTATTATATATATATATCCTTATAGATTTTAATAATCCTTGATTAATGCCCTTACATTCTATTCTTCAATTGATCAAATACATGAAAATTTATGATAGAAAATATTTTGCTTAATTTTCAAATAGCTCCCCTGTATAATTTGTGATTTTGGTTTGTGCGAGTATTCATGCAAAGCAGCGACTTGTGTGTCAAATGTTTGATACATCTACTCGTATATGTGTATTGTACAGTAATACCTCAGAATAAATTAAACCAAACAGTTTAACAGCAAATGTGAGAATTTATACATTACACGGGTAAAGGCTGTAACCCCGGGACAAGTTACAGTTCTGCTCGTAGGATTGTGGTTCGCCGCTTGGTTACCCATGCGACTTGAGTGGTTTACATACTTAGAACTTCGGAGGAATATAATTTTCCTTTATCTTGTTAGTAGCTCAGATCCGGATTACAACCTATATCACTTCATGTGTGACGTGAAATTCATAGCTAGTAACATATTATGTATGTATGTGTGTGTGTGTGTGTGTGAGAGAGAGAGTAACTTTAATTAATCTAAGACCAAGGCAGAATTATTTGAAGTGTTAACTAGTGGCAGCCTAAACTTTTTTCATTTATATTAATTCTATATGTTTAGTCTTAAGCTTAATCTTATTGAATTTTGAACACTCGAATTTGAAATAATTCTTCAACATGTTCGTCTTAACAAGAAATAATTTAATAAATACGTTTTTGTACTTTTTTTTAAATGCTATAAAATGTATGTATATGATGAATTGAACTCTGTAATTGTCCGTGTGGTGACGGATTAAGAATACAATGTGTCACCACCCCTATTCATTTCATGGGTGTCGTAAGAGGCGACTAAAAAAACAAAATGAGCAGCTAACATCACTGCCAAGAGAAGGAAAACTTGAAACAAACCCTTTTTTTTTTTTTTTTTTTATGTGTGGAAAATCATCATGGACCGTCACCCCACCGGGGGTTACGGCGGGGTGGTGTGTCGGACTTGAACCGACTAAAAACCACCTCTCCGCGCTTCTCCGTTTAGGAGGAGGAGAAGTCCAGGGTGAGATCTCCTTCTGAACTTCTCCAGCGCCTGCCCGCTCCTGATGCGGGCACCGTCTCGGTTTGACGACCCTCTCTTAGGCGGCGTCCGGCACACACCGACGCCGCCTCCTCGCGGCTGGCCACATAGGGCGGGTGGAGGGAAAACCCGTCCCATCCACCCGCGGCCACACTCAAGGCGGCATGAGGCGCAGATGTTCGCGCCTCCGCCGCCCGAGTCGCCGGCGGCGAATCTGGTCCGATTGGATGTCGTCCTCCCGGGCCTTCTCCGCCGCCTCCTTCTGCGTGATTACGTCCTCGCAGAAGGTTGCGACCGCGGTAAATGAGCTCTCGCTGCCGGCCATGGAACGAACGACGGCCGGAAGCGAGAGATCCTCTCCGATGACTGCAGTGAGGACCCGGCGCTGCGTCTCCCATGCGGGGCAGACCGCCAGCGTGTGATGAGCCGAATCCTCACTGCAGTCAACATACCAACCCGTCTGGCCAGCGTGGTATAGTAGGCCAAAACCTTCTTTATAAAGAGAGGCCTATGTTAAGCAGTGGACTGTTAAAGGCTGTTGATGATGATGATGATGATGATGAACTCTGTAAATACGAAATATACGTTACAATCCTTAAATTGACTTATAGAGCTATTATTTACTAGGGTAAATAATAGTTCTACAAGTCAATTTAAATATTGTAAATATTAGTAACTCTCAATATCTACCTACATTGTGACGACCTAACTTGTACGTAAACAAGACGAACCGGTGAAAAACTTTATCTTAATCTCAGATATATAAGATTCTATCGGCCAAAGAAGTCACCTGATGAAGAGTGATCTTCATCAAGTGTTTATAACGTAAGTGCATTATCACTTTTCCATTCCCATACCTCTATAAACATTGCTATACTTTACCCACCTTCCCCCATAATAAGGGACGTAGATTCAACTTTCTCACTTTTTTGATGAAAACCTGTTAAGGAAGTACTTAGCATTGACTTTCTGTGGGCCTGTAGTATAAATTATTCTGGCAAAGCCGACCCATTTGTGTCTCTGTAGCTGTTTAAGTCATGATGTCAAATCAAATTTTATTATTTTCATGTATCTTAAACTTTTAAATAAAATCCAACCATTAAGTACTTTTAAACATTAAGTACTATGACTTTCAATGTTTACAGATTCAACTATGTAATAAAATAATCAGTATGCTGAGTTGATCTCGTCGTAAAAGTAAAGCAGGGAACATATGTAAGTCGGCTGACGTCCAGTATGACTCGTAAAATTATATTGCTACGAAAGGGTTTAGTTCCTTACTGTCGGCTATCGAATGAGTTCTCTGGTAACTGGCTATATTGTCGTGAAATAGTTAAGGGTTATACTAGCAATAAAATATTTACAGAATCTGGAACGGAATTTTTCCAACAAATTTTAACTACTTTTAAGCTTACTTTGGTAATTATTGTCAGCTAATGAAACTAAAAGGCGTCAGATCTTACGTTGGTTTGTTGTTAAAGTATTGCCAAATTTTAGTTTACTGTAGATTCTTATACCTGTGAACGTGTCTCTCTTAAACACTATACGTTATTTCTTGTTCAGTGTTATTAAAAATAGATAGATGATGTAAAAGTGCAAATAAAAAACAGAAATGAAAGCCAATATTTACCTATGTATAAAAATCAACGATACACGATAAAATTATCTGATACTCTGCCACACTAAACTATAGTACATTGGGATTGCATTTATGATAAATGAGGAACTAAACTGACGTCAGAGAAATAGAAAAGAGTAGTATTTTGAATGTAGTGGTTTGAATGTCGTGTCAAATCGAGCTTAATCGATACGAAAATTTTATAATTTTTTAAATGTTTACTTCTCTTTTTTTTCTTTTCTATAAAAGATAAAAACAACATTAAAATTTATTCCTGTGTTGTGGGGACTTTACAACAATACAAGAAACGGACACAAAGAACAGAATTACAATTTGAGAATCACACCAAGTGTAATCCTGTGTAGAATTTAAATCCACACCACTTAGCGCAGTAACAGTAATAGTAAGCAGCGTAGTCGCCGCTGAAACCACTAGTTCAACCATACAGTCTGATATTTATACAAATCACGTTAACATTTTTTTTTTAAACTGCCCTACTAATAATATTTCCTACGCCGTGGTGGACCTTGAAACCATACATGAAACCGATACAAAATATACATAGATATGTCATTATTTTTGATAAGCATCACGATAATAATAAATACTGCTAAACAAAAGCAACCGCATCTAAAACAATTCAGTTATTTACTGGATACAAGGTACACGCCGACAAGCCACGCGAGCTTGAATGGTTTATACGTCAATTAATTATGCTCATTTATTACTCTCGTCGGCGTTATGGTACAGTTACGGCAATTAGTATAAATTAAAATTGTTTAATTACAGTAATTTGTTGGATTCGCTTTTTTTAATAATTGCTTTGATGTCACAAGTTAAATAAAGATAAGACTTATACAAAGGAATCTATTATAATATAAGATTATTATAATAGATTCCTTTGTAAGAATATAATTTTCTTTAATTAGTGACAGAGGTTTAGACATGACAATGAACTTCTGTAGAAATTTTTCTTGAATATTATTATGTCCTAGCTGATTCCGGCAGTATAAACCACGGTTATTTTAAATCGCGAGTAGCGCCATGGAGCATAGACAGTCTTAAAAAATAGCCTAAGTACAGACATTTGTTAATATTTTCCAACAGCGTCAAAGTAGATCTCAATAACTTCAGACATAACCTAAGAACTCATCGAAGATATAGTGAATTGGATTCATAAATATTTTGGTACAAGCTAACTGCATTGCATTTTGTATCACAGGTTTCAATGACTGATTAATTCCTAAACTCCAGAATCTGTTCATTAAAGTAATGTAACATGGGAAACTTGATTATTAAAAATATGTTGACTTACGTTTTGTTTTTGTTGAAGTTGTCAAAAAGAATACTGCATGCAGTACATATTATGTGAGTTAATGATTATGGGTTATTAGAACTTAAATTTTAAATACTATCAATTATAGATTTATTTTATTTCATATTATATAGTTATAGAGTTATGGTTATAGATTAGTTATAGAATTATATCAAATAACATTTATATGCCTATGCTATTTGAATATTTAATAAATTTGCTCTACGAAATCGTTATTTTTGGAGGAGATAATCCTAACTGTCACGTACCCTCATTGTCTATGCAAATCACGTGATTTGCATAATTAATGAACTACGTAGCCACTACTTAATTCATTCAAATTTCGCCCAAATAATTGTAATTGTGGGAAAAGGTCTCAATTTATATACACAGAACAAGTTCATGGTTAAATGAAATGACGGTAGATCATGTTTAAAAGTAGATTCTATGGAAACTACTAAGTATGCTGTTTCTTTTTATGGTGGCTACAAAGCCCTTTTTCCCATAGGCCTAGAAAGAGGCTTTTAAAATAATTATTTTATTTTATTAGCGTGTATTTGCAATGCATTCGATTCGTCGTTGATATTTAGAGCTAACACATGATTGTCGACTCTAAGCACTCACACTTGGAAGCATACGTCTCGGCGCTTTGTGTAGGAAAATATATTAGGACCTACAATAAGCAACACATTTAGCTTCCACAGTTTTAATCAAATATACACTTAACATATCATGAGCAATATCACAGCTTTCTACGAAGTGACGAAATAAATGCACTAATGAGCCATAACGTAATTTTTATGATGCTATACGCATTTCGCAGAGTTTTCAGCTGCAGTGACAAAAGCTTCTTGACTTGAGAATACACGAAAAAAACTTTGTCATTAAAAGAGATTTTTTGCGAATACTACTGTGAAAATCAGAATGGAAGAAAAACCACTGCAAAATTAATCAATTATTGTAGGTATACATTTACTAATGGTCCCCATTAATTTTATTCCAATAAGTTGATTTATTTCGTGTTTACAAAAACTTTAAGCTAATCGAGAAAATGAACTCATTAACGTAATTAAATAACTTAATACTCACAATTGTAGTCGATTTAGTAAAAAGTTTGTACAAAGACAAATTACTTTGCAGCTTAAACTAAGTTGTTTTCGTAAGCGCTTCTGAACTTAAGCGGCAAAATATTTATTTAAAGTAAGAGTAAGTTCAAATAAAATTGTGATTAATTTGTTACAATCTGTGGAAATGGTATGTGGATAGATCTATCGACTGATCGATTGACAGTACATGGAACATTTTTGCATTTTTGCAAAAACTTCACAAACACTGTATAATCGCCTGTCACTTCGTACTATAAAATACTAACAATTAAAACAAAACATTCACAATTTCACACTCACATAAACACATTCTGTATCCTGATAGTGTAATGCATAGATCCATTTTAATCTCTTAATTATTCATAATGTGTGATAACAAAAAAAAATTAAAAGTATTGATTTAATCATTTAAGCTAGTAAGGAGTTTTTCTACACTGAAAAACATTCGCCAATGAAAATCTGCCTTGTCAGACGTAGGCTCTTTATATCACGATAACCAATATAGATGTAGATGAAGCTGCGGGCGAAGGATTAAATTAAGTAAAATCCACCTATCTATACCAATTTTTCCCTATAATCGATACGATTAGAGAATGCAAGAGCGATACTCTAGAAATACAAAAACTGGCATGGAATCTAAACACGTAGTTTAGTTTAGTATTTTTCTGATAACAGAGCCACGCTGTTTTCTGCATCATTCTGTATGGAGAATAACGCAGAAACATCTCACTAAGCCGCCATGGTGAGCGTCCCTTCAGAGGATGGTGACCCCTACTCCTGGATTTAAAGTATGCTTTCCATCAGCCCGAAAAAAAGCAGGAAATTATAGCCACACACACATGCATCGTGGAAAGAACATTCAATTTTAAAACAACAGAGTTTTGTTGATAACAATTTGTGTCGGTGAAATGTAAGTTTCTTTATAATATTAAATGAGTCAAAATTATACTATTTATTTCATTTTATAAGTAGAACTCATTTTAATGTCAACATTTATAAACTGAAGCTTACTAACTCTGTGCTAAAATCAAAGTCTGAACTCTGTTTTATAGCGTCAATATAAATTTCAGTAAATCATTTGGGACTTAACGCTATAAAGTGCTTTATTGTTCTCTGGCAATATATCCAATATTGGAAACAGGTATTCTTCCATTCTAGTCAAAGATAATAGAGTAATTGATAGTATTCATCTGCAAATATATAGTTTAATATTAATTAAAGATAACGTCTGTCAGCGTTGATGTGAATTGGTTTTTATTATTTTATTAGGTGGCGGGTCTTCTCTGTTACCCTGAAAATAATTTTATATGGGGGTATCAAACGTTTTATGACAACAACGTTTTATGCAACAAGCATGAAATTAAATCTATAAGATGTATTTAGTCCATGGTACTAGCGTTTATCTCATATAATTTGCTAACGATACAAATGTGGAAGTAGATTGAATTATCATAAATGTATTTTTATACATACATGTAGTCTAGACTTTGATTATATACATGTCTAGATGGAGTGTTGCGCTGCATTCGCAATAAAAACAACAGGCCAGATTTGAAGGGCTTGTGTGCGTATTACACACACATGCAAGCGTTGCCTACGGGCGCGCGCATGACGTGGAAGCGTTCTGAGTGATACCAGCCCTTGAATGTTTTCCATCAAAGGAGGGAAAATAATTGTGTATTGATTTTGAGAATTGTAATTTGTATTAAATTTAAAGTCAGTCAATATGTATTAGAGTTTTTGCTTTTGAGTTACTAGGTAAAATATATGTTGGTGAAAAAGGGAATTGCTATTAAAGCTTATCTATTCTTAATACTTAACAACAATTTGGTTAATATCAACAAATTATATTTAATTTAATTACTATATTTTTAACTAGATGTTCCCCGCAATTTCTCAAAATCATGTTTTTATATCGTTCTCGTTAAGAACTCAGAGAAATGTAGCTTCCGATTAGTAAAAGAATTTTCAGAATCGGTTCAGAAATTCCGGAGATTAGCGCGTTCAAACAAACAAACACTTACTTTCATTATTAGCATCCATGGAGCGGCAAAATCGACACGCATATCAAATTTTAAATAAAATAAACAATATCTACCACCTTAGATTTAATAAATTATACTTTATAAACATAATATATGATATGTATTATCCAGCACTATAGTTAAGTTGAATTGGCTTGAATTCTCGAAATATACTTTTTCGATCATGATTGAACAATTTGTAAATTGGCTTACACTCACATGGGAAATTTAAATTCAATTAACAGGCAACCCTGTAAAAATGCCGTCAAAATGGTGGTCGAACTTTGATAAAATTTCACTGAGTTAATTTAATTATTTATTTACAATATAGTTATTTAAAGTTTACTTACCGATGATAACTAATTTTTTTTGTTGATTTCAATCGTCCAAAGTAATTCCTGCACACTTTTATCATGCAAAACGTCATTTTTATACGCCACTCAATACGTGTTTACCGTACAATGACAGTAACGCCACTGATTGGCCGCGACGAGCTTAGTCTCATACAGTTAAATACTATTTTTTTGGACGTTTAGACGCTCGAACTCTCTATCTAGACATGTTTATAATCAAAGAGTCTAGAGTACAGAATCGCGTTAAGAATATCTTAAACCAAAGAAATTATCTTCTGTTAACACATATTTTTCTTATAAACAATTTACTTTATGGATAAATGTATATCGTTATTCCTGTTTCATTTTAAAAATTGTTTATGTTTTATTTATATATTTTTTGTATATTATATAGGCTTACTAAAGTGATTCTATTCCGCCCGATGCATGAGCAGAATTCAGGAGTAGGGTGATGACCCACACTATGTCGGCGCCTAGTGAGATGCTACTGCATTATTAGGCCTCCGGTTTCACACTAGACTACGATATACGACAGTATAAATACTGTCATTTTCTGGGGTAGTATTCACCCAGTCGAGTCAGCCTATTCATGCTGAAATCTGCGAGGCTCTACTACCTTTAAATACATATAATATTCATTTTTAATTCGGGTGTTTCTAAAAGAATACAATGAAGAAAAATGAGCAGTCAAAAACTACATAAATGAGTCTTTTTAATGTTTGGAATCTCAATTGGAACAGTTTCAGAATCTAAATCCCTCTTAAAACTTTGAACACCTATTACTTTACTTGAAGATGGAGGTAATTTATTGTCATTATCAATGATGCACCAACTTTAGTTCTTCTCCATGAGATAAATAATGCTCGATATTACTCTCTATATAGTAGATTGTATCAAAGCGGTTTTAACAAACAAATAGTAACTAGAATATGTATTAAGATACTGGAATTACACATTGTTATTCAGACGTATAGCAAGTAAGGTAATATACCGGTTTCTCTTTACAAAAGATAGATTTAGAAGCCGCAATTCAACTTGGAATTTAAGCACTACCTTGTAAATGAAATTGCCACAACCCGAATAACAATAAAACCGTACCAGAGTGTTATGTGCGTACTGTAGCTCTTGTTATTCGTTTGTTACACTAAAGGGGATAACAGGACAGTTTCCAAAAGTCAATCGTATGACAAACAAAAATCTTTTTAATACGAAATTTCAATATCGCTCAATACTTGTATTGTATCATAAACGTTTGACGCAGTCTTCGAGGAAAAAATGTCTGGAAAAACACAAACAAATTGTGAGATACACGATATATATTGGCTTTAAAAAACCTATCATTTTATATATAGTAGATATTGCCCGTATGCTGTCTGTATGGACAGGTCGACTCAAAACTATGGTCCTTTCTTCAAAAGGCCAACCCAGACCCTATACTGCACTCACATAGTTCTCTTTAATATTGTACACGGACTTAAAAAAAAAATTACACCTCTATGGTTTGTTTCGGCGTTTCTTCCCAGAGTGAGTCGTAAGAAATGCCAGCGCCTTCTAGCTATAAGTCCGACTTGTAAAAATGTCTGAAAAGATTTACTTACAGAAATAAAAATCATTTATCATTTATTTATCATTTACACACAAGTTCAAAAGTGGAGAAGTATATTTATCTAAAATATCTACGAATTTAATAGCCACACACATTTTTGTGTGAAAATGTTTGATAAACACCTAGTCGTCTTAGAATAAAATAGCGGACATACAGACTGTTAAAAATATGTCCTTTATAATGTTAACACTGGTGAATAGAGCCATGTTTATACCATCGTGATTTACCTAAATATATCTTAAATAAATATACCTCGTTAATTATAGTGAACTTAGAACATATGGAGGAAGATTTTATAAGTTTATTAAATGTATGTGTAATTGTAAGTGTTAATATAGCTCAGAAACTAAACAGACCACGTTTTTTCTCAATGTGATTACGTGTTCAATTATCTTTAAACTTTGACCGCCTTGTTGGTCTAGTAGTTAACGTATGCGGCTGCTGATCAAGAGGTCTCGAGTTCGATTACCGGGTCAGACCAAATATTTGTGTGATCCACAATTATTTGTTTCGGATTCTATGTGTTTTCTATGTATAATATGTATGTATTTACAAAAAAAAGTAAGTTTATGTTAATATATCAGTTGTTTCGTACCCATAATACAAGCTCTGCTTAGATTTCGACTAGATGACGTGTGTAAGATGTCCGAAAAAAAAAATAACAAGAAAAAAATGTATACTTACATCACTAGAGTTCATATTAACACTCATCTAAACCATAAATTTGAGAATTATTTATATTTAAAACAATGAAATAATTTGTAAACCATCTAAACCTTATTAATTCTAAAATAAACTGTTGTAAAACATTTCTTACCCATAAAAACGTCTATCTAGCTATTGTTGACAATTTAAGAGGGATTCACAACTACACAGAGAGAAAGGATATTGTCCTTATTACCAACTAGACAGGTAAGCACTGAATCCATTCTAAACGCGTATCCGTTGAGTACGGTCACCGTAGAAATGCTCTAGTCACGTTTCGTATGAACTACCGGCTTCACCTTTGTGATTGGCACTTCAATTAAGAGTTTTGGTTTGATAGAAAATAAACAATATATGTACAATATTTGAAGATAATGAAATTTCAAAATTTTAATTAATTAATGACTAAAAGTACTAGTGTGTTTCATTAAAACAAAATACCTACTGACAAAATTTGCTATTTGAGTGGTTTTTGTATTCATTGCAATAGTTGAAATTATATCTATAAGATAAGATTTTAAATCAACTTGAATAATAATGACTATGTACATTGAAGTAGCTTTAGCCCGCGGCTCCACCTGCGTAAAAGTCGGTTATCGCTGTAAAAACTGGCCTGTCTTTACTGGTGAATAAAATATCTCCATGCCAAATTAGATGTGATACGTGATGTGATACGATATATCAAATAGAATATTTGGGTGGAATCTAAAATAAATATATGGTGTATACCTACTAATTTCATTTAAAATCAATGGGAGAAAAAAGTTGTTTTTAAATATTTACTTAAAAAAAGATGATTGGGTACAATCAGTTATTTTAGTTGTCATTCTATTTAAACTTTATACATGAGTTAGTTTAACCTGAAAAGGTTAGACAAAAATAGTCCATTTAATTCCAATCAACATATATCAAAATCGATTAATGAAGATTGAAAAATAATATAAATCGACTAGGCTGTACCAGCTCGTTAATTACAAAAAAGTTATCTATTGACCAAACATCTACCCGGAAAAGTCCGGAAACGACATTTTGTAACTCTTACCTTCAATATACAAAGAGACTAAATGACATTCATTCATTTAGCAACATTTGTATGTCCTCACAGCACCAAAGAGGCTTTGAGGAACTTTGTACCAGATTTCTAAGCTATTCAAACTGAATGAATGAAATGATTAATAGGAATTCCGAAATGTATAGTCAAATAGCAGTCTAACGGGATGTTGCCAAGGCATTTCTCAATTATCCAGATATCTATCACAGGCTTATTTCTCCTTTATAATAGATAGTATTCAGGTCCTTAAGCTTTAGACGTGGCATTCATTCTTGTTTGTTTATGAGACGAAGGCTATTGCCCATGTTTCAATGGAAGCTGTGGTCTGTTAAACTCAAGTTTTTAGCTTATCATCACTTAAAAATCTATTAGTAACTAGGACATTCTATGTTCTTAAAGTACAATGTCTTCAGTATAGTTATATGACAGTGACGGTCTGTTTAAGTATAGAAATGGATATTTGAAACTTGAAAATGCAAGACATAAATAAAAGAGTCACTAGGTAAAATGACAAAACGAGAATTGCCTCATGCAATGATCCTTCCGTTAAAGATTGCATTGTCCCTTTGTAAAACAGAAATTACGAAATATTGCATGACCAAACAAATTTAAGCTGAAAATAAGTATAAGTATAATAAGTAAGTGAATAGGATATAAATATAAAGGTATTAGTAGTGAATTATGTAAAAGTTGATTATTTTTGAGTAGATCGCTTTTGTTATGGTAAATGCTATGTACACCGTAATTGTCATGCATATCAGAAACAACCCACATGTTAGTATAATTAGTAATAAGTATAATATGTGGGGCATTTCACGTCAAGCGGACAACCAAAAAAAAGTGAGGTAATAAATTTTGTTTATATTCTGGTTAGTTATACTTCCAGTAGACTTGGATGTGTACACACAATATTTTTTTCGTATGATGCTTTATTGCCGAGATACGAGCTTTTAAAAATTCACTAAAAATGAATTCATGGTTTTTTAGATGCTTATTATCTGCATCAATTTTTTTTTTCTTCACAGAAAAATATAGAACGTGATCGCCAATAGTTAAAGACTTAGAGCACATAGATTACATACACGTAGCTAAGAGTACATTCTAAGCAATTGGGTTTTTGCTCTAAAATGCCAAAATACTACTCCCTTTCTATTGATATCTTCTTTCACACAATCCATCCGCCTTTTCTTTGGTCTTCCTCTTGCCATGTAACCTTCAATTTCCATACCCAACATTTTGCCACATTTTGCTCATCGCTCCGCATAAAAAAGGTCAACTACTTTTAATCTCATCATCTATCAGTGAATGTGCCCCCTTTTTTCTACAAGATTCGACTGTACTTTGCAGCAGCATCCTGCCTCGGGGGTGAGTCCAGTCACCCCGAGATGTACCCCAGTTGAGAGGTAAGGTAGGGGGGACACCAGAAGCCGCTGATGCGGTCCTGATGTTCCTCCCGACTGCTGCGTTTAGTGGGTAAACCGGTTGCCCGGGAGTCCCACACACGCCCCTCGCTTACCCCACGAAGGGTATGGTGACAAAAGCATTCCCCGCGTAAAAATAAAAGGTAGTACCGAGGGAATGATAGTCACATAATATTAATTTGTCAGACATTTAAAACGATTTTCCTCTAAAACAAAATATAGATACCTGCAAAACTAAATACTTAAATATAAACTGTACTCTCTAACTCTGTAATAGATGAAACTAATAAAACTAAAGTACTTTATCTCTGCCCACCAGGGAGTAGGCAATAATTATCTCTATTACAAAAGAATAGGTTACGATGTCATATATTGAGGCTGTTAACTGAATTAATAACAATTTCGTCATATATAGTGTTGATTGTTTATTTGTTATGAAACATAAAGCAACGCGGTAGGGATTACAGATACGCAGGCGTTCCCCGCTGTCACTTGTTATGACATAGGCTATATTGTTTACTTGTAGCTGAAATATCGATTTTTTTTCCTTTCATTATTATGTGTATAGTTCATAGCGAAAGGCGATTGTTTTTGTGTTCTAAAATTTATAAAGATTTCTCTTCGCAAAAAATGAGAGACTGTATCTAAAAATAGTTCTATGCTTATGCTCTATGTCATGAGAAAGTATATACAGAGTTTTTCGGACATCTGACACATATCATCGAGTCCCAACACAAACATACTTTTTTGTTAATACATATATTACACAAAGAAAACACCCTAACTCCGAAACAAATCTTTGTAGATCATACAAACATTAGGTCCGACCAACAAGGCATATAAAGAATTTTATTCAACTACATTATCATCATTAGTAAGGTCAACATGTATACGAGCATTAGGTTTAACAAAATTAGTAATTTAAACTTAAAACTTATTAGAAATGTTATGTTTAAAGTGAAGGATTTGCTTAGTCGAATTTTATTTCTTTTAAATTTGTCTAAAACTTGTTTGACAATGACGTGATAGTAAATTTTAGTTTGTTTTGATCAATCTTTAAAGTTAGAATTGAGCTTTGAATAAACTCTAGCTAATAATATTTTATAGATGATTAATGTTAATTAAGAACCAGTCCTTAGTACTATGAGAGTCAAAATCCTTTCGAAATTTTTATTAATGAAAGAATATTTTTATTTTATTGAATTTATTGAGGCCTCTCCCATTGCACATCACTGTGATCGATTTTGGGAGAGGTCTATGTCCAGCAGTGGACTGCGATAGGCTGATGATGATGATGATGATGAATTTATTGATGATTCAGTAAACTCACTATGATTCTTGATGAGTCTGAATAGAAAACAGAAACAAATACAAAATAATGTTATTATTTTCTCTCACCCAGTTTTTCTTCTCTATTTGACATGATAACGACTCATAAATCGATCAACGCCGGCTGCACGCATTTTATCTAATTATCATCATGAGAAATAAATCAATATAAAGTAATGGTAGATGACTAATTAGGTAAAAAAGCGGCCAAGTGCGAGTCGGACTCGCCCATGAAGGGTTCCGTATCAGCAAGTAACAAGTTCTTGTAACTTTGATCGATGTTTTTATGATAGTGTATTAATTGAATGAAAGGTAAATTGCGGTTTACGATTTATGACGTATTAAAAAAAAACTACCTTCTAGATCTCGTTCAAACCAATTTTCGTTGGTAGTTTGCATGGTAATGTACAACATATTTATTTTTTAGTTTTATCACTATCTTATTTTAGAAGTTAGAGGGGGGGGACACACATTTTTCCACTTTGGAAGTGTCTCTCGCGCAAACTATTTAGTTTAGAAAAAAATGATATTAGAAACCTCAACATCATTTTTGAACACCTATCCATAGGATAGGTTTGATGAAAAAAAAAATTTTTGAGATTCAGTTCCATGTATGGGGACCCCCAAAATGTATTGTTTTTTTTCTATTTTTATGTAAAAATCTTAATGCGGTTCACAGAATACATCGACTGACAAAATTTCAACAGTATAGCTCTTATAGTTTCGGAAGTAATTGGCTGTGACATACGGACGGACAGACAGACAGACAGACAGACAGGCAGACTTGACGAATCTATAAGGGTTCCGTTTTTTGCCATTTGGCTACGGAACCCTAAAAATGAATGTTTGTGATTTACAACAAAACAAACTAGTCAGTTAAACAAACAAACATGTTAAAACAAACATGTTAGTTAAAACTAAAAACAATTATACCGTTAAGAACTGCGCTTTATTGGTGATCTGCTGTATTCACAAATCTTTTATTTTTTCATAAAATTAATATTTACTTTGAACCGAACTAAAAGTAATATTTACTTTGTTTCAGAATATATCCATACTGGTGGTGCTGTTGTACAGTTGGAGAATTGGTGTTAATGCTAAGAGGTATAAAGAGCTCGACGATGTATATTATGGTAGGTATCCTTGTTTTATTTTCATCAACAGTAAACTGCTAGACAAAAGCCTCTCCTTAGAAAGGAGGTTTTGGCCTACTATACCACGCTGGTCAGATGGGTTGGTATAGGGTTGGTTTCAAGTTTTCCTTCTCTTTGCATTGATGTTGTCTTGCGTAGTTTATCCCTTAGTCGCCTTTTACGACACCCGCGGGATGAATAGGGGTGGATACACTCTGTATTCTTAATCCGTCACCACACGGACATCCTTATTTTATGGGTACTTCTCTTACACTTGTTTCACTTTATTGAATTTAGTCATGATTGTCTATCTACTACTACTATTATTATTCTGAAGCCATATATAAAAACTATAATGTCGTGTTTTTCAATTTACTAATGTTTAATCAAAAGTTCTAATTCAAATGTCTCATGAAAATGCTTTTCCTTCTTTTAAAGTATTTGGTGATTTGAGTAATAAATGCTGCAGATAATCAATCAATATTAAACTAACAGAACTCAAAACAACAGTTCTTCGAATTTTTAGTCTAAGTTTTTGTGCGTAATCTCAGGTAGCCTTACCAATTACCAATACTTTCATATAAAGCGCACTGATAGCAACAATTTGTAAGCCATAGAAAAAAAGTTTATTATTGGCACATACATAATAGTACTCCATGTTGTTGTTTTACGAATCTTAGGTGTAAAATTTATGACTAAAATAATTTTACCTGATTAGAAGCAAAATCAAATTACAAACAAAAAAATATTCACGTTTGAATCCATTAATTTATTTTTCATCTGGATAGAATAATTTTAATCAACTTGGCGTTATAGAGATTATCTGAAAGGGAAAAGCAGTGTTATCCTGGATTTTATAGGATTATAAACAAATCTGAAAATCGATTTAAGTTATGAAATACAGACATCTTAAGACATAAGTCATGTAAATGTAGAAATGCACGTGCCTGTTCTTTCTAGTTTGGGTGTTATCCATATATATCTTTTGAACACCTCGACACTCTTAAAATTACAAGAACACTTTCATTAAACATTAATATTTCAAGTGATGTATAATTAAATTAATTTATTCCTGCGAAACTTTTACATGCTGTTTTAATAATTAAGCTTAAAACTTTCTTGCTACTATTTACTGGACAATTCCACATACATTTTTTGAAAGCCTTATTTCTTACTAGTTTAGTAACATGAAAAAATATCCACCTTACTTAAACAACTTAAAGTTAAACAGACTAGTAGCCGAACCCAAATAAACTTGAGAATTTTAAGGATTGGAAAATTAAACTTAATAATTTTCCAGCAGTTACTGAGATTGGCGCATTGAACCAATTAAACAAATTCTTCTGCTTAATTTTAGTGTAGATTTATTTCATTCATTTTCTAAATAAGCTCATATTTTACAAAGTAAACTCTGAGATGTTTTAATAATTAGAAAATTCAGAGTAAAGACTAATTGGTAAAAAGTTATTGCCAACTACCAAAGGTATCCAATTAAAATAAGGACGAAAAAATCTAAAGTTAAGTGTTCTCAAAGTTTTACACTTTGAACTAACAACGCTTCAACGATGATCAAACTAAAACATATAGGTAGACTCCTACTTGCTTTCTGTAGAGATAAAAGTTCGTGTAGAGGATAAACCAGGCTATTGGATATATCAATAACAGGAGCTACGGTCAAGCAGCTCTTTAAAGAAAAACTCGAGAGGAGTACACATTGTCCTTTGAGTTAGGCCACTTACATTCGTACGGGTACAGAGAGATAAAGATCAAAAGGAATAATTTTTGGATTGTATTATACCTGATTATTATAAGGATTTTGACTTGACGAATGAGTTAGTTAATTCTAGCAGTTATCTCAATAATTTTTTGCTTAATTTGGGCATGGAAGTTAGGTTACTATTCAGTATTTAATATGACTATCATGATTCGAACAACAACCAATACCAATTTAGATCCATGACTCTGAACTTTAGATGAAAAACTTAAAATACTCGGGGGGTTCTTCTAATTCTAAATTGCGCCCATTTACCTAAGCAACCCTAACATTTTTGGAAGAGTCGCGAGGGATGCAATAGAAAAAGGTACACAAATTATATACTTAGACATCTTACACACTACGACATCTAGTCCCAAATTAAACAGAGCCTATACAATGGATGTAATAGACAACTGATATATATACATACGTATACGTACGTAAATATAACAATGTTTATACATACGTATGCACTAAAATTGCATTAATACCTACAAAACAATATATTTCCTAGAGCTGTGTTCCTGTTTACATAATTTGAATGTCCATGATTTAAAACATTAACTCTGAAGTTCCTGTGTTATGTAGGTATTTCAAATTTTACTTCTACTAAACTACGAGCTTCGCTTTAACATTATAATGTAATATACTACAAATTTGTACGCTATAGTTAGCCGTTTAGATATAATATCAGTTTGTAGTTGTTCCATTCTTGAGAAAATGACAGTTGTTACTTGGCTAGCAACTTGCGACAAATACATAGTTTATTTATCTTAATTAAATATTCTTAGCAAATAGTAGTACCACTTTGTACTAAAACATGTGTTATTTCACGAGTTTCTAATCAAGTCTTTGTATTTACTCCAATTCTAGTTTATATGGAATGAGAATGATTTGTTCCATAATTCATAGGAATACTTGTGAAGGTTAAGATTTCATAAGAAAATCATTTTTTTCATTTACGACTTGGTCATTTAGCGATAAGACTGTATTTAATGCGTCCAGTAATTTTGGCTATCAGTTGTCTTTTAGTCAGTCAGTAAACGAACAGTTATTGTATATTTATATTGCTAATTAAATATAGGATCGACTATCAAGGATTCCAAAAAAAAATACTATTGGTTGAAAGACACATTTAAAAAAAAACAAATTATCAATTTTCTTTATGACGATTATTTTCCTCTCTATCGCTTTTCGTTCCGTCACCATTTTACTCGTACGAAATTCATTCGTCATATCGTTTGTATTTTATTTCACTCCACAACGTCAATTTCAATTTCATTACTCCATTATAATTCTATATTGTTATTTGTCACTTACCTACAGAGCGGTTGTTCACGTAAACGTTCGTAAACGAATTTATTTTATTTCATCCACTTTATCGAGAGTGTTCTTCTATTCGTGTATAAATTTAGGATTTCTAATGACGCTCAAATATAGCCTAAATAGATCAGAGCGAAAAATTCTATTATTATATTCCTCTTTACTAGTAGCTCCCGGCTGTTACATTTTCGCGGCTTTAAAACGCTGCACTACGGAAATAATTTGACTCCTGATAGCTCCTGTTGACCAACAGCTACTTTTTAAAGCCGTAATAGAAGTGACACAAATAACAAATTAGTAGTTTTTATTAGTGGTTTATTTATTTTCTTCAAGAATAAGATACTAAAATGTTAACATTTTAGGCCACACTAGGCAGAGCCTGTGCTGTGGCTATCAAACGATAAGATTATATTATCTTATGCCTAGGACTTATATCTTTTTGTTAATACTGAAGCACCTTTTTGAAATATTCAGTTTTAAGTGGGCGTGTGTGTCTGTGTGTGTAAGTGTATGTTTGTGTGAGTGTGTGTATAAGTGACACATCAACTTATAGATTTTAAAAGTAGTTCTGTATCCCTGTAATTCAAACCGGAGTTAAATTCTTTATCTTTAGTTTTAGCTTGGTACTTTGTACGGTGCCGCAGGTCACACGTCTTCGCTACTTTGTTATATAAGAAGGGAAACTTATATTTAGGAAACCTCTTTGCAAACTGGTTTTAAATTTTGTAGTAACGATCTTTAGAACTCTTGCATTCATCATTGAATCATAGTTAACGGAGCCCAGTACTAAGTTGTGCGTGTAGATAACTGCATTCAATATATACAGCTGTCGAATACTCAAGAAACCAGCAGCCTTATAGACTTTCACTGTTGGGAACCTAGTTGATTTTTTGAGCAATTCTTTGAAAGTTGATCTCTAAGCTGTCTATAACTGCATTAGGTGCGTTGAAGCTGTTCCTTCCCAAACACTCAAACAATAGGTCAGATTTGGCTGGCAGAGTGATAGATAAACGGTTTTAAGTAATTTAATATTGGCGACATCTCTCAGTCCCTTCTTTACGTAAATGAGTTTTCTGCATCTCGCCGATTGGGAAGCTATGTGTTCATTGAAAGATAGTTCCTCGTCTATGACAACGCTAAGATATTTTATGGATTTAGTTCGCATTATTTCACTGCAATAACAGGTTACAATAAACATGACCTTTAAATCGGATTGTATTTTTGAACCGTGCAAATGTTAAACTAAAAATTTTAAGATACAGATTTGAATGGATCGCTTATTTCATATCTGGAATAACTAACTTTCATATTTTTATATAAACAATATTATAAACCCAACGCATGCAAAGTCGTCCTAATACTAATATATCCCACAATAAGGGATATAGCTATAGATATAGCTTCAGTGGTTGGCGTACGCGGCTGCTAATCTAGAGGTCTCGGGTTCGATTTCCGGGTCGGACCAATTGTTTGTGTAATCCGCAAATATTCGTTTCGGAGTTTGGGTATTTTCTATGTACCAGACTCGACACTTGATTGGCGAACACAAGTCACTCAAGTCAGCCAAAAAGTCACATCATGTCTCTGAGTTTTGTATCGGCTCAAAAATTTCCTTCCCAAACACACACACACACACACCTTCGCAAACCTTAATTATTCCACAGATCGACTATGGTGATGTGTGCTATTTTGACCTGAATGCAGACCTCCTCAATAAACTAGACCGCCTTCTCAATAATTGCATTCGATTCGTTTTCAATCTTCGCAAGTATGAGCATGTGTCTGCTTTACGTTCCCAGCTGAAGTGGCTTCCAATTCGTCAGCGCCGCATTTGGGAGCTCTGACTACTCTTTTTTCTTTTCTGAATTCTTCTTCTCTACCCCAATACCTCGTACCACACTTCCGTTTCTTATGTTCCAACCACGACCGAGACCTTTGCTCAACAAATAATTTGCTTCTTCTATGTCCCCCTCACACCTCTTTCCTCCATTCTTCCATCTACGTGCATTCAGTTCTGCTCTGGAATGCACTCCCTGCTGAAATACGAATGTCCACAAACCGCCTTACGTTCAAGTTTAAAGTATGAGAACTTCTTCAGAGTCAGTCGGGGCAGTATAGTCGCAGCCCTAGTACACGACTATGTATTTTATATAATACTAAATTTAAGTAGGTATGTGTATGTCTATATGTATGTTTTTATATTTTTACATTATTACATTTATGTAAAATATATGTATTTTAGTTGTATTTTATGTCAGAATAAAATCGTTATGTCTCAAAAAACATATCTTGCTCCTACCGCATCTTATTTTTACATCACTGAAGGTAGACTGGGAGAGAATGCCTCATGGCATTAAGTCCGCCTTTGTACAACAAGTGCAACAAGTTTTAAATAAATAAATAAATATGTATGTATTTATTTGCACAATATGTATTTATATCAGTTGTCTAGTATCCATAATACAAGCTTTGCTCTGCTCTGATGTAAGTTATGCATTTAGTTAACATTTTACTTACAAAGTTTGTCTGGAGAGGTGCCATCAAGCGGAAACATACGATTTCTGCAAGAAACTTTCAGAAAGACGCTAGGCAAAGCTCGTTTGTACAGTTAGTAATAAATGTCGTTCCCTAACCGTTACTTCTGGAAACCTAAAAAATAATATTCTTGCATCACGTTATGCAAAAATTACTAAGCTGTACTTAGTAAGTGAAATACATTGGTAGTCATTCTCATGTAAATATCATTAAATTTAAGTCGACCAAAGTTTGTTGTCAGACAATATACTTAAATTTCTTACAGTTTTATTTACTCTTTGACTTACAGTAAGTAACTAATTTTTACTTTAGGTTAGTTTAGTTTAGTGATGTTAACAAAAGAAACACGGTCATTATATCGCATCAGTTCCATCGAGCGCATTGTGATTATATCATTGGCATTGTGATTATACCAATAGCTTCGCAAATTTAATCTCATGAGGAGTTACACTATTATCTATTAAATATTTTATCTCATACCAGCAACCTGCTCTGACTTAACAACTGTGCGATATTTGTTTGGTGTAACTTTAAAACTGTTGGAAACTTTATAATAAGGCCTTGATTAATCAGTTTCAGATAGTTTTTTTCTATTATAAATTTAAATACATAGATTATATTTTAGCTCACACTTATCTATATAGTATTATTATAAAGCTGAAAAGTTTGCTTGTTTAAGAAGTACTAGTCTGATTTGAAGGTAATTTCAATTTTAGGTATCGAGGAATGTTATGGGCAGGGCCGGATTTACCATAGAAGCTGAAAAAGCTGAAGCTTGGGGCGGCAAAATTAGGGAGGCGGCAGATTGGCCCAAAAAAATATGGTACAGAAAAAAAAAATAAGGACCTGTCCAAGTCGTTAGCAGTTTCGGGCCTTACCTACCTATCTTCCTTAGCCCACCACACTTTATAAGTAGTACAGTAAAAACAAAACTTTGCTTTTCTTAGCTTAAAAATAAAAAAAATATGTAAAAAGAATCTAGTAACTAGATTATTTCCAAAAAAATGGAATTAACTTTATTATGAACGGTGTATCTAATTTTGGAAATCAGTAGGGGCGGCAAAAATTTTATAGCTTTGGGGCGGCAAATGTGTAAATCCAGCAATGGTTATGGGCCATATTAAATCCCGCTACGAAAAATAATTAATCTAATCTTGATATTGTTTGTTGTAAAAACCAGGTTAAATTTTATGCTACAGCATAATGTTGCTTTGGGACCTTTGTTTATAGTAAGTAATTCGTGTACAATCTAACTGTGATCATCAATTTCCTTGTCTGTTGTAATTTAATTAAAGGAAATATATTTATAATACTCTCTGCCCACGCTCTAATAAAGTTTGCAGACAATGAATAAGTAGTCGTTATGTTCAGAACATCCATTTTGTTTCTGGAGTCATTAATGCGAGTAATTTAGTTTTTGTGCCCGATTCGGAGTAAAGCTTTTTTATTAATGTTTGTTTTATATTTTTTGTTTCTAATTGAATTAGCCATTCTAAATTAGGAATAAAAAATCGGCCAAGTGCGTGTCAGGCCACGCACAGGAAAGGGTTCCTCAGTCACCCATAATGGTACGTGGATTGGAAATCGTACCCAATGGATAATTGTTCTGTTTACGTATTAATGCGTTAATTTTGTAAGACATTTTCTAAGTAAGCGCATTTTTTTTTTCAAATCAAATCAAACCATTTTATTTCAAATAAACCATACAACGGCACTTTTGAAACATCAAGTAGTCAGTCAGTAGTCTGTTCCAATTCGTAGATCCTATGGAGAAGAACAGACAAGAAACTCCAAGGACAATCTTTTCCAACATTGTTTTTACAATTTTTGATTACATTGTTTGAGGCATTTTATTAAATGTGAGGACAATGTAACGATGCTGATATTTACACAGGTATTGTCCAAAAATAATTAAACAATAAATAGAAGTTGTGAAATGACCAGCCCCGACTGGCGGCGCCCGTATCACGAGCATGACCTATGCACCAGCCATCGTACAGTTCAACCATATTGTAGGGAGCCGAACGACCTACTACACACGCCACCGCCAGCAGGGCTTTTGAGTGAGCATGACATACTCACAACCTCCAGTCAACAAACAAACTTATGCTACTAGTGACTACAAAGTGCTCACATGTACAATTCAAAATGTTCGCAGTTATACAATAATAAAACTATTTATAAATATGCTACTCTCTAAGAGTGCGATAAATATTTGGAACATGTCAATAAAAAGTAACTTATTATGCAATAATGTTAATAACAAAAATAATAATAATAATAGAAATGTCAAACAAGAAGATACAATTAAAATATCAATAATACGTACATCTCAGAATATGGTTATCAAATGTCAAAAAAATAGAAAGAAAAATATAAGAATGTCAATCATTATGATAAAATTAACATATTATGCCAGAAATACAAACTAACTTCAAACTAACTTTTAAATAATTTGAGAATTAATCATGTGACTGTGGAGCAGGACCAGCATTAAGCCAAGCATTCTTGTCGGCAATGTAATCCTCTAATTTGTAATAGGCTTGCTTACATAGTGTGCGCTTTACAACATTTTTAAATCGTTTCTCTGTTAAATCTAGTATGTTTTAAGATATTTTAGTATAAAATTTAATACAGTACCCCATAAAAGATGTATGAAATTTTAAGAGTCTAAAACGTGGTTGAATTAATTTATCTTGATTCCTAGTATTATACCCATGTCTATCACATCTTTGATTGAAGAGATGTTAATTTTTTCGAACATACATTATGTTTTCAAAAATGTACTGACAATTGTAAAAGTAGTAACAGTTAAGCCTCTATAACTCCTGAACCAAATAAGTTATCTGATCCATTATAGTTTTCCTTTAAAGTTCATTATATGGACCACTATCACGAATTTTCCCAGAATTTTTGAGCCAGCCGTTTAGCTTTTAGAGGGGGGGGGACGCCCTGTTTTTACAAAAAAGTGGCCTTTAAAGTGAAATTTCTCGCAAACGGATACCTAAATCAAAAAATCGTCTTAGAAACTCTGTATTGTTTTTAAAAGACCTATCTAATGATACCCCACATGATAGGGTAGCCGCAAGAAAAAAAAAACATCCCCACGTTATAGGGGAGGTACCCCAAATAAAAATATTTTTCATAATTTTATTGTAGCACTTTGTCGGCGTAATTACAATACATATTCATGCAAAGTTTCATCTCTCTAGCAGTTACCGTTTGGACGGTAAGTCGAGGATGGACGGACGGACGGACATGACGAATCTATAAGGGTTCGAAGTGATGAACTTCGGAACCCTAAAAAATGGAAAATGACGATTGAACACCGAACTGAGATTACCATAGGTTAAATGGAATATTAATTATTATTATTATTCAATAAGACTGTACTAGCCCAGTACTTCTATCTCACATCATATAAAGGGTGTCTCAGTAAGGTGTCTCATTTTAAAATAAAAATATGTTTTTTGGGAAAGTTGTGTTTTTTGATTGGATTGTAAAGAAGACATGTTTCGATTAAGCATGGAATAAAATGTCCGTCAAATAGCCCTACAACTCGGATAACAGGCCATTACTATTTTCAGAAAGTGGATTTGAGATTAGATAATATATTTATTTGTATTAAAAGAGGTTTTAAATTAATGTAATGTGTCATCATCATCATCATCATCAGCCTATCGCAGTCCACTGCTGGACATAGGCCTCTCCCATTGCACACCACTGTGATCGATTTTGGGCTTCTCGCATCCAGCTCCTGCCAGCCATCTTACGCAGGTCGTCACTCCACCTCGCCTGTGGGCGTCCTACACTACGTTTACCGAGACGCGGTCTCCACTCAAGAACTCTTCTGCCCCAACGGCCATCAGTTCTGCGGCTAATGTGGCCAGCCCACTGCCACTTCAGCTTGCTAATCCGGTGGGCTATGTCGATGACCTTAGTTCTCTGACGGATCACCTCATTTCTGATACGATCTCTCAGAGAAACGCCGAGCATAGCCCTTTCCATAGCATGCTGAGCAACTTTAAGCTTATGGACCAACCGTACCGTAAGTGTCCAGGTCTCGGCTCCGTATGTCATGACAGGTAATAATGTAATGTGTAATTTGCATAAACCCGGGACTTCACGAAATCCCAAAAAAAATCGCACTTCGATAAACCGCTGATCTTGGTGGCCAGGCAATATCAGAATTTTTCGAGAGAATTTGTATAATAAATAAATAATAATAAATAATAATAAATATAATAAATATTTTGGACATCTGACACACAACATCATCTAGTCCCAAGCTAAGCAGAGCTTGTGTTATGGGTACCTACTAGACAACTGATATAAGTACATAAACATACTTCTTTTTTTATAAATACATACATATTATACATAGAAAACACCCAGACTCCGAAACAAATATATGTGAATCACACAAATAATATTTGGTCCGACCCGGGAATCGAACCCGAGACCTCTTGATGCATACGCTAACCACTAGACCAACGACGCAGTCAAATGTGTTTCTTGAGATATAGTACCGCAAATTTGAGAGTTGCCACTTACACGCAAGAAATGATACTCATAGGTACTGAAAAGTGCATTCTTACTTCTCAGTAAGAATACACTTTTTGCCCCTACTCCTGGATTCAATTCATGCTTTCCATCAGGCAGAGTAGAGTCACATTGATGAGTAAAGGATCATTATAATCAAAATTTCAATCAAAAAACACTAGGTAATGAACATAAATAACAGTACATAAATGTATACAATTCCTATCCGTTTCAATAAGACCTAAATTTATTGAATTTTCTCGAACGGTAACTTTCCTTTCAGTTATTAATCCAATGACGGGCAATATAAAAGACTTTCTACGTCTTCATTCCACTTTAAAACCCAATTTCTTCATTTAACAGCCCAATAAACTCCATCTTTATTCAGAAAGAAACGTTAAATCTATAGACGTCACCTATATAAACTTTATCAATATTGGTTCATTAATATTCACAGCACACGAAAGTGCTAAAAGATTTCATCAAGTAATATTTTAAGAGCTGGTATCTGCGTGAACACAAAAGGAAACAATTTAGTTCGTATGAAAATAACTGAGTGCGTAAAGGCGAAATTCATGGGCTCAATTATGAAAGATTCTCTTTGGCTCTCCGTGGGATATTAATTATTAAGAATGTCCATTAACGTCTAGGGATGGGCTGGAAATATTAAGTGTTATTTCGCTCCACAATTCCCTCGGTAGAATAAAAATAACTGTCTATTTTATAGGCCTGTTGCTTAATCGGTAAACTTAAAGTATATTCTTTATTTTTCGTAGTATGATTGGGTCGTAGATTGACAAGCGATTTCTTAAAAAGTGTGTAAGTGTATCTTAGTAGATTAAATATTTGAATATTTTAGTTTTGTTTACAGATAACGTTTCTCTTCTAAGTATTTTATTATAATCCCTTATAACATATAATATAAAATTAATAATCTTAACAAAATTAACAAACTCAACTAATCGTATAGTTGAGTATAGTAAATGTTGACTTTTTATGTGTGGTGTGAGTTAGAACACTTTTTGAGCAAAGAGTTTACAAGAAAAATCATGTTGACTTATAAAAACCAAATGTGATATGTTTATTGCTTTACGAATTCAATTCCAAATGTGATAAAAGCTATTTTTTCACCAAATTGAAAACTGGTATTACGAAGGAAATACTTCTTGCTGTCGCCATTTATTAAAGCATCCTGAAACGCTTACGTATGAAATCATTTTCGATATTTGTTTCTATAAATCATTACTTTATAAGACATTCTATTTGGTTCTTTCATTCGAAAGTAGTAACCAACATATTTTATAATTTTTACCTTCGTCAATTTATCGATAACCCATAACGTACATACTCACTGCAGGGCTCGGGTGTCCTCTCAGGGAGCTTTAGGCCATAGGTCCCCACGATGGCAGAGTGTGGGTTGGAGACTGGTAAGACATGTTGTGGCTACGTAATCTTGCTGTTGGATATTTTTAAGACGCCCAAAGGCCTCCAACTAAGCTTCACGACTGTTATCTTATATATAATAACAAACGGGACCGACTGCTTAACGCGACCTCCATATCACGGAAACGCTCATAACAATCATGCCACAAACGGTCACCCATCCAGGTACTGACCGCACCGTCGTTGCTTACCCTCGGTGATAGTTTCTAATCATCTAAGGCCACTTGAA
Organism: Phragmatobia fuliginosa; assembly: GCA_932526445.1. NCBI lineage: Eukaryota > Metazoa > Arthropoda > Insecta > Lepidoptera > Erebidae > Phragmatobia > Phragmatobia fuliginosa. Next base: position 7,068,801 of record OW052063.1, on the reverse strand, counting down.
TATGAGCGCTTCATCAATAACTTGATCTTTTTTAATCGATTTCAATAAAAAAGAGGCGGTACATAATTGAAACATAATTATTTTTTATGTTTCTTACCTGATGATTTCGTCATGTGTGGATCGATAGAAGATATAAAAGAGACTGTGATCCCTGAGTTTGTTTCGTCCTTTCTTCTCAGGGCTAGTCCAGTTAGGAAAGGCCGAACTCATCTGCTCGAAAAAAGTTTTACTTGCAAAATTGTTCATGTAACCCATTGATATATAAAAACCCTAGATGCACAGTCTCAAACAAAAGTCGCATACGAAACTGTCCCACTTAGTCATTGATGTATAAAAATATCAATGTGGGTAGTTTTAGTTAAGCTATAAACACATCTTTTGCACATTCAACCTTACGCGCATTGTTTAAAGTTTTTATTACAAAGTAGCGTACAATGACCAATCAAATTTTATGACCGAAGCTAGCCGGCAGGACAGGACATGGAGTGAAGAGGAATATTTGTATATTTTTTTTATTATAATACATTGAGTTAGTATTTTAAGAGTTAGTTAAATTGTTGTTTTTAGACTTTCGCGACTTTTACACATACTCATGTTTTTACTGTAAACGGGACTTATTCGCGATAATATTATATAATATATAAGGTATCAGTATAATATTATATATAAGGTATCGTAACCTTTATAACATTATCGCGAATAAGTCCCGTTTACAGTAAAAACATGAGTATAGTTAAATTGTGTTCTAAGCCCATAATTACACTTAGCGTAAATATGTTTTTGGGTAGGACATGTGTACATCAATGAAACAAATATTAACTCTTAAAATCATTTATTTCATTTTTTCATATCATATCAGTGACATCCTGTAAAAAATAATTATATTATTTGAATGTAGGTACGAAATTATTTGATAAATTCATTATTTTTCTGGCTAACGACTACTTACCGTTATACTAGGAACAGCCGTTTTAAGAAGACGTTTTATGCCTTTAGCAGTGACATTCATATCTTCGTCCAGAAAATGTTCAGAACAAACGACGCATGCACTATTTGGCTTAAAAAAATTGTATGTCGCGAACCCATAAGTTGTCCCCTAATTAATCGATATAATAGGTAATATAATATTTACGAACTTTAATAATAACACCGTTTGGACGACCTCTTTTCCTTTTGAAATTCGATTAATAACTATAATAATATTATTATATATTTTGTAACGTATACATACTTATTAAAAACTAAATACAAAAAAGTTCAAATTAAATAAACTTATATATAAAAATTAAACACAATAAAAAAAAATCGACTCCATTAAATTCAGAACAGGGTCGTTTGGATTATGCGACTAAAATAAAAGGTTGTGTAATAGTCGTTCTTACACTGAAAAAGCGGCCATTGAAATTTGTCGTATTATACTTGGACCGTTAAGTGAAGTTTTTAGACAAATTAAATCAAAATCACATATTGCTTCCGATATTTAGTCATAAAAACAACAAAAACAAATTAACAAACTCTTTTACTCACCGAAAATACGATATCCCATCCTTTTTTAACGTTCTTGACGTAATATTTTTACAATTCCGCATCGAAAACTTAGGCATTTTTAACGAGCGCACAGAGACGCGAGCGACGCGAGACTATTTGAAATATGAGCATCATTTTCAATAGTGCGCTTATTTTATGAGGACGGTTTTGCGACGCTGAGTGTGTATCTAGGGTTTTTTAATACATCAATGATGTAACCTCATTGCAGAATAAATGATTTGGTTTGATTGATTTGATATCCTAAATTCTGTATCCAAAAGGGTATACTCTGGAATTGATCTCTTAACCACACTGGCAGAATGATATGGAGGTCTGATCGGGGTCTAACTTCAAATTAAATTAACGGAATGGAATCACTCAAATCTTATAAGCCTGATAACGTGCTTTATCTTGATTCTCTAGCTAAACAGGTACTTCCGTTTTGTAAGAAGTTTTTAGGACTCCGTACCAAAAGTATAAATCGGGACCCTATTACTAAGACTCGGCTGTCCGTCTGTCACCGGGCTATATCACATGAACCGTGATAGACAGTAGAAATTTGAACAGACGATGTATTTCTGTTGCCACTATACAACAAATATTAATATATAGAATAAAACATATATTTAAGCGAGCTAACACTCAACAAATCGGATTGTTTGTTCGTTATGCTCAATATTAATAACGGTAACAAGTACACGCTTGAAATGTATAGATAACGGTACGAAACCCTTCCTGCGCCAGTACGAATCGCACTTGGCCCTTTTTATTATAAATTGTGGTCTGTATTATATTGTGGTCTCATTACCATCTTATCAGAGTCTGATGACAGGATCCCAGATCTATTACTTACGAGTTATTATGTACGAGTATGTATTATTTAGATTCGGTACTGATTTCAAGACTATAAGGTATATCTTACTATTATATCTTTACCTGTTTTACTGAAGGTAGTATTTAGTAGTTTACTCTTGGATCTGTGCGATACGGTGCGAATGGGAATTTGAAATAAAATTCTCATTATTATCGTTACTTAGCGCTACTTTAATATGAAAATAGCGATCACCGCCGGTTACCGCGTAGAAAAATAAAACGTCTAAAAAATATAAAGTAACTGCCTGAAATATCCCAGAAACTAACAGGCAAGGCTATGACGTAAGATTGTCAACTTGCCTTAGCAATCTACTGTTCAAACAATTCTGTCGTAAGCTGAATAGAGTTTAGATGGAAAATTGTTAGAAAAGCGTTAGACATTTTTATTAGAAAGAAACGACCGCTTTTTGTCGTTTATCAATAGAGTATAACCCACACCTGCTATAAAGTGTAATGTTAACATTGATATCAACGTTATTATTATGAGAGAATTATTCATTCAACGAAGATACCTATACATTTTTATGTATAGCCAGTCGAGACTTCTACCGACCAAAACGAGTAATGTATACCAACCGAATGATAAATGTCGCAATATTTCTTTACGATACCAGGGGTACGGAAGACGGAGGAAAGTTATTCCAATGTTATTTTCCACGAAGTTTTATGGCACACGATTTTCGAGTATTTATGCTTAGTTGAAATGATTTCGTAATCTAAAATGTAGTAGCTGTATTTCATAGTTGAAAATTTTCGGAATTTGAAAAGTTTTAGATACATAACATAAAGAACAATATGAACAAACTGCAAATGAGGGTGTATCATTTTATAGTAAGTAGTAAAAACAATAAAACAATAATAAAAAACAAAATTAGAGTCTGTTTATAATGCAAACTAACAGCTTTTCATTAATGCGTATTGTTCAGTATTTGCAATACTTACATCAATAAAATTCAAAATTATTGTCTGTCTGTCTGTTTGTTACGGGTAGTCTTTTTATAATAATAACAATAATTATGACTTTATTCATTACTAAGCCATTTCTTTACAAACGGGAGGTCTCCTTTTAAGTACAAAATACTTGTGCCAGGAGAGCTCTTCTTCAGCAATGTCAACAACACAAGACTTGACCTTGTGTTGTTGGCTTAGATGAAAATACAAACATTAAATAAGTATTGTTAATTGCAGATTACAACACCAAATTTTCAACATCAAAATAAACTAATGTGATAAGCCATTCCCTTAATGTTTCATTCACATGTTTTGTTTTGTTTCCGTGTATATTTAAAACATTGTTTGCACCATTGTACTAATGACCTGCCTGTACAGTGAATTGCCCTTTTAGGAAAAGTAGATTTACAACTGTAACCTTTATAACGGCGTGATCTCACCTAGTCCCAACAATTTCAGAGTCATACGGTAAAGCCCTATGCATTTTGAGTATTACCTTCACAACGTTAAACTTTCTAACTGTAAGAACCTCAGCCTTAGAATAAAGTGCAGCAGTAGGCTATCTATAGGGAAAATTGTACATAACTTTAATCACTGAGAGTTGTGTTCTCTCTAACTCAATGAATCTTGTTTTGGCAGCACCTCCTCAAACTGGAATCCACTATGCTATTACAGATTCGACTAATGCCAAATGTATTCTATTCTATATAAACTTAGACGCTATAGTCGCAATATCTTAAAAATACACATTAATTTTCTCAATCTAATTGACACCAGTACCAGATGACTGTACCAGTTTAACCTATCGTCAATCATAATATTTAAGTACTTGATGCATCATACTTTATTTAGTATGGGACAGTTACAGTCTTTGGAATGGATTTATCGATTGATTTTCACAAGACAAATATTAACAGACTACACTACTTGTACTTTAAAAAAAAAGGTTGGGCGAAAATAAACTAGAAACCAATGAAATAGTGAAAACTATCCGATTCAAAGTAACACACGCGGGTAACACTGCGCAGCGCAGATAGTAAACAATAATTTTCAAAGTATTACTATGTTTTAGTTTTTCATTTCGTTACCAAAATCAAGTATCTTCTTACTTTTGACAATACCACCTTCTTATATTAAATTCGTAATGAAATATGACTTCTTACAGACCATATTTTTATTGAATTTCATTATAAAAAAAGTATTCTAATTTTAATTTCAAACCAAACAATACCAAATTCAAAAGATCTATCTTCATACGAAATTCAAATATTTCTATTCCCTTTCACTCTTATTAAAGTAAAAGACAAAAATAGAAAGACCACAAATTGGTTGGTTCCCCTTTGTTTTGCCGCGGTGAATAAAAGAGATCAAGGTTCATCTACTTCAAAGTTTCGTCGAGTACAAATGAAATTAACAAGGCCCTGTGTACTCCACGTTATGCATAATACGCCTAGAATTGAATCCCCTTCCTCTAACTAGGTTAACAAATGACTTCACCAAGAATTATCTAATTAGCCACCTAATTTTCATTATATTTCTACATCTATTGTTAACTTATTATAATATAACAACATTTATAAGTTTACTACTCACAATAAGTAATGTAGGTATTTTTTTCGGGAATGATATATTTTTTTTTGCTATATTTTGCCCAAAATACAATGAATGTCACCGGCCGGGTTGAATTCAACATTGCCTTTGAGAAAAAGTCATGGTATACAATGTGAAAAAACCTAAACTGCTTAATTTAGGTTCGTAGAAGAACTTAATAATTATAATTTTTTGTATTGAAAGTGTGAAAAAAACTTTCATATCAAGATTAATTTAATCCATTAAAAATTAAAAGAAAGTTATATCAATTGAAGTAAATTGGAAACGTGGTTGAATCGGAGTGGAAAATTTTGTAATTAACGAAACAGAAATTCTACCTTAATTTTAATCTGATGATTCTAAATATATAGAAAGCTTGCCAAAGTAAACTAGAATCTAAGACTAGTAGTCACCATCTTCGTTATGAGTGCAGGCAATGCAGCATGGAGACCCACATTTTAGCGGCCTATTGTGGTGCTTCAGCATCATAGTTATACTACAACTTGCTCACATCTCTTTCTTTAGCAACACATAACGTATTTTATATTATAAACTAATGAAATCTTAGATGGATTTGCATACTTTATTTAAAAAGCATATCTTATATTTTTTAACAAGTCAATAAATGAAAAAAATACATAGATTCTAGTCAAACATTACGGCTTGATAGGACCTTCAAGAAAAGAGCGTATTCCGGTTTCAAATACCAACTACATGCTCATGACCACTCTGTTGCGTACATGCATAAGACTCGGTTGTATCATACTTTCAGGCATGTAGCCGAGCTGGCAACATAACAATTGGTCACATTTTCATGAAAAAAACAACGAATGATATGGATTTTTGTAGTCATAAAAATATGTATCTAAAGTTATTAGTTTTTAGGCAGAGAAACTAAAACGTTTCTGACAAATAAAAACAATTTTAATAGTCAAATATTTACTTCGAATGTTTACTTGACCAGAAACGTTTGAAGTACATATGATTTGTAACCGCAATACGTAATCGAATGCCAGGATAGTGTTTTGCATTGAATATAATTTGATATTCATCAAACATTGCAATATATTACGCAGCTATTGCTGTTTAAATATGTTTATTTTAAAATATTATTTAAGTACTTAATAAAATAAGTTCAAGCCTACAAAAATATTTCAAAATCAATCATAGTTCATTGATACTCGTAGTCAGTGGACAGTGTAAAAATAGGAAAATCGGCTAAGTGCGGGTCGGACTCGTGCAGGGTTTCATACTATTCCTGTGGTCTTTCTGTGGGTGTTTTTAATATGAAGCAAAAAACGACAAAAAAATAGTATGAGAGGCTCTCGTAAATTATATTTTATTATGATTTTAGTATTTGTATTAGAGGCAACACAATTTGTAATATGTGTATATTAAAAAAAATCAATTAGCTATCACGGTCATAAGATATAGCCTTAGCAATTTGGCTCTTTTTTTTAACCTTTGACTATGGAACCCTAAAAAACCATCTCTTAATGGAGAATAGAGCGGACATTTTCAATAGAGAGTTTCTTGTATTAGGGTTACGTCACTAATTCTTTATCACAAAGTGTGAAGCAACCTTTTAAAATGTGGACCGTCAATTTTCTCTTCTGCGTCTCTTTGCCTAATAGAATTTACATTTCAAAGAAAGATTTACTCACGTCGTAAAGTTTACTACAAAAATTACAGTTTCTATTAGACAGCTACAACAAAATACCAATGTTCTTAGAATTAAAATTTGAAATGGGCTTAGACACTTTTAAAATCACTTTCAAATCAATTTAATTTAATGTTAATCTAATACATAAATCACACTGGGTTATACTTACAATAAAATTTAAACATTATATTGTATCCTTTTGTATTAACTAAATGTCTATATTTTACATAAATATCATTAAGAGTATGTTCAATATCATGACCTTAATTTATTTAAAGTCATTTCACGTTCGATTGCTGCTAATGTATGATCGATGTAACAATCTACGAAATATAATATGTTTTTAATGGATCATCCAAAAGAAACAAATGAAATGACTGTCCCATTTTTTGTCGATTAATGTAGTCATTAACAGGCATAATGATTCCCTACAACATGTTCCTAATAATAAAGGTAAAAAAATAACGACTACCTTGTTGGTCTAGCGGTTAGCATGTGCGGCTGCTGATCAACAGGTCTCAGGTTCGATTCCCGGGTCAGACCATAGGTTTGTGTGATCCGCAAATATTTGTTTCGGCGTTTGGGTGTTTCATAGGTATAATTTGTACATATTTACAAAAGAAGTATGTTTATATATTTATATCAGTTGTCTAGTACCGATAATACAAGCTCTACATTGGCGTTGAGTATAAGATGTCCGAAATATTTATTTATTTAAGGTCCATAAATATTACTAAGCATGTAAAGTAATCGTGAAATTCTTTTATGCTTTCCATCATGCAGAGTAGGCATTTTGGCAGCTTACCTATAAAATGATTGAGGTTACCAGAGTCCAAACTTCGTCTATTGATCTCTGAAGGAACATCTCAAAGGTCGACAAGGCCCTTGTGACTCTTGCGTTGCAGATATAAACGCGCAGCTGTGGTCACATACCATCATACCCGCTTGTTCGTTTGCCGCCTGTACCAGAAAATAATAATTTTATCTGAAAGTCGTCTAAGAAATCTGTTTAAGTAATAAAAAACTCTTTACATGCGACCTAGCAATATTTAAATATCCTGTAAGCAAGTGAAGCACGGAAACGGCTGAAAATTTAAAAATTGGCTCCCGACGCGAAACAAAATTGTTATAATATGTTTATAATAAAGTACATTTGAACGTTCTCAGCAGTCTACATAATTACAGCGGTTATGGAAGGAAATTGCTTTACTCAGAGCATAGCCGGTACCGCAGAGCAGCCGGGAAAGGATGTTAATACGTAAATATGTAATAAACTATTTATATTATGTTTCTTATGAAACAAATTTAAGTAATGTACTAATTAAATACAAAACTTTTTAACTTAAATATTTCGTCCGATTACGTTAATATGAATCCTTAATACATTGTTTCTAGTAAACACACAGAAACTTCTATTTGTGGCGATAAAATATCTATTTTCCCTAATATAAGATCTGTTACATTGTTCCAAAGAAACGTAAATCCTATTACGAAACTTATCTTGTTAGTAATGGACTTACTTAATTACTGATGTTTTGCTTAGTTCGCAAGCCAAACGTTAATCTGAATGGAATTTTCTTTCTTGTTTGTTATTAGAGGTATGTATACAAATAATAAGACTGAATTTCCTTTGTTGGCTCAATCTGAAAATTTCTTGGAAGTTTTTTATGCTAGAGTATTCTTCTATACTCTTATATTGTTGTTACAAATGTAAGGTTGGAAGCAACATCACGATGACTAAATTTACTTTATCATTAGCTGTGAAGTTTTATTTGACACTACCTAATAATACTACTGTTAAACTTTATAAAAAAAATGAAGTACCTGAACATTTACATAGAGATCATTTGATTGTTAAATAATATTCACGTCATAAAAATTAGTGCTTATTTAAATTTTGCTACTTAAAACCCCGTATTTCTAGCATTGGTCTTAATATATTTGAGATCGTAGAACGGGTTTAAGAACATTATTTGACAAAAAAAATACAATAAAATAAAGATCCTCTTCCTTCTTTGAAGTCGGTTAATTAAGAAATAGCAAAATATTAATGACTTAGTTGATGCTAAATAATGTTTTAACAAACTTGACTGGCAAATAAAATTATGTTATAAAAACCATAAATTAACGACATTTTGAGATAGAGATAAAAACAACTAATAAAAAAAATCTGAAAGCTCGCAAATCTCTTTAAGAATAAGAGTTAGGGAAAATTACAAAGAACAGATTTCACAGTCAACTATAACTAATCGTGAACCACAGGGTTAATTAACTTTGGGTAATTTATCATAGTCTTCAGGATTAATTTGCTTAAAACTTAGTTGGGTCACTTCTTAAAAGGAATTTGTGGCTCTATTAGTATATGATATCCTGGGGAATCTTTTAGTTTTTAAGGTTACATATAAGTTAAAAGTTTAAGTGGGTTCATTAATTTGCACAACAATAAATAACATATTGGTGAAAGCTAGAGTTAGTAGTAGGGTCGAAACCTTGTAACAAATCTCCAGGCATTCTCCTTAGTGTTTACATCTAGGTTTGAGGAAGCTCACCCTACAAATTGTATTTAAGATAAGATAAGAAAAAAATAATGCACTTTAAATATTTGTAGGTGCATGTATGCGCGTGTGTTTATTGTAATAAGTATATAAAATAATAAATAAATAAATAAAAAAAACCACGGAGTAATATATAAAAAAATATGCTTTTAGACTGTTTGACTAGCTGTATGTATATACTTTTCTGGGCGAGATTAATATTTATTAAAGCTTGGATTATTAGCTTCACTTCATATGACATACAATATCTTTGATGAGTTTCGTATATACGTCTCATAGTTTTTATACAATCTGAAACGTGCTCTTTGCATGAAATGCGTATTACATCATAATATACACACTAGCATATATAATAACCTATAAAATGCCTATAGAGCACGGAGCCACCACATCCTTATCGCACTGCAGTTACAATCATATTCTCTATCCTTTTTTAGGGTGTTAGGTTTTTTCGTTACAGAATTTCTTGATTCGGCCCCCGCCCTCAAAGCCCGCGATAAAAGCTATACAATAGCTTAATAACTTAACTTTTTGAGGGAGGTCCTGTAAATATCTCCAGACCTTTGAGTAGGAAAAACAATCTACGTGCAATTTGGTTTTCATACCAAACTCGCAGTGTGCATTTTGTACAATATACTCGTAATCGTAAACCAATACAAGTAATGTATGTTATTACACCACTCACCTTTATGATTGCTTTATTGGACCAGTGGTTGGCGTATTCGGCTTCTGATCAAGAGGTCACAGGGCCGATTCCCGGGTCGGACCAAAGGGTTTGTAAATATTTATTTCGGAGTTTGAATGTTTTCTATGTACAAAAAAAAGTATATATGTATTTATATCAGTTGTATAATCTAGTACCCATGGTACAAGCTCTGTCTGAAATATTTTCATTTGCAATGTGAATGACACAAAATATAATATGTCCAAAATGCTCAATACCCCATCCACTTGAAGTCTCAAAATTCTGTCAAACCGTTCTCTCAAAATGAAACACATTACTACTTACGTACCAACATAAGCCTTAATACCCCATTAGACGAAAACCATTTCGTACAAAAAGACTTTGACCCTACTTATGCAGCACGCGCCGTACTTATGTTGCCGCAAATGAATTATACAAAGGAATCCTGCCACTGTTGAATTTCTTATTCATCTTGTCGTGCATTACAACCTAAGCTTTCTTGTTCTATCTGGATTATTACACTGTTGTGTGGAAATGAAATTTCTTATGCGGTTTACATTTACTAGAACTCAAATGTCATAAAGATATCAGAGATTTTTAGACGTGCTTAAGAGCAATTCACATGTCTGCTTAATGTATTAATAATAAACGCAACATTTTATTTATAATATTAAATCTATTTACTATGTCACCCAAATATTGTTGCCCTGTTAATAAATGTTCAAATGAAAATAGTATATTAAACAAGTTTCTAATAGCTTTTATGTTTGGGTGTTTGCAACCGACTTTTTTTTTTTTTTTATAAATATTTTTTTATAAATAAATATTTTGGACATCTGACACACAACATCATCTAGTCCCAAGCTAAGCAGAGCTTGTGTTATGGGGTACTAGACAACTGATATAAATACATAAACATACTTTTTTTTTTGTAAATACATACATATTATACATAGAAAACACCCAGACTCCGAAACAAATATTTGTGAATCACACAAATAATATTTGGTCCGACCCGGGAATCGAACCCGAGACCTCTTGATCAGCAGCCGCATACGCTAACCACTAGACCAACAAGGCAGTCATAATGATATCAGTACTTTCGTACGTGTGTTCTTGAGTAAGAATTGAATCTTCCAGAATTAGGAAGAGAGGTTGTTACACTACAATGACAATGACCTCACTCACACATTAATATCACTTATATCGAGCCTCGAACTAAGTGATATTACTGTGTGAGTGAGGTCGAGCTGGTCCACATTTTTCGAAGCAATTCTCTCCTACGTTACGTCGTAACCATTTTAATTTTAAGGGTTTAATTTTATCAGTTGATCCTGAGTTGTGAATTCACAAATTAATTTTAAAGGTCAGATGTAATTGAAATCCGCAATATATTATATTGAAATCCGCATTCGATCAAATGATATTAAACATCAATGTTTTGGGCATGGAGTAAATACTCCGAACCTTATATTAATTACAATTGTGCCAATTCCAATAAACTCATTAATATTCATTGGGTACCGTGTAATATCGAGTTATGTTTTTAATCCTACTGGTATTGTAAATGCTAAAGTGTCTGAGGATGAATGTTAGTGAAATTTTGAATGTAGTTTTTAGAGGGCTATAATAAAGGTAGAGTAATTAAATTAGCTGTATTTTTATAATAAATAAAGGGAAGTATCATGAATTACACATAATTACGATAAATCTATCTTTTATCTAACATCATTTCAGATAATATGCCCTGTTAATAATTGTAAATCTCTTCTGTAAATATTTGTGCATTGTATATCTCTTTTCATAGGCGAAGTAGGACTTAATGCTTTATACCATTATGTAGAACTGGTTCTTGGGATTCCAATGTTATAATAAAAGTAATTTCGACAAAATTTGAAGTTACTATTGTATACCTCTTAGGTACAGATTTATTATAGGAATCCTATGTAATAAATAAGTTCCAGTATTAATCCTGGTAATCATTGCAGGGCGTTCGTTTTATTTAATCACTATGATTTGTTTTTTATATCCAACTTCGAATAGATACAAAAACCTTTCCGATTCTCGCACTTCTCTACCATAGGTGTATGAATAGTAACTTTATTTCATAATAAGTAAAATTTAACTACAACAAAAAAAAACAACTTCAAAGAAAAACGATTCAGACTACCCGAATCACGACAGATGTGCCTATGATATTTCCTTATCATGGGACTTGATGGGAGGCACCAGCGTTCAAATAAAAAAATAATTATTAAAATCGGTTCGCCCAATCGAGAGTTCTGATATATTATCTTCCTTGCCTTTATTCCAAAGTTTGTTTGGAGTCGGCTTCTAGTTCATCCGAATTTCAGCTTTTCCACGGAGCGACTGGCATCGGACCTCCGTGCAACCCTAAGGGAGAACTGAAATTCGAAGATTGAACTAGTTGTCAGTATATTTGAGGGCACTGAATTCCCAATAACAATTACCATAGATGTTCATGACAGCCGGGACCAACCGCTTATTGTGCTCTCCAAATCACAAGCGTGAATCACTGCCACACTTCCAGACTACGGGCTGTTATTAAGAATTTCCTGTAAGAAAAACCCAACAACACTTTTTTGGCCCGACCAGGGATTTGAACCCGAGACCTCTTGATTAGCAGTCGCATACGCTAATCACTAGACCAACGAGGCAGTCCTAAAGTTCAGAAATCACAAACATAAAAATAGACAGCTGAATTGAGAACCTCACCCTTTTTTTAAGTTGGTTAAAAATTGAGGTTACTTTGATACAACATTTGAGGGAACTGTTCGGCGTTATCAAAACATTCAAAATGATTCATTTGAAAGGCCCGACAACGGGAAATATAATTATTATATCTTTGAGGTTCTACTGAGAACGAATGTCAAGCTGATAAATTTGAAAGGCTATAGATGGATGCTCAAATTGTGTATCAATCGAGCAGAAATTAATTAACAAAGAAACCCTCTATCAATAACACAACATTTATAACTTAAATGAGTTTCATTACCAACTTTCCTTAAATTATTTTTTGCACAATATTGAAAAAAAACACTCAACTCAACATAGTTGTAATAGTCCTAACTTTTATTTTTTTTATTGCAAGCGGTTGATTTTTAAATTGTAATTGTAGAAGTCTTAATGAAAAAATAAAGAAGCACGTGAATAATATTGAAATTTCAGTATTTCAATACTATTCACGTGCTTCATTATTACAGTTAAGTACATTACAGCGGTTAAATTGCTTTAAAAAGTAAAACGTAGGTATTAGAGATATCTACGCTTGATTATTTAACCCTTTGCATTTAGATCAACCATGCATGATAAGTACTTAAAAAGGCTTTAATAAAACATGAATTTAAATCGAAAATTCAATGATTCCATTAATTTACTAAAGGCTTTCACAAAAGAGCTCAAAGCCGGTTTTTCACAGGACAATGCATCGAGCTTCTTTGCTCCTCACTTGACATGGAGCTATTATTCCTATTGAATTATAGTGAACTAGAATCGGATTCCAATCGAAGATTGAGATTTGCAGGATTCTAGCTACTATTGAACAAATACGCTTGGGGTTATGGATGTAATCGATTTTGGCTAGATTTGTTTGTTCACTTCGAATAGATTACGTGACGATTGTTGGAGGCTCGATTGCTTCCAACTCTATGCCCGTTTCAAGGATGTCCTATAAATATCTTGAACATTTATTAGAATTCGATTGACCCATTTTGTCACCTACAAAGTTGGTTTTTGTCAAAAATAATAAAAAAAAGCGGCCAAGTGCGAGTCGGACTCGCCCATGAAGGGTTCCGTAGCAGCAAGTAACATCATATAAAAGTTTTTGTAGTTCGTTCTAACTTTCAACGATGTTTTAATAATAGTGTTTGGATTGAAAGAAATGTAAATTGCGGTATATGATTTATGACGTATTAAAAGAAAACTACTAACTAGATCTCGTTCAAACCAATTTTCGTTGAAAGTTTGCATAGTAATGTACTTACATCATATCTTTTTTTTAGTTTTATCATTCTCTTATTTTAGAAGTTACAGGGGGGGGGGGGGACAACATTTTACCACTTTGAAAGTGTCTCTCGCGCAAACTATTTAGTTTAGAAAAAAAATATATTGGAAACCTCAATATCATTTTTGAAGACCTATCCATAGATACCACACACGTATGGCTTTATTGAAAAAAAATTTTGAGTTTCAGTTCTAAGTATGGGGACCCCCAAAATTTATTGCTTTTTTTCTATTTTTGTGTAAAAATATCAATGCGGTTCCCAGAATACATCTACTGACCGAGTTTCAACAGTATAGCTCTTATAGTTTCGGAAAAAGTGGCTGTGGCATACGGACGGACAGACAGACAGACATGACGAATCTATAAGGGTTCCGTTTTTTGCCATTTGGCAGCGGAAACCAAAAAAGACCAGCCCAAAAGAGTGCCGACCGTCCTAGTCTTGGTCAGCCGACATTCGATCGCTGCTAGGCGATTTCTCTTAAGTCACCAGTCCATTAAACCTCAGGACGTCCGTTTGCTTAACAGTCATTAATAGGTTTTGTAATAATAATAAATCTATATTTTTCTCTCTCACATAGATATTTTACAATTTCATTATCTTATATTAGGTGTTACATAATAAAGTATGTGAAAACTGTGCGAGAGACTGGTATCTGTACTAGGATAAATTACTTTACAATTTTATGACACTGAGAAATTCGAAATGAAAGATAAATGTGTGTGTGTGTGTGTGTGTGTGTGTGTGTGTGTGTGTGTGTGTGTGCGTGTAGGTTATCGGACACACTTGTAATCTTTTCAAAATAGATATTAATTTACGTGTTCTAGTTGTGAGAAGATCTATGTGTTGTTTGAAGCTCAATAAATTATCCACCACCACATATCATATATCATCAATGAGAAAATTTAGTTATCTAAATACTTGTCTGATCTAGTCATAATGACTTTGGAATATATAGACTTTTGATAGGTATAATTTATATTTCAGTTCGTTCATATTTTGAATTATCTAAAATCTATTTGTATTTTTATAGAATCTAAGAGTATCTAGGTCGCCATTCTCATTCCTAGTGCAGACATGGAATATAGTCATCCACACTATGTCTCCCTTGTGAGGTGCTACTGCATAATTGGGTTGATCAAGTAACATAAACATATATCAAGGAACTATTTATATAATATGTATATGTGTGTCGTATTTTGATATTCATCTGGTACAAAAGCTCTTATCTAAAAGTGCTTGCCACGATATGGACTCCTATGCGCAATTCAATTTTTGTACACGGGACGTGTGGGGCTTACCAATTGTATTGAACCTTGTGAACTGCACGAATGTATACATAAAACTCTTTCATAGAATTTTAAAGCTGGATCTAACATTTTGACACGACTACAAACTTCAGGGTAAGCTTTGCATGTGCCAACTGATACGGTGTATTATAAATATTATCATAATAGTTTGTTTTAAGTGAGTTACAGACTGAACTTATTAATCTGTATCATAATTAACCTATAATACCCTTATACCACACATAATCATTATACCCTTCCTAGAATTAGATGAAGGGAATGTGCTACAAAAGATGCTTAACGCCGGGTTTCTGTGACTTTCTCAACTCTCAATATAACAATTTAAGAAAGTAATTAAAACTATAAGTTTCTATTAAAAACTCTTTCGTGCCAATTTAAACCCCTCGATCCGACCGATCGACCCCTGATCATCTAACGCACTTCACATGCTTAGGCATTAGGTTGTGAAGGTGATAGGCATGTAAAGTCCTTGATAATGAACCTCGACTTAGACCGAGCCTTGGATAGAGCTTGGCGTCGTTCTCTTCTCTCGAAATCGACAGCATTCTGCCTGCCCTCGAAACTCTGCAACTGGGTTGCTACTTTTCTACACCAAGGCCGCATAAGATTCTATAGTAATAGGGCAAAGCATATACGCTGGTATACCTCAGGGCTCGGTTTTGTCGCCCGCCCCTTGGCAACATATATGATGTAAAGTAAAATATTGAGTATCTATATGAAAAAGGAAATATTGTGTAAGAATTTAATATTAATAAAGCCTGAGGCACCGCTTTCATATTTTGTTTGTCATTTAATTTGACTTGCCTTGTGAATATTGTATCTGCAATATAATCTTTATATCATAAAATAAATATTTCATCTCCGAAATGTTTCTCTTTGATTCAACCAACCTCTAGAACGCTGAACCGATTTTGAAGAGATTTTCACTAGTAGATTGCTAATGCTTTAAGAATTTTACTTTATATTAGCGTGTTACTAGCGTTTCTTGTTATAAAGGTAGATAAATTACCACTGGTATCACCACGAGGTGCAGCTAGATAGAATGAAATAAAAGATTTCTTTCCAACTTTTTACTCGTTCAATTATTTTTACCTTTTGTTTTAAAAATAATATTTCTTCTTGCTTTAATTTTCTTAAACATGTTTCTCTCTTGTTACAGGTGTACAGATAGCATATTTTGCAATAATAGGAACACAGATGTTCATGATTGTACTCAGTATATTCCTGTTTTATGGAATTTATAAAGTAAGTATTTCATTTAATATTAACTGTTCAGTTGTATTTAAGTTGCTGTAAGTTTTGTTCTTTTATTTCAGTATCACAAATAAAAGGTACTAAAAATCTTTATTTCTACAACCAAATAATATACTTAGGAAATAAATATAAATACAATAGAAATATTGACTTTTTGGAGGGACAGACGAAACGGCTCCCTGTAGATTTCAGACATTTAATATACAACGCAAACTAAATAGTTACAAATTAAACAGAGCTTGTACTATGTTAACTAGATTGATTGATATAATACTTATAAACATTTTTAATGAAAACACTGAAACTTCGAAACAAATATCTGTAGATCATACAAACTTTTGTTCTGGCCGAGGATTTTAATCCAAGAGATCAAACACAGCAGCGACTGCTGTTATTACGCCATCTGGACCCCTCAATCTCACACTCATACCTGTTTCAAAGTCGTTGTTGGTTGATCGACGCTACACTCGTTAATGAAATTATTTTATCATCCTCCTAGCCATTATTCCCAAGTTTATTTGGGGTCGGCTACTAGTTCAACCAGTTTTACCTGAATTTCAGTTTTTCCACAGAGTGACTGGCATCGGACCTCCGCAACCCTAAGGGAGAACTGAAATTCGAAGATTGAACTAGTTGTCAGTATATTTGAGGGCACTGACTTCCCAATAACGATTGCCATAGATGTTCATGACAACCGGGTCCGACGGCTTTACGTGCTCTCCGAGGCACGGGCGTGAATCACCGCCAAACTTCCAAACTCCGGGCAGCTATTAGGAATTTCCTAAGAAAATCCCAAAAACACTTTTTGGCCCGACCCGGGATTTGAACCCGAGACCTCTTGATTAGCAGTCGCATACGCTAACCACTAGACCAACGAGGCAGTTAATGAAATTATTTTATATCAAAAGAAAAAAAATTAAAATCAATGCTAATAAATAAAACTGTAGTGTCTGTAAGTAATTTCAAATTCACAGCTTTTTACTCAATTCATATAAAAGTATAACTGCCAGTGAACGTCTCGTGAAGAGATTGGCCCCTGCAAAAGTTTTCTCAGCATTAGTTCTTCGCGGACTCTATGCCTGTAGGTACGAGTATAATGAAATCAGTGCGAACTTCGCGACACTTCGGTATTTTACGGCTAATAAAATAGCAATTTTAAGACCAAGCTATCGTGAAAAGGAGTATAAATGTGTTTCTTTAGCGTTCTAATCAAGTTTTGTAATCCAAATAAGCCATTTTTAGGGTTCCGTAGCCAAATGGCACAAAACGGAACCCTTATAGATTCGTCATGTCTGTCTGTCTGTCTGTCCGTCCGTATGTCATAGCCACTTTTTTCCGAAACCATAAGAACTATACTTTAGAAACTTGGTAAGTAGATAGACAACGAACTACAAAAACTTTTATATGATGTTACTTGCTGATACGGAACCCTTCATGGGCGAGTCCGACTCCCACTTGGCCGCTTTTTGTCTGTCTATACATCTGTCCATCTGTCTGTCTGTCTGTCCTCTGGAATGGCTAGACCGATTATAACGGGTCTTTCACTGGCAAATAGCTGATGTCATAAGGAGAGAAATTTGGATAAATAATTTTTCAGACTGGCATTACTCCGCAGTGTTACTCGTGACTTACAAAAATTAACGCGATTATAAGTAAAGATAGATTTTAATTAAACTAACTGTTAGCAGTATATTAAGGATTTTAAAATAAGTTTTATTTTAGTAATGACTTTATCATTTTGAACTGTTACTTTGCAGTTTTATTGAGTTTGTTCGTCGGTAATTAATGAGCTTAAAGTATTCAAAATACTCTTTTATCTCGTTTAATATAAACCCAAAGTATGTATTAAATGTAACTTCATTTATATGCTCGGGAATTGTGGTTTTCACACTGTTTTCGAAGTAAATAAGTTGGATTAATTAATAAAACTGTAATAAACTTTTTTGTAAACGTTCACAGTGTATTAAACCACAAACATCCAACCCTCTTTTGTCCACAATTTCATTCTCGCTAAATGATGATATTTTGGCTTGTAAATAATTATTTTAATGCAAAACTAAATAACATTAAGTATTAAATTTAGAAACTATAAAAGAAATACATTGGTCTACTGATTTTTATATTTACTATATTTTTGTTTTTAACAGGAGAACGTCGCGTTCTTGGTGCCGTGGGTCGTTGGCTGTATGACCTTCATGGCTCTCGAGGCCATGGCCATGGTGTACTCCAATATTCTTAGAGATCACGTTAACAAGGTAACTTTTTTTTATGTTAGATGTACACAAAATGAAATATCAATTGCGAGTATCAACACAAAAAATATTTTAGAAGCAATAAACGAAACTGCTTAAAAGTAATGAACTGAAAAGACAAAAACAAGTATCATAATATCTATTTAAAATTGGAATGACTAATGCATTGTTTTGTAAGTTACTAAACACAACACAATACAATACAATTACGGTGATGCATGCGTTGATACCACAGAATACATAATAGTACCAGTACAGAAGACTCACTCCGAAAAGTAAATTAAAGAAATGGAGACCCCTGGTGTCATTACATTAAGTTCAATTCAGATTGCACAGCGCCGAAGCACCTACGATTACATTTACGTATATAACAAAGCGTGGGGCGACGTTATTGAAATATTTTCAGAAAGCACCCCACGCTTTATAAAGTTTAAAAGTGTGTCTGTTTAGTTTTTTAAAACTATTTTTTTTCTAGACTAAAAAGACTAATTTATTAAAACATCTGTTATTAGTTTTTTTTTTAAATTAGTGTATTGTCATCGGTCCTCGATAAATCTGCAAAGATTGAACGAAATCTGGTGGTTAAAAGTGGGTCAAAATCGCACCCAAAATAGTCGGTTACAACAAACATACAGGTGAAAATAATATAAAGCGTGTAAAATACAAGCAATAAAGAAACATTAAATACAATTTTCCTAGCAGTTAGAAATACAACTTCTGTTTTACTTATATTCCAGACAAGGTCAAAGATACGAGCAGTTGATTAAACAGTGACGATTCGGGCCTATTAGGTTAATTACTTGATGTACTTACGCGTCCGTTACATCCAATATGGAATGGTTTGGAAAGTTTTAGCTCTGCCGACATTAATGTTAAGGATATGCAAACATTAAAAAGCTTTTGTGTGATTAGGTTTTTACGACAGTTTTACTATTTTGTGACTAACAAACTAATTACAGAAGAGGTTCTTGTTTTCAATGACGAACGAAATAAACTGTTAGATTAAATTATTGACTAAATATTCACATATATTTTTATCATTATACAGGCAAATTAGGAAGAGTTTTAAAAATATGGCTTGATCTCTACGACAGTTATTACTAGTGTCATTTGAGAACTTAAGAGGTACATTTATGTAAGGTGTGAATTATTAACGCGGCTGCTTGTGTGAATGTCCGTTAAAGTGACCATAAGTAGTCTTTATCCTTCGCACAAAGTTCAGTCTATCTCTAAATCAAAATTTATCCAGATACGTTCAGAAATTTAGCCGCGAAAACGTCACAGACGGACGACATGTTAGTACGGAATGTACCTTTTTTGTGACAAAACTGAGTATGAGAATATAAGTGAAATAAAATAAAATTGTATATAAGATACTTGTACGTCGGTTTTGTGGCTATCTGTCCATGAGATCAAGCTATAATATACTTGACTGTAGTGATAGTATTTTATGATAAAATCAAAATCAAAAAAAAAAATACTTACAGTCTTATATTTTAGAAACATTAAATAAATAGGGAAGTAAAATGGTCCCTATTTATTTATAATAAATATTTTTTTGCGATTTCAAATGAATATTCTGCGCTAAGAAATTTGCTGTATTTTTAATGTTTATTAGAAGAAAACTTACACACACAATTAAGGTAACTCATAAACAATGCAGGTCACCATGAATAAACTAGAATACACAGAGACAAACCAATTAGCTATCTCCAGCCGAACATTGTATGCAAACGAGAGAACATAGGTTCTCAATGCAACAGTTTCTAAATCCCAACGCATGCTATTGTCACGGTATTGTCCTACAACTAGGTTCATGAAGGATGTCATCTAGCTATTTAATTAGTGACTATGTATAAACTAATCCTATAATTACCATCATCATCAGTACTTTGCAGTCCACTGCTGGACATAGGCCTCTCCCAAGGCACATCACAGAGCCTATATTTTCCGCATCCAGTCGCCCCCGCGACCTTAGGCAAATAATATGTTTTGTTAAGATCGTATAATATGTTTAGAGAAGTATATACTGGTCACTATTAGTCCTATTTTTTTAAATCTAATTTCTAATAGTTTTGGCATTCTGTGTATGTTCCATCATAGTATCAAAACTACTAAACCAGTTTTAATGAACGAGGAATCGATGTGTGCGTAATAATACCTCAAATGGCTAAGGCTATATAAACTTTATCAAAAGTTTTTACGTATTCAGACATTTGCTAATTAAGACTTACCTTAATTTTGATTATCATGTAAAATTGAAAAAAATATCACATTTATTAAACTTGCTGCTTTTGGTTACCTCCACACATGTTTGTGTTGGTTTGGCATTTATTTTGCGATACTTGCCTTACTTGATAAGATTCACTAATTTATTATTATAAAATGTCTGTGACTTATTAAGAATACTGAGTGTCACCACCCCTATTCATCCCGCGGGTGTTGTAAAAGGCGACTAAGGGATAAACTACGCAAGACAACATCAATGCAAAGAGAAGGAAAACTTGAAACCAACCCTATACCAACCCGTCTAGCTAGCGTGGTATAGTAGGCCAAAACCTCCTTTCTAAGGAGAGGGCTATGTCCAGCAGTGGACTGTTAAAGGCTGTTGATGATGATAAATTATAAAATCTTGGATGATCAAGTGACCAAGCTAGTCTTCCTATATCATCAATGTGCATCTTTTAATATTTGGCAATCGTAGTCTGACCTGGAGTATCGCTTTAGGGTGTAGGTATTATGGGTATTGAAAAGATATATATTCACATCAATAACATTTTGATATGCTATCGATGTGAATACTCGATGTGAAGCTAGTCTAAAATAAAAGCTAAGTTCCTTCTTATCTCATCAGCTACCTTCCAATGAAAATCGATTCATCCTTTCCAGAGATTAGTTGTAACAAAGAGACAGGCAGGCAGAGATTTATGGATCTCACTACGGACCGTATATACTTCTATATGCATTTAAGTGAAAAACTGTTAATTTGAAATTACAAACATATCATTTTTGTTTATACATATATATTAATAATAAATAAATAATAATGTTACAGTAATGATACACAGTTACTCATGTAGGACATAATATGTGGGTAATACTCAGATGCGCATTATATTACAACACGAGACATAAGGGATCATATTTAATTGGTCACAGCTTGACAAATATTAACTACGAGTTGTATTTCAAGTTTGCTTACACAGAGCAATATATCAGAAGTCTTGTTTGTAATAAGAAGTTTGTGATGGGAAGGTTAAGCATAATTAATTGTTTAATTAAGTTCTTTTATGGGCTGACTTAAGGACATATAATTGGTCGTAACTTTTATAGTAATAGTTGTGTACAAAATGATTTGAAAAACCCCTATTAGCATACCAGCACTGTTTAAGTATAAAGTATTTTTGTGCTAGAAAATGATACAATAAAAGAGAACCATTACTAATATTAACTAATATTATAAATGTGAAAGTAACTCTGTCTGTTGCGCTTTCACGTTAAAACTACTGAACTAATTTAAACGAAATTTCAGACAGTCTAGAACCTGAGAAAAGACATAGGCTACTTTTTACGGAGATAACCGACACACACATGAACGGAGCCGCGGACGAAAGCTAGTAAATTTTAAACAAATTTTATTTTCAAAGAAACGTTCAAGGTTAGAAAAACCGCAACATACAAGTGTTGACACAGTTTAGCTCGAAGTCAACTACGATCAATGTCCAACTAACTCCAAGTTATAACTATTTTACTAGATCTCTAGCTAACTTTATGTACGAAACTTAATAGACAGTAATTAATAATGCCAAGTAGTTTGAATACTAATTTTATGCTCTAGCATTCTATAAACAATTAGGAGAATGTTTTTTTCAAAGAAGGTATTATTTTATGAAACATACAACAGCGCCAACTACCGAACCGAACCGGTGAGCTTAGTTTTAACTGTTTTATTACTTATCTAGTATATGTTCGTATTGTACGTGTTCAGTGTGTTTATATTTCATACAGTGCAACCTTTACGTCCATCTTAATTTTAAAACTACATATTTTAAAAATGCAAAAAATATAAGATTCCTAAGTGAGATGAGATTAAATGTATTGTTAATAATGGTTCAAATACAACATTGTTAACAATACACTTAAGTCGTATATACTACATTAGCTAGAGATCACACCTCCGAACGAACACCGTTATATGCCTAATATGTACATATACTTAACTCAAACAGTGTAATTTGTGGCGACAAACAAAGGAGAGACCATCCACTATATCACTGTTTGCTTTGTAGAATTGGAGGCAAGCGATAATCGGGAATATCTATTAAAACCCTTATGTATACAAATAGATATCTTCTTCTAAGTATATAGGTTATCTTTATGGAATCGTTTTGTCTTAAGAATGCGTATTGACCATAGTTATTGGTTTCATTGAACCCATTTTAATTTATGTGTGTGCGGTGCAAGACAAAATTATTTCATTTTGGCAGTTACTTATTTTTAATTGAAATACTTTATTTTCAAGGCACTGGCCAAGTTCTGAATTTAGACTATTATCTTGTGTTACGTGTTACTGTTTTAACAAATTTAGGATACATCACTTATTAGTTTCACCTTTTTATTTATTATTTTAGAGTTAAATAGTAATGATTTTAGAAATTTAACATCCCTCGCTCTCCCTCCTGTGCAGAAGCATAGACGTTCCTTATTTTTTCGGAAAATTTTCTGCTCTAAGCAGCGCTCGCACTACCACCCTCGGCCAGCTTTTGCCAGGCTGACAGATAGCCTCATCTGTCACCCTCAGGCTTACGGAAGATCTAGACCGTTTTGTGAACTCCGGCGCCTAAGCCGCGGATTACTATTACTACTCACACCTTAATAATGCCTATGTACTAGTCTCAGGCGCTACGAGTTGTAATTTTAATAACATTTGATAAATATTTTTAGTTGACAAAGAACACATTGCCTATTAGTATGATTTTCTACAAATTGTGAGAGCTTAATATCTCGCTTCTTTTTGCGGTAGGAAATTTATGATACGATAATAAGTATGGTAATAAATCTTAAATTTAAATCATCAGAAACTCGAAAGTTTTTTAAATATAAAATAGAATAACACCAACAATTTTGTGCAATATTTATACTTTTCCCAGGACGAAGAAAACTATCAAAGTTTAACAAGTAAAAAAATACCAAATATGCAAAGGCAAGAGCAAAAGTTCTTGAAAATACCAATATATGTATTTGACAAGCAATTTAACTTCAAACCAATTTACATATAAAAACTCTTTCGTGGTAGTCACCTGAAATGTACTTATGGACTTGGATGGATATAAAAAAGTTAAACGGAAATAGCATGAATAAGGATGTGGCCAGTGATCACCATGACTACTGTATTCCTATTAAGAAAAAAGTTTCGTATTTTGATCCGTAAAAAAAAGAAAACCTTCAACCATCGAAACACTACTATACTTTGTCCTTTCGTTTATTGTCTTTTTGACAGGTCACGCCTATAAATTACCGGTATTTTTTTTCGTAATAATTTACTACAGTAATGTCGTACTTTATAGACGGGTAGGGAAGTGGGCAGTGTGCATAGCTAATAACAACATATAAAACAGTTCTTGAAATACGATAATTCGATTAAACGATTAAAATAATCTATCATATTATTATGATTAAAATAATTTGACTTCATATAAGTATTGTTTCTGTAAATTTAATAAAATAAAAAGGAAATTAAAATAGTATGAGTTCAAGATAGATTATTTGCAAGGAATTAAGTCGAAATTTTGGAATTTAAGTTCAAACTTAGAATAAAAAACAATAACTCTGTGCATTAATTAATTTACTTTTGAACCACTGACTTAAAATGTAAATTTGCACGTGCACGTGTCAGTAAAATTTAACTTTGAAACGCGTGGTTAATAACGTTTAAATCCAGAGTTATGAGAAAATACATTTGAAAAATCACATAATACTTACTAAACCACCTTCAAGTGACTGTGTTAGAAAGTTTTCTTTCTTCTGGGCCAATTATATATCATAATAGTGCACATTTTATTTATTTACAATATTTAAATAAAATAATATTGTATCGATTGATTTTGATTTCAAATCGAATCGGTGACGTGTGAGGGCGTCACTAATTTCGAAATTTGTTGAACCGGCAAAAAGAAAATAAAGGAATGGACAGAGTTTAATTCAAGTTGGTGTGCTGTTATTAAAAACAAAACAAAAATGTAATATTTTATTTCAAAGTTATCATCATCATCAGTCTTTTGCATTTTGCTGTTAGACATGACGTACATTTTGTACGTTACTTCGATTGATTCACTTCAGCATGCTAATCTGATGAGCTATATCAATGAACCTGGTTCTTTAGCGTATCACCCCTTTCGTGATAGGTTTGTAGAGGTTTGGCTCAGTAAACATCTACTATTATTACTTGACTAAACCTAAACAAGCTATAGTGAATAACACTATGATAGTCCAGTCATTATAGTAAGTTCACCTCGGAATTCGAGATACCCAGCTGTAATTCTGTAAATACCTGTATATTGCCCCCCTTAAAGTTGTCTCAAAACCTACATATGGTAGGGTGTAAGCAACTATTAAATTTCAAGGTCAAAAGTCACAAAAATCGATTTTTTGCGCTTTTTTTGTAAATATCTCATTTCCTATGGTTTTTTGCTATTTGTAATTATTTACAATATTGTACAATACAAAATTCTCTACAAATTTTGTTTCAAAAAATTTTTATACGATGAACCGTTTTCGCGATGTAGGACGGAGAGCGCGCGGTCACAGCATCACTTCAGGTCAACCGGTGCCTCCGGTTGAAAACTGTTTATAAAGAATGAATATAAATATTTGTCAATTTTTATTAACTATTATATTATATTTTATCATTTTTTCCTAACCTTTCCACTTTTTATTCAGTATTAATTTATTTAACAACACTTACCTGCCCATGTAATTGCAGAATTGTTAATGAAAATATAGGAATTATATTTGAATTTTAACCTAATTGATATTAATAACTTATTACATGATGAAAAAAAAAACAAATAAATTATGAATTAATATTTTTATTAAAAATATCATTCAATACATTTATTTTTATTAAAAGTAAACATATAAAGTGAATATTGGGTACAAAAACTACAATTTATAGTTTTATTCATCTTCTTCCTCTTCAGCGTCGTCTTTCGGCTGCTGGTAAATTTCAAACTTGTCTTCATTATCATCTTTAACGACATTTGTCTCAAGTTCTTCCATGATTTCGGGGTCTGAGGTTCCATCTTCGTTAATGTCGCTCTGATATGGTAGAGCATTGAGAAAGATTGTCCATTACATTAGCCACAAGCTAAAGAGCATTGCAAGCCCACAAATCTTCTGGAGCAGGTGGTAAAATTGTAATGATAGGCTCTAGAAAATCGTTTCGCATTGCCCAACCCCATACTTGGGGTTCCAAAACATGCCCTAACCAAGTTTGAACTTGATAATATACACGTTTGAAATGTTGATGAGCAGCTGCACTTGTTGGTGGAATATTTGACCATAAATTTGAATATTTACTTGTTGACCTGAAGTGATGCTGTGACCGCGCGCTCTCCGCCCTCTATCTCGAAAACGGTTCATCGCATAAAAGTTTTTTAAACAAAATTTGTAGAGAATTTTGTATTCTACATTATTGATAATCATAACAAATAGCAAAAAACCATAGGAAATGAGATATTTACAAAAAAAGCGCAAAAAACCGATTCTTGTGACTTTTGACCTTGAAATTTAATAGTTGCGTACACCCTACCATATGTAGGTTTTGAGACAGCTTTTAGTTTGTCAATATACAAGTATTTACAGACTTACAGCTGGGTATCTCGAATTCCGAGATTCTTACCTAATTTAAGCTTAAATGACTGGACTATGAATACGGATCCCAGGTCAAACGCTGCAATAGTGAGTACTTAAAGCAAAACCTACCACCAAGCCTTTAAAATTACCTTTTATTGGTAAGTTTATGTTAAGAGTCTACTATTGCGAGGTTTGATCTGGGATATGCCATTGCATCTTTTGCTTTTGGCTATCGTAATGAATTTACTTTTCATCACATGTCACAATTCAACCCATAATTATTTTATTTCTGTACCGAATTAACAACTCAACACAAGTTTTAAAATGCGTTTCTTTCTGCAGATCAGTCCAATCATCAGGCATCCATTTTTATTGTTTTTTATGTTATTGGTCGAGTAACATTAAACA
Source organism: Phragmatobia fuliginosa (assembly GCA_932526445.1). Classification (NCBI taxonomy): domain Eukaryota; kingdom Metazoa; phylum Arthropoda; class Insecta; order Lepidoptera; family Erebidae; genus Phragmatobia; species Phragmatobia fuliginosa. Next base: position 7,041,857 of record OW052063.1, on the reverse strand, counting down.
ATGCTGCTAACTCTCGGATGGTTTGACTCGGTTAGACTTCCACCATCTCCTTCAATTCAGTGTTAGTCAACTGTACGGCCGGTCTCACATGTGGTTCATTCTTCAACTTGAAGTTTCCATCATCTGGAATCGTTTAAACCAAAAACGCAAGGATAATTCATTAGCAATATCCTCTTCAAACGCAGCATTAATATTGCGAGCCGTTTCTTCCACGTTAGTTCCGTTTTGGAACTCGTATTCAAAGATTAGTTGGATTTTAACTTTTTTGTCTAAGCTGAATAACATTACATCAAGAGTCGAAAATCAAATGTTGTACAGTTTTTCAAATAAATTCCTCATGGGTATCATGTCAAAATAATTTCACTCGGTAATCTCGCACCATGAAGTTTTTAAGTTAATATAAAGTATTTATTACTAGAAAACGGGAACTTAGTACGTTAACCCCTATTCGATTAACCTCAAACTTTATAGGTACTTAAGTCATTTTTAACATTGTAACCAACAAATAAACGTATTTATAGGAAACCAAATAAATCATATACTTTCCCCTGGTATTTTCTGATACTCCCTTGGCAATGCATCAAATTATCCGAGACTGTTGGTTGTCACAATGATTTAAGTAAACTGCGAAACAGACTTTCCTGGTATGGTAGCAGTTTCGAAACAAACTTTCTGTTATTTGACACTTATAAGCCTCGGAATATGCTCTGATAATGCCTTAGTAATATGCCAAAGATGATGATATTTTGTTGTAATTAGGGATAAACATATTTGTGCAAATAATGAAACGATAAATGAAAAACGGTGAAAGAATAAAATAGATCGTGTCGCAAAGCGTTGATTACATAGAGGAATATAATTATGTCGGTGGACAGGAGAGGAAATGCCATAATCTTATATTTTTTGCAGTAGAAAATGTTTATACTCGCATACAATAACAAAGGACCGTCTACAATCTCACAAATAACAATTAAAACAAATTCACACACACACACACACACAAACACACACACACGCGCGCGCGCACACACACACACACACACACACACACACACACACACACACACACACACACACACTCAGGTGAACACGAACACATTCTGTGTCATAACAGTGTAATGCATACGTCCATTTGGGCTTACACTTGCCTGCCTGACTACTTGCCTGCGTATTGGTACTCCTTACTGTATAGCTCTATGCACTAATTACAACATCAACTCTGCACGTAAAAAATATGTTTAATTCTCTAAAGTTTTCTTATAAATTAGTCATGATGATCTAATATGAAGTATTACAGTTAGAAATAAACACCACAGTTTGATCTTGCAGCGTTTACAATGGTACTTAATTTATAGTACATTGAATTAATTAATTACATAATACATTCAAGTTAAGCCTAAATAAGCCCTTTGTCCACTCTTAGAATAATGTCGGCACTGGAACACAAATTAATTATCCAGTTTAAACAAAACACTTTACAAGCTTTAATCCCTTTATATTTATGATAATATAACTTCCATTTCAATAGTTATTTATGGTACAATGGACTACTTGTAACTGAAACTTCGGAAAGAGAAATTAATTATCTTTCTCAATTATACTATACGTTACACTGTATGTCCAAGGATGTTTATATGTATATTTTATTGTAAATAATATGTCTTTTTACAAAGAAAATACATTTTGAAAGCAAATGTAGTACACATAAAGTCCAACTTTAACTATTGTGAATTCAAGATGTTCTCAAAACTTTACATATTTTTCGTTCACTATGGATATGAAATAATAACGTTTTACTGTTACTCTACAAGGGACTAATATAATCGTAGAAAGTACGGGTACTTGAAAAAAATCTTTTCGATGATTGAATAAATCGATTAATTTGCATATTCGATGATGAAAAAACAAATAAGATAATGTAATATTTTTTAAATTATATGTTTTTTTTTTGTATTTGTATTGTTTTTTATATTTTTCAGTATACCGGTTAAATAATAAACATTTTTAGTTATTGTACACCTTACATTATGACAAACTTGTTTAGACTTTTACTAACAAAATTTAACAATGATTATTACATATATCTTCGTGATGGTCACAACTAAAATACGTACACTGCTGGGGATAGGCTTTGCCCGAGACTTTCTATAACACCCAGTCCTGTGTTACCCTGATTCAAAATTCACAAAGTCGTTGGTCTACCCTGTAGGCCTACCGTAAAAATTAATTTTATATTTTATTACTCTTAAAATTCGCTTTTTTTTCAAAGAAGATTCGCTATTATGGCCTTTCTACATAAATTAAGCTAAGTTACCTTAAGTGAGTTTACCAAAACTAATGGACAAAATTCAGAAATTATAGTGCCATTAAAAACGATATTTTTGGCTTTGAGCGGGGCGTAGCCTTTGAAATTTGAGACTTCTCTATACTTTTATTATAACAATAGTGGGTACTATCTGATGGTTAATTTCAAAATTTTTTTAAAAAAACGTTGATTGATTAGAAAAGTATCTCTACCTTAGGAATAACTTTGACCCCAATTTAATCAATGACCATGGTATTAGATTTCTCATTGGAGATATAGATGTTATAACCCTTGAAGGAAAAGCAATGAGTTTTTTAGTAATTCGGTGGATTACATATAATCTTAAGATGGGATTTAACTGTAGTGTTGTATGTATAACATGTCAGAAAATGTTAGACATATTGACTAATTAATTTTTATTTCTTTTGTTACAGCAATTTGATTCAATGTGCAAAGCTGAAATATCATTCTTAATACCACGGATACTTTTAAATGTGAGTATGCACTTAAATAAATAATCATTCTCCTTCTTAAAATTTGCAAGACTTGAATGCTAATATGGGTACAAAATCATGTAATAGTTTATTTTATACATGAAAAATATGTGATACAACGAATATTGGATTCCGAAGCTACTACGTAAGCCAGTGCTCACAGGGAGCCAGACTAGTTCCTTGTCATCACATATGTTGAAGTAGAAGCAATCATATATTGGTAATATTATTTAGAATCTGGAGTTAAAAACTAAGCCGTTACCAATAACGTGAGCATATTGTATGTTACATATAAACGTATGGTTTGTGACCTTTCTAATAGCCTGTAATATGCATACGTGCATTTGCACCAAGCTACGTATTGTTCATGGCTTTTATTCTTTGTAAAGATGTATGGCATAGGTAAACACAATGTCAAGACCCAAAATAAAACAGTACGATCTATTGTTATTTTAACAAAAGTTCTCTTTGCAGAAAAAATTACGTTTTAAATGTTGAACTCATTTTTTCTCTCTTTACTTGAGGATGTTGACTTTCACGGCAGCGGAACACAATCAACCTGATTTCGTATTTTTGGTTGAGTACCCACTTTTGTAATGTTCAGTCAAGACTCTATTGTTTTTTATTTCTATTCATTATGTTTATTTTATTCTCCATTTCATTTCACTATTTTTTTATCATATTGGTGTGCAATGGTAGAAGCCTACGTCCAGCAGTGGACTGCGATAGGCTGATCATGATGATGATTGTTTTACCAAACTTAAGTAAAATTGATATGTGTTTTATATCTAAAATTAAGTAAAACTATTGTCAAATCTGCATAAATGAGCTAGTGACTTAAATGGTCGCCATACCGCTGCCTTTCCAACTCCTCCGAATGGTGAAGGTGCAAATCGCTCATGACAATTTGTGTGATTGTGTCGTCCTGACTCTGGGTTCTCTTTACATTATTTTTATGTATCTTTGTAAAGTTCCCCGCAATACAGGGTATATTTCTAAAGAATTGTCTTAGAAAATTATCAATGAGGTCATGACAGCAATCCAGTCTATCTTTCCCATACGTGCCATAAAATGTAGTATATTAAATGGTATATTTTCCTCAACAGTGTCTATGTATATGGTGCGTACTCCGACTATATCATCTCTTCCGAGCCGGCGTCACGTGGAAAGGTGCGGTCCCTATTGAGCTGTGACTACTGCAGCCCCTCCAATCTTCGGAGCCCCAGGTGCGTCAGCCCTGCGAGTCCACGCTCCTCTTAGGAGGGGCGGAAAGTGACACCGATGCCAGCCTTCATGAGCTCTAATATTTGAATAACATAGGTAATTCAAGAGGTTCAAAGTGGTTGTAATGAAAACACACTCCAAAGATATTTAAGTTGGTGGAATAACCATCCTATAATTAAACACGAATATATACATATAAATAATACAAAAATGTTATCCAATATAAACTTCAAGACATGTCAGACAATAGTTTTAGGATTAGTCTGTTACTCTAGAAATATGTTTAAGTTACATTATTATTTGAAATAAATTATACAAAGAAATATGTGAAATCTCAATATCCATTACAGATAATTGGTTAAGATATTTGAAAATACCAGAAAACATTTCTAATAAAAACTTTATGCGTTTTCGTTTGAAAAAGGTTTAGACTCATTCTATAGCGATAAGCAATCTTACGCATTTGAAAACCAAATAAAAATCATTTACAAAGTGGCTTAAAATCTATTCTGCTTCAACGCGAAAATTGCAGCACTCGTTACTTTACTGATAAAATGTAAATCATGAATGTCTCCATCTTTGCTTTAGCATTTTGCATCGCGGGAGAAATGTTTGCAGTTCAAGGAGATGATGCGAAAGAAATAAATCAGAAAAAAATGTTCTGTGTCATCATCAGGTCCGAGATTTTTCATACCGCCCGCGTCCGTGCAATATGTCAAATATAAAACTTACTTGAGAATAAGTGGGACGATTAAAGGGAAACGATATCTCTTTAGAGCCTCCGTTATAATAAAGTGTTGATTTTCTGAACAAAGGACACAATCTTATTCAAGCGTCACATATCGGATGGGTAGCGTTTTAGGATAATATAACTATATTACTGCGATGGGTCCATAGATATCGAAAGGGCCTTATGATAGTTTACGATTTGGTGAATATCATTATATGGAAAGGACAAAACATATGGTATCAATAATTATCGGCCTTGATCTAAAGCTTTCCGTTTTTCATTGATTGAATTATAATCATATTAACTTAGATTTTAATGGCTTTGACATTTTCTTCATCTCTTTTCTGCGTAAGTGCACTTAAGACAGTAACCGCGTCATTAAAATTCTATTAATCAAAAAATAATAAAAGTAAATTAAAAGAAAATCAAAATAAAATCAAAAAATCTAATCTAAAAAAAAAACTAAAAAAAGGATTCTAAATAAGAGGCTGATCATATAGTGACGGCCCAAGATATGTCAGCATTGTTTATATGTCATGTGAATGAAAGTCATGTAACATAATTTACTCTTGATGTGAATGTGAATGTAAGGATACATTAAAGTCGTGGAAAACGTCACCATAGAAACTACGAAACCCCTAAAAGATAACGGCAGTCATAACCATACGATGTTATTTAAAAAAGTGCACATGCAAAGTTTTGCAAAACATGCTGCAGATGATTAATGTAAGCAAAGTAGATTTGCATTTAATAATAACGCGCTTTACAGAAAATGAAATGCAAATTTTCATGTAAAACCTTGACATTTTCCTCTTGCTAAATCTTTTCTTTGAAAGAAAGTGTGGATTTTTTTATTTAATAAGTACCATCAAATGAAAATATTATGTTTTCCGCTATAAATATTAAATAGCAAGATTGGTTTTCTACTTTTCCTGTTCGATGGCTTGTAATATATTACTTACAAGGTTTATATCGTTTACACCTTATGCATATAGAATGACAATATTTTCATTGAACGTTCCGCGAAAAAGCTATGTATGAATGTGTATGCTTTTTTTAGCAATTAATAAAATACACTAATGTTTGCGAAATAATATATGAGGTGTTAACTTAGCTTTGTTTATTCAGTAACTATAAGGACAATTGCAAGCAAAAGAAAAAAAATATCTCGTATACGTATGAGTAGAACAATCAAACCAGTTTAATAGTAATATTATTAATTAATTAACATTCCATGAAGTCCAGGCTCCAATCAACCTAGTGCTGCAAGTAATGTATCTCTTATTTGTGCCATTTCTTTTGTAATCCTAAATCTACCGTAAATAAAATCAATATCCTAAAATGACAGCCGGAATCATTATGGATTGACAAATTAAGATATTCCAATTGTAACACTCTTAACAAAAAGGATAATATCCTCTATGAACTGAGTACTGCAGTAATTTAACTCAGAGATATTGGTTTATATGAATGTGTAATGTATTGAGGTCTCATTAAATACTCGTAGTATGTATTGTTATTGTGTGTTTATGAACTTTTATTGAAAGTGAAATTATATTAATCTAAATCACAGTGGTGAATTAACTATTTATTCAAAATAGGAATTATTTTAATATCTGTTATTGTAAAACATTCCACAATATCTCCACAAACGATCGATCTTTTCGGCATTTCTTAAAATAAATACGGATTTTCTATATTTGGAAAAGTAAAAGAGCAATACTTTCTAGTTTAATTGTATAATTGTTTCATATAATTCCAGATATTATTATTATATTTTAACATTTTATATATACACTAAAGGTTTAATAAAGATTTCAGTGTCTTTCATATGTAAATATATGTTTACCTGCTTAAATTCATAAGTGAGGTGCTAAGTGTTTTAAAGTATGTATTGTCTGTATAGTACTGTATATTTGTTTATGTGGCCGTATATCAATGGATAAATTGTACATTTTAAAAGTAGATTACAGTTGTAGAAACTATTTTCATGACAATACTATAACCATCTTGCAAAATCGGCACTACATATCAAATGCAAAGAACTTTTGTTATTTGTTTGAGTGATGAAGCTGAACTTTAGTTAGTAGTTATTAATCAAAGAACTTGTTATATTGATTACACTATAATGTCTCCAAAAAGGCAATGCATTACGTACATATTTTACCATACCATATTACCATACGTAGAATAACTGACTCATTGTGTTGTTGGATATTTAAATTATTTTCATGACAATACTATAACCATCTTGCAAAATCGGCACTACATATCAAATGCAAAGAACTTTTGTTATTTGTTTGAGTGATGAAGCTGAACTTTAGTTAGTAGTTATTAATCAAAGAACTTGTTATATTGATTACACTATAATGTCTCCAAAAAGGCAATGCATTACGTACATATTTTACCATACCATATTACCATACGTAGAATAACTGACTCATTGTGTTGTTGGATATTTAAATATTGTTTATTTAAACAATGATATAATACGTTTACATTCTCCAACAAAATAATGAACATTAAAATTCTAAATATAATACCTTTGTGGTATTAAACTTCAGCAACAGAAGTTTAAAAGCCTATTGTTTGATCAAAAGGAACTTGATCTAATATGTAAATAAATAAAGTTAATTTTAAAGTATATTTTGTATATACAGTAATATAATTATATATTTATAATCACAGATGTTAGGCTTGTTTTAATGCTTGTAAATAAATAGAAAGAACTTTATATATATAGGGCGATATAACTCGCTCATAGAACATGCTGTAAAAATAGATTATGAAAATATAAATGTGTTATATTATGATATTGTAACATCATTACCGTCTAATAAATTGAATGTTGAAATTGTAAAAAGTGTGATTATTTTACTTGCATCGACAGAAGGCAATCTACAGTATAATGGTACACTGAGTCTTAGTAAGCATTAACAGTAGTGCCAATATAATAGCAAACGTTATGTTCGTTGACGGAATGACCAATTGTTTTTTTTTATATATTCGACCCTACCAAAATGACTCTACGCTGCTTGATAGAAATCAGGAGTAGGGGCACCATCCTCATTGTGAGGGTAGGCAATGCAGCATGGCGGCCTGGTCTGTTGTTTCTGCATTATTCTCCCGGCCCCCAGATGCCAAGAGAATAATGCAGAATGATTATGCCTCCGGTCTCACACTCACCAACGAAATACAACAGCAAGAATACTATAATTATTAGGATGGTCTTTTGTGTGAGGGTAGGCTCTATTACCTACCCGGGTCCTCGGTTGCATAAGAGCTAGGAAAGATGTGGTGTTTCTACTTAACACTACACTGGCCTGTTGTGAAGAAGATACCCTCCACTAATATTCGTATGAAATATCACGTATAATTGGATATGATAATATACTATTGTGACTGTTTTAGTTTTTTTTTATTTAGAGCCTGCCCAAGTGACTCGACTCTGCTCGATGGAAAGCATGAATGGAATCTAAAATTCGGAGCACCACACTCACTGCGAATACAAAGAATGCAGTACGGCTATCCACACTATTGCCGCCAAGTGAGTTTTCTTTCACTGCCTGCTTAATGGTCCGAGAATTATAGTAAAAAAAAAACACGTAAGCTGGTAGTGAGTTCCAGTTTTTCACTGCTTAACACAAGAAGGAAGAGCCAAACTATTTAGTTACTGTGCGTTTTGGTACCACTCTGAAGCGAATAAGATTTAAATTATGCTAGTGGTACTCATCGATTAGCCTGAAATAGCGCCTTATTGAATTTTTTTATTTTTTTCCTTGTTTTGACTTCGTTAACTATATGGTGTGGCTTCATTAAATAAAAATCAAAGTTATATAAATTGACGAATGGAAGGAACTTATTTTCAGTTTTATTGCAATGTCTACAATTTCTAAAATATTGCATTGAATTCGGTTCAAGCTGAGAATATTCGGATACTGAATTTATTTTAGTATTGAAGTTTAATATAGATGTGGGGAGAATATGTAAGTTGTTACGGAGGCGAAGGTGAACGAAGTTTTTGTGTATATAAAGGTTTTTTCAAAGAGATACATGTTTTAGACAAGAACAAACTGAAGAAAGAAAACGTGAATGGTTGGTATTTGTTAGGTTACTGAAATTTTGTAGTCAGATATTCATGCCAGGCACCCGTTGACTGTAGTACTCGTAGAGCTAAAGCAATTGTTATGAAGTGATGTACATCTATATTATAATGTAAAAATTTTAAAGAAAATAAATATTAAAATGTTATTTAAGATAGGACCCGCGCTTTAAAAAGATTGAAAGATATCTTCTTCAATACTGGTGGCAAAACTGACATAACTACATAATACGATATTATAAGGAGCTTGTTTGCACACTGATTGCATAAACTTTGTAAACGATTGAAAAATTCATACTAATACTAAAAAACTCAAAAATATTTCTACCTGTCTGTTACGCTTTCACGGCTAAACCGATATATAGATTTTCATTAAACTTATGAAATAAATGACAAATGATTTATGACTGTTTCTAGATTTTACACATACTCATGTACTAGTCACCATCGTTATAAGTGCGGTGTGTAGGAGTACCGACACTACAATAAATAAACGCGGTTAAGTGTAGGTAGATACATCCTGCACTTCGCGAAGGTGAAAGGTGCGGTTCGCGCCGCAACAGAGACAAGCGACCGAGACAGGAGCACCTGCTTTAATTATGATTTCAGCTATGCTCTTTGAAGTATTGTCCTTTAAATTTTCATCTCTGTAGGATTCTAGTCGTGCATCGTATATCGGAGGGTATCGGTTGACTGGTAGAGAATGCCCTAGGCATAAGTTAAAGTGCATGAAGTATAAATAAATACATAAATAAATACTGTCTGATCAGTTCAATCAGTGTTTCACAGTCTTAGTCAAAAAAGTATTCATTTTAAAAACTAAAAACATGTACATTTTGAGCACGACAGCAGACACTACTGGTGCGGAGCGGCGACCCTCTCGCTGTCTCCTGTCTCGCGTCTGTGTCTCTTGTCTCTGTCTCTTTAACCGCCACTTTTAAGCTCCCATCAGTCTACCCGTGACCACGGGTGGTATAACCAGCTCGAAATGTCATAACCTTTTTAATTTTATCGCAAATAAGTCCTGTTTACACTGAGAAACTTATGGAAATGATTTATGATTTTTGAGGAAGGATATAGGCAACTTATTACAGCTATAATCAAGATGTAATTGAATGAAGGCGTAGGCGAAAGTTAGTGTTCGCTCTTTAAATAGCTCCAAGTAACTTGTATTTCGCTGGAAAACGGCGCTTTACGTTCAAACTAATGTTTGGAAGTTAGCGGCTACAAATGCCAGAGGAACATTGGAACAGTTGCCATGTAAAAAATGGATAAAAATATACTGTTGAGTAATTTCTACAGCTATATAATTGTAGTTTTTTGAATTCACAATATTAAGCTATTTTTTTCAGTAAAGGTAGAATTCCAATAACTGAGTCGCGGCAACGAAAAACCTAAACTTTACATTACATGTACTTTGTAAAATTTATGATTTTATTTCTTAGCCGTAAGCGTCTTAATTTAAGCTTCTTTAGCAAAAGCTGCTAATCTTCTACCATTACCGTTTTGATGACTTGAGTTCAACTCAAGTATGTTTATAAGTAATATGTAGTTAAACTAAATTACTGAACTATATATACTTTGATTAAATAGAACTATATACCATAATGCTAGTCAATCCAAATAAATAGTCCAATAGCTTAAAGTTCTTTATATTCCATATTTAAGTTCAACGTAATAAAGTTACTACTCAGATCAAGCATGCATAATATTGCATATAATTTAAAGTGGAATTTCAGTTGCAAATTAGTTCGAGTGAATTACATTACACTCGTGTGGTTAGGAAAATTTAAAATTAACGAACTTCAAGCGAGCGTCGCAACCTCGTCACAATTTCGTTATAATAAAACAACTAAAGAATGACACGTGTCTTCGTATGAATTTTATTTTATTCCCTTTGGGTTCGAAGTCATAAACTTCTGAACCCTAAGTTCAGAAGTTTATGACTTCGAACCCTTATAGATTCGTCATGTCCGTCTGTCCGTCCGTCCGTCCGTCCTCGACTTACCGTCCAAACGGTAAGTGCTAGTAAGATGAAACTTTGCATGGATATATATTGTAATTACGTTGAAAAAGTGCTACAATAAAATTATGAAAAATATTTTTATTTGGGGTACCTCCCCTACACGTAAAGTGGGGATGGTTTTTTTTTCTCGCGGCTACCCCATCATATGGGGTATCATTAGATAGGTGTTTTAAAAACAATAAAGGGTTTCTAAGACAATTTTTTGAGTTAGGTATCCGTTTGCGAGAAATTCCACTTTAAAGGCCACTTGTTGTCCAAATATAATACTTTTTTGTAAAAACAAGGCGTCCCCCCCCTCTAAAAGCTAAACGGCTGGCTCAAAAAATCGATTGGGCGATTTTTATAAATATTAGTTAGGGTTAGCTGTTAGCTCAACCGATTTTACCTAAACATGTATTTTCACGAAGCGACTGGCGTCAGACCTAAGTACTATGATCTCAATTCGAAAATTTAGCTAGTTATCGGTATATTAGAAGGCCATGCAAATCGGTATTTTCCAATACCAATTGGCATAGGTCATCAAGACAATCTCTAGTCTTTGTGTGAATGCTATTGTTAAAATTGTTTTAAAATAAATGAGATTACAACAATGTTTCCATGATGCAATCGAGAGTGCAAAATTGAAATTAAAAAACATACTCGCATTCAAAATAAAATGAATTCATGATTCAATAACCAATGTGATTCCTTGGTCTTTTTTCACATAACACTTATTCGAAGACGTGTTGGTTAAAACCTGTCGGTGAAATATGAACCCTGTGTGGTAAGTTTAAAGACTCTTATCAAAGGAGATTCATTTCAGTGATATCCTTGCAAATATTTACTGAAGCGTCAAAAGGAAGCATCCCGACTAATGGTGCAGACGTTTCTCGTAGCCCCGAGGGCAGGCATCTCATTACAAGCACTCTCTGTGAATCATCATGGTCTCCTTTTTACTTACGCCTTTGTGATATTTGCAAAATTTATAACATCCCGTTTTGTCAGCTTCGAAAATAAAATGGCAACCGAAGAACAATTTGTTAAATTGAATGAAAGACGGCATTTTCGGATTTAGCTGAATGAACTTAAACAAGTTGTGTGTTTTCATTGTATAAAATGTTTTGTCTTTTATTTATGCTACCAACGTTGATTTTATTTTTGTTTTACCGAATGAAATTGTTTTATGATAAGCGTGCATGCATTTCCATTGTTCTAATAAACTTAATACTATTAGAGTTTCAGTTCTGTGACTGCAGTAGACTACGATGCACTTTCGTTGTAATATTTTTTTACCCGACAATGGCAAAGACAAAAGGAAGATTAATAGTTTTGAAAGACAATATGTGTTTGTATGTTCCATTGTACCGCCCGTACTACTCAACCGATTTTTATTAAATAAGGTGTATTAAGTAAGGCAAAGCTATTTAAATTTCATCGACAGTTTTGACATAGTAAACTTGGTTGTATACTTTTTCTTGTTATTATTCTAATTGTACTCAATATTGTAAGAGTCATAGCTTATAGCTCTATGAATTAACAACTACGTAAATATACTGCCAACGAAATAAACTTCGTCATTGCATAATTCGATGTAGCAAATTAAAATGATACCATTTGCCTTAACGAGTTCCTAGTGTTACATTAACAAAGTAACTTTTAAAATAGAGTCACTAAGTTGGAAAACGATATGCTATTAATTCCTACTTGTTGTTAACTTCTTTTCACTACAGCATTGACTTAAAACTGACAAGCGTGTTGACGTCTTTTACGCCTCTCATCCAAAATAGGAAAGAAGACGGTTTGAGACTCCTGTAACCTCACTTGATATAAACCGTCGAAAGTATTTGTTAACAATGGCTTTAGGATTTCACTTCGGTCGGGTGATCATGTTCTTCTAGCCGATTTCAGTCACCTTCACCAGTATTTACACAAGCTATATATTTTTTTGATTATAAATAAATTGCATCCCTCTTTACATTTTTATAATTTCACTCTTAAGTGTCACTGTATTTTCTTCATATTTGAATAGGACCCAGCGGAAAGTATACCGTTATGAAATTTAAAAAAAAAATTGTAAATTGGTGTTAAACGAAGTACGGTAACGGGGTTCCGGTTCCGGCGGTCAAACTGAAAACATGTACGTCAACGTCGTCCGCGGATTTTAATCGTAAAATAGTGTTTTAAAGTAACATTTTTGTGCTGTGAAACGTGAAAACATTAAAACGAAGTTCATTAACCACTACTAATAAAAGAACACAATAAGAAGTGCTAAAATTCGTGCGATAATTGTTGAAAAAAACACCAATTATAACCTAAAATTAGTCACGGTCATAGACAAGACAATAGACTCGTCTCAGTTTAATACCAACATTACGCCAGTATGACAGTGACTTGACGGTGACATTGCCAATAGCAGTGTTGCCACTCAAGAAAAATAAAAACTACCAACCAGTGATACCACACAAGAAACGAAATTTCCCTAGTCATGGATAAAAACATGGAACTACTTTTAAACAAACTCGACGAGAAATTTAAAAATCAAACCGAAATCATAACACACTCCGTAACTAAGAGCGTCATGGAAGCTTTAGACGAGAAAATGAAAACTATCATGGAGGAAAATACTAAACTAAAGGACAAAATTTCAGAACTTGAATTTAAACTTAAAAGAGCAGAGATAGAAAACAGAAAAAACAATCTTGTCTTTTTTGGAAACAAAGAAAATATTAAATTCGAAACGGAATTAGTGGATTTTATCAAAGAAATAATTGTGAGTATGGGAGTTCATATGGATAGCCAAGAAATTAGCAAAGTATATAGAGTTGGGCAAAAAACTGAAAATGCAAATCGTCCAGTGGTAGCCACCATCACAACTCAATGGAAAAAACATCTTATACTGAAAAATAAGCCCAACCTTCCACAAGGCGTCAACATAAAGGAGGACTACCCCAAAGAAATCCTAGACAAACGCAAACAGCTACAGCCGCAAGTAGAAGAAGAAATAAAGAAAGGAAATATTGCCTATATAAAATACGACAAGCTCATCGTAAAGAAGCCAAAAGAAAATAGAGAGAAAAGGAAAAGAGAAACTTCTGACTCACCAACAGCACGATCAGAAAAGAAGACCAACAAGAAAGCAACACTGAACAATCCATCAACCACACTACCTAAAACACATACTAGAGAAATCATAAGACCCAACATACTAAACTATGTAGAAAGAGCAAGCTCTGATCCACAAATAAATCTCTCAAAAAACTAAATATGCCCCCGGACCACCGGAATCAAATGATAAATACACCAACAATTAATTAATTATATACACAAACCATCAATAAAATGTCTTCCACCACGGCTGGTCCCCGCGGAAGACTTAGACCATCACCCTCTAACAAGAATAAAAAACAAAAGGAATGAGAACAAGTTATACATAGCAACTCTAAATACCAGAACTTTACGAACACCAGAATCTTTATCAGAACTTGAACATGCATTGAAGGACCTAAAATGGGATATTTTGGGAATTAGTGAAATGAGAAGAACAGGAGAATGTATTGAAGAGCACCAAGGTTTCATATTATTCAACAAAGGAGAAATCGAAGGACAGGGAGGGGTCGGATTCATAGTTAAAAAGCACCTAAAAGAACAAATAATAGAATTCATTGGAATTAATGACCGAACTGCCATACTCAACATCAAATTACCTGGCTTCAAAAAGACATGGACAATTATCCAAGCCTATGCTCCTACGGAGCAAGCAAACGAACTTAAACATGAATCTTTTTACAATGACCTATCCCAAGCTTTTATAAGTAATTGCTCAAAAAATATAATTATACTAATGGGAGATTTCAATGCACAAGTGGGAATAAAACAATGTAAAGAAGAATATGTGTTGGGAAACTTTGGCTACGGCAAAAGAAGCAAAAATGGGCAAAGACTGGTTGAATTCTTATTAGAACACAATCTAACCCTCCTAAATAGTATTTTTAAGAAAAACAAAAACAACAAGTGGACCTGGATCTCTCCAGGCGGGAATCATAGAAACGAAATAGATTATATTATAAGCAGCCACCCAAATCTATTTACAGACACAGCAGTTATATCAAAATTAAACTTTAATACCGACCACCGCATGGTAAGGGCGTCACTAAAGACTATACAACCGAAAGGATCCAGAAAGTTTGCTATACATGACACACTCCTGACATGTAGCACTGAACCCAACAAAACAATTAAGAATACCTTGTCAATACTCAGCAGAGAACTATTAGAAACCGATGCAATAGATGTAAAAACAAGCTACAACAAACTACAAAACAAAATTACATGTCAAAGAGACCAAAAAAGGACACAACATAAATACAAGTTAAGTAACTCAACACTACAACTTATAAAAGATAGAAAAAGTTTATTTGATTGCAAAATAAGGAAACAGAACATCCAAAAAATAACTAATTTAAGCAAAAAAATCAAAGAAGGCATCAAAAAGGACAGGAAAATCAAAAGGTTGCAAACCCTAGAAAAACATATAGCGAGGACAGGAGGAACTAGAAAAGCTCTAAAAGAACTCCGAGAATCAAACCAATGGATCCCAAAATTAAAAAACAACCAAAAAAACGTAACAGGCCGAAAGAACATAAATAGAATAGCCACAAAATTCTACCGCAATCTATATTCCAACCAAGACACCACTATACTTGTAAATCGAGAAACCCTGAATTATAATCTGCTCTTACTGAACCCAGAACCTGACATATTACCCAGTAAAACTAGGAAGGCCATACTAAGCCAAAAATTTGACAAAGCACCAGGTCCAGATAAAATCACAAACGAGCTACTGAGAGGAACCGTAGAAGAACTGGTCCCCATTTTAACTAAAATCTTCAACGGCATCATGAGATCGGGACAGATTCCAGAACAATGGGAGACATCCCACATCATTCTCATACATAAAAAAGGACAAAAAGACGACATAGGGAACTACAGACCGATAAGCCTGATGTCTAACATATATAAAATTTTCTCCAAAATTATTTTAAACCGAATAAGCAACACACTTGATGAAAACCAACCGAAGAAACAAGCTGGCTTTAGGAAAAACTTCTCCACGATAGATCACATACACACAGTCAAGCAAATTATGGAAAAATACAACGAGTACAACAAATCGCTATATATGGCTTTTATTGATTATTCTAAGGCATTTGACAGCATTAGCCACACAGCCATTTGGGAAAGCTTACGAAACCAGGGAATCCCGACAGTGTACATAAACATCATTAAAAACATTTACTCCAACAGCAAAGCAAGAGTACAACTGGAAACCTTGGGTGAGACATTCCAAGTAAAAAGAGGCGTCAGACAGGGTGACCCGATGTCCCCAAAGCTGTTCTCGGCAGTGCTGGAAAACATATTTCGAAAGCTAATCTGGGACCAACATGGACTAAATGTAGATGGTCAAAAATTAAACCATCTTAGATTTGCTGACGATCTTGTTTTGTTTGAAGAACAACCAGGGCCCCTAGAAGTAATGATACAAGATCTGAACAAAGAGAGTGAGAAAGTGGGCTTATTTGTGAATATAAACAAAACGAAGCTATTAACAAATTCAAACAAATATGAAATAAAAATTAACAACCAACCAGTTGAATATGTAGATGAATATATCTATTTAGGACAAATCATCTCACATACAGACACAACTACAAAAGAAATCAAAAGACGAATAGCTAACGGATGGAAAAGATATTGGTCACTGAAAGAGATCATGAAATCTACAGATCTCAGTATAGGTATCAAAAGGAAGGTCTTCAATACTTGCGTTCTCCCATGTATTACATATGGGTGTGAAACCTGGGCTCTTACGAAACATCACAGAAACATGCTGGAACACTGCCAAAGAGCTATGGAACGAAGTATGATAGGTATTAACAAACAAAATAGGATACGAAACACCGTCATAAGAAGTAAGACAAAAGTCACAGACGTACTTACTAGAATAGATAGTTTGAAGTGGAGATGGACTGGGCACATGCTGCGTGATACACAAGAGAAGTGGAGCAACATCGTAACAGACTGGTACCCTAGAGACGGGAGAAGGAACAGAGGTGGACAAAGCAAGAGATGGGAAGACGAACTAAAACTGACGGCAGGCCCAAAATGGAGAAGGGTTGCTAGAGACAGAGTACAATGGAAATTGTTAGAGGAGGCCTTTGCCAAGAGGCACACTGAACTCAGAGATATCTTATAAAGAAAGAGACAACTACAATACAAAGAAAGAAGAAAGCAGTTCAGGATAAGAGGCTTATTATAGGACCCAGCGGAAAGTATACCGTTATGAAATTTAAAAAAAAAAATGTAAATTGGTGTTAAACGAAGTACCAATTCTCTTGAAGCTGGTCAATTTAAAATTCATGCAAGATCTTTCAAAATTGATTTTATAAAAATTCTTATAGGTTAGATAAAAAAGGTCAGCACATAAATTTATCGGGTTAGTTTGTTACACTTTACTACTTTATAGAAATACAATAACATCAGATTAGTAACAAATTAAACTTTAATAAGAAAAACTGATATAGAGCCGAGGTTGTGAGCTGATTAACCGTTCAATACGGCCAGAGCCGTGCCAGTCTAATTATGAGCTTCAGTGGTTATGGGATTGGCAATTCCTATTTTATTGTACAAACATTAAAGTATTTTATTTATTACGCCAATAGGTATAGTTGAGTTATTCTTTAGCAAAATGAAATATGAGGAAGCTCTATTTTTTAAGAGATAACAACATGTGTACATGGATCAGTTTAAAAAAATAAAAAGTATTCAAATTCAAAGAAGTTCAAGACCTGTAAATAAATTATAAATCAGTACCAGGGCGATCGAGTTTTGCTCGGTTAATATTTTATTGTTTAATAAACGCCATCTATTGTCTAAAATAGCTGTAGCGTTGCTGTGTTGAAGTACCACAGACCAATCAACCAAGTGTTATTGAAAGAGTAGTAAAGATATCACAAGCAATGCTAAAGGCAATCATTAATGTGAACGAAAATGCATTAAAACTCAGAAACTTGCGTTTTTTCAAACATACTCGTACGAACAATCAATAAATTAAGCAATCATTTTCCAAGGAAGCGCATTTTACAAGTTAAGCCTCTATAACTCCTGAACTAAGAAAGTTATCTAATCCCTTATAGTTTTCATTCAAAGTTTTCTTTTTTTTAAAGTTAAATGGACCACCGTCACGAATATTTCCAAATTTTTTGAGTCAGCCGTTTAGCTTTAAGAGGGGGAGGGACGCCCTGTTTTTACAAAAAAGTGCCCTTTAAAGTGGAATTTCTCGCAAACGGATACCTAAATAAAAAAACGTTTTAAAAAGCTTTATTGTGTTTAAAAGACCTATCTAATGATACCCCACACGATGTGGTAGCAACGAGAAAAATTAGTTGTAAGAATAATACTTGAAAGAGATAATATCCACATTGTATATACAAGCAACAACATAAATATCATTACATAACAATATGCCATTCAAAACACTACAAAATATAATAAAAGTTAAATAGAATTTATTTTAAAACTGTCTCGTTTCCCGGACCAAAACTAATTTTGTCATTGCAAAGGAAAATTTTGCTAACATTCAACAATAATTTTTTGAATTGAAGAAATGAAATGAAAATGTAAGGATATTATTTAATTTTAATATTACATGTGGACACATTTTATTTTTCTATAGTTGATCTATCTATTTAAGGGCTCATGGCTCACTAATTGTCACGTAGTCACACATTGCAAAGTCAGGTCAGTATATGACAGGTCATCATCAGCTTTGTATTTATAGTTTACTGCTAGACATAAGCCTCTCCTATCGCATGCCAGTATTTAAAAAAAGGAGAACTTAAAAAAAGACAACAATCGCATTAGGAATAAACAACCGACATACAAATACGGGACTTTACAAACATACATAAAATTAATACAAAGTACACGCACACTCAGAAGAACAATTTCTGGATCACAGAAAGTTGTCACACGTAGCGGCCACTCAAACCACTAGGCCAAACGTGCAGTCAAATCGATCAAATCACTATAATCGATTTTGGGCATCTCACATCAAGCTCCCGCCAGTTACCTCGAGCAAGTCGTCATTATGACTTGCTCGTTGGAAATTTTATGGCTGTAGTTTTACGTGAATAATCGAAATTGAGTTTAAAAAAAGCTTCTCATTAAAGGAGGGGAATATTCGAATATTTATATTTAAATACCTTAAACTCTTTTTGCTCCGTCATTTTCTTGCTGACAAAAGAGAGGTTTTTATATCACTTTCATGTCATATTACGTCATGAAATACAATCTCCTGACATAATTAGCGAACACGCTCTCTTTCGTAAAAATGTTTATGTACACGTATATAAACATATTACTATACAAAGGTAACTTGTGATCAGATCAGCTTCTATTGCAAACGAAATAGCTGTGTAAGTGTGTATAGATAAAAACTAAACCAAATTACATTTGTATTTCTATCTTCCCGGCGGGGTGGTGTGTCGGAGTCGAACCGACTAAAACCACACGGTGTGACCCTCTCTGCGCCTTTGTATTGGAAGGAGTCCAGGGAGGGGATTTCCTTCTGGACTCCAACCGGCGCCTGCCCGCACTGTTGCGGGCACCGTCTCAAACTCTCGTCTCTCTATTGGGTATTTCTATCTTCCCAACCCAACCTTCCTGCAAGATACGTACGTGTGACAAACACTCGCTATACTATTGTACTCATAAGTTACCAAGTGCTAGTTAAGAGTGCCTTTAGTTTTAAAAACAGTAATATTTACTTTAGTAGCTTAATTGGGGGACTAGGTACACAACCATTAAGCTAAGATAAATTATAGTCTGTCTATAGTAATATCAGCTTCTTTTTAAATAAGTTTTACTTAGCTTGTCAAGACAGAGTGGCTTTTTAACGGTAGTACCGTTAAAAACGTCCCACCCAAGTATTTTCTTTTTATCAAAACTCATTCTGTGTTCAGATTTTATAGCATGGGTATTACGTGACAACTTTCCGCTAGCCTAACCTATATATTTTTAGTTCTTATTGAGGAAGATTACTTTAGGGTCGCAGTAAGCTTACGATTTTATTACTTGGCGGACCTACAATAAAGATGGTGAAAAGAGGCTAAATACACTTTATGTTTACCCTTTTGGAGATATACAACTTATTAAAGTTGCAGACATAAATTTAGAATCTCTGTTTATTACTGATCAATAGTTATGTAAATTGTAAGCAAAAGTGTAACTAAAATTTAGAATTTATAAATATGAGTATATTTGATTCATATTTAAAACCTTTTATATATTATTTTTGATTAAAAATAAATCGTTTAATGCGTTTTAAAATCAATAGGGAATAAGGGGTAATAGTTTGTATGGAAATATATGTAAGGTTTATGTGAATCCTTACTATCCTTAACCTTACTAATATTTTACATACAAAAGTAACTGTCTGTCTGTCCGGCTTTCACGCCAAGACTACTGAACCGATTTTAATGAAATTTGATACCCAGATAGTCTAGAGCCTGAGAAATTAAAAGACTACTTTTTACCGCGATAACCGAGAAACGAACTGTTTGTTTGATATGTATTAGGCATTTATTATCCAAATGTTTGTGTGATCCGCAAGTATTTGCTTCGGAGTTTGGGTATTTTCTATGTTTATTATGTATGTGTTTACAAAAAAAAATGTTTATGTATTTATATCAGTTGTCTAGTTCTCATATACAAGCTCTGCTAAGTTTGGGACTAGATGGCGTTGTGTGTAAGATGTTCGAAATATTTATTTGTTTTTATGTATCCGTTTGTTGCTGAAGAGAGACAGAAAGAGATAGAGGATGGCCAATATTGTGTAGACTGTACTATCAATATAAATGAGTTTTTTTTAACCTTATTTCGATAATTTTATTTTAGCTATGTCAGATCTACGTCCAAATCAGTCTAGTTTTTAGGGTTCCGTAGACAAATGGTAAAAAACGGAACCCTTATAGATTCGTCAAGTCTGTCTGTCTGTCTGTCTGTCCGTCCGTATGTCACAGCTAATTATTTCCGAAACTATAAGAGCTATACTGTTGAAATTTGGTCAGTCGATGTATTCTGTGAACCGCATTAAGATTTTTATATAAAAATAGAAAAAAACAATACATTTTGGGGGTCCACATACTTGGAACTGAAACTCAAAAAATTTTTTTTCATCAAACCTATATGTGTGGTGATGTTGAGGTTTCTAATATCATTTTTTTCTAAACTGAATAGTTTGCGCGAGAGACACTTCCAAAGTGGAAAAATGTGTGCCCCCCCCTCTAACTTCTAAAATAAGAGAGTGATAAAACTAAAAAAAATATATGTTGTATATTACTATAAAAACTACCAACGAAAATTGGTTTGAACGAGATCTAGTGAGTTGGTTTTTTTTTAATACGTCATAAATCGTAAATCGCAATTTACCTTTCATTCAATCAATACACTGGTATAAAAACATCGAAAGTTACAGCGAACTACAAGAACTTTTATATGATGTTACTTGCTGATACGGAACCCTTCATGGGCGAGTCTGAGTCGCACTTGGCCGCTTTTTCTTGAGTAATTCACTTTTATATATGCTATAGTGTATATAAATATAATACATTCAATCCACATGCAGGGTTTTTAATATTCTCTCTACTCTCAAGTACTTCATTAAAAATCAATGTAATCTGATACATTTTACATATTGAATTTATTGTACTACCATAAATATTTTACTATTTTTTTTATATACTCAACCAGTGTAAAATATAAATTAAGTAAGTCCATTAGGTTCTAGCAAATATAATATCTAAACGTTGCGAAAACACTTAAATAAGTTGAAAGACTTTGGTTGGTTCCAACTTGCAATGCAATCACAAGAGCTATTACTCAACTCGAAGCTCAAACGATCAAAACAGAACTTTCAACCAAGTTCCGTTCTAAATGCATTCGGTTGCTTTGGTAGCACTTTATATAATTTATTATCATTGATTGTAATTCACACTAAATATCTAGTTTAGGGATGAAATGAGACATCAATATAAGTTTTAATTATGTTTATAAATGATTAGTGCAGTTACATCAACAACCCATAACGTCCCACTGCTGGGCTCAAGTCTCCTCTCAAGAGAGGGTTAAGGTCATACGTCCCCACGCTGGCCGAGTGCGGGTTGGGGACAGGCAAGACACGTTGTGGCTACGTAATCTTGCTGTTGGATGTTTTAAGCCGCCCGAAGACCTCCTACTAAGCTTCACGACTGCTATCTTATGATAACAACCGGGACCGACTGCTTAACGTGATCTCCGAATCACGGAAACGCTCATTACATATAATGCCACAAACGGTCACCCATCTAGGTCCGACCGCGCCGTCGTTGCTTACCCTTTATGGAGTGCAGTTACATTAGTATTTATTCCAGCTAGAAGCTTTTAACTGTGTTGTTGTGTTCTTCCTTCCTGTGCCGAGCTATCAAAAACTGGAACTCCCTACCAGCTCATGTGTTTCCTTCCTACTATGATCCCGGGTCCTTCAAGCGGGGCGTGAAGAAGCATTGTCCACATTGGTAATGAGGACGGTGGCCACCACTCGTGGATTCTGCTTGAGCTTTCCATCAGGCTGAGCAGAGTCATTTTGGCAGCATTATATATATAAAAAAAAAAACTTGTTTGCGTAGGTGTAGTTTGTTTTACTGGATATTTTCTTCGAAGAGATGTTTCTCTTTTAAAGAAAATATAAGTATATTATTCCCTTTAATTGAAACACCTAATTTCAATCAGACAGTATGCGCTCTTACCGTCACTGAATGTTGAATGAAGGTGAGAGAAAACGAGAAAGAGTAAGTACTCTCACTGCCCGTTATAAGGAAGAAATATTTTAGCTTTCTAAACCAAGAAATATCCGATTATTCAGTACAAACGGGCGATCCTGACCGGAGCAGCCGAACTTAAAATGACAGTATTCGTTTTGTCGTGTTTCATTACTTGTTTCTTATTGATTCTTGTTTCTTAATAAGACAACTCCCGCATTAGGAATATGAATTCCTGTGTCGCGGGGGACTTTACAAACATTCATGAAACGGACACAAAGAACACCCAGACTCAGAACAACAATTTGTGAATCACACAAAGTGTTATCCCACGTGGGATTCGAACCCACGACACTTGGCGCAGTAGAGAGCGGCGTGGCGACCGCTTAAACCACTAGGCCAACCGTGCAGGCATTACTGAGTGCGAGGCTGAAGGTCCAATGTTGCAGAAACACCTCAATAGGTCCCATATTGTGGATCACCATGCTATTTTGTTTCATTGTCTGAATTAGCAATGAGTGACCACTGACACATACAGGTGGCCACCACTCTTGGATTCTACTCATACTTCCAGGCATCAGGCAGAGAAGAGTCACTTCGTAGGCTATGTAAAGGAAAGAAAATGGTAAGAAAGTTTAAATATTTTATTCGAACAACAATTATATTGTTGAAGTAACTTTTTACCTCATCTTCCTAGTCTTTATTCCCAAGTTTAGTATTTGTTTTCATTTGTTTATTTGTGTAGTTCAACCGGTTTAACCTGAATTGCAGTTTTTCCACGGATCGGACCTCCGCAACCCTAAGGGAGAACTGAAATTCGAAGATTGAACTAGTTGTCAGTATATTTGAGGGCACTGACTTCCCAATAACGATTGCCATTGATGTTCATGACAACCGGGACCGACGGCTTTACGTGCTTTACTTGAATCACCGTCAAACTACCACCATTATTATTTTACCTGTCCACCATTTATTAGAAAAGAATACTTGTTAATAAACTACAAAAAAGACCCATTGATTCAATCTATTACCAAGGCTAAACTAGACAAAGATAGGTAAATAAATCATTTTCAGATCCAAACTGAAAATTCATAGAAGATCATTGAATTCATTGCAATTCATTCCAGACGAACTTCTTATTCCAGGCCAACTAAATTATATGGGTGTTTTAGATAGCATAATAGAAACGGAAATACAAACAGGATCGGCTAATTAGTTTTGAACTCTTGCTAAGACAATTTACATTACTCCTAACACTTAGAAATGGAAATCAGACGAGAAGTATTTATTTAAATCTGTACCAATATCATGAATCTGAAGAGTTTGTTTGAACGCGCTATTTTCAAGAAGTACTAGTCGTATTTCATTGTTAGCCCAGTTTATAGAGGAAGGCTTAGTATCATCATGCCACGATCAATAGAAACGGAGTAGCCAAAAAGAATGTTGGAAAAACGGGACTAAATAATTCCTTTTGAGAGCTAAATTTCCTTTGCGTGCGCTGTGTATACGGTAAGTTTTACTAAAACAGTGTGTCAAAGAAATGTTCCCATTTAAAAGTTCTAAACCAAGCCCACGAGAGCATAGGTACAATTCAGTCTATTCATCTATATCTAGTCTCTCTTTTAAGGTTGGCTTACAATAATCTTGTCTATGGTTAACAAATTTGTTTCCGCTGCTTAACATCATGTTACAGGTAAGAGATGACAAAAACGGGGCTGCGTGGGTCAGCAAGTTCACTGTATTTTAACACAAACAAAAGAAATTATATAAACTTGTAAATACACTAAGTGAAAGTATTTCTTAGATATTTCATACCCAATACAGACATATATTATGTTAGAGTATTTTGACCTAATTAAACAAATGCATCAAGTCATTACATCAACATCTATCAACTGTCCGCTCCTAGGCCTCTGCTTAGAAAGGTCGTTTTCGCCTAGTATTTCACGCTAGGTAGACGGATTGGTAAGAGTCTTTATTTCAAACTTTCCGTCAATTCCTGTGATGTTGACATGCGTAGTTTGCACATTTCGTCGCCTTTCACGACATCCATGAGATGACACAGCGTATTCTTAAACTATAACGATACGGATAACAAACTTAATTATGTATAATCACAATATCTTATATTGTTATTACCAAAATCTCTCGTTTAGTAGTATCATCATTTCTTGATCGCTACACATATGACCATGCTTCCACATACACACTTTATGTAGGTCTAATATATATCGGAAGAATGTCACGGCCTTGCCGAAAATGTAAGTTAAATAATTCTGCCATGCTTTTCACCGAATGGGTAAGATTTGTGAGGCTCAACTTATAATTTAGCAATAAAAGTTAATAAAAGTTGAGAATGAAATTCAATATTATTAAGAGAATTAATCTACAAAATAACACCTATGAAATGTTCCATTCGAAGTAGCAATGTACTCTAGCATGACAGTCATACGATACTTAATAAATAACACATTATTCTTACAAACAACAGAATGAGGGTTTATCCCGACTAATAGGTAAAGTATAACATACTAAAACTATCTATGGGAGCTCTCAGCCTACTACAAGCCTGCTAAAGTGACTGTACTCCGCCTGATGGAAATAATAATGAAAATCTTCATTGTGAAGAAGATAATGCAGCATGGAGACCTTTACTATGGTGGTGAGATGCAACTGCATCATCGGGCGTCGGGTCTGACATTGAGCAACGAAATCCGACAGCATGAATGCTGTCATTTTTGGGGCGGTCTTCTATGTGAGGGTACTAATGCTCCGGTCGAAACCGGCCTATTCGTGCTGAAGTCATCGTGGCTACTATCATTAGCTTCCACTCTTATTTAGATTAATTAAAATTAGGTGAAGTATTTATAAAAAAAAAACATTTTCTGTGCGTATACCGTATTCTTTATAAAAGTTTACAATCAAACGTTAGCATTCTATGAAAACATTCCCTAAATGCACGTAGGTGTGTTTGTACGAAATTCGAAAAACATTTATTACGAGTATTTACCGTGGCGCATATCAAAACACCATTACCGCACAGCGTCCTTATCTCCTTGAAACTCAGAACTAAGTTAACCGAACTTGCACTGAATACTACATTAAACTAACTTTAAGTGCCTATCTCGATGGTTGGACTCTGTTCAATAACTTTATGATTTATGGCAATAAGTTTGTATAAAAATGAGAATCAGAGTATTTCGATGACTTTATTTTCAAACTTTGTTGACTTTAATAAGAAAAATTATAGGCTTTTGAACACGTTTTCTACGTTGGCAATTATAATGATCGTCTATATATATAATGACCGTTGATGCCGAAAATATACTGACCTTTAGGATTTTATTTTAAGGTAAGGGAAAATGAGTTTTAGCCTGATTTCATGTAAACTATGTAATTTTAATTACTTATATTTAGAAATTTATTTGATAATACACAAGGCGTAATGACGGGACTTCAAACGGTTATAAGTTTCACAATGAAAGATGCGTAAAAATCAAAATCCCACAAAGATACTCAAAGAGAGAAGGAAAGAAGAAAAGAGAAGCTTAATGAATAGACAAATAAATAAAATTGAAGTGTGAGTATATGGTTCAGATATAAAAAAAACCAGTTTTATTTTTTTGTCTGTCTATCTGTTTGTCGGGCTAATGTCAGGTACCGCTGGACAATTTTAGAACCTTACTGGCCGATAAGTGCTGTTACTAGGAGTAATTTAAGATAAATTAAAATGAAATTTTTTACAACAAAATGAAAACCAATAAAACAGTGAGCCATTTCCAATGCAAAAGCAACAAAACCTTCCGATAATACCTCCTGGCAAACTGGTTCTACAAATATGATTACACAAAAAAATGACCAAATTATTTTTCTGCTAAGTCGACAATAAAATATAGTTTCGTTAGATTCATTGTTCATTGATTTTAGTTTCGCGTCACTGAATTTCTATATCACCGAATAAAAAATAAAACATAGAAGTTTCTCAGTATGACCTGCTATATTCTGGAAAATTACTTATTGCTTTTAGGAATAATAGTAGTCTTTCTTTAATCTAAATTAAACCAATTTTTTTTCATTTCCACACTCCTGCTGCATATTAACTATAACCACACTAAATTTTATACACCTCCTTTCGGATAATTTTTGTTTTTATTACATATAGTTTCGTTTTTCTTATTTTTATTAGGTTCACTTAATTAAAATTTACAGATATAAGCAGTGATTTCTGATGAAAGCTTATATAGATATTGTAGGTTTAGCATTTAATGATACATTGAATATGTTCAAAAGTTAAAAATAGACGTGTTGCACAAACATATTTCAGTTTTAATTATAGCTGTAAAATAACAACACTGAGATTTCTGAAGATTTATTTCCGTAAGTAAAGTAAACAGATAGTGCACGGTCCGGAAGGTGTTCGTTAACACGAAGCGCCTCTGTACGCATGCGTGATCCCTACTGTGGCTACTGGTCCGGCTAGTTCCACTTAGTTGTGGAAGCTTCGCCGTACGCAACAGCACTGGCGAGTGCAGGCTAGCTCGGTGGTTTATATACCGGGCGGCCGCTTCGATGTGTGCGTCGGTGTGCGCGTGCGTTGATCGGGAGCTCGGAGTGTGCGCGTCGATGTAGTTGGCTCGACCGCGCTGGGTTGTTCACGTTACAGTCTCCCCCTCCGGATCCGATGGCGCCTCGACGAGGAGACGGTCTGGTGCAGCAAGTCTATGATCGTGGGCTTTTCCTAGGTCTACCCCTCTTCCTAATTGGTTGTGTGGGCTTAGGTAAATCAGCTACAGTACCTTGGTAAGGCACAAGTGCAGAGGAGTGATAGACTCCGATGATAGTTTGAGGAGTTTCGGGGTGTGCCAATTGATATGAGGCCGGACCATGTTGCTTGGCAATGACATATGGTCCGTCTCTGCGGGGAGCAAACTTAGCGCTTACCCCCTGAGCCGCTCTGCTTATTGCATGAACCTGGACGAGAACTAAATCTCCAGGTGAGTACTGTTTACTTTGTCTTCTAGTCTTGTCTGCCCAAATTTTCCGCTCTTCTTCTTTCATTTCTTGTACTTCCTTGGCTCTTTCCAAGACTTCAGCAAGCTGCATTAACTTAGGAGTAATCTCTGCGATAAAGTTCTCGCTTGATATTATGGCTCTCAAATCGTGCAAGGCGTCGTCAGAAGTCTTCAACTCCCTTCCAAAAGTCAGGTAAGCAGGTGTGTAACTAGTCGATGAGCATACCGCAGTATTCATAGCAAAACGTATCGCTGGAATCTTGGTTGACCAGCCGGTGTGTTCTCCTTCTACCAGAATGGCAAGCTGAGTCTTCAAGTCTCTATTCCTTCTTTCGACTGGATTGGTTTCAGGATGGTAAACTGGTGTAAATGCATGGGTTATATCCAGACAAAATGCTACTTGTTGCATTACCGAACTCACAAATTGAGGGCCATTGTCACTAATCATTCTACGGGGCACGCCGTATCGCAAAAACACCTCATCTATTAGCGTTCTGGCACAGATTTCTGCTGTAGCCTTTTCTAGAGCGAATAGTTCTATCCATCTTGTTGCTAAGTCTTCCACTATCAGTATCCAAGACTTTCCGTCCTGTGATAGTGGCAACGGTCCAAATAGGTCAAAGGATATAACCTCAAATCTTTTATTTATTGCAGAAGTTTGCAGCAATCCAGCGGGTTTCATGTTAGAAGGTTTATATCGCTGACATGCAATACAATTCCTCACGTAACCTTCTATATACTTTCGCATCCCCTTCCAACAGTAGCGCTGCGAAATTCTCCGAAATGTTTTTTCTGCTCCATAGTGCCCTGCCGTAGGACTATCGTGATATGCTGACAATATATTGGCCCATTCATGCTCGGGAGCCATTAGCTGAGCTTCATCTGTATCCCTTGTTGCCCCAGTAAGCAGCATCTTCATGGTTATTTACATCTTCTAGAACCGTTACTATCTTTCGGATATATTCGTCCTTTAATTGTTCTTCTCTGATTTCGCTGGGATTACGTGTTGGTATGTCTACTGAAACGGAGCAAATCCCGCAATCCTTTTCGAATTCTTTAGTACACGGAGGACGTGAAAGGGTGTCAGCTACCACATTCGTTTTTCCAGGTGAATATGCAATAGTGACATCGTAGGCTTGCAATAGTAATGCCCATCGTGCCAACCTTCCCGTAGGCGTCTTGATGCTCATTAACCATTTCAGCGCTTGGTGATCTGTAGCCACGGTCACGGGCACTCCTTCCACATAGCCACGGAATTTGTTTAATGCCCAAACTACTGCTAGGGCTTCACGTTCAGTGGTTGAGTAATTTTTCTCAGACGAAGTAAGTAGTCGACTGGCGTATTCTACTGGGTGTTCTTCTGGACCCTCCCCCTGGACTAAAACGGCACCAATTGCATAGTCGCTTGCATCGGTCTTTATTATATATGGTTTGGTGAAGTCGGCTTGCCTTAGGACTGGGACAGAAGTTAACTTGTGTTTTAAGGTCTCGTATGCTTCTGCTTGTTCTTTTTCCCATCTCCACACTACTCTTTTCTTTGTCAATCTAGTGAGAGGCTCCGCAATCAGGGAAAAGTTCTCTATAAATCTCCTGTACCATGAGCAAGTCTGCAAAAATGACACCAAGTGCTTCAAGTTTGCTGGGTGAGGCCGTTGTACGATGGCAGCCACTTTCTCGGGGTCAACATGCAGTCCTTCAGGGGTAATATAGTGACCTAAGTACTTTATCCTAGGGACGACAAAGTTACATTTCTTCTTGTTGATGGTCAGATTATATACTCTCATCTGTTTAAAAACTTCTCTCAGATCAGTAAGGTGGCTCCTAAAAGAAGTGGAGAAGATTATGAGGTCATCCAGGTATGCTAACATCTTAACGCCGTCAAGTCCAGTACGAAATCGGTCGACTAACCGCTGGAATGTCGCGGGTGCATTTCGTAAACCAAACGGCATGCGCTTAAACTTATATATACCAAATGGACAGATAAATGCGGTTTTCTCTTGATCTTCCTCTCTGATGCTCACTTGCCAGTAGCCAGCCTTTAGATCTAAAGAGGTCATGAATGGTGTCGGTTTAGCCTCGTGCAATAGATCATCTATACGTGGTATAGGGTATGTATCAGGAGTGGTGATCGCATTTAGTCTTCGATAATCCACGCACACTCTTATCTCACCATTCTTCTTAGGTACCATCACCACTGGTGCTGCCCATGGTGACACACAGCTTTCTATAACTCCTCCTTCTATCATCTTTTCTATTTCTTGCCTGAGTATTTCTTTACGTACAGGTGAAAGTCTGTACGGTGG
The DNA here is from genome assembly GCA_932526445.1 of Phragmatobia fuliginosa. NCBI lineage: Eukaryota > Metazoa > Arthropoda > Insecta > Lepidoptera > Erebidae > Phragmatobia > Phragmatobia fuliginosa. The sequence continues at coordinate 7,011,827 of OW052063.1, read as the reverse complement.
CACAGCAATCGGCTCGTGATTACCAGTGTCAATACTGTGTTGGACATAATTCACAGGTTTGCCGTTTGACTGGAATAGATCAGCAAACTCAAACAGAAGTTCCTGGAGGTCACGCTCTTGCTCTGAGGTAATACTGTCGCTGCAAATTTCGAATGCGTCAATATTCAATGTCCAGTCCAGGTTTCCGTCAAACAGACTATTAGCATGAGGGGATAGAGTAACGCTTGATTCGTGGATAGCAATTTGAGAATCGCGCCACAGTTGGTTCATAACTGGTGAATAACCATCGAACAGCCTCGGTCGTTTAGGTGGTGTCGTTATTGGCATATCGATTTTTTTCAGCTTATATAAGTTGGACTTCCGAATCGCTTCCTTGCTACTCGTAGGCTCTTCTGACACTAACAGTGCATGAACAGAAACTTCACTGTGGGCGTTTGGTGAGCTTGGTGGTGTATTTGTCAGAGAGGATATCGGAGAGGGTATTTTGACACTGTTGAATAACTCAATAAAATTGACAGATTCCTCTTTGGGTCTAAATGTGGTAAATCCTTCTTCGTACAGCTCGTATGCTACATCTGGACTCTCAACGAATGACATTGTAAACTGAGGTAAGTTGATAATCATGCCTGCATCCTGTATGAAGCCGATTCCAAGTAGTGTTCTATTGTCTCTCGATTCAGGTAGTATGACGAAAGATGTTATCACTACTTTGTCCTGAATCTGTACGCGTACTTTAATCTTTTTTTTTTTTTTTTTTTTTTAAAAGACAACTCCCGCATTAGGAATATAAATTCCTGTGTCGCGGGGGACTTTACAAACATACATGAAACGGACACAAAGAACATCCAGACTCAGAACAACAATTTGTTAATCACACAAAGTGTTGTCCTACGTGGGATTTGAACCCACGACACTTGGCGTAGTAGGAAGCGGCGTGGCGACCGCTTAAGCCACTAGGCCAACCGTGCAGTCAAAAATTAATAGTATACACCTTCTGACTTTTTCTGATACCATCAGCTAGCGTAACATTGGCAGTTTCTTCACCAAACTTCAATCCCAGATCTCGCAACTTGCAAAAGAGTCCGTATGAAGCAACACTCAGCTTAGCACCTGTGTCCAGGTTAGCACAACCTTCTATGCCGAATATGTCTATAAATACAACCGGTCTCTGTTTCACATCCGCTTGAATGTCTACTGCACAAAAGCCTAACTCGTTTGGTGCAGCTTGTGAGCGGCGGCGTCCAGAGCAAGTTGTGCAATTGGCCCTGATGACTCCCGGAGCACCACAGCCGTAGCAGGAGAACTTTGGCTGCGTGGGCGATGGCATTTGTGTAACAGCCTCCTTCTTCACTACAGCCTCAACAGGTGTTTTTCCGGGTAAAGCCAGTGCGGAATGATTTTCTTGCTTCAGCCTTTTTCGACATTCATTGTATGTATGACCGGGTATTCTGCAAAACGTACATCGCAACTTCTTGTTTTGTTGTGGCTGACTGATGTCTTGCTTTTGGTTCGAGCGTTTTTCTTGTAATGTATTTTCTATACCCCGAGCAACTTCCAACAAATGGTCGAAAGTATCTATGGTACTACGTGTGATACGTGACCTTATGTTTACATGTAAAAGCCCAAAAATCATATCTATTTGCTGTGCTTCCGTGTGTTTAGGTGGCGGCAGCATAGAAAGAAGCATCCTCTTCTTTGCCACGAAACGCTCTGTAGTCAGATCCGGTGGTTGCTCTCCACTCATGATCTCCCTATACAACACGTACGCCGGTTTCTTAGGTGCAAAGGCATTGCGCAGTCGTTGCACGAATTCTCCCCAAGTCTTGATACTGTCTTTGACCCCTTGCCACCAAATAGCCGCTTCTCCATGCAGAACAAGTGGAATGCCCATCAAAGCCTCGCTATCTTCGATTTTTTCAACAGCTTTAAATGTGCTTACTGCTGAAATAAATGTTTCCAGGTCTTCTTGGCCACGGGTTCCATCGCATCTATGTGTACAACTTGCCATTGAACTCTTGCGCGCTGATACTGAAGTTATGGAGTTGATAAGGTGGGCCAATTGTTCATCACTTAAGGTCGTCATCTCTGCTTTCGCCTCGCTTACAGCGTCTTGATGCTTCACCGGATATGTTGTAATTCTTCCTGACTTCGTTACGTAGGTCGGAGTTGCCCTCTCGTTGGTCGCCAGTGTAAAATAACAACACTGAGATTTCTGAAGATTTATTTCCGTAAGTAAAGTAAACAGATAGTGCACGGTCCGGAAGGTGTTCGTTAACACGAAGCGCCTCTGTACGCATGCGTGATCCCTACTGTGGCTACTGGTCCGGCTAGTTCCACTTAGTTGTGGAAGCTTCGCCGTACGCAACAGCACTGGCGAGTGCAGGCTAGCTCGGTGGTTTATATACCGGGCGGCCGCTTCGATGTGTGCGTCGGTGTGCGCGTGCGTTGATCGGGAGCTCGGAGTGTGCGCGTCGATGTAGTTGGCTCGACCGCGCTGGGTTGTTCACGTTACATAGCTTAATTATAGCAATCGCATTTATCAGGAGTTACACAAACTCCCCGGTGATATCCCATTTTTCGACAATATGCTACACAGAAACTCATTATACATTTATAAACATTATCATTTCTGCCAATTTCATTTAAATGCGTATCGTCCGGTAGCATTACGGCATCTACTGTTTCTCTTTCTGCCAATATTTTTGTTGCTGCCCGAATCTTTGTTGCGATGTTGTTTGTATCTTCTGCAATAACATAAATATTCGTGTTTTAGTGTCAGTAAATGTTTTTGAACACAAAGAAATTTAATATGGATCATCATCATCATCATCATTAACAGCCTTCAACAGTCCACTGCTGGACATAGGCCTCTCCTTAGGAAGGACGTTTTGGCCTACTATACCAGACGGGTTGGTATAGGGTTGGTTTGAAGTTTTCCTTCTCTTTGCATTGATGTTGTCTTGCGTAGTTTATGCCTTAGTCGCCTTTTACGACACCCGTGGGATGAATAGAGGTGGTGACACTGTGTATTTTTAATCCATCACCACACGGACATGGATATGGATCATCATCACCGAATTGCGCCTCACTGCTGGATACGGAATATTTCTGCAAATGCACTACTAGTAATAAATTCATCAAGACCAAAATCTCCTTACTAAGGAGAGGGTGATCTAGAGCAGCGGGCTATTAAACTTTTTTATGCTTAAATGTTTTTTTTACATATTTAAGACTACCAAAGTGTCTTTACTCTGATGACTTTAAAGTAGTAGTCACTGCCCTCACTGTGAATGCAGACAATGGAGCATGGTGATCACACTATTGCAGGCCTAGTGAGATGCATTTTCATAAATGGGCTTCCGACTCATCCACGAAACACGACAGCAATAATGCTTTTGGTCTACTGTATAAGGACTCTCAACACAAACTAATTCACATTCACTTCAAATAAGAATTTAAAAAAGAATATAATATACAGTTACCTCTGCTACTGAAGTACAGATTCAATACTGTTTGTCTCATGAAAATGACGTGACCTTGAGCCACAAACACAACACATAACATGATAACGCATATAAATTGCATTTTATTCATCTCGTTATAACTATGGAAATTAAATTCTTCTAAACGTTCTTATAGAATAATTACTTTCAGAATGACTCTATATATTGTTTTGCTACATACATTTAAACAGGAATGACAACTAGGTACCTAGTTGGTATCAAACTACATCCCATTCCAGTTTACTAACACTATTCAAATGTAAACCATGTGTAATATGCTTTAGGACATATTTTCGTTTCTATTGTTATAGTAAGATGTGGTATTTGTGGTTATGTTATTTACTGAGAGGCTTAAGGAAAACCTTTTACATAGAGTGATTAATACTAGAATGTGTTTTATTATTAAGCAACCAGGCTGTAGGTATTATTAAAAAGTGGACTAAAATAACGACCTAAAAGAAAGTTAACTTACGCTCACTCTCGAATCTGAAATTCAAATATTGAATATTTACTTTGAATACGCAATATCTTTTTTTTACGCAAAAACAATTGACAAATATCTAAAGCTATTAAAAAATTAAAGAAATATCTGAAGAATAATGTTCAAAGTGGAAGCAAAATGCTGCAAAATTATGTAAATATTAACTCTCCGTTTCTGATTATAATTTATATTGTAGCTTGATTATTTTCTAAAACATAAATACTTAAACAATTTCTTTAGGGAAAGGAAACTTTGAAACAATCCTTAAATCATTTGAGAAACGGTGACACAAGGTCATTCGAAAGGCTTACCTGCCAACACGGGTTGAATCCGAAAAAACCCTTGGAGATTTACAGTTTTTTTTATTCTCTGTATGAAAATCAGTTTACCGTAATAGTTGGAGAAAAAATGTCGTGAAACTATTTCTGATTATAACGAGAGTTGTAGGAAAATTGCATCGATATTTTAGATAGCTTGTTAAGAAATTTTAGAAGCTTGGGCTTTATTCTGCAAAATATATTTTATACTACAAAATCCCTACTAATGTTATAAACAAACTTGCTCTGTGTCTGTCTGTCTGTTACGTTTTGACGCCTAAACCGCCGAACTGATTTCGATGAATTTTGGTATAGAGATAAATGGAACAAAGGCTAATTTTTACCACGATACCGACAAACATACGGGTGGAGCCGCGGGCAAAACTAGTATGAAATAAACGTAAATTGGATACAGTGTACAGAAGTCAAAATATATTTTTGTCACGCAATTTTTTTCTAAAGAGGATAAGTGTTTTTGGTGCTTGAAATTTTCCTCATGCTATGCCGCAATCTGTGGCAGTAATTTCAGTGAAAAAGTACGGAAACGTATACCAGATAAGTGAGGAAGCGCATACCTTTTGATTTGACTAATGAGCGAGCGCGCTGTGAAACGTCAAATGGCACAGATCATAACACAAGTACCTACTATAAAATTCGCACGGTTCTTTTGACCATGTTATTTTATGTTTGATTAGTTATCTTTTTATTTACCTAATGCCTATTTTATTTATTTGTAGTTGTCTGTTTGTTTCAGTGTAACTACTAACCACAACAAAAAGCCCCACACTTAGTCCACTACTAATGTTATCAATTTACTTTTTTCTGTAATAAAACCCACGTTTTCCCATCGCACTTGACATTGACAGAATTGTCGACATTGGCACAGTTTGCCATTTATGAAGAAGAAGAAAAATTCAGAACAAAAATTATACTGTAAGTCACAAAAAATAACGGAGTCTCAAATCATAAAATTATTTCAATTATGTTTTCCTTGCATTTAGTTATTATTAGTCTCAAGTCATAAAATGGTGTCAATCATGTTTTGCCTTGCATTTAGTTATTATTATTATGAATTTACTTGATTCATCATAAAACAACACTCGTAGGCTCGGATTTTTTTCTATCCACTTATACTTTTCAATTATTAGGAGCGAAGTTTAATCGGCGTTTTATGATAGGTGTTTTCTATGTACAATATGTATGTACGAGTATTTACAAGAAAAAGTATGTTTATGTATTTATATCAGTTGTTTAATACCCTTAATACAAGCTCTGCTTAGTTTGAGACTTGATGACGTTGTGTGTAAGATGTTCGAAATATATATTATTATTTACTTATTTATGATCTATCTGAAAAATCATGTGATAATTTTAAATTTAGTCATGGAAACTTTGGTACTGGATCTAAAAATTATTTAAGTGCTATGTAAGTGATGCTTTTATTTTGCAACAAATTGTTTCGACAAATGGTATTTATTGTTACGATATAGGGAATTATATAATATAAACAAATTCTCGAAACTTAAACGCTAAATATTGCAAAGTAAAGATTTCTAAGAAATTTTCATTTGCATCTAACAGTAACTGTATTAATATAAAATAATAATTTGATGTAAAGATACTTTTAATTTAAAATACCAATTTCTTAACAATCTTTACCATAACGAGAACCCTGGGACTTTTTTCTGCTTCTGATATCATTATACGCACACAGACAGATGCACATATCACTACAGTGCAGCAGTACGGGCTGTTATGCACACTTAAATAAAAAAATCGGCCAAGTGCGTGTCAGGCCACGCAAAGGATAGGGTTCCTCAATCAACCATAATTGTGTTTACGTATTAATGCGTTAATTTTGTATGATATTTTCCAAGTAAGCGCATTGTAAAAATTAAGCCTCTAATCTGTTATAGTTTTCCTTTAAAGTTCATTATATGGACCACGATCACGATTTTTTCCAGATTTTTTGAGTCAATCGTTTAGCTTTTAGAGGGGGGGGGGGCGCCCTGTTTTTACAAAAAAGTGGCCTTTAAAGTGGAATGTCTCGCAAACGGATATCTTAATAAAAAAATCGTCTTAAAAATCCTGTATTGTCTTTAAAAGACCTATCTGATGATACCCCACATGATGGGGTAACCGCGAGAAAAAAAGCCATTCCCACTTTACGTGTAGGGGAGGTACCCCAAATAAAAATATTTTTCATAATTTTATTGTAACATTTTGTCGACGTAATTACAATACGTATTCATGCAAAGTTTCATCTTTCTAGCACTTACTGTTTGGACGGTAGGTCGAGGACGGACGGACGGACGGACGGACGGACATGACGAATCTATAAGGGTTCGAAGTCATAAACTTCGGAACCCTAAAAACGGCGTTACTTATTTGTTATGTATATTCTATCAGATTTTTTTTATTTTACGTAGTATTTAATTGATTGTAGGTTATATTAATTTAATTTTCTAAAAATTACGAACTTTTATACATCAAAATTATAAGTATACTACATAAATTGGTACAAAATTTGCATTTCTACAAAATCTTGTGATAATTATTACTACGGTTCACAATAATGACAAAAGTTACATTAATTATATCTTTGCTTCGTAGACTCAACATTTCCGAAAATAAATATTAAAATTGTTTAGGATCACTTCCCTATGAATATTCAACGAACTCTCCATAATTTGAATGAGGGAAATAATCACGGTTCCTATTTAGCTAAGCTAAGCTAATATTTTGGTCCTTTAACCAATAATTTTATGACCAGATCTATGCAAATATTTCTATCCTATTGAATGTAGGGTAAAAATAATTTATTAGATCTGGTCTGGTCTGGATTTGATTGACACACACGCACAGATAAACACACGTTTACATACACTCAAATACAAACACTCAAAGACACACACTCACGCACATATGTATACACATAACCAAAGTTTGATCATTTCCTTTTTGTAAATTCAGTCTAAATGAACAGCGTCTGTAAATCATACTTAAAACCAGTTATAATGTCCCAAAAAAGTTATGTAATCCTAGCATGATTTATCATCTCGAATCAACGACACTCACATGGTATTAAAGGTTTTTGAATAAAAAAGAGTTGTCAACACGATTGTAAATCTTTCTTCGAGACAGATTGTGAGATCCCAAAAGATATTTATTTCCAATCCCTTAAATTCTATTCAGTGAGACATACCTGTTTCTCTTGTATCTTCAAATTAATTTTTGAAATGATGTTCTTGTAAAAAGTAATTGCGGATTTTAACAATGAAGAGTGCTTAATAAAAGTTTAGAATTGTTTTATAAAGATATTTAAAAAGCTGAAGTTGTCCTAAGACATGCTATGAATTTAACTAATTTTCTCTTTAATTTAATCGGTTGGTTCGAAGTATAAAGTAATTTTAAAATTCAGATTTGTTCAAAGTTTCAAAAGCGTCAATGTCTTAGAAAGATTGCAATATTTTTCTACTCGTATGTTCTTTTTTTAACAAATGCTAACTTTTTTATTGGAACTTTATTACAATATGGTATTCAATAATAATTTAAAGCGAATATTACGTCATATTGAAATAAAACAAATATTTATAGTAATTTTATAGAAAATGTAATAGTAAAACATTTACTAGATCAAGAAATTCGTTGATCTACGAGTACTAAATGTTTTGAATGTAAAAAAATATAGGAAAATCCTGTTCATGATAACCCTATTTCTTTTTTTTTAATTTTCTGTTATATCAATAGAGATGTGAAAAATAAAAGAGAGTATGAATTCAAACCTAACAAAATAAAATATTAAAAGAAATAGTTGTCGGTAATTGTTGAAAGCACTGTTTAACGAATAAATTCTTCCTTTCTAAAATCGTCATTTTTCATTCAATTAAATTTAACTGACGTTTACGTTTACGCAGGTCAAATAGTAAAATATATGGAAATAAATAAAACTGAAATGTGTGTGTGTGTGATTCAAAGGCATAATTTTTTTACTAAATAAATGTATATGAAAGTAAAAATGGCACTTACATCAATTAATTTTTTTTTTTAGATTTGTCTGTTTGTTCCGGGTATCCGTAATTTAACTAAATAATGCATTGTTTTGAAAAAAGTGAAATAACTTCAAATGTATTTTTAAATTAGTCAAACTTAATACTTTTTATTATAACGATTGATAAATGTAGTTTATTTGGTCCAAACAAATATAGTTAATCCCTTCCTTCTCCATTTAAAATAAGCTTTTTTTATATAGAAGATGTTGATGTACTATGCCACACTGGTCTGAATGATTAATATAGGGTTTGTTTCAAACTTCACTTCCCCTTACAGTTCTGTTGCCCTTAGTTGAGACTTAGGACAAGATCCGGCGGATGAGTTTTCATAGATTCGGTGACATTCCATAGCCCCATAATACACTACAACCACATTATACAAATTAAAAGGATGAATCATTTAAAGATATAATAACATCGTTATGAATGTCGTGAAGCTTAGTTGGAGGCCTTCGGAGGGCTTAAAAACACCCAACGGTAAGATTACGTAACATGTCGTTCCAGTCCCCAACCCTCACTTGGCCAGCGTGGGGACATATGGCCTTAATCCTCTCCTGAGAGGAGACCCGATCTCAGGAGTGGGTCGTTATGGGTTGTTGGTGATCGATAAAAATAAAATTAACAACAACATCATCATCATCTGACTGTCATTATCCCAAATTTATTTGGGGTCACAACATAACTACATATTAAGTAATAAGCTCAAAATTCGAGCTCGCGCTTTGTTTAATGTGTAGCACACAACATAGTATATTACTGTTGAAACGGATATATGCCTTACAACTGTTATTACCATATGCAAAAACATATTACAAACGTTTAAAGCAGGGTGTTCGCTATAACTCATTTTCAGCCATGCATACTAATGGAAACATGAGTTGTCGTAACATTAACGATCGTGCCATTCAGGGCAACTGTCGTAATTCGTAATGGTTGGAAAATAGTGTAGCATATGTCTGATATGTATGCACATATATTAAAATGAACTATTTTTATTGTATGTTTACGTGATTCAATGAGATATCTTAAAAAAAAATAAGAGTCATGTTAATCTCAATTTTGTTTCTCAATAAACAATTTACAATTATTATTCTTTCGAGTATCCCGATGAGATATTGTGATGCCTGGAGATGTTCAAAATGTATACTAAGGCGCATAAGCGAGTGAAGGACAGCCAAATAAAGATGGACAGTAAGATGTGGTTGACTTCCATACGTAGTGCAAGCAAAAAAAAAAAATATAGAGCCATCTACCGAAGAAAAACTGCACTACGGAGTAATAAACTATACGGATTACTATCAATCCTGAATCACCATCATTATTCAATTTCCGCGCTAATTAGCATATATACAACTGCCCAACATCAACCATTGAGCCGTGGCCCGCCAGGCATTATCACTTCGCCTGGTCGGAGGATTATTTCTTTCTGTTGGAGGAACATAAAACCCGCTCCCTCCACAGATTGACTGTGTAAAATACGATATGGATTTAAATTATATTAGCCTAATTTGCCAATTTGTTTTTCGTATCGTTTCTCTTCCTACAAACAATAACACCTCTTTGACAATATAACTTGCATGCGCTATTCCCATACGTTTATTAGTTTGCAAAACGCATAAGTTTATAGAATGTAACTTGTCTAGGAAGACTGAGCAGTGCTAGAGGCGAATGGATGAAGGAAACTGATATATGTTTAACTCAGCCCAAAATTAATTTTCAAACATTTTTTTCATGTTTATATCAAGAGTTTTTGTTTAGAATTAAATATGTACCAGTAAGCATAAATCTTGCTACAAAAATAGTATCAAAATACCCAATATTATTATTTTAAATCTTACATTGATTCGAATATATTTTGTATCGACTTCGAGTTCCTGACAAATTCTTTCGAGCAAAGGTATAGCAATTTAGAAAAATAAGATACATTTATTGTTTGTCGAGACTCACCTCAGAGACATGCTTGAAATTTATTTTCAGGCTCTGGCAACGCTTAAGCCTGTCTAATTTCAAGACATTTTGAAGGGCTAATTGATTAAGACATTTTTTTATTAATAATACCCAATGTTTGAATAAATTTAACGGTAGGTACGTTCCACTTGTTATTATTTTTAAAATATTTTTTCATCACCATCCAAAATGTTTAATAGTCCTTTGCTTGACATATGTTTCTCTTTATCAAGGAAGTTTTGGCTATTTTTTGTTATTTAATATACATTTTTCACTTTATTTTTTGATTAAGAATACACAGGAAAATAAAAAAAAATACTGTGACGTAAATAAGTAAATTTGTCATTTATTACATAAGTTTCTAATTCAAGATCCTCCCTTGTCTTTCTCCTAACATAAGTTAAAGTCATGTTAGAATAAATAATTAAAAAATCTGACTAAAATTCTCTAAGCAGTTTTTGAACTTAAACAAAAATACTTAACATTATTGTAACACAAAGTCTCAAAAACAGTTTCACATCCAACTCCTAAGCCGCGTATGAGTTAGCCCCTTATTTGAATAAGCGACCAAAATTTCAAAGTCTCTGTTTCCTGTGAAGTTAAATGATTTAAAAGATCATGTAATATTAGTCTATAATTAACATAACTCCTATTCGAGGCTGCTAAACATTTATAACTCTTCAACTTGGAAACTTGGTACAATATATTGAAACCCTAATGACTTATTATACATCTTTGTTGGAGTTGAAAGCATAATTTTGAAATAAATTACATTACTTTCAACAGTTTATTAAAACATAATTTAATTATAAGACGCCGAAGTTTTGATCGTTTGCTACTGTTCATTTCTCCTAAATAACAAATAATTAAATTATACGAAATAAATTTTCTTGAAGTAAAGGCTTCTAAAATTTAATTTCATGAAACAAATTGCTGTAGGATTTCTGTATAGTTAGTATTTCTGTGTCGTATAAGACTGACTTAACGCTACGTATGTCATGCCAGTTATCTTAATGATGTTTTTACGATTCGAATTGGGTAACCGAATCCTAAAGTCCCAATTCTGATGTCTGAATACGAATAGTAACCATGAATTTCTAATACTCATACTTGAGTTGATATGTCAATGGATATGGAACTCTTTGCTTATCGTTTATGTCATTAAATATGTATCAAGACAGAATTAAACTGAAAAACTTTAAAATCTGATATTTTCTTTACCTTGAATCCAAGAAAGTCACATGCAAAACAAAACATGAAAAAATGCATGTCCATTTTAACTTTTCCGGTTCTAACTTTAACAACATCAGAATTAACTTAGTTGTCTTTTCATAAAAATAACAAGTTTTAACAAATTCTGTCTGAAATTGAACCCATTGATAAAAACAAAAAACCAATTCGCACATATAGACCAGTGCTTTTAATGTTTGAAAACAAAATAAATTATAGTAGGATGAAACCCATTGTAAAAGGAGGAGAATAGTGCAAAAATTAAAGGAAAAATAAATTACGGGCGATCTGAGGTCGGGAAGGGGGAGAGGGGGGGGGGGGGGGGGTTAAGGGAAAAAAATGGCTTATCTCGATTTCCGGCAAAACTACAAGTCCTATGGAAAAAAGTAAAATATCAAAGTTGTAGGTAATAAAAAGATCTATATCTTTTACATTAACACTTTTTTCACATAACCTCAAATTTTATGTGAAAAATTCAAAAAACCAAGTTTTTGGTTTTTTATTTTTATCTTTTACAAATAAAATTATTTTTTAACGAAATTTTGTGAAAAATTTAGCTTTTCATATCCTGCATACATCGTAATTTATTTGATTTGAAATATCTATTTTTTCACCTCATTTTGACTGAATACCGAAAAAAAACCCTAATTTTCAATCGAAAAATTCGTCCGTCAAAATATCAACGTTTTTGACAAAAATTGGGTGTTTTCTATTCCATGAAATGTCTACTTTCCGATGGTGTAAAAATATATATACATTACCATAGTAAATCTTCTAAGAAAATGCAAAAAATGAAAAAAATTCGAATTCGATTTTTTTTAATCGTTATTGAGATATTTATTAAAATTTACACTTTAATCACTCGAAAAACGTAAGATTGCATGTTACAATGATATACAAAAATATTGCAAATCGAAATATACTACTATAATTAACAAACAAATAAATAATAAAGTTAATATTTAATAAAACATCTACAATATTTTGAGAAAGTTGCAGAATCTTCTTTAAAGTATATGCTATGCCTATTTATTACTATTTTGAGATAATTTAATACCTGAGTGACACCCCCCTCTCCCCCTTCCCGACCTCAGATCGCCCGTAATTTATTTTTCCTTTAATTTTTGTACTATTCTCCTCCTTTTACAATGGGTTTCATCCTACTATAATTGCCAAAATTGAAATGATATCGGTATCTATCTATAGAGAGACAAGGATAATTATAACGCTTTGGTATTGTAGTGGATTGATTTCTTATCGCCTAAGTGATCTATTTACGCAGCAAGGAACCAATAGTCTCGTAGTCCTTTTTCATTTACTTACTTTGGACTGAAGATATTACAGTACACTGTGAAAAAAATAAATTTTCATTGACCAGGTTTTAGTTTATTATTTCCATTTTGTAATTAACAATTGTTATCATGCAGTGATTTTTTCTAATGATTTTTCTACGATATTGTATATTCATATACATACACATGTATTGTTTAAATACAAAGAGCACGCAAGATGTTGACTAATTATTTACAACATTATTAAAGCACGTTAATGTGCTATGATCATATTTGCACATTAACGTGATTTATTAATGATGTAATTATTTTTTTAAATACTGAGTTTAATTTTGTTTACAGAAATTAATAACGGTAATTCGTTTCAAAGGTTGTTTTTTTTTTCAATTTAGAGATAGGTACAAAATGTGCGACAGGATTATTCGTACGGAACGGGAAGATACGCGTAGTTGCCTTAGAAAATAGTGTTTAGAAATAGTGTTGTGCGTTAATATTAGGGAAGCGATACTTACAACAAATTTGTGTATATAACATTGTTTAAAACCTATTGCTAAAAGGTAATGTAAAATATGATACGCAATACGAAATCTATTTGTCTTAGTCCAGTTGTTGAAGTAAAAGAGAAGTGTCCAAATCGTGGCTTAAATTGTTAAAGTGACCAATGTGACTTATTGGTCTTGGAAATCGATTGTGATGTGGAAAATAATTTGTTATGACATCATCTTCCTACCCTCTTCCCAAATTTATTTGGGGTCGGTGCAATTAATTTTCTTCATCCATTCTTCTCTATTACTCGTCAGTTCACTGTTTATTCCTTTTTTGGCCATATCCTCTTTCACGCAGTCCATCCATTTCTTCTTTGGTCGCCCTCTACTCCTATATCCGTCAACTTTTATACTTAAAACTTTCTTCACTACATTTTGCTCCTCTCTACGCATCACATGTCCAAACCAGAATAATCTCTTACTTCTCAACTTTTCATCTAATCTTGCTAATGCTAATGGTGGTGGTTTCAGCTAATAAACTCATTCTTTACCTTGTCCATCACACATGCATCTCAACATTCTCATTTCAGCCACATGTAGGCGCCTTTCATTCGTTTTTTTTGTTGGCCAACACTCAGATCCATGCAGGACGGCAGGTCTGATGATCGTTTTATATATTTGTCTCTTTAACGTTAAAGAGAACTTAGGGTTGCAAATAGTTCAAGTTACCTGTCGCCACTTCAACCATCCTGCATTGATTCGATGCTGTATGGACCTATCTATTTCGCCATAATTTGTTTTGTTATGTATCTAAGTATATTTTTTGTACAAATATACCTGCTTAAGTGACTTCACTCTGTCCAAAGGATAGCAAAAATTAAGTTTATCTATGAGTATGATTATAATCAGCAATCTGTCTATCACACTTTAAACTTCACCTTGTTTTAGATCAGACTTCCAAATGTCAGATGTCTGAAGTTATTCTTTTAATTACTCAACTAAATTGAAGCTCAAACAATGTATATACGACATAGTATAGATTTTCACAAACGAACAAAGAGTTTAATTAAATCTCAACGCTTTGATGATAATATAATGAGTTACTGTCTCTCACACCGTCATATTTTTGTAACGGGGCAAGAACAACGGAACTATAATTCGGCATTATTAAGACAGTCACGCTAAGCTTCCAATAGCCAATGATCTTAGAAACTCGCTTACGGATTTGTTCAATAATTGCTATAGTTAATAAGATATGTTGTTTAATAATAACAATTGGCAATAGAATGTTTTTCTTAATTTCCTATAAATAACATGTTACATTGACTCATGGAGGTAAAGAGCCACGCTGATTTGAGCACGAAGGGGCCGGATCCATCCAGAAGACTATCCTAATAATGACAGCATTTTTGCTATTGTATTTCGTTGGTGAGTCTGAGACCGGAGGCATTCTGCATCATTCTCCCGGAGGCCAGGAGAATGATGCAGAAACATCTGACCAGGTCGCCATGGTATGAATCACCATGCTGCGTTGAATGCCCTCACAATGAGGATGGTGACCCCTACTATTGGATTCTACTCATGCTTTCCGATCCGATCCGATCTCAAATAATCTTAGAAATAAATAAAAAAGTCCAGTGTGGTTGGTTTTAAAGTCTAGTGCAGTCAGTTTATTTACACCAGAAAGAGTATTTAGGTCACCATATTTATTTTATTTATTTATTTATTAACTTTATGCACAAATACATGCATCGGCGGACTTAATGCCTAAGGCATTCTCTGCCAGTCAACCGATTGGGCGATGCAGAGAAAAGATGTGGTAGGTGCACATAGGGGGAATCGATAAATTATTGTGATTTTAAAAGTAATACCATAAGTAATATAATACATAACATAATAAGTAATATACTTACACAAACATACATATATAGGTCTATAATCATACACATATATACATATACATTTATATTTATTAATAATTCAAAAAAATAATCTTGACAAACTAGGACCCCGTCGAATCCACCAATTCACTCAATAAAAGTTCCTTTATCTGCCTTTTAAAAGCGTCTCGATTTCTAGCCATTCTGACCTCGACGGGAAGCGCATTCCACAAGTGAATAGATTGGACAAGAAACGAAGAACCCACGAAAGCAGTAGTGTGTGAAGGGCAAAGTAGGAGGAGATTATTAGCCGAGCGAAGATTTCGGTTGTGATTACTGCACAACAGTTGTAAATGTGTTTTCAAATAAGTAGGAGGGGAAGGGGAATTGAGGATAGTATACAGGAAAGTGAGTGCGCGCATTTTTCTGCGTTGACGAATCGGCAACCAACCTAATTGGGAACGAAAGCTGGAAACGTGGTCATACTTACGAAGATTAAAAATGAATCGAATGCAGTTATTGAGAAGACGATCTAACTTGTTGAGAAGATCTGCATTCAGGTCATAATAGCACACGTCACCATAGTCGATCAAAGGGAAGATAAGAGATTGCACAAGCATTGTCTTAGTTTTCACGGGAAGAAAGTTTTTTAAGCGATATAGTGCTCTGAGGATGCCGGTGACTCTCTGGCATACATATGCGACTTGGTCACGCCAGCTCATAGTACAGTCGATTTCCAAGCCTAAGTCCTTCACTTTTCGACTGACCGGTATAGTGGTGCCATTCAAAATTATTTGAGGGAGCATTTCTAAATTGACCCTGTCCATTGAACGTCGACTGCCAATTACTATAGCCTGGCACTTAGTCGGGTTAATCGCCAATCCGAACCGCGCAGACCAGCTCTCGATAGTCCTAAGATCAGTGTTGATGTTACTAATAGCCGTCGTTATATCATCCACACTGGCCCGAGAATACAGTTGTAGGTCGTCAGCATACAGGTGATACGCACTGCGAAGTTCGGGACATAGGAGATTAATAAACATTGAGAAAAGCAAAGGAGAAAGTATACCGCCTTGAGGGACACCAGAGTCAACATCACACCATCCTGATGAGAGTTCGTCAACGCGGACGGACTGTTGGCGTCCCTGAAGATAAGCTGAGAACCATTCCAGCTCCTCAGGCGAGATCTTGAGATAGGAGAGGATGGCCAAAAGAATATCGTGACTGACGGTATTAAAGGCGTTCGAAAAGTCAACCAGAACCAAAACTGACACCTTTGTTTCCTCCAAGGCTTCTCTAATATCGCCAGTCACTTTGAGGAGAGCAGTGGTAGTACTATGGCCGGGCCTGAAACCCGATTGAAATGGGCTCAGCAAATTATTTTTGTGGATGTAATCAGACAGCTGTTTATGTACGCAGGATTCAAGGATTTTGGAGAGGAAGGGAAGAATAGATATGGGCCTGAAGTGATTAGGAAGTGTGGGATTTGCGATTTTGGGTAAAGGAATTATGTAAGCTTTACGCCATAGTGAAGGAAAGGTACCGGAGTATAAGGAGTAATTAATGATGTGTGTGATTACAGGTAAAAGTTCTTCGAGAATGGTTATGATCATACGCCTGCTGATCTGATCACAACCCACCGCGTTGGATTTGATGGAGAGGATAGTCTTTTTGATCTCACCCTGCGCGACTGGAACAAATTGAAAAGACTTATTATTGGGTGAATTTAGGTTCGCCAAGTAACTGACCGTAAGATTTCTGGTTTGGTGATCCAAATGGGAGGATGTGGAGAAATGGCGATTAATATCTTCCAAACCAACAAATCCCGACCAGCCACCAGGCGCCTGTTTACCAATGCCTAGGGTTCTAAGGAACTTCCAGGTGTTGGCAGGGGAAGTACCAATAAGGTTGTCGTGAATATGACGGCGTTTAGCATTGCGTATCATCTGATTGCAGCGGTTCCTGGCACCTTTGTATAATTTCCACTTCTCATCTGTGCGGTCCTTTTTATGCTTACAGTAAGCCCTGTCTCTTCGCCTCATAGCTGAGAGGATCTCCTCAGTCATCCATGGAGCAGGTGGCCTCTTGAGTTTAATTTTTTTTATAGGCGCATGGGAGTCGTACAAGGCAAAAATCATTGCGTTGAAGGCTTCGACCTTATCGTCCAAATTAGAGGCTGTGGTTACAACATCCCAGTTAAGCTTTGAAGTATCGCCACGTAGCTTATCTACATCTAAACTACCAAAACAGCGCTTGTGCAATACTCTAGGTGGAGGTTTAGGGGATTTCAGGGCATAGGAAAGGAAAATTAAGTCATGGTTGGAAAAACCGGGTGCTGCAAGTTGACCGTGGTTACGGACAAGTGTTGGGACAGACGTGATTATCAAATCCAGCCATGTGTCTCTCCCCAGATTATTGTGGTGAGTCGGTTGAAGTGGTAAGATCTGCATATCAGCTGATTCGACAATCTGACAAAGTTTATAGGATCGTAGGGATTGGAGGGTAAGATCGGTGTTAAAATCTCCCATGATGACATGATGTGCATATTCTGACCCTAAAGATTCCAGTACCGTTTCAAGACTGGAGAAGTAATCAATAGAGGGAGGACAATAGACGACACCCAGGACCATCTTGATTCCTCTAACAGAGACCTCAAGAAAGAGATGCTCAATGTCAGCATTGTAGGAGGATGGAGAAGATGCTAGGATTTTGTAGGGTAAGGAACAGTGGACGTAAATAGCTACCCCGCCACCTCTTCTGTCGATCCGGTCATTTCTGACAAGAACGTAACCTGGTAGGGAATAGGATGTGGAAGGCAGATTTGGTTTGAGCCAACTTTCGGAAACGAGGACAGCGTGGATGTTTGTGTCAGTGAAGGCTTCTGTCAAGTCCGCAAAATGGCTAGGTATGCTTTGTGAGTTTATGTGACACACATTGAGTAGGTTATTAGATTGCTGGTTGAATATATTACGCAGGTGGTTACCCAATGTGTCAGGCATGGAGGTGAAACTATCTTCATCAGTGGAAACTGCAGATTCAAAGGCAGAATTAAAAGAGTCATCACTATCACTTATCATTAGAATTACAAAAAGAAAGATATTATAAAATTATAAATATACTTTAAATAAATATACTATAATATAATATACTAAATAGAATATAATATTTAAATAAATATATGATGTCTAATAGTATTTATAAACTGATTTTTTATTAAGAACCCTCTCAATAGCTAAGTTAAGTCTTTCTCTGCACCACCCACCAGCTCACAATATTAGTAATAAAAATAAAAACTATACATGAAACAAGCACACGGTAAAGATAGCAATTTTTAAGTGTAACGATGATGCGTGTAATGAAACATTATAGCTAATTCTTAACGTATCCGAACGCAGCCCGCTGATCAAATCAGTGATCAAATGTCACTTTGGAAGTGTCAAATTTGTATACAATAGACAGATGTCAGATAGAAAGAAATTTGTTTACAATTTACATAATATATATGAAATAATTCGGATCGAACGTTAATGGGTAAACTTATGAGTTTATATGATAGATGAATATCAGAACAATATAAACAGTTGTGTTACCTGATTCACAGACCAGCAAGCTACGTGAATACTGCAAATACAATTTGAATTGATTAGTAGGTTACTATAATGCTTGATCGATTAAACCTTGCCCATAATGTTCTTATGAGACCCAGGCGACGCAGCCCTCTTGGCTCCATTTCGTGCTTGAGACGCAGCTGCATCGGGAGCTCTTCGATATTTACCGATCAAGGGCGATAGGTCGTCCATGGAATAAACTTTGTGGCGGGTCCCATCAGGTGCCTTGACTATTATGTTGCCGTTCTGAGTCCAACATGCACGGGCACCGAAGTGTAGCCTCGCCTTAGTGAACGCTGTCTGCCGAGCTTTAGTGAGGAACTCACGCAGTGATACTGATGAACCTTTAAGGGCTGTTTTCATCCTCCAGACAGAATTCCTGAACTCAGTGCTGCGGAATCTCACCAAGATGGGTCGGTTATTTTCATTTTTGGGGGCCCCCAGCCTGTGACAGATAGTGAAAGCTTCTGCAGAGTGGCCCTTCATTTGCAGTTTATTTTGAATAATATCTGCAATGATTTTACCGCTGTCCTCACCCTCAGACTCGGGGACTCCCATAAAAAGGAGTGATTTGCAACGATGCCTTGTTTCCATGGCATCCACAGCTTTAGAGCACTCACTAATCTGTCTCCGCAAGAGACCCAACATGCTGTAGATAATCTCTCTAAAGGTACGAAACTCCTCCGCTACCTTTGCAACAGTGTCCTTAGCATTGCCCGCTGATTGTAGTTGTGCCTCCAGTTCCTCCATCCTCTTAGTAAAGCTCTCCTCCAGTGACTTTTGTGCGGCCTCAATGTTTAGCAGTTGTGGCATATTGATTGTGTGTGATGCTGGTGGGTGATGTTCTTCAGATCTTGTGATTCACCACATATACTGATACTAACATAGGTTGTATACTATAATGCTATAATTTACTGTTATTTCAAGTTTTTCACATCACTTACTCAACAAAACATTTGGCCTGTGAATGATTTTTTTTCATAATATTTATTTTTAAATGGTCTTTAATAGTACACGTATGTCACCGTTTCTACGGTTCCACAACAACTTATTTGTGTACATTTAATAGCCTCAAATATTGAAACAACTACGTTATAAACACAAATATTCAGAAGAGCAATAATACTTTTTACACTCCGTTTGCCCCGGGACTGACTTGTAATTTAAACGATGTACCTACACCACCTACATAGTTTACTGTCGCTTTAGTTTATGTCCTTTAGCGACGACTTCTAGTTAGAGTTATTTATTTCACCCCTGACAGTTCTACAGCCTTCGGCTTCGTATGTATTCTATTAAATAAAAAGTCTTTGGCTTGCACAATACAGTTCAGTAATATACGGGTTGGTGTATCAATAACTTGGCTGTTGTAAAAAAAAAATTGAAGGGGGGACGCCTCATTTAAACAAAAATAAAACCTTTAAAGTTGAATAACTTGCAAGCAGATACCTAATTCAACAATCAAGTCAACTTAGCAACCTCTAAATCAAAGACACATCTATATGATGATAACCCCTACATGATAAAGGAGACGCGAGAAAAAGTTTCATATTTCTAGCACTAACCATTTGAAGGTAAGTCGAGGATACGTCCGTCCAACCGGGACGGACGTATAGGACGAAACTATAAGGGTTTCGTGAACTACGGAACCCTAACAATGGCACCTAAATTACTAAATCGTTACATTCTATACATAATGTTCCCTAGAAAATGAATTCGTTTCATTATCTGTAATTTATTCTTAAAAAAAATACAAAGAATAAATTGTTTTTTGACGACGACGAATCAATTTGCCAGTGTTCTAAAACACAATATTTCATTTGTTACCAAACGCCACAATAATTTGAACTAGAATCGAAAATAAATTAAAATACGAATTCGGAGGCAGATCTTTTTCTGATCATTGAACTTGAAAATCGGATAAATTTGTTCAGTAATTATTTGAACTGTTTACATTTTTGAAGTCATTGTTTTCACCTTTTAAAGTGTTTTCCTAAAATTTCCTTTTGTGCACATAAAGTTAAGTGCTGCTTATACCTTAACACCCTTGTCTATTCAACTTTACTTCTTTGGTGAAAATCAATGAAAAAACTGTATCACGCAAATTTTCTGTAAGGCCATGACTTCGAATACGGTAGAGCCTGACCTATTAGTGTAGAATCATATTAATAATGCTACTTCAAAGTTAAGGTACATTTATATTCGCTACAGATATTTATTGATTTTGAACACTGAAAGTGTATTCACCTTAAACATGGTTCGTAAAATAAATTAACAAAAATATGAGTTTAAATGAAAACTTCATATTGACATTGAAAAGAATGACAAAGCAGCTTTACTTCCACTTGAGCCTTATTTAATTATAAAAAGAGATCACCTACTGTAACAGTGTAAAAAGTGCACAAAAAACTGTTATCTGGAAATTTCAAATGCAACAGAGACTTTCATGAAAATACGTTTTATGTAATCGGGTTCTTATGTCCTTACATTGTTACGTCCTACTTTTTTGTGGTCAGTAATACAATTAAAAGTACGAATACTTTCATTATTAAGATATACTCTGAATTAGGTTCCAAAAAATATATATGTTCAATAATTTAAGCCATATTAATTCCATAACTGTAACATACATAAATAATCATGTTTATCCTTCATCTCTAGAATATTACGTTGATATTTTTTGGTAAACGATAAATATCTACCCTAGACTTTACTTTACCCTTTGATCAATCAGATAAAAGTTTGCTATTTGCGTAGGCATACTACAACGAAATAGATTATGCAAACTAGGAGGGTAAAGTTCTGAAGGCTATAGATTGCTTTAAAATACTATTTTCTTCTATACATTATGTATACATAGAGCCTTTCCACAAGATAATGGTGAATTGTGTTTTTTCAAAGTGAATCAAGGGCCTGCTTGGTGTATGTCAACACTAGAAACACATATCTAAATCACAGTTCACAGTGTTAATAAAAGCAAAATTATTTATTTAAACCAGCTTTTTTATTTCACTCAGCAAACAAGTTACTATCTGCTTAAAGGCATAGAACTCATTCTTTTAAGTACTTGCCCTACTAAGCTGCTTATCTGCCGTTTGCACTCACTCCTAATTTATTTCCAAAGAAAAGAAATTAAATCAATTCTTAATGGCTATTTGTCAAGTTACCTATAAAAAAATAAATTTAAAGTAAGAACAAAAAGAAATTTCCGTTAACAACGCTTTACATAATTGTAATATGATTTTACATATTTGATTGTATTAGGTAATATGTTTATTTATTTATTTATATAATTATAATTGTGTACGCATAACAAAGAAACAACAAAAGATGTATTTAGACGTCATAATTGGTGGTCTTATGACTAACGGTGATATTTTCCAGATCAAATTGAAATGAATTCACTTTGAGTATGCCTAAGATTTTAAAAGTTTTTTTGGTGGATAGATATAAAGAAACTCTTTAATAATAATAATAATAATAATAAAACTTTATTTGAAAGACACAACATACAAAAGATAGACAAAAAGACAAATATCCAAACACAGTCGATAGAGATAACATTTGACAATATTTTGAGGCTTGTGACATTTGCTAATGTCAAATATGTCAATCAATTTGATACCAGCTGACGTGGCAATTGAAAATTTTACTTTTATGAATTTATGGTTTATAATGTGTATTAGCACTTGCATGCATTATACTTTGTGAAAACGTTACAATTATACATAATAAAGTCTACATTAACATATATATGTGATACAAAACAAAAATAAGCCTCTGAAATACAATACTGAGCTGGTAATATTGGTGACGGGGGCTGTACGTCGTGTCCAACAAATAGGTGGACTCTCAGCATACACTGCAATGGCCTTATGCTATCACAGAGCTGATTTTCAGCGTCCACCATAGCAGCTGATTTGACGCTGATAGCCTCAGGTTACTAAATTCCGCCATCAATATTGAAAAATATATAAACGGGTAAGTGCAATAAGTGATATCATAAATGATTCTTTAATTTATTCTTTTTCACACTACACACTAAACCGTGTTAGTACAATATATTTACAAATTAATCCTTTATTCCTTCCAGGGTGAATTAAATGCAAATAATCATAGAAAGATACACACCAATACAAACAAAAAGGAAATATATACAAACAAACAATTTGAAACCAAAATTAAAAATTACAATTGAAACTGCCGCCATACCGGGACATACCAGGTTGGGCCGCCAATGCATGTGGATTCTATGGAAAATGCCACCCCACCCGTGCCAGTATAATACTGTTCTTGGTTAGTATAATATTGTTCTTAATTGTACACCGTATTAGAGACCTGCAGTAGATAACATAAATCGACTTACATTTAATGTACAAAGGGCGGCCTTAGTACCAAAATCAATCTCTACCAAGTAACCATAATTTATACATAACCAGGCAAGTATATACAATATCACATAAATATTATAAACTTAATAGAACACGTTTGCTTTTGTATTAATATGTGAGGGGCTGGTGCCTAAATAGGCACAGACATACCTGCAGTCCACACCACTAGGTCCCCACTCTGTAAGTACAAAAACTTTACAAAATTCAAATAAAATTAAGGGAATCTGAGCAAGGGATCCTAGTGGACGGATCCAAAAAAGTTATTCTAAATATTAAGATTACAAAACATAAATAAGGATTATTACGTATATATTTTACGTATTATCTACTATACGTATAATATGAAATTGAGCTCATACTAGATTAATGTTGTTGAATTTAATATGAATATAATTTCTACACAAAAGCCACAAATTCGTTTACATAATAAACCAACCGAAATTTTCACCTTTAACACCGATAGTAACGCGATTATATTATTACCCGTTGTATGGCTCAACATAACACACGCCATTCCAGAAATGACAAGCCTTTTAATATGTAAATGTTTCATTCTTGTACATTAACATAATAAATGCTTGATTCGAATTACATCCATAAATGTTTTATGAGAAATAAAATATACGAACAGTTTGACTTACGTTGTGAATTCCTAAAATGAAATTATATTACTCTTCAATTTGATAGGTAGCTATTATGTATTGTATGACATAATTGAACAATATAATAGACACATTTTTTTTATCTGGGGTCACCTTCCTCATTGTGAGGGTAGGCAATGCAGCATGGTGACCCATACCATTGCTGTCTGGATAGATGAAAATGTTGCAGAATGATTGGGCCTCCGGTCTCACACTCACCAACGAAATACGACTGCAAAAATGCTGTCATCATTAGGATGGTCTTCTGAGTGAGGGTAGTATTGCCCCGGTCGAGCCCGCCCATTCGAGCTTAAATCAGGGTGGCTCTACTACCTACGAATTATGCCATTAGCTTTGAAGAATAAATAAGAAGTTTAAGTATTACTTTGACTTAAGTAATAGCACCCTTGAAGTACCCTTTTTTACGCGGGGAATGCTTTTCGCACCATAACCTCCGTGGGGAGATGGAGGGCGCGTGTATGACTCCCGTAAAGCCCGGACTATCCACTAAGCTAAGAGGCACCCCTGGCCCAGGAGGATGTCACGCCTCTTACCGCTCTATACAGAAACACCAACCCGACTTAGACGACAGCCCCCGCACCGGGTTGTCACCTGACTCGGGTGGTTTGCAACCACCCTAAGGCGGCTATTAGGGAGCTAGCAACTTCTGCTGTAGTCTTGTTCGAGCGGGATCGGTTCTTTCCTGAACGCGCTCCGCAGACTCCTAAAGCATAACATCCTCACAGAAGAAGACCGCGGCTTCCCATTCTTCGCCACTCGCCAGCATTATCGCAATCAATGTATTATTGTTATTAAATAGATCCTCCCTAGGGAAAGCAAGTATAACTTATAGTTTGTATCAATTGTATCGATAAAGAGTTTTTAGTTTAAATGCTCTAAAGACTACTCAACTTACTGCTTGCCTTGCTTTGGTCACACAACTTAATAAAAACGAATTCTTCTAACTTCAAAAACTTAATTTTTATTCTTTAAAAGAATATAACTACAAATTCAATCAGGGGTGATTAAAAACTAAAGATATCCATATAACCCATCATAGCTTAATGACATTTACAAGTGATGTTTTTATATTGATTACTTGCCGGCGTTTATCTCAGGTATTGCGGTAAAAAGTCCTTTCTCAGGCTCTGGACTACCTTTGGACCAAATTTCATTTAAATTGGTTCGATAATTTACGATTATTTATAGAACATACAGACAAACATTCATTTTATGTATATAGGAGATTTAAGTTGGTATAAAGAAAGAAAGAAAGAAAAAAAGAACACGTTTATTAGTGCCTAAATAGGCACAGACATACCTGCAGTCCACACCACTAGGTCCCCACTCTGTAAGTACAAAAACTTTACAAAATTCAAATAAAATTAAGGGAATCTGAGCAAGGGATCCTAGTGGACGGAGCCAAAAAAGTTATTCTAAATATTAAGATTCAAAACATAAATAAGGATTATTGATGTGAAACATCTATAGGGGCACGTATGTGAAACACGCACGTAAAATAGATTTCTGGTCTGGCGACTGGCGACGCGTCGCCACGGCACGCTATACGATGGTATATATATACAGTCTACATGCAGTAGTGTGTACGGTGTGCACACCGTACACACTACTGCATATAGACTACTATTTTAATAATAATAATTAGTAATATTTTATTTTATCATTATGACATATTTAGTTCCTATTACAATATGTTCTTTTCTGCATATCACTTTTACAAAATAATGGCGATGTTTCACATCTGCCAGGCGTCCCGTGACGGCTCACATTTTTTTTTATGTATATATTTTACGTATTATCTACTATACGTATAATATGAAATTGAGCTCATACTAGATTAATGTTGTTGAATTTAATATGAATATAATTTCTACACAAAAGCCACGAATTCGTTTACATAATAAGCCAACCGAAATTTTCACCTTTAACACCGATAGTAACGCGATTAAATTATTACCCGTTGTATGGCTCAACATAACACACGCCATTCCAGAAATGACAAGCCTTTTAATATGTAAATGTTTCATTCTTGTACATTAACATAATAAATGCTTGATTCGAATTACATCCATAAATGTTTTATGAGAAATAAAATATACGAACAGTTTGACTTACGTTGTGAATTCCTAAAATGAAATTATATTACTCTTCAATTTGATAGGTAGCTATTATGTATTGTATGACATAATTGAACAATATAATAAACACATTTTTTTTATCTGGGGTCACCATCCTCATTGTGAGGGTAGGCAATGCAGCATGGTGACCCATACCATTGCTGCCTAGATAGATGAAAATGTTGCAGAATGATTGGGCCTCCGGTCTCACACTCACCAACGATATACGACTGCAAGAATGCTGTCATCATTAGGATGGTCTTCTGAGTGAGGGTAGTATTGCCCTGGTCGAGCCCGCCCATTCGAGCTTAAATCAGCGTGGCTCTACTACGTACGAATTATGCCATTAGCTTTGAAGAATAAATAAGAAGTTTAAGTATTACTTTGACTTAAGTAATAGCACCCTTGAAGTACCCTTTTTTACGCGGGGAATGCTTTTCGCACCATAACCTCCGTGGGGAGATGGAGGGCGCGTGTATGACTCCCGGAAAGCCCGGACTATCCACTAAGCTGCGCGGCGGCCTACCTCAACAGTTACCATTCCCAGGGTGGCCAGAGGCACCCCTGGCTCAGGAGGATGTCACGCCTCTTACCGCTCTATACAGAAACACCAACCCGACTTAGACGACAGCCCCCGCACCGGGTTATCACCTGACTCGGGTGGTTTGCAACCACCCTAAGGCGGCTATTAGGGAGCTAGCAACTTCTGCTGTAGTCTTGTTCGAGCGGGATCGGTTCTTTCCTGAAAGCGCTCCGCAGACTCCTAAAGCATAACATCCTCACAGAAGAAGACCGCGGCTTCCCATTCTTCGCCACTCGCCAGCATTATCGCAATCAATGTATTATTGTTATTAAATAGATCCTCCCTAGGGAAAGCAAGTATAACTTATAGTTTGTATCAATTGTATCGATGAAGAGTTTTTAGTTTAAATGCTCTAAAGACTACTCAACTTACTGCTTGCCTTGCTTTGGTCACACAACTTAATAAAAACGAATTCTTCTAACTTCAAAAACTTAATTTTTATTCTTTAAAAAAATATAACTACAAATTCAATCAGGGGTGATTAAAAACTAAAGATATCCATATAACCCATCATAGCTTAATGACATTTACAAGTGATGTTTTTATATTGATTACTTGCCGGCGTTTATCTCAGGTATTGCGGTAAAAAGTCCTTTCTCAGGCTCTGGACTACCTTTGGACCAAATTTCATTTAAATTGGTTCGATAATTTACGATTCTTTATAGAACATACAGACAAACATTCATTTTATGTATATAGGAGATTTAAGTTGGTATAAAGAAAGAAAGAAAGAAAGAAACAACACGTTTATTAGGCACACTCACAAAGGGAACGAGAAAAACAATGTACATTTTAACAACACTAAACAACTAACAAACATGCTTAATACAGAACAAACAAAAAAATAAATAAAATATAACAAAAACATAAAGTAAAATAATCTGTGTGAATGTGTAACGTTTCATTTTCATTTATATTCTTTGATAGATTCATTACTTTGGCATAACAGTAATCATAGAAATATATCTATGTATTTATAAACTGAAGCTAAACATAGTTAAAAAAAACAGCCAAGTGCGTGTCAGGCCACGCACAGGAAAAGGTTCCTCAGTCACTCATGATAGTACGTTGATTGAAAATCGTATCCAATTATAATTGTTATGTTTACGTATTAATGCGTTAGTTTTGTATGACGTTTTCCAAGTAAGTGAATTTTAAAAGTTAAGCCTCTAAAACTCCTAAACTAACAAAATCATCTAATCTGTTTTAGTTTTCCTTTAAATTTCATTATATGGACCACCATCACGATTTTTTTCAGATTTTTCGAGCCAGCCCTGTTTTTACAATATAGTGGAATTTCTCGCAAACGGATACCTGAATCCAAAATCGTTTTAAATAACCTTTACTGTTTTTAAAAGACCTATCTAATGATACCTCACACGAAAAAAATCATCTCCTCTTTACGTGTAGGGAAGGTACCCAAAATAAAAATATTTTTCATCATTTTATTGTAGCACTTTTTCAAAGTAATTACAACACATATTCATGCTAAGTTTCATCTTTCTGGACGTACTGTTTGGACCGTAAGTCGAGGGCGGACGGACGGACATAACGAATCTATAAGGGTTCCGAGTCATAAACTTCGGAACCCTATAAACAATCAACTCGAATAAACATACTCGTATAACTCGTGCGAGCTAAGATGGCACCTGGCTCAAAACGAAACATGATACCGTTCCCCGCGTGTTACCCCTCTGTCGTCTTGCGAGTAGCGTTAGCATCACTATTGCCGTTGCACGAAATTTTACATAATAATTTAAGTTTATTAGGTATTACCTAATGTCATATAAATTACTCCACGAATTTATTTTATTAATATATCAATAGATTCGTCTAGATAACCCAATTGTTTTAAGAAAGGTCTGTTTTTTTTTTACGCAATGCTATGAGACGCAATAGTTTAAAATAAAGAATATCCATATAGGTACATATGATATTTAGTGACTACGATTAAAAGGCTTATCATGACGATTTAAAAGTGTATTTTATAACCATATTTCGTTTTTACTGTGTTTTAATTTCATTTAAAATGATATTAGGTATTACCACTGCACGAAGAATGCATTCGGGTAAATAATGAATGAGGCCTGCTTCCTATTGGTATGCATATATTTTGTATTTTCTTAACTCAGGTAGTAAAGTACCACATAAGTTAAAGTAGTATATTATGAGAAACTACTTGAAGCAAATTAATGTTGAAATTTAATGAAACTAGAATAAAGAATATTTTTCTTGCACTCAGTACTTTAAACGACTGACATTTCAGTCAGGTGCCATCTTAGGTCGCACGAGTTATATAGAGTTTTACTTGTTTCTATGTTACTGATAGCCAATGTCAGAAACACATTATTTAACGGGAAATAAGTTTTAACTCAGAGAACAGCAATTATTTTTATTACAATCGTAATTAAAGCCATATTTTGTTTGTAGTTTATGTGCATCTGACTCGGTTACGGTTTCCATTCCTGAATTACAAACTGGAACGAGTAATAAATTACTTGTTTGTGGCAGTCCAAGATACAAGCGTAGCTAAGTTTGGGTGCCATCAGCAATTTTTTTAATTATTGTACAATATGTACTTTACTTCAATAAATTTATTATTTATTTATTGAAAACCGTTTTCCTTACAATTATTACTCTAAGAATATGCTTAACTGCAATTTTTTTCTATTCTACTTCAACGTTAGTCATTCACTTACTCCTTTGAAAGTCACAGCCAGCTCAAAGTAGTCTGTCAATCTTTTCTTTGATCATCGCCTACTGTTCTAAGATTTTAAGAAGAAACGATGATATAAGAAGAAACCTACCAAAGTAGCTCTACTGTCTGGTGGAAAACGTGCCTAGAATCCAAGAGTGGGGGCCACCATCCTCACTGTGAGTACAGACAATACAGTACATTATAATAATAATTATGTCTCTTCCACAAAGGTTCCCGGACATTTATAACACAAATTTATAAAATGTGTTTGTAAACTCCTTCCTGGAAAACTAAATTCCGCACTCGATGTCTCTGTCACACAGATTAAAAGCCCCCCTTAGGGCAATAGTTAATCGCATATGTACATACACGCTATTGTAAAACAAACATTTTAGAAATTGATAAATTTAGCATGGAACAATAAATCATCACAACAAAAATATTACTATACATGTGTGTGTACAGGTAATAGGCAATATAAGATACCTACTATCGATCCATACCTATTTTACCTTTCCTATCTAAAGTGCTCGAACGTCTCATCCACTCTCAACTAAGTAACTTCCTTTCCAAAAACTCCTTACTGAACCCTTTCCAATCCGGCTTTCGTCCTGGTCATAGCACAACCTCGGCACTGGTACATATTACAGATAGTATCAGACTAGGCATGGATAGTGGAATGATTACAGTACTTACCTTACTTGATTTTAGCAATGCCTTTAATACTGTAGATTTTCACATTCTGCTTGGTATTTTACGGTCTCTTAACATATCTCCAAGGACAATTGATTGGTTTCATAGTTACCTGTCTGGTCGCCGGCAACGAATCTGTATCGAAGACTCGTTGTCCTCTTGGTGCAATATTTCTGCTGGTGTACCACAGGGTGGCGTTCTATCTCCTTTACTCTTCGCTGTTTTTATAAACTCAATCTCTGACCAATTAAGTTCCTCCTACCATCTTTATGCAGATGATTTACAAATATATACACAAGCTCCGGTTAGCTTATTACCGGAAGCATTCGACACAATCAATGCTGACCTCAAGCATATTACCGAATGGAGTCACAATTATGGACTCAAAGTTAATCCTGTAAAAACGCAGGTATGCGTAGTTGGCAGTCCCGGGATGGTGTCAAGAGTTAACTGGACACAACTACCACAAATTCAATTTGATGGCACTACCCTTAAGATCAGTACAAGTGTCAAATATCTAGGAATCTACATAGATAGTACATTATCTTGGGGTCCACATATGCAGGAAGTTAGTAGAAAGATTTTTGCTGCTGCCGGGTCTTTACGAAGATTGCGTAACTTTTTGCCGATCGCAACTAAGGCTGCACTCGCACAAGCACTTCTTCTCCCGATTCTCGACTATGCCGAAGTCAGCTATCTAAATCTCACTGAAGCACAACTTGATAAGCTTGAGGGATTACAAAATCTCTGTATACGATTTGTATTTAGCCTACAAAAATACGATCATGTCTCTAAATTTCGTCAAATGCTCAAGTGGCTTCCGATTCGCTCTCGCCGGAATACTCATATCCCTACTTTTCTTTATAACATCTTGTTTAATCCCAGAGCCCCTTTCTACCTCAAAGAACGGTTTAAGTTCCTTAATGACACACATGACAAAAGCCTCAGGTCATCTGAGAATTTGGGACTGGCGATGCCTCTGCATTCCACAAAGTTCTATGACCAGTCCTTTACGGTTGAAGCTAAAGCTTGTGGAATGCATTACCAGTAAGCATTAGAAAAGCGCAAACAATAACTAGTTTTAAGAAAATGATTCAGGAATTTTATACTTATTAACTAATCAAACGCAAAATTTGGGTAAGTTATAATATTATTGAAAGTTATTTAGATATTGTATTTATGCATATCATTGGTATGTATGTATGTATGTGTATGTATGTATGTATGTGTATATATAAATATGTGTGTGTATATGTATATATATATATGTGTATGTGTATGTATATGTTATATTCTCTCTCGTTATATTCATTAGTAGGTAGATTATAATTTTTAAACTCATTGCACCGTCAACTACTGCTTTCCAAATCATTTTAATCCATCCTAAGGTTGCCTGGAAGAAATTGCTTTTAGCAATAAGGCCGCCCCTTGTACATTAAATTTAAGTCATTTCTGCTCTGTATTATGAATCTGTAACACGGTGTACAAATAAAGAGTTATCTATCTATCTATCTACATAGATATAGATAGTAGAAACATGTATAAACAGCAGTTCATTCCCATAAAAAAGATTGAATTGAATATACGCGAACAGTACTTAAGAGTACTATTTAACAGTACCACGATTTTGATAATTTTTACGTTAAGATATACTACATGTACAAGGAACAAATTTTTTTTTTTAATTTCAACGTTTGCTCTGAATATTGTTTTAAAATATAAAACTATTTTACTGCTTCTACTATAATTTAGTTCTAG
Source organism: Phragmatobia fuliginosa (assembly GCA_932526445.1). Classification (NCBI taxonomy): domain Eukaryota; kingdom Metazoa; phylum Arthropoda; class Insecta; order Lepidoptera; family Erebidae; genus Phragmatobia; species Phragmatobia fuliginosa. Next base: position 6,980,130 of record OW052063.1, on the reverse strand, counting down.
AAGCCCACCTTTGTTTGACGCTGGTGTTCTATTTTCAAAGGTGGAACTAGAACCATTCACTTAAAATTAATTGCAGTTTGCTGATAAAATCAAAGCACCAAAATATTTTTTGTTTCTCATCTCTCAATGCGATTAAATATTAATGTAAGTTATACTGATACGAAGAATATTAAACAAATATTTCGGACATCTTACACACGAAATCATCTAGTCCCAAACTAAGTAATGCTTGTACTAGACAAATGATTTATACACATATTATGTTTACGTTATCCAAAATGTTTACTATTGCCAGTTTTATTAATTCTGTGTTATATTAATGGGAGGGGAAAGCAAATATGTTTTCAATTGTTTTCAAATGATCTTATTGCGCTCGTTCAAGTTTGACCAAATCTTTTAATTGGTTAGACTTAATTCATATCTGAGCCTAAACAAGTTCCTTTAGAATTATAACCATGTCTGTCCGTGTGGTGACAGATTAAGAACATAGAATGTCAGCACCTCTATTCATTCAGTGGGTGTCGTAAGAGGCTATTAAGGGACAAAATAAGCAGCTAACATCACCGCCAGGAGAAGGAAAACTTGAAACAAACCCTTTACCAACCCGTCTGGGCAGCGTGGTATAGTAGAACCTCCTTTCAAAGGAGAGGCCTATGTCCAGCAGTGGACTGTTAAAGGCTGTTGATGATGATGATTGATGAAGGGACAAACTATGTATGATAACATGACTGTAAAGAGAAAGAAAATTTGAAACAAACCTTATACCAACTCGTCTAGCTAGCGTGGTTTAGAAGGCCACAATCTATTTTCTAAGTAAAGCCCTATGTCCATCAATGAACTGTTAGAACTTGTTGATGATTATGATGATAATAATATTAACAGCTGATAAATTACTACGCTCATATATAGCTTGTGTTGTACAGCGGACCCAATTACAGCAGTTCCGCTATTCAACAAATACTAGTTGCAAAAGTCGCGACATTCTAAAAATCTAATAAATTTAAGAGTAAAGTAATAATAATAATAATAATAATAATAATACTCTTTATTGCATAAAATTAAGTTTTACAAAATGGATATAAGCCCTGATTTCCAAACTAGCGTGAGCTGTATGTTGGGAACCAGTATCTTTTTTTTAAAAATATATTACACAATTATGCGCAGTAAATTCACAAGTCACATCATAGCCAAACACAAGCAGCATAACACTTCCAAGTGCCATGTATTCTTTCTGTGCATACTCGTTTGCATAGCGCATGTGTTTGTGTGTGTACACGTGTGTGTTTGTGTGTGTGTGTGTGTGTGTGTGTGTGTGTGTGTGTGTGTGTGTGTGTGCGTGTTTGTGTGTTTGTGACGAAAGTAAGAACATAATTATTTTTAAGAATTAGTTTTATTTTACGTTAACTAATAAATTTTCCACCTCATTGTAATCCAAACCTTTAAGCCATAGTTTAATCGTGTTTTTTATTTGATAATTAGATAGACGCTTCGTTTTATGAACAAGATTGAGTTTGTTATATAGTCTGGGTGCAATATTATGATAATGTTGTTGGGCAAATGTGCTTCGGGCTCTTGGTACTGGGCACTTGTCTGTTCTTTTACCTGAGTCGTGGAGATAGGGTACAGTGGTTCCGTGAAACCTACGTATGCACTGATAGATAAATAACTTGCGCACTGTTAGAACATCAACCTTTTGATAAAGTAGATTTGTAGGGTATCGAAATGGTAGATGAAGTAGTACCTTGAGCACAGCTCGCTGTGCTCTTTCGAGCCCAAGTATGTGTGTTTTGGCTGATGAGCCCCAAGAACATATGCAGTATGTAATGACACATTCGGCTAGAGCTTTGTATATTTGTATTAGCAGAGTAGTGTCTGATATTATCCGTAACTCCTTAAAAATGTAAATCAGTTTCCTTAATCGATTGCTTAGGGTAGTTATATGTTTTTGCCAATTTAGTTTGTCATCTATATTTACTCCCAAATACTTGGTGTCCTAAGTTCTTGTTAAGCTAGGACAGCTACAATCCGAGAGAAACATATTATTTGTACGGTTACAAGGGTAACAGTGTGTGCGGAGCTGAAAATTCTTTGGACTAGATACAATTGTTTTACTAAAACAGAGGAACTTGGTTTTATTGACGTTAAGAGATAGTAAATTGTCTTCCAGCCAAGCAGTGACATAAGACATGCCTTCCTCAGTTAGTCTTTTCACATTCTCCCACGTGTTGCTATTAAATAGTATAACCGTATCATCGGCAAACATTTGTATTTCAGCACCTTTTATTTGGTGTTTACATAGGTCGTTAATATATGCCAAAAACAGGGAGGGAGCGAGCGTACTGCCCTGCGGCACCCCGTATGAACTAATACTGAAACCACTGACATGATTCCCAACTCTGACACACTGGTACCTGTCAGTCAGGTACTCCTTTAGCCACGACAGAGCATTCCCCCTTATTCCTATGTTCTCTAAGCGAGTTAAGAGGATTGGAATCGAAACGGTATCGAATGCTTTTTGTAGATCCAGGAATACCCCTACGCATTTGTCTCCTTTATCAAGGTGTTCTGTGATTTTAGAGGTTAGTTGCAGGACAGCATCATTGGTGGAGTGGTTTGAACGGAACCCGTATTGGTTAGGGCTAAGGAGTTTATTTCCCTCCAAGTATTTCATCAAGCGTTTATTCATAACCTTTTCGATTATTTTAGAAAGGGTACTTAAAAGAGATATTGGTCTGTAGTTTGTTGCAAGAGATTTATCACCCGATTTATAGATGGGACACACAATAGCATTTTTAAATACTTTTGGGAAAGTGCCGTATTCAAAACTGAGGTTAATAAGATATGCAATAGGGTCAGCGAGGTAGTAACGAAACGTTTTCAAAAAGGATGCTGTTATCTTATCTATCCCTGGGGAACTGTGGGGTTTAAGGCTGTTTATCACATCAATAACCTCAGATGGATCTGTCAAATATAAGGCCATAGAGTGTAAGGGTCCATCAGATCTTATAGCTTTTTTGGATAAAGTAACCTCATCCGTGTCAAGCTTTTGGAGTGTTTCATTGGCAAGGTTCGACCCCACTGATGTAAAAAATCTATTAACTTCATCAAGTGATTCGCTAACTGTGGCTTTTAAATTAAGTAGTTGTGTAGTTGAAGGTTCCGTAGATTTATTCATGTTACATAGATCTTTTATTGTATTCCAAGTTTCCTTTAAATTACCTTTATTTTTATTGAGTTTGTCGGTATAGTAGTCCTTTTTCAGTGATTTAATTAACCGTTTTAAAGTGTTTCTATATAATAAGTATTTGTTAGTGAGAACCTGGCTGTCCCGATTTTTCTTTAGAGCTTTATGCATCCCATCCCTTCTTTTTATAGATTTTACTACCCCAACGGTAATCCACGGTTTTAACGGTCTAATACGCTTAGGTATCTTTCTAACTGTTGTAGTGGTATTTATGATGTTCTCTAATTTTGTTATAATTATTTGAGCGGCGTCGTTCACATCTGCAGTCGAATATAGATCGTTCCATTTTTCATTCACCAAGCATTGGTTTATACTATCTATATCAATATCAGTCTTAGTAAAAGACATATTCTTTTTTTGTGTACATGCATGGTCAATATGTAATAAGATAGGAGAGTGATCAGTCAACTCGTCAAAAACAAATGTTCGTGTTTTAAAACTAGTTTTTACCATGAAATGGTCTAGCAATGTACTCTGTCTAGTAGGGTAGTTAATGCCCTGCTTTAGACCATAACTAGCCATCAGGTCGAGATAAGTTAAACTATGACTGTTAAGTTTATTTGGCATGATATCCAGATTCAAGTCACCTGTCAAAATCAATGTTTTGTATTAATTGCAGGCGCTTAAAATACTGTCTAGAGAGTTTATATAACTAAGTGGATTCCTAAAACTAGGCGGACGATAAGTACAGACAACACCAATCTCATCTCCAACACTAAGCACAATACAGTTACCTTCCGAACAATTCGCTTCGTACAAACTCGCTTCATAAACGTCCCTCACATATACGACCACTCCATCACTTTTATTTAGGGAAGTATTCGTTCTAAACATCTTATAGTTATTTAAAGTTGGTGGTAAGGAATTTTCGTTAGTCCAGCACTCTGTCAATACTATAACGTCAATTAGTCTATCAAACTTTGCGAGAAAGAGACTAAACATTTCAAAGTTAGCACTCAAACTTCGTATATTCACTGTCAATGTTAGGAAAGAATTAACGGTTGAACTACAATTAAAATTCGCATAATCCACAGGATCACTCACCCGTCTGCAGTCAATGTCGTCCCTATCAACATCACTTATTATCATTTTATTTAACGAGTTGAATTTTATTTATAAAACTTCTGACACAATTAGAATTTGAAACGTGGGTATTTATAAATTGTGTTTGCAATATCAGAATGATAACAGGTGCATATATTTTTAATATTTGTTTATCAAACAGGTCTAGAGTAGTGGGTAGTAGTAAAAGAGTTTTTAAAGAAGTATTGGTGTGTTTGTTTCTTATTGGCTTAAGTCTCACTAACTTTAATATTTTAGGGTTATCTCCCAAAGTTTCCCTGAAGGCGATATGAATGAAAGTGAATTTGTAAGATGTACTTCTTGTAATTATTATAAGTTCAATTTAGTTTTATACGGAGTCATCCCTAAGAATTTCACTATTGCATTATAGTTTAGTAGCATCACAAAGAGTGGATAAAAACAGAATAACATCTTGTTGGAATCAGCCTCAACTAGCTCTCATATATCATTTTTATGCAAATTTCTGTTCGGATTTGATCTACTTCTTACTTTCTAAAAGTGAAATATTTAACCAAAGAAAGTCAAAAATAGATCTTGTAGAAAATAAATACGAGATTCGTATGAAAATATAATATATAACTCAATAAACGTAGACAAGCTTAACGAAAATAAAGTACACGAAAGTCTATTGCGACTGTCTCAACTTATAATAATGTCTACTCTAATTTTCAAAGTAAAGAAATGCTTTCGGACAAAATAAGATTTTCTTTCATATTTTTGAAGAAAAAAATTAAAAAGCAACTGTTTTGCAAAGTTCTTCAGAAAACTTAGTCAGACTTGTAATATTTACAATCTTATGTACGTCTAAAACTTTTTAACCTCGTTGCAAGAATGTTATTTAACTAAAAAGTAATTTTGTCAACTTGTTTTAGACTGACTAACTTGTAATTGACTTAGAAGATTTCCATTGGCCTCCTTTTTCTGTTTTTATTTTATAATAACCACTTGGTTAATATTTATAAAATACAGAAGTTTTACGTATTATTATAAACTTGTAACGTGATCACAAACAAGTAAACAGATGTAGCAAAAAGTGTCTAAACAATTTATTAAAAATATGTTATTTTTCAAAAAGGCATTCTTAAAGAGGCTATAGTAAAAGTGCTACTTCTAAAATAAATTGTCTTAGTGTTAATATTCCATCCATCAATAATAAATATCTCTCACCGATAAGAAACCGTTGCAAGCAAGCATATGACCTTCAAAAGTAAATTAATTAAAAATATAATTAGACCACACATTACGTTTGTGTTTTTAGCACCATAAGGGTTATTTTATTCCTCAAAAGAGATCTCTATAGGCAATTAAAGGACAACTGGTGTCACAAAAACAATTGTAAAAAGACACCCTAATTCCTTCTGCGCTAATAAAATAAAGGCGAACCGGCTTTCTTGACATTTATGATTATTACTTTATTACATTAAGTTGTTAATTTTAACGCTTAGAGTCCTACTTTGCTAAATTGCTTTTAAGTTTTAATTTAAATTTTAATGACATTGTAAATTATGGGATACGAAACCATTTATTGATAATTAGTATAAGCAGTTTCCATCAAGATTTATTTATAACGATTATAATATCATTATTTAAACATGAAAGAGCACTGCTTCTATACAAATAGGTCATTTCGATCGGAGCAAAATCAAGGTTTCAGAGAATGAGCAATTTTTATTGTTTTTCACTTACTAATCTAACTTAACGGACCACCAAGAGTAGCGGCTAAAGAATGTGACTGCTAATTGAGAGGTCAATGATTCGATACCAGGGTTGGGCTAAAAATATTGTTGCAAACAATAAAATGGATTTAATTCAATAAACCTCAAAATTCGAGTTTTGAAAAACTTTGAAAGAGACGATGAATTCAATCTATTTCCATCCCCTCAAGACTCATAAATAATATTGCGTTGAATTATAATACTTGACTTTTTGCTAGCATAGAAAGGGTAACAATGAAAATGCCAAGCTTGTGATGTGATTTAATTTGAATATGTTATGACTGAAATCGCAACTCACTTAATTCGGCCTTTAAGAATGCAAACGGATCTCTAAATCTGACATTTCTAGATGTGGGTGGCATTTGAGAACATAATCTTCATCTGAAAAAACCCTAAACCCACGAAAATAAAATCATTTTAATAAAGAATGGTACCCAAGCTTTTTCAAAAAATAATATTTTTCGTAAAATATTTAAGACAAAACTGACAGTAGTGTCACCAATGGTTTTATAGTAGTCACATTACGAATTCTCGACGAATCTGAAATTTCACACCTCTTGAGTTTCGTCTATTCAACAGAACAAGCGAAAAAAAAACTATTTCTCTCGAAGGCAGAATCCAACGGACGTGTTCTGAATCAAGAATAAAGGACTTAAAAAGCGTGAACCTCATGTCGTCAATTATTCTGCGTTGAGCGTGTCACGTTTATTTACCGAACGTGTCGTGAGTAGCACATCCGTCAACATCTCATAATAAAGTGTAATTTTCTAATATTGTTCTTTTGTGTTTGTTGCAAGTTAAACTTAAATAATTGTAGTGCGAACCATTTCGACACGTAAAAAAGCTTAAAACCTTAACTTTTACAAGCAGAAAGATTTTACAAATGTAAATCAAATGGGTTTTTAAACATAAGGAAGTCCTAATTTAACTGCAGCAAGTCACCCAAGACAAGTGACATTCCGGTGTGGCCTGGGGTGACGTTTGAAGCGGAGTGCTGTTTCTCCTCTTACTGTATAGAATAGTGAGAGATGCAATCGTATCTTGCTCTGGGGGACTCTGATCATAGCGGAATGTATCTCGTAGCATATGGCAGAGAGGATTCACAAAAGCCACCGGTGCATTCCTGAAGTTCCTTCCGACTATCATTGTAGACCGAGGGCCGTGGAGTTGAGAGCCTTCCAGCTGAGAGGATGTATGATTAAAAGGCATTCCCTGTGCATGCAAAAGTAAGAAAAACACAGTAAGGAGCAGTGAGCTGGTTTTTAGCACGTATCAAAATAATTTTAAAGTAAAAAATCGAAGTTTTATTGAAAATGGAATTCAAGTTATTTGATTTCTTGACAAAACTACTCTTGGTCACTTGAGTAACAGTGTAACAAGTATAAACATATATTACAAGACTTCAAGGGCCACTTAGTGAACTGAAGGCATCCAATAGCTAAGACTGCAATTTATGCACCCAATAACAGTATAAATGAGAGTCTGAGTTTACAATGGAGGATTTTTATGAAAGCTCTATTCGTATCTAGTTAATATGAAGGAAATATTATTTTTGTGCAGAAATTGCTTGTATAAAATGAAATGAAAAATATTTTTGAAGTATATTTCTTTTGAAATGTGTTTCTACAATATATAGTCTGCAAAGTTCAATTTATTTTCATCTATATAATAAAATATTTTAATTCTATGTTTATTAAAATACGCTCTAAAAACTAAATGATCATCTCATATGCAACATGCTTCAAGGACGGTTTTGATCCATGTTTTGCAACCACCAGCAAAACGTGGCGGATTGCAACTAGCATAACATAAACATATTCTTAGTTTATATTTATCTTATTTTATTTTATAACTTCATTATACACCAATAAGGTATCAAATTTTGTACACAGACATAAATAGAAATTTAACAATGTGGTACAATAGGCGGTCTTATCGCTCACGGCGATTTCTTCCAGACAACTTTTGGACGGATATTATAGGATTCGAGTTTGTGTAGTCAAAATCTATGTTAATAACATTTCATATAAACCTACTATGTATCTAATAATAGCAATACATATGAATACAAACACAAATATACAAATGCACATACACATCATATACAAATACATACATAACGCACTTATCACATGCAAATACGTAATGCATATTTGCGACATTTGCGTGTGATGTGTATACTATTAGTTAAATACTGACGAAACAGACCTTTACATACATTTAAAGCCAGCGGTTGTGGATAGCAGATTGTTCACATTAATTACATATACGCCTCAGAAATATGCGCATAAATTAAGAATTCCCAGGGCGTGCCTCCGACGCGATATTACTGAAGAAATTATGCGCGTATCATCTATCCCTGTCCCTAATAATATTATACAAGCAAAAGCCTTTGTTTGTTAACTCTGTATCATGAAACTATAACTCCAGTTTGCCTGAAACTTATTAAAGAGCTTACCTGGGGAGTACTCAAGCAATACCAGTACATATAATAAAAACATACATAGGTTTTCAACATCCGTACGGAATTATTACATTTAAAGGTTTCTATGTAGGTTCAATTAGCACATAACTGTTATTACACCAGATATTATTATTAGATAGGTCAGTCGCAAGCACACAAATCTACTTCTGACATTATTCCCGGCCTCAGGAGGCCGGAAGAATAATGCAGAAACATCTCACTAGGCCGCCACGCTGTGGGTCACCACGCTGCATTGTCAGCACTCACACTGATGATGGTGAACTCTACACCTGGATTCTACTCATGCTTTTCATCAAACATAGTAGAGTCACTTTGGAAGGTATTAGACCGTAGGTACTATTTTGGTTTTGTTTTTATTTTATGGTGAATGAAAAATAACTGAAATTTCTCTACCTTAACTGGCCATTGCCGAGAAAAGCGAGCCTTCCAATCTGAAGAAACTGTTGTAGTTTAAGGTTTGATCCTTGAACGAGAGTTTGATTACAATATATTAAAAACTGATAAAATACTTAATTTTAGTCATAAGAAAAATATCTGAAAATTCTCTTATTATATGAGTAACTAATGCATAATTTAGTTTACATAATATTAATAGATTTCTAATTAGTCAGGAAAATATTATTATTACGAGTAATAAATATCATCAGCACTTTACGTGTAGGGGAGATACGCCTAATAAAAATATTTTTCATAATTTTGTTGTAGCACTTGTTGTATGCTAGATTGATATTAAATAAGAATTAAGCAGTATTTTAAATCAGTTGAATAAAAAATGATAATAAAATTATTTTTTTACGAATTCATCTATTTTGTGCTGTATTAAGTATCTGCTTTTTTGTAACTACTGAATGAATGAACGAATGCAACTGATTGTAAACAATTGTAGATCAACATCATTATGCTATCGTAGCCCTCTATTCGACATAGGCAATTGTGTATATCAAACAATAATTTATTTTTCCTTTTATTGTTGGGTGTTTTAAAGAAAAATAATTTATTTTTTGAATACTTCTTATATCGTGAAGTAATTTTTACTGAGCACTACGACCTTTACATTTCTGGCTTCCACGGGTGAATGCATAACTTAATATAAATAAAAAGTGAAAAAATACCCCTTATTATCGGGCTGTAAGGTCGATTATCAGTTGGAGGTATAATGTAGAGTATCAGAGCGAATAACGGGCTATTCACGGCCACTGCACTGACTACCCTCGACGGTCACTGAGTTGATTAAAACAAAGTAACAGATGCTAGCTTATAAACTACAATATACATATAATCACAGTACTCAAAAGATACAGATTAAACAGGACTTTATTTTATTTTTATTGTTTGAAGCATATTTACTCGAATTAATTGAATAATTAATTTTATTTATATTTATCTATACGAATATTAAGACTATAAGAACTTATTTAGGTACATGGTGTAACATACTACAAATTAAAACTTTAATAGATCTATGTCACCTGTCAAATTTCATGTCAACTGGTTTTTGTCAGTATTACAATGGGTTGATAATTTTAAAATAAATTAAATGGGTTTTCCTCTGTTTACCTCAGATGATACTTGATCATTTGTATTTTTCTTCTTTAATGAGGTTGCAAATCGCAATGCGAAAAAACATTCGCATGTAGTACGAAATTATTTATTTTCCGATTGCTTAGATACAACTATAGGTACAACTTAGAAATTGTTTATATTCAAATGAAAATTTATGGCTATATTTTATTCACGTCTGCAATTTACAACAATTATCCTAGTTACAGAACTTTGAACTTGATATCACACTTTATCATGAACCAGTGGGAGTTCACGCAGCTGTTCTTTCATACGAAGGTCAAGGTTTATATTGAATGTCGACCGGCGGTTGTGGCTTACGTGTTAACTTAGACTTGCCATAGTAAATATATTAGGTACTTTCTCACACACTGGGTGCACGATTTTCTACTTGTATATTTTAGTACTTTTATGCTTGTACTTCGTCAGGGGTGCAACGAGTTCAAGATATATTAATAGTAGTTCCTAAAATTTTGTTGTATTTTTTATTACTAGATATGCCTCTGTTCTGTAAGTTCTGTCGTTTCATTATTTCCCAGCAATTTTGAAATTCTATATTCGAATGTGTTCAAATTTTTAAATCTCAAAACAGTTAAAAGTATTAGGGTTAATGCTATTGTTTAGTCACAGCGTCGATTGGAATCTGTCAGGTTACGTACGAAAATGATTCTTTCTAAGGAAAATGTTCGTGCAATAATTTTATACAACTTTAGAAAAGGCCTGACACGGCTTCAGTGTTTTACACAGCTAATATCTGTGTTTAGTGATGAAGAACCATATTTGCGAACTGTCGAACGCTGATATTTAGAATTCCAGCGTGGACATACTAGTGTTAGTGACAAATCTCGCGAAGGATGTCCAAAATCCGCTTTCACTGAAGATAACATCATTGCTGTGAAACAACTAATTCTCGAAGATCGTCATGTGACGTATCGAGAGCTAGAGGCTCTATTAGACATCTCAGGGACAACCATTCAAAAGATCTTGCATGAAGCGCTTGGTGTAAGAAAGCTAGTTTGCCGTTGGATACCGCATCTGCTTTCCGACGATCACAAGGCGGTCCGCGTCATATGGTGTAAGAAAACTCTGCAAAAGTTCAACTGAGGAGAGTCAAATCACGTCTTCGACATCATCAGTGGTGACGAACGTGGTGAATCTTGGGTCTATGCCTACGATCCTTCACTTCGAAGCACTTCAAAGAAGATGGTGGCCACGTTTGTTGGAAAAACCGGTCATATTGCGACTATTGTACTTGAAAATCGTAGAAGGGTTAACGCAGAGTGGTATAACACGGGGTGCTGGCTAGAAAACCTCCTCGTGGTGCACCCTGAAAACGCTGGCGATAACGCTGTTCCTCCTCATTTCCTCCGCGTTATCTGGAGGAGAGGATTATCGCCAGCGGCTAATATTCTAGCAGGAGAGGAAGCCATGTCATCGGCTCTCGGGCAAGGCCCGGCCAGCGGGGTGGGCGTGTCTGCCGGTTACCCTGCTGGCTCTTCACTCTTCGGAGCATGGAGGAGGAAACCTCGTTAAAAAACCGAAGGTGGGACCCTTCATGGGTCGGAGTTTCTCCCGCTGATAGCGGTGGAGAAAGGATGGCGGGCTCGGCGTGTACTTACACTACCACCGAGCAGGCAGGGGGACGTAGTCCTCCTGCCACCGTCGGCATAGCGTAATCCCGAGAGAAGTGCTGTGGTCAAGTCTCGCGGCTTTGATCGGGGACGTGGGTCTTGGCTTAACCGCCCGCACCGCGAGGAAGAAAACCTCTCTAAAAAATTGCCCCGAATCCCAAGTTCTGGTGTGTGGCCAGGGGATGCATGGCTGATGGGAAGTTCAGTCGTAAGCGCACCCCAAGCCGAGGTACCTGCGGACCCCTCGGCTGGGTTTAAAATTTTCGCTTGCCCGGGTATTGGGGGATCTCTGCCCGGGTCGACTTTTAGTTCTCCCCCACTCGTAGGACTATTATGGAAGATGATAAATTGAATTCAAACAAACGATCGGAAAACAATGTAACGAATAACCAGGCAAGCACAACGGACAGCGAAAACAAAAGCGGAAAGGGAAAGAAGAAGAAGGGCATCCTGAAGAGGAGCTCTTCTGGAGCGGACGTCTCGACGTCGAACGAGGCTGTGGTGGCACTCGGGCCGCCCACCTCGGTGGGGCTCCCAGCAGTCAAAGGGACTACTGGGAGCCAAAGAAGAGGAAGAGACGGGCGTTTCGAGCGTGAACGCTCTAAGTCGGCGGTCGCGAGCAGGAGCGACAGCCGAAAGCGGGAGGCTAAAGACCCGGACAGCGACTCGTCCCTGGAGACGCCAGTTGCGAAGGGCGTCCGCACCGACGAGTCGCGAGCCCCTGTGTCACTGCCGACGGACTCCGTGTTCTCGAATGCGGAGTCCTACAGGAGGACAAGGGCGTGTAATGAAGCCGAAGCGGAGGAGGAGATCGCCGATCTCCTACTAAAGATTCGGGAGCCGGTGGAGGGAGAACCCCCCCAAGCTCCCGTGTCCGTGCAGGAGAGGGCGAATGCGGCGGTGGCCGTCATCAACAAGGTGGCCACCAAGTCCGTAAACCTGAAGGGCGTCTTCGTGAAGGCCCTGAAGGACTCCTCCTCCGCCCTGTCGAAGGTAGTGGGGACCCTGTGCGGGGACATGGCGCGCCTCGACGAGGCCAACACCCGCCTGACGGCCCAGATAGCGGACCTGAGTGGCCAGTTCGCCCAATTCCGGGCTCAGTGTGCTAAGCCGGCCGAGCAAGGGGCTCCGGCCCCGGCCTCGGCCAGGCCGTCTCGGTCGAAGGCTCCGCCCCCGCCCGGGCCATCTGGGCCAGAGGTCCCGGCCCCGCCCGGACCGTCTCGGGTAGAGGTCCCGGCCCCGCCCGCGCCGTCTCGGCTAGAGGCCCCTGCCAGCGGAGAGTTCCCTGACGCCATGCTGCGTCAGGCGCTCGACGCAATGACGCGGATGCTGGACGGGCGACTGGCCGGCCTGGAGGCGAGGCTTCCCCCCGCACCGGTTGTCTGCCCCCCGCTCGCGTCGCAGCGCCCCCAAGCTGCCGCTCTGTCTACGCTTCCTCTGGTAGGAACTCGCGTGACCTACGCGGCGGCGACGTCGGCACCGCCCCCCCCCCCAAAATCAAAAGGGACCGAAGAAGGGGGCCGCAAAACCGGCCCAGGCGCCGGCCAAGGCACCGGTCCAGTCGCCGGCCAAGGCACCGGCCAAGAAAGGGCCTCAAACGGCGCCCACAAGTGGAGCGGACTTCCCCTCGCTTCCCACTCCGGCGCCTCCGACGGGGTCCTCGGGACCAGCCACCTCTAACGAGGATTGGCAGGTTGTGGGGTCCTCGAAGAGGCGGGGGCAGCGGCAGCGAGCGCGGGCGAGGAAGGCCGCCCAAGGCGCAGCCCAAGCCCCGCAGTCGCCGCCGGTGGCGGCAGCGGCCTCTAAAAAGAGGCCGCGGAAGCTGCAGCCGCCCAAGATCGCGGCTGTCGTGGTGACCGTGTCGCCGGAGGCGGCCAGTGGCGGGCTCACGTACGCGGCCCTGTTTAAAGGGGCCCGTCCCGGGCTCGCCGCTGAGTTCGGGGCCGCGGGGATGAGGCTGCGCCACGCCCAGACGGGAGCTCGAGTATTCGAGTTCCCGGGGGCTGAGAGCGCCAAGACGGCCGATACATTCGCCGAGAGGCTGCGGGAGGTGTTTGCCGCCCAGGACGGTGTAAAGATCGCCAGGCCCACCAAGTGCGCTGAACTGCGCATTTCGGGTCTGGACGACTCTATCACGTCGGAGGATGTCCGCGATACAGTCATTGAGAAGACTGGCTGCACCGCGGGCACCATCCGAGACGGCACCGTCCGGCCGGGCCCGGGAGGCCTCGGCTCGGTGTGGGTGAGCTGTCCCGTGGCGGCGGCCAAAGTTTTGGCCGACGCCGGGAGCATGCTCATCGGCTTTGTGAATGCCAGAATCACGGTTCTGGCCGCGAGGCCGATGAGGTGCTTCAAGTGCCTAGTCGCGGGACACACTCGCACCAAGTGCGAGAGTTGCTTCGACTGCAGCGAACTCTGCTTCCGCTGCGGTCGACCCGGGCACAAGGCGGCAGAGTGCTCTGCCGCCCCTCACTGCCCGATGTGTGCGGCGGGTAACAAGCCCGCCAATCACCAGATGGGGCAGGGGGGCTGCTAGCCTCCCCGCGCTTTTCGGCAGACGCCGGAGGCTAGCCCGGCGACCCAGGCTGCCTCCGACGTCAATCAGGCGACGACGTCGTCGCCCATGGAGGGGGTTGTAGAGACGATCCAGTAATGGATCAAGTCTCCAACCTCTTGGTCCAGACGAACCTCAACCACTGTGCCGCGGCGCAGGATCTCCTCCTGCAAACGATGGCACAGTGGTCGATAGGTGTTGCCGTAGTCGCGGAGCCCTATTTTGTCCCTCCCCGTCCAAATTGGATGGGTGACTGGGACGGCTCCGTGGCAGTCGTCAGCTCCACGGCGGCTCATTCCCCGCCCTTGTCACTAAGAGACAAGGGTACTGGATATGTTGCCGTCGAATGGGGGGGAATCACCATTTATGGTGTATATTTCTCCCCCAACCGGAGTCTGAGCGACTTCGAGGTCTTCCTCAACAACCTGGAGACCTCGATACGGCGATTGGGGTCTGGGCACGTCCTCGTGTTGGGGGACTTCAATGCAAAGTCCATTGCGTGGGGTTCCCCGGCGACGGACGCCAGGGGCGAAGCCGTCGAGGAGTGGACGGCGTCGGTGGGCCTCTGTTTGCTGAACAGAGGCGTCACCAACACGTGCGTGCGACAGCAGGGGGGGTCGATAGTGGACCTTTCGTTCGCTACCCATGCAGTCGCCGCACGAGTAAGGAACTGGAGTGTCCTGGACGAGGTCGTGACGCTCTCGGATCACCTCTATATCCGATTCGAGCTCTCCCGGTCCCAGGACGCCAGTAGGGGTCACGCGGCGCGGCGTCCCTCCCGTTTTCCGCGGTGGGCTGTCGCCAAGCTGGACAGGGACCTACTAGAGGAGGCGGCCATTGTTTGCTCTTGGCTGTCTCCGCAGGCCCCGACCGAGGAGGTCGAAGTGGGGGCTGGTCGCTTCGCCGATGCGTTAACGCTCATCTGCGATGCGGCCATGCCCCGCGTTCGTGGCCGTCGGCCTCCTCGGAAGGAGGTCTACTGGTGGTCCCAGGAGTTGGCGGACCTCCGTGCGGCTTGCGTACGTGCCCGGAGGTCCCACACCCGGAGTCGGCGACGTCACCGCGGGGACGTTGAGGAGGTGGACCGGCTTCACGAGGAGTACCGAGCAGCTCGGGAAACTCTGAGGCTGGCCATCTGCCGCGCCAAAGACGCGTCTAGAGAGGAGATGCTGGAGAGTCTCGAACGTGACCCCTGGGGTCGGCCTTACCGTGCGGTGCGTCAAAAGCTCCGCACACAGGCCCCCCTCCTTACGGAGACTCTCCAGCCCAGCTTCCTGCAGGAAGTGGTCGAGGGCCTATTCCCGCAGCAGGCGGAACACACACCCCCATCGATGGCCCGTCGTGGTCGTCGTCGGGACAGCGTGGGTGATGTTCCGCCTGTTAGGGAATCGGAGGTAGGGGCGGCTGTTCTACGGATCCGGTCCAAGAACACCGCCCCGGGGCCGGACGGGGTTCCAGCCCGAGTGATGGCCCGTGCCCTCGACTACATGTCGGACCACCTCAGGGGAGTGTTGGACGCTAGCCTGGCGTCCGGACGCTTCCCTGAGCGTTGGAAATGCGGGAAGCTGGTCCTGATACAGAAGCATGGACGGCCTGCCGATTCGGTCGCGGCCTACAGGCCCATCGTGTTGCTGGACGAGGCGGGTAAGTTGTTCGAGAGGGTTCTCTCTGCCCGCATCGTCCGGCACCTCTGCGAGGTGGGGCCCGACCTGTCGGACGCCCAATTCGGCTTCCGAGAAGGGCGTTCGACGGTCGACGCGATCCTGCGCCTGAGGGCCGTGACCGAAGAGGCGGTGAGAGGAGGCGGAGTGGTGTTGGCGGTGTCATTGGACATCGCCAACGCCTTCAATAGTCTGCCATTCGGCTGCATCAGGGCTGCACTCCAGTACCACGGAGTGCCAGGGTACCTGAGGCGGCTGGTGGCAGACTATTTAGAGGAGCGTACCGTCGAGTACGAGGACCGAGATGGCGCCTTGAGACGCAGGGCCATGTCATGCGGTGTTCCACAGGGGTCTGTCCTAGGACCACTCCTGTGGAACATGGGATACGACTGGGCCCTACGAGGGCGTCTCCCCACCGGGCTGGGTGTAATCTGTTACGCAGACGACACCCTGGTCACGGCCCGGGGGGCAAACTTTGAGGAGGCGGCGCGCCTGGCCACCACGGGAGTCTCCCGGGTGGTCGGGCGCATCGAGGCGCTGGGTCTGCGGGTGGCCCTGGACAAGACGGAGGCCCTATTATTTCATGGGCCCCGTCGCGGTCCGCCCGCCGGCGCCTCGATCGAGGTCAACTCGGTCCTCGTACCGGTCCGGGCCCAGATGAGGTACCTGGGTCTGGTCCTCGACGGTAGGTGGCTCTTCGACGAGCACTTCCGACAGCTTGGCCCTAAGTTGGTGAGCACTGCCTACGCCCTAGGGCGACTTCTGCCCAATTTGAGCGGGGCCAGTGTCCCCACTAGGCGGCTATACACGGGGGTTGTCCGGTCAATGGCACTTTACGGTGCACCGGTGTGGGCAGCGGCTCTGTCCGCCCAGAACAGGGCGCGCCTCTGGCGCCCCCAGCGGATACTGGCGGTCAGAGCCATACGTGGATACCGCACGGTGTCCACAGAGGCGGCGTGTGCCTTGGCCGGAACACCCCCGTGGGATTTGGAGGCGGAAGTGCTCGCCGAAGTTTATCGGCGAGTGGCTGACTTCCGGGCGGAGAGCGGATTTCGCCCTCCGCCCGAGGATGTGCGCGAGTGGCGCGAAGCCGCTCGCCGAGCCACCATGCTGAGATGGTCGCTCTGGCTGGACACCCCACGCGCTGGCTTCGCCGCCGTGGAGGCTCTTCAGCCGGTCATCGAGGAGTGGGCAGGGCGGCAGCACGGGACCCTTTCCTTCCGGCTGACGCAGGTACTTTCCGGGCACGGTTGCTTCGGAAAGTACCTGCACTCGGTCGCTAGGAGGGAACCGAGTCCCGCCTGCCACCACTGCGACTGCAGTGAGGACACGGCCCAGCACACGCTGGCGGTCTGCCCCGCTTGGGCGGCGCAGCGCCGGGTCCTCACTGCAGTCATCGGAGGGGATGCTCTCGCTGCCGGCCGTCATAAGATCGATGGCCGGCAGCGACAGTTGTTTTACCGCGGTCGCAACCTTCTGCGAGGACGTAATCTTGCAGAAGGAGGTGGCGGAGAAGGCCCGGGAGGATGGTATCCAATCGGACCCGATCCGCCGCCGGCGCCCCGGGCGGCGGAAACTTCAACTTCAAACTTAAATATTAGAAGAACAAGACCATTTAGCGACTATTTTCTTACAAATATAAAAAAAATCCTCACCTTATGTATGTACACACACATATAGTCCAGGCACGTTGAATATGGAGAACAAAAAAATGTTATCCAGAAACCTACGTTTTTAAATGGTTAAAAGGGTTAAAGTCAACATAAGGAAAATGTGTTATGTGCCCAAGAAGGTTAGGGGACGGTTTTAGGGGTTGAAAAGGGGGGAAAATGGATACATCTCGTGTTTTTTGCAATTTCACGCGAAATTTGATGTCCTACTGAAAAATGTGAAATGCAAAAGTTGTAGATCTTGGAAAAATCTACAACTTTTGTATGGGTCACTTTTTAATATAACCTCAAATATATAGCAGTATTGTACAAAAATAAAAAATGTATTTAAATAGTAAAACATATGTTTCTTCGTGTTTTTTCCCGTAGAATTCATTGGTCTTATTAGGTTTTGAATTTTTTATTTATTTATAACAAATTATTAACAATAACCAAAAAATTTGTTTTTGCAAAATTAATTATTTTTATTTTTCAATTTTTAGACATGTTTTTAAATGGAAGCTGTATTGTTTTATTATTTCATTAAAAAGTAGACATCAAAACGAAAGAAATGAGCCCTGTATGACCTCTCTACGATGATTGTATGTAGTAAAATGTAACTTTGAAAACAACGTGTTTCGGACCGAAAAAAATGAATCTTTCAAACAGTTTTTAATATTTCAATTTAAAAAATTTTTTTGTTGTTTGGGACACAAAAAGGAGTACTTTCAGCAAGTTTGGTTAAAAAATATTTATTTTTGAGAATTTGACAAGTAAAAAACAAAAAAAAATTTTTTTTTTTATTTATTGCATTTTTTTCTGAAATTTATATTAAATTAAAATTTATATTATAAAAATATAAATTTTAATTTAATATAAATTTTATTATTTAAAATTTATATTGAATTGAAATTATTTAATAAAAATTTATATTAAAAATGACCCATTCAAAAGTTGTAGATTTTTCTAAGATCTACAACTTTTGCATTTTACATTTTTCAGTAGGACATCAAATTACGCGTTAAATTGCAAAAAACATGAGATGTATCCATTTTCCCCCCTTTTCAACCCCTAAAATCGTCCCCTAACCTTTTTGGGCACATAACACATTTTCCTTATGTTGACTTTAACCCTTTTAACCATTTGAAAACGTATGTATCTGGATAACATTTTTCTTTTTTTATCTCTGTAAATGAGTCAATGTGCCTGGACTAATAAGGTGAGGACGTCACAAGATGGCTGCTATTGTGAAAATCGGAGTACTTTGTCAGTAGTCTCGGAGGAAGAAACTTAAAGAAAATAATGATAAGAGTACAAAATATTAGAGCCACGTTGACTTGAACATGAACGGGCCAGCGAGACCGGAGCAGCACCACCTTGAAAATCTGAGGACCGACTCCATAACTCTGAAAGTAGTACTCTGAATCCAGTAGTGGATTCGGAAGTTGAACTAGATTTCTGTATGTTTGAGGGCTCTAACTTATCCGTATTGCCGTAGATGGTAATAACAACCAGATCTGGCTTAAAGGGCTCTCCTAGGTATGGCGTGTAACACTGCCAACTTCCATTCTATAAGCTGTTATTTTACCCGACCCAGAATCGAACCCTCTTCGAAGACTTCTTAGACTATCTGTGCATATTAGCCAGACAGACAAATAACACATACCTACTTCAAAGCAATTACCATTTTAAATGGATTTTCATTACAGAAAATCCGTTGAAATGCATAGCATCTCTAAAACACATAAATAAAAGACGACACACAATTTGTACAAAAGCTTTTTTCAACAAGTTTTCCAACGTAGGAACTACGATTCTCCCAGAGTACTCATAAATTACGGATTAAATCGTTCGAATATATTTATAGTATTCGTTTTTACACATAAATCAGAGGCGCAATCCAATTTACACTACGTCACTGTTACATTCAATTGGGAAGAAATGCAAGTTAAATGTATTTTCAGTGTTGTTAGAAAAATCCAACACTTCCCAAAAGATTACTCATTTTTGCAGATTATTTTAGTGATATGTATAGATCTCCCTTGATACACTTCCTATGAAAATAAATGTTTTTATTGTTTGGATTATTTACATTACATTTCTACTTACTGTTAAGTACTTTAGTTTACTTACTGTTATGTAACTTTGTATTCCTTCTAAGAGTTGAGCTCGCCTTCATACATGTAATCTTTGTAGCTTAATTATCAAATAGTGTGCAAAATAAAAAATATTGAAATTCACTTAAATCGCTTCGGCAAATATAAACCAGCAAATATAAATAATAATATATTTTATAATATATAACTATGAGCCTACCAAGGTGGCTTTACTCAGCCTGAAAACACGAACAGAAGACGGAAGATGAACATTGGTCACAATACTCATGGGGAATGTAGGCAATGCATTAATGCAGCACGCTGACCCAGGTTATGGCGGCTTACTGAGATCTTTTACATTCTTGGACCTAAAATCTGGAGGTTTGGAGATCTCAATCCTTAAATCTAAAGGGGTAGTATTCAAGGACATAAAATTGACCTCTATAGATAACTCTCTACGTTTTTTGAATTTCAAATATCACAGTACAACAGTATCATCATCAGGTTTCTCATTTGTTCATTTTACTCCAATGCCATTAAACAGAATTTCGAAAAAAGGATGAGATTACTTTGTACAAAACACTTAACCGGAGTACAAAAGAATTAAACTTTCGATATACATATGTACATATAGCCCCAAAGTCTCATAAGACGTAAAGTCTCAGCTGTTTTTTAAACATCTTAGCAAGATAAGTACTTTTTTACACGTTTTAGTTTAGTGTATTACGAAAAGTTGCTATCGCATATGACACGTATTCTCATAATTGGAATATGCATTACTAACTAAGTCATTAGTTTCATGCTACGCTTACTATATATTTTATGTTCAGCGCAATTTTTTACGTTAAAATATTTTGCGTAAAACAAGACCAGCTTAAGGTACAGATTTTTTTTTATATTTTTTCAATAAAATATCTCTAAAATACAAGTGTATTTCAATTTTTCATTCTGCAGAAAACTCCTGAACGTTAAAACCTAATAACAACTTGCACAACCGGAAATTGAATGAAATCTGACGGTGAAGTGCAAATTCTGAAAATGTACGTACATGTACATAACTGGCATAAAAAAAATCTGAATGGTAATAATGCAAACATTTGTAACAAAATTTTAGTATTTTTAATCAACACTACTCACAGTGAAAATAAGAAAAATTTTAAACAAATCTTTTACCAACCCGTATGTCCTGTACCCAAAGAAGGCGGTGACTATTTAAGAGATGATCTAATCAAAATTGTGGAATAGAGATTAGCATCTACGCTAGAACCTTTTGATCTGACTCAAGATTAGTTCTGAGTGAATAGTAGATGAAAGTGTAGTCCAATAGAGAATCTACCGATGTATTTGCCAATATTCGACTTATATAGTACGAGTTTCATATCGTTTGAGCGTCCAATATTGGTGCTTTTAAGTTTGATAAAAGCTGAATGCATGGAAATCGATTTCACTGAGCAGGAATTTTTGTAACAAGAGCTCAGAAAATGTTAGATACCGTTTGTAGATATTTTTATCTGTACGTATATTGGGTGCTTTTTCTGCATTTACACTTATTGATTCAATATAATATTGATATTAGTAATAGTATGTATTTTCTTACTGTAAGTTTTCTTACAAAGGACCTTCAAAAAACCTAAATGTGCATTACATTCTATAACTAGTGTAAGATAAATTAGAATGAAATAAATAAAACTTTATCACTCTTTTCTATCTATTAATATTTTTAATCCTGGCAAATGATTATAGTGCCTGATAGAAAACATGAGTAGATTCCAACATTGTGAATGCAAGCATTGAAAAGTGACCTAAGGCGGCCTAGTCAGATCCTTTTGCATTAAAAGGGCTTCGGTCTCATGAAATACGACAGTACAAATGCTGTCATTTAAGGCTGATATTCTACGCAAGGGTAGCTACCACTCTGGTCGAGCCGGGCCGTAAATTCTGAAATCAGAGTGAATCTTTTGCCTTGAACTCAAAACAGATCGCCTTTATTCTAAATTAACACTAACATTATTTTATTAATATATTATAAAAAAATAAGATTCTCAACTAAGCAAAGTTCTAAGATAACATTAGAGTAATGATAAAGGTACTCATAAATTGTTAAATGATACAAAACAAATTATCGTGATCATCGCTCGATTATTTGAACTTGGTGAAAATTACAATGAATGGGAATGTGCTGGTACATTACTCCAGCACAGTTGGATTACTTATAATCGGGACTTCTGAAAAGCAAGTTTGACTACAAAATTTCCAGCTTAAAGTTCTTTCCATCTTAGAAAGTTTGTTTCGAGAACATTTTTGAATTGTAGGCAAAAACGTTTAAAAGCTAAGCTAACTCAGCAAAGTCTAAGTAAAGAATTTAGTGAACTTAGCTAGTCTTCATTTGCCTAGTTATTTGTTTTAAAAATACTATCTTCAGTAAATAGATAGCTCCTGTATTTTAGAGCTATGAAATTACAATATTCAGTTGAAATTACGTTACTTTTAGTAATGACTCGGGACTGATAGACAGTCAAAGTCAGTCTGGACTGAAAATAGAAGTTTGTTCATCTTTTACGTATTTTCATTTTATGGAGACCTTAATGTTTATATATTAGTATCAAAACATACTTTTATAAATTTAGTGTATTAATTTTACATGAAAGAGAAGGCTGGAAATATCTCAAAACCAACCCCCCTAGTCAGAGTGGCATAATAGGCAAATATCTCCTTTCTAAAAAGCCTATGACAAACAGAGGACTGTTGATGTTAAAATTTGTTGATGAGGATGATGAATCATTTAGTAGAGTCGTTTTCATAAAACTTTGATCATTTAATTGTGTACCAACACATCACCAGCAAATCACAAATGTAAATTGAAATGCTGGTAGAGATTACGGGTTAAAACCGAAATTGGAATCAATGGTAGCGACGGGTTACCAGTTTATTTAGAAACTGAATAGAAATTTAATTGTTAATTGAATACTGGTGGTAAAATTTAGGTGACTGAATTCATTTATAATTGGAATTAATATTAAAAAATTAATCTAATACTAAATAATTCGTTGTATAATAATAAAATTGAATTAAGTGAGATTGATGGAAATCAAATTTAAGTATGGCTCATAGTTTAATTGCTTTATGAAATAGGGAAGCAAACGAGAAGACAGTTCACTTGATGGTTAATGATTAGTAATGACTACCACAGTTCCGAAAAGTACACGCAGTCCGAATGGAATATATATTAAGAACATGCAAAGGACATAAAGACCATCCAGACTCAAAATGATGACAATTTATGGATCTCAAAAAGTATGCTCTCAAAAATTATATGTGATTTGAACACGCAGATTTTATTCTAAAAGCGGCGCTCACTACACCATCATACAGTACATCACTTCTATTGAGACGGTACAGCGTATCACTTCTATTGAATTTAGCCTATATAATGATGAAGTATTACTCTTCCACGCTTAAGTTGTAAATAAAATCCCTTTTACTAGCGATGGTCTTAAAATATAGCGACACTTGAATTATTCTGTGACAATGCATTCAAAAGAAGAAGAAGTCCGCACTTGACACTTTCAATTGAGATACCTCATTCCGTAGCGCACTTCGCTGGCGACTTTGTAAGTAAGGAACTTCAATCAGTGAAGCGCAAATGTAAATGTGAATTTGTAAAACCTCGAACCACAGAATTTTTATGTAAATAAAAAGTTTCAAATAGGAGTGTAACAAAACTAATAAAGGCTATTGATGAGTATGTTCTTTAAGGTTACAATTAAAATAATAGTGCAATCTAAATAAAAATGTAGTAAGTATTAAATAAGTGTTGACAAAGAAAATATATATTCAGAAATAGTGAACCAAGTCAGAATTTTTCGGTGGCATATATATATGTACGTTTATAGACACAGACTGTACATTTATGCTATCGTTATAAATTTATGCCATTAAATCCTGGAATCCGTTTTTGTGTTTCCGAAATTTGAAAACCTTACTGCCGAGTGTCTCATTAGGGTTATTTATTTTCAATGCATATATTTTATGGATTATTTTTAATGCAAACTTGATAACAGAAAATAATAAGTTATTTGAATATTAAGTCTAATGATGCTGTCTTTATTTATAAAAGACTAGCTGACACAGCAGATTTCGAACTGCTTCAATCGATAAATAGAAGAACTAAACTTTTGTATAAAATAAACTTCAAACAAACAAACCATACTATTGAAAAGACTCCATATATCAAGATATTTCCAAAATTAATTTCAAGATTATTATCACTTCACTCTGAATTAAATTCTAAAATATGATGATCAAAATCACAAAGTCTGATTTGTGTAATGAAATTGAGATCGTTAAATTTTAAATAATTTAGGTTTATTAGGCACCTCCAAAAATATAACATAAATAAAATGCAGATTCAATAGATAGGAGTCATCGAAAAAAATAAGAGACAAAATGGCATAAGATCCTAAATTGGCAAACATTTCGTATTTTCATAATGTACCTGAACAATACAAATGTTCAATGGTTATTTAAAGTGCCGTGTATGTTGACACTATACAACCCCTCAATTGCTGTTACAAAATACGTTATTCAATTCACACCGTAATCCTTATTGATTTGAAATGACCTTCATATGCGAAGGTTACAAATATAAAACACACGATGAATTATTCACTAAAGGAAGTCCGACGCTGTGTGGTCGGTAATTCTGCAACAGTAATGAGCTAGGTCAAGACTCTTGAATATACATAGCTATTGTATTATTTATTTGATTTTAATTTGTTTGTAAAGCCTTTATTGTGCTTGATCTTTCTTTATGTAGAAACTTTTCTGAGTATAAAGTATTTTTAAGCAAAAGGTTATTATCTACTGAATATTATTTTAAAATATTTTTATAAATGTTCAACTTTGAATAAAAATTTTTTTTTTTTTATATTTTTCATTTTATTTTTAAATCAGATATGTAATTTTACATAGATATACAAACTTCCTTGTGTGTTTTTTGGCCAGTTTAAGTCCAACATAAACACCAGTAGGTAGTGGCCGAGAAGACATCCGCACATATTAAAAAAAGGCTAATGATTTGAACTTTGTAGCAAAATTTAAAATATAGTTCTTATTTATCCAATCAGTTATATAATTTTACATAGATATGCGTGTGTATATCTTTTGTGGAGGATCACTCAAGGAAGTATTGTCTTGTGTGATTTTGGCCAGGTTAAGTCCGACATAACCGTTAGTTAGTGTCCGAGGAGAAATCCGCACAGACAAAAAAGGTTACTAATTTTAACTAAACTTTATATAATTCCATAGCATCAAGGGATAAGATTTACTGAAAATTATCATATAACTTGACCTGGTACATTACGTTTGCCTGTTATTTTGTTCTCTGATTTGTTTTGATGCTGTGTTGATTTTGTTCTGATGTTTCATAGTTACCTGTCTGGTCGCCCGCAACGTATTTGCATTGAGGGCTCTATGTCCTCTTGGTGCAATATTTCTACTGGTGTATCGCAGGGTGGCGTTCTATCGCTGTTTTATAAGCTCAATATCCAACCAATTAAGTTCCTATTACCATCTTTATGCAGACGATTACAAATATATATACTGCAGCTCCGTTTAACTTGTGACCGGAGGCATTTGACATAATCAATGCTGGCTCATGCATATAGGCGAATGGAGTCACAACTATGAACTGAAAGTTAATCCCGTAAAGACGCAGGTATGCGTCCCAAGATGGTGTCAAGAGTTAACTGGACACAACTACCACGAATTCAATTTAATGGCACTACCCTTGAGATCAGTACAAGTGTCAAAGATCTAGGAATCAACATAGATAGTACGTTATCTTGGGGACCACATATACAGGAAGTTAGTAGAAAAATACTTGCCGCTGCCGGGTCTCTACGAAGACTATGTAACTTTCTTCTGACTGCAACTAAAGCTGCACTTGCACAAACACTACTTCTTCCAATTCTCGACTATGCCGATGTCAGATCTAGATCTCACTGAAGCACTGCTTGATCAGCTCGAGCGACTACAAAATCTCTGCATAAGATTTGTATTTGGTATACGAAAATACGATCATGTCTCTGAATTTCGTCAAATGCTCAAGTGGCTTCCGATTCGCTCTCGCCGGAATACTCATATCCTTACTTTTCTTTATAACATCTTGTTTAATCCCAGAGTCCCTTTCTACCTCAAAAAACTATGTAAGTTCCCTGAGGCACATGACAAATGCCTAAGGCCATCTGAAGATTTGAGACTGGAGATGCCTCTGCATTCGACAATGTTCTATGATTAGTCCTTTAAGGTTAAGGTTGTTCACTTGTGGAATGAATTACCAGTAGGTAAACATGAGAACTGTGTAAACAATAACTAGTTTTAAGAAAATTATTCAAGAATTTTATACTTCATAACTAATCAATCTCAAAATTTGGATATTATGTTTTCGTTATATTATAATTGATAGTTATTTAGTTATTGTATGTATGCATATTGGTATGTATGTATATGTGGTGTATGTATGTGTACATGTATGGAGATGCGTCTCTCGTTATATTCAATAGTAGATTATAATTTTTCAAAACTCCTTGCACCGTCAACTACTGTATTTCCAAATCATTTTAATCCATCCTAAGGTTGCCTGGAAGAGATTGCTTTTAACAATAAGGCTGCCCCTTGTTCATTAAATGTAAGTCAAATGTAAAAATAAAGAGTTTTCCATATATCTATATATAAAAACGTAAAAAAGTATATTTGATACTATTCATGAATGCTACAGACAAGTGGCTTGATAATCTCCATAAAATTAATATTCATTCTGTTTTGAAAACCAGATGTCTCATTTAATAGCTCAGTACTTTTGGCGCATACTTGAGTAACAAAACGTTTTAGTAAATAATGCTCGAACGACTTCGGTAGCTGGAGTTGTGCCAATTTTCAGATGTAGATTGTAGTATATTTTTAATTAAGCAGTAGAATACCAGAATCAATAAAACAGGAATAAATTCAAATTTAATGTCTGATATTTGAAAAAAAGGAAAATTTGAAACTAAAATGATTTCATTGACGAAATTGTCTGATGCCAGATTGAACACGTTGATTCATTTATGTACAGTAACATGCACGGCTACCTCGCGATGGTGAAACATTAATACTGTTAAGAAAATGTTAGAGAGCTTGACCTTTCCGGTAGCGAGCTAGTTATGCAACCTTGACCTGTCCTTGACCGTCCGTATATGTAACATAACGTTTTTCCATTACACTCTCATCTAATCTACTTTTCTACTTTTCACTCTTATTATTAATGTTATGTTTTCTTTTCTCATCTTAAATTTTCAAAATACGAGATCGACCACAATAGATGTCTCCTGTTTGTCAAAATTATTAGTGGACACTATACTTTCTCTCTGAAACGTTTCCCACCATACCCTTCGTGGGGAAAACGAAGGGTGTGTGTGAGACTTCCGGGCAATCGGTCTACCCTCTAAAATCCTTGACGGCCTACCTCGGCAGTCGGGAGGAACATTAGGATCGCACCATCGGCTTCTAGTGTCCCCTCGGAAGGGATTGCTTTTAGCAATAAGGTGGTTACCTTTTGTTCATTAGATATATATTTATCGATTTATGTACACTCTTGTAAATCTGTGATATGGTATCAGTTTTTGTAATATATAAATAAAGAGTTTTCTATCTATCTGTCTACTCAATACGCTTTGGATTAATCCATTGAAGGAGGTAAGATGTTTAGATAAGGTTTGAATTCAAACAGAGACGTATATAGTTACGTTTTATAACCGTTGTTCAATTTCATTAATCGAGGACATACATCTTTCTAATAACAATATAATTTCTCTGTTTCACAACATTTTTACAAGTACTAACTACTTAGATACTGATCATATCGCAAACAAAAATCTAAAAAAGTTCCATTTTATCAAAGAAATACGAAATCCTTTTGTTTACGTAAAGAACACAGGATATTCTCATGCAAATGAACTTCAATATTTCTGAGTAAGAAAAAACAAAGGAAAGAGGCCAGGTATACTTGTAATGTGAAAAAGTTTGTTAGTTTACAGTGCTTTTATTTTGGTGGACGTCTCGACTAACAAGAGAATCGTGACAGATCAGCGTTTCTATCGTTGGGTAATCTCCCTCGCGAGCAATTATTTTTCCAGTATAATGTCACGGAATCATCGAGTTTTTAGAAATAATTGGTGCTAGTAATATTAATAATAAAAGTTCATACCAGTTCGGGAGCCAGATAATTTATATTATATGCATCAATTTTACATCAAAAAATAAATAAATAAATAATAAACAACGACAATACCGCCGCCATTCTCTCGCCCGTGGAGATGGCCCCTTTTTTTCCAGTTGAAGAGCAAAAATAGCGCTGTGAAATTAATTTACTATCTGTTCTTTGTCTGTCTATCAAAAACCTTTCTCAATGGAAAACATTTAGGTACTTTTGCAGAGAAATCAAAACTTATAGAATATCCATTGACCTAGAATCATCCGGGCGAAAAAAGGGGTTCACAGCAAAAATCGCACGCATCAATCAAAACTTTCGCTATGCAAGTTAGTGTTAAAAGTAAGTGTTTCTTTACAGAACCTTATGTCTCTATTATCCGGATAAAGAATATAACTTTGTTAAACAAAGACTGTTCTACATTCAGCATTGTCAAATTAAAAATTACACAAAGTAAGGCACAGGAAGAAAGAGTCGAACCACTTAATTCTAGTTCGTATTTCTTCCACCCTAAAGTGGTGATTCCCAAGGCCAACACGCTTTGTCCTGTAGAGGAAAGGAGAAGGTGGGATCAGTTGGAAGAGCTCTCCAGAACACTCCCCATAGTAAAGGCGATAAAGGACTGCCATAGAGGCAACATCTCTTAGCAACTGCAAAGGATCAAGGAACTCGGTGGCTTCGGGACTATCAATAATGCGAACTGTTCGCCTATGCAATCGATCGAGAGCGTCAAGCAAGTACTGCGCGGATTCATCGCAAATATGATAAGAATACTGTGAGCGGGCCTGGGTCTTATAAAGAAGATACAGATGCTCCGGCGAGAAGAACTGTCTCACCTGGTTAAACTCACCCAGTTTACGAGAGGCGGCCTTTGTGATGTTTTCAATAATATTGACGCACTCAATAATAATGTGACGCTTTCATTAATATTAGTATTAAGAAATCGTTTAAAAGTTTATTTTATTCCTAACCCTTCCAAAATAATTATACGTTAAGTTCTACGAGTAACTGGATTCTCTATAAATAAGACAAGTAGTACAAATTAATTTGTACATTGTACTCAGTCACATAAGTACATTACATTAATATGTTTTGTGCAAACGGAATTACAGAGACATTGTCCTCCCTATTCGGTGTAGTTAAACGGCTAACAACTGGTACTTAATCAACTGTCAGTCTCGGTGATGGACGCGCACATGGCATTTAACTAGCGGTAGGGTCATCTCTCATGTCTAATTCAATGTCACCAGTTGACACTTACATTACCAACCTATTCCACTTACAATCCTGTACAACTTAAAACTTATGTCCATAAGACGATCTTAACTTTTAGTATTTTATATGCCATTGTTCTGTTGTAGAGTACTTTGCTTTGTGGTTTAAGTGACATTTAATTTAATTTATTTTTTTCTATTCTTTTTTCTAATTATTTCGATCCATATAGTTAGATATGTCCTTCAAATAGTTAGAAATGTGTTTTTCTTCTTCTTTATATTGTATTACCTATAGTATTGGCATCAGTGAAGTTTTTTATTGTTTCGAAACTTCTGTTAATTTATGAACTGCAAAGGGTGAAATTCTGTAATCAAGTTAATGTTATAAAATTAATAAACTGCCTTTGTAGGTGTTGGTATTTTAACTTGACTTCAAAATGAACTAGAAAAACCAATCACACGCATTACATAGTTTGCGTCATAAGTAATTTAAGTAACTTCTTTTCAGCTAAATTACATATCCCTATTATTATTTTAAATGCGAAAGTAACTCTGTCTGTCTGTCTGTTACGCTTTCACGCCTAAACCACTAAACCGATTTTGATGAAACTTGGTATAAAGGTAAAACTGAACTTGGGAAAGGACATAGGCTACTTTTTACCGCGATAACCGACATACACGCGGGCGGAGCCGCGGGCGAAAGCTAGTTATAAATATCTAAATTATTTCAACATGTAAACTAAAACGATTCTATAAAATGTATATGTATTTTCTCACTATTCGACGAATTCTTAACCTTTTATAACTTATTCATATCGAAATATTCTCAACGTCAGTATTTTTTGCATACAATAAATTTGATCACGTTGATCAAATATTTGTCGGTCAAATTGAATCTACGATGATCCGAATTATGGTCACATCCTTTTCTAATAGGAAATGTCAGCTTTCTAACGTCGTTATCCTTATTTTCAAAACAGTATCAAATTGAGTAAAGTTGGTCAAATTTAATCTGACAAGATTCTGGTATCAAAGTAAAATATAAAGTTTATTGGCTTAAAATGTTACGTAATTGTTGGATATCAATATTGCTAATAAAATAACATACACAAATAGAACGAACGTCAATTCCAAGAACAATTTTCATTCGGCATGGGTTGCTTTATTTTATCAGCAGCCAGTAGGTATCTAGGTTGCTGATAGTACGTATTCTGCATAGTTTGAGATTAGGATTGTAGCCATGATTTTTTTTCTCACTAATTTTAAATTGATACCCCACGCGTTTTAAAAAATAATATAAAGACAGTTAAGGAAAAAATGATAGTATGTTGTTTTTTTCCTTTGAGGAAAGAAATATAAAAAATAAAACATAGTACCGAAATATAGACCGATAAAACCTTAAGTGATTGGTACGTGTCTTTAATTGGCAGAACAGTAACATAAGGCATAATATGTTAAGTAGAGCTTACATTATAAATTTATAATAATAAATGTAATAACGGTTGCTTGATGGACATTCTAAATTATATTAGGATGTCCAATGAATGTTTTACACAGAATGAACTTATGCTAAGCATAAGCTCAATCTATGTAAAAGGTTATCAAGTTACCTACGTACTTCTTTATTTATAAATCCTTAAAGATCACCGGGCGTAGAACACAGGTCAAACGCGTGTAGGGATTTTGTACCGCTCGACACGTGAAAGTCTGGCAGCGATTTGATCATAGTATTTTTCTAGTTCTGTCATTATTTAATTTACTTTAATTTTTTTTGCAAATACTAGTAGGGGAAAATTCGGTACCAATGGTTGATGTTGGAATGTTATATATATCCTAATCGGCATGAAAACCTCTATATCGAGATGCAGGATTAGAATGTACTCCATATAGTTAGTTACATATAGTGCGTAGTTCCATATATCTTCGATAGGTGGCGCAGAATTATATTTTGCTGCGCTATATGTCGAAGGCACCGCACACTTATTTACTCATTACTTCAGGTTAATAATTTATTTTATGATTTTTGTGTGTTTCATAAATTTTTGTTTCGAAGTCTGGGTGTTTTCTATGTATAATATGTACCTATTTATAAAAAAAAGTACGTTTATTGATTTATATCAATTATCCAGTACCCATAATACAAGCTCTGCTCAGTTTAGGACTAGATGATGTTGTGTTTAAGATGTACGAAATATTTTATTACGACTTTTAAAATTTATGAAACAATGTGTCAGAACAATAAAGTATGAAATGGATTGAGACTTTTATTAATAAACGTCAAAGCAATAAAATCAAGAATAACGACAATACCGACTATGGCCCCGCATGAAATGTCTCTCGTTACAAACTAAGCGAGTGGCTGGAACATATCGCATTTTCCTGCTGACACCATTATGCGCGATTCACATCTGAATAAAGCCTAATTGCTTGATCTGTTTAATGGTTCATCCAATTGTTTGAACTAATCCAAAGGTAAATTGCGTTTCTAAGGTTTAAAATATCTTTTATGTGGCTGAATTGTATTTCTAAGTTCAATACTAGGTTATGAAATTAAATATATCAAAGTTATATTCTGAAATAAATAAATAAAAAAAAAAATTAACATCTTATACACAACGTCATCTACCCCCAAACTGAGCAGAGCTTTTATTACACAGGTTTTTATACCTATCTCTGGCACCAGCGATCCACAACGGAGATTGTCAAATTTTAATATTTCATGTAATTGTATTTTATGTATTTTTCGGTTTTTGGTGAGAAATAAATCATATATTATTATTATTATCGGTAATAGACAACTAATGTAAATATATAAACATACATATTGTACATAGAAAACACCCAAACTCCTTTCGGAAATATTATATATTTTGCAGATCATACAAACATTCGGTCCGACCCGGAAATCGAACCCGAGATCTCTTGAGCAGCCTACGCTAACCAATGTACTGTATACTGGCAGTCAAATGCAAATGAACTGAAAGGAAAAACATATTGCGTCCCGTGATATATTTTCTTGAAACAAGTACAATAACTTAATAATTTGACTGTAGAATATGTTTGAAGAATATCTTCTTTGCATAGAACATGATATGATTGATGTGCAGCAAGTTAATTTTGTCTCTTAGTGTCAACATTCGACCAATATCTTAGCGCTGTTAATTTACATTTCAAGAAAGAAAGTTCCTTACTTAAACAAGGTACAGATACACAATGGTTTTCATTTAGCTAAACAAATATTCATAACTATCCATATGAATTTACACATTTCAAGTATTTTACAAAACCCCCTTAAGAAGGCAGAACCCACAAGGAAGATCACGTTTCAAAATACGTGACATACTTGTAGGTAATTGTTTTAATTATTGTATGCAAATATTATTAATAATTATTGTTTGTAAACACAGTGGCATGTGACTCGTATTATACAGCGATTTTGTAGTTATGTTCATTTTATTGCTGCATTTATCGTTACAGCTGTGACATCTGGTTTTCATTTTCCGATTTATAAAGCGTAGCCTAGCGTTAGTATTTATGTCTTTAAATCTATCCATGTTTTTACCCAATCTTATAAAAAACACGCTATATATATATATATATATATATCCTAGGATATATATATATATATATCCTAATGATTACGTGGGGCGACGACGGAGACCGCAGTTACTGGTTGTGCCCCGGGCGCGCACCGGCCTACTTCAGAGGGCGCCGCTCACGCGTGCCTTGCGTGCGCTCAATGCGGTAGCTAATGTCGTTGACATATTTATTTGTTCACTGAGCGAATTACTGTGAACTTGACAACAGTTAAGTTAATTAAAACATATTGTCTACGTATACCGCATTAGATTCTACATATCTGTAATGGTAGACGTAAGTGTGTTATAAATAAATAAATAATTTTTGATTGTTACTTTCTTTAAGCAAAATGGAAATCTAACGGCATTTTATAATTGTTTTATAAGTGAGTGCGAGACTGGAGGCCCAATGATATAGAAACATCTCAACAAGCTACCTTAATATGGGTCACCAAGTTGCATTGTCTGCGTTCGCAGTGTGTGTGATGACCACTACTATTGGATTCTGCTCATGCTTTACAGGATCATATAAAAAAGTTAAATTAAATAATAAATGAAT
The DNA here is from genome assembly GCA_932526445.1 of Phragmatobia fuliginosa. NCBI lineage: Eukaryota > Metazoa > Arthropoda > Insecta > Lepidoptera > Erebidae > Phragmatobia > Phragmatobia fuliginosa. Next base: position 6,946,853 of record OW052063.1, on the reverse strand, counting down.
AAATAAATATTTCGGACAGCTTACTGTACGCAACGCCATCTAGTCCCCAAACTAAGCAGAGCTTGTATTATGGGTAATTAGACAACTGAATAAAACATAAATATACTTTTTATAAATACATACAAATTATACATAGAAAACACCTTAATTTCCGAAACAAATATTTGCGGATCACACAAACATTTATCCGATCCGGGAATCATTGAATGATTGTGGACACTATCAAGTCAGTCAAAGAGCCAAATCAAACAAAGAAAGCTACATGAAATAAAATTTATCTTAATATGTTCGATTAATGGTGTATGCTAGAGAAATTAACTAATGATCTGAACTTGAACTGTTATTACCTATTTGTGTTGGGCTCGTGTTTCAAAATAAGCTGTTTACGCGCTTAGCCTTAACTTCGTTTTTTCTTTATGACTTCGTTGGAAAATATGAAATATTTCCATTACATTTTTAATCCAATACATCCATTATAACTTAAAAGCTCACTCAATTATAGATCAAATTAAAATGTACGAAATAATTTGAATACCACAAACACATAACATAGTTCTTTAACAGCTACTTATAAAAATACAACTCTACAAAAATATGATAGAAATCAAACAAAATATTTTTAGTATAAAAGTACATTTTACATCGATCCATAAAAAGCTCATTTTATTGATGACAGCGATAAGACTGTTGATATACTTGATTACGTAACCTTGAGAGCTATACACGCGATGTGCACCTCTAGATCCTACTATTGTTAAACGCAGAGACAGATTCTATCTGATTCCTAACAGTTTGTAAGACATATAGTTTCTTTGGTTTAACTTTGAAAGTAATTAAACGAATAATCTCACTCATTCAGAAAATCACGAGTTTATATAATAAATTCATACCGTGGAAATAGGCACAAAAAGACGTATATTGAACATAGCGAAATGAATGCGTCAAATCTTTTGTTCAGTAAGTCGACAAAAAAATGGTTTAACATGTAGGGGCACGAGGGAGCGTATTATGAAATATGCAAACGTAATTATTTTTGTAAAGGTGAACTCTGTGCGCCTAATAAAGTCACACATAATTATACTGTTTGGTATATCATTTACATCTTATGACTACAACTGCATTTGTAAGTAAATTGAATATTATTCAACACTAAGGCCTATTATAGACGGCACGTTTTTTTAATCGTGCTGCATATTAGCCGTACGGTAAAGAAAACGTGCAAGCATGTATAAGGCAGGGAAAAGCTACCGTTCGAGACTACGGCCAGGTGCCGCTCAGTTTTGACTTTTCTGCCACCACGCTTCCGTCTTCGCCATGGATCCTTATAGGAAAAAGGTTATCTTTGCATACTATATGTATAGAAAACTCAAAAAAGAAGAGAAAAGAAAAATAAAGTTTTGAATACATCCGATTTCAGAAAAACGGGAAGAATTTGGTGCATTGCATTCACTGTTTAAGAATCAACTGAGGAAAAATATAGACAAGTTTTTCAATTATTTTAGAATGCAGACTTTTTTTGTATTGAAGCCGCCACGGAAACGTGAGAACGTCCGGCGTCGTCTACACACTCCTATAGACTGCAATACAACGATGACGAAAATCACGCCGTGCGTAGGTGAAAATCACACGGCGCGCCGATAGGACAATGTGTTACCAGCGGTCATTGTTGTACCCTTACATCAAAAACCTTTTGTAACGCGACTGGGTGAAGCTAGTTAAACCAAGGTCACCGAAGTTAACACTCGTTTATCTGCTAGTGAAAATTCTATCAAAATCAGTCCAGTCATTGCAGAAATTAATTGGAACAGACGCACATGGACATAATAATATTATTATATTTAACAATTTTCATCAATTTCAATCAATATCAAATCAATTTAACAAATTTTGTGTACCAAAACTTTTTTTTTATTTTTTTTTATGTTATTATCGCACATACTTTTACATGTATTTAGTGAAAATATATTAATGTGAAGCAAAACAACAAAATCCATTTTTTTTCCATAGATAGCATTACTTGACAGATTAATTTATCATTTTAAACTGTTGTTGTTGTTAATAATTTCAGAACAATGGAAATACAATACATACATTATTTATTTAATATATACATTAATTATAAATTCAATAACTCTTATAAGATATTCATATCAAAAGTTATTAGTTAAAATAATTCAGTATAACTAAAATAAGAATGTAGTGATAAAAACGTGAGAACTGTTAGTATTGCTTACCTCACCTGACTTACCCATTAGCGATATTAAGGGATAAACCTTGACCTTCTCAACAATGGGTGCACAGCCCTGATCCCAGCGAAGATAACAAAATGACACTAAAGTCGTTCTACGACGTATTACATACTCTAGACATCCTATCCTACTAATGTTATAAACGCGAAAGTTTGTGAGTATGTATGTATGTATCTATGTGTGTATGTATGTATGTTTGTTGCTGTTTCACGCAAAAACTACTGAACGGATTTAGATAAAATATAGCTAACAGTAATATAGCTAACATAATTTCATAATAACACATAGGCTACTTTTTACAGGTATAAGGTATAGATATACAGGTATCTCGATTATTGCAGTAAAAAGTAGCCTAGCTAGGTGATTAAAAAAATATCTTAAATCGTAAATGTCAAAACGTATCACTGTTTATCTCCTGTCAAAACTTAACAGGTTGCTACGCAAAACACACTTGCATAGCAACCATGTGCAAATGAGTGGATAATCAAATATGTAGGCTACTTTTTATCCCAAAAACACGCGGGTAACACCGCGCGGTGCAGCTAGTGTAACTATAAATGTTTGTTTTAGTCGAGACGTAAACTACTAATGTTTTACATACATTTATTCATACGTACATTTATTCACAAACTTTAAGGTTCCTATTTGGAAAATATCACGATAAATAAATAACTTAATATTTCTTAAATCTTACACACAATGCCATCTAGTTCCAAACTAAGCAGAGCTTGTACTATATATGTACTAGCCAACTGATATAAATACATATACTATATTTATACTTTTTTGGTAAATACATACATAGTTTACATAGACAACACTCAAACTCCGAATTCAAATATATATTTGCATGTATCCCTTCTATCTAACCCTTGAATCGAGCCCAAGATCTCTTGATCAGCAGCTGCATACGCTACTACCACTAGACCAACGAGGCAATCGAGTAATAAATGCTGATTGTCAAGTACCCAATGCCAATTTATATACTAGCATGCACAAATATGTGTAAAATTTACTACTCAAAACATTTATATATTAAAGGTGAAATAAATATTGCTTCACTCATAGATAAGATAGGTATGTCAGTAAGAAGTGGTTCTACCGAAACCCGGATTATGGAGATCTAAGGGCTCAGGCTCTATTAGATTGAGAATCTAAGTTTTTGCTTTAGAGACAGGTAGGTAGGTAGTACATTTGTGGTATACTTCACAAATAAGATCTCAATTGTTTGTTTACGAACTTCATCACATTGCATGAAAACAATGGAATTACCTACGTCATCATTCTCGAAAATTAATGATATTATTGTTGTTCAAGAGAAGTGAAAAATACGCATTGCTATATAAAAACATTATAATTTATTCGTAGTAATGTCTGTCTGTCTGTGAAGTTTTCATGGCTACACCGTAAAACCGATTGAATTAATTTTGATAGATACTTGGATTGAATTTTGTAGAAGGACATAGGCTACACTTTGTTACGATTACCGAAATATACGCATGCGGAGCCGTGGACAAAAGCTAGTAATGTTATAAATTGACAAATCTTTTGTCAGAACCAGAAAAACAAAAAGAGATGTGGCGCCAATACTTCCAAAAACTTCTTAAATGTAGAACCTACCTAAATGTAAAAACTACACACATCCCCTCAAAATATTTGATACCAAAAGCGCAAAACATATAAATTAAATTGGACTACCAATCGCGATTCTGTAATCCTTCAAATTCAACTCAAAATGTAATAAAAAGTCAGGGCCCAACATCCACCGCAATGCAATCAAAGCTTTCAGTTGAATCACAACCGGTCCCATTGTATAGATGGTCCAATAGACCTATCGAAATGGCCTCTTTTTCAACGACCTAAAGCCGACGCGACAGTTTATCACGAAACACAATTGTCAGGATTACTGAAACTTCTTTCGGTAAAACTATAATACTTTGTGCTTGCCTACTATTTTATTGCAGTAAGATAAGTATAACGGTAGAAACTAATATTTAAGATATAAAAAAATCATTAAGAAATAAAAAGTCAAAATGTCTAAAAATCCATTAGAATAACTATTTTTAGATTTTTACGACTCTTACACATAGTTTTTGTTGTACAGCAGGGCTTATTCGTGATAAAATTATTTGAAAGGTTACGATATCTTCTATATTCGGCCATTTTGAACGGTTTACAAACGGAGACAGGCAGGAGAAGACTAGATAAAGAAAGTCGCATACTAAGAGGCTTAGCACATTCTATACTGATATAGAAGTATGACAGAACAGGCTGAAAAAGAAGAGTCTAGAAACTCACAAAAGCACTGGATGCTCTTCTTGAGGTCTGTGTCTACTGCTTACAATAGTAATAATAGTAACAACTGGAGTCATCCCGAAACATATTCACCACAGTTTGAAACTCCTTGGTCTTTTTTATTATTTCTTTTTTATTTTAAAAAGACAACTTCCGCATTAGGAATATAAATTCCTGTGTCGCGGGGGGCTTTACAAACATACATGAAACGGACACAAATAACACCCAGACTCAGAACAACAAATTGTGAATCACACAAAGTGTTATCCTACGTGGGATTTGAACCCACGACACTTGGCGCAGTAGGAAGCGGTGTGGCGACCGCTTAAGCCACTAGGCCAACCGTGCAGTCTGAAACTCAACACCTACATACCTCTCCAAAAAACGGTACATACACACGATGTGACAGGAATACATACTTGAATTTTTACAAATACCGGGGCATTTAATTGTCTAAGTCCGCAAATAATAATACCAGCAAAAGCTGAGAAATATAAAATTTACCAACATAATAATAATAAAGTTTTATTTACACTACAAATATTGCAATACATACATGGATAAAATACTTTCTACTGTATTAACTATAATTGTAGCATGTTATTTTACGAATAAAATAACTTACATGCTATAATTATAGTTAATACAGTCCTGATCTCCTAACTAAAGAAAGGCCAACGAGAAGCGATACAAAAGTTAATTTACCATAAAAGCGACTGTGGAATTAACAATCTAAGATCTATATCTTTCCATATATTTATCATAATGTCGCGTTCCCCAGACAAAAATAAATTAGACTACCACAGCTAATTGTGGTTTTTATTTAGATTTTAATATAAATCCGTTAATTTCATTAATATTATTTTTAAATGGTTTTTTAATTAAAAATAACACTGACCTTTGTTACGAAACTTCTCTCTGTGCCTATGAATTGCTCTCTTTATGAAAAAAACACTTTCCGCTTAAACATCCAATTCCACCTATTAGTTCAATACTTTTTTTAACAATCGACTCAATTTATATATTTATACTAGTTGACCCAGCGAACTTCGTACCGCCCAACTTTAAAATTCCAGAACTTGATCGCAGCGCCACCTACCGGGTCCAATTGCAAATCTAAACCATTCCCAGATCCCCTTGAACACACACAAAAAATTTCATCAAAATCGGTCCAGTCGTTTGAGAGAAGTTCAGTGACATAGACACTCTCAGAAGAATTATATATATTAAGATTTTATCTAGTGGAAAAATGCTTTGAGCCTCTTGACCAATCGTAAAAAATTCAGTCAGGTTCAGTTTGATGTAAAAATATCCAACTGTTTGCCGTTGGGCGACAGGTGCGAATAGTTTCTATAATTCTGGAAAGTAATATTTACATCTGACTTTGCTCTATAATAGATTTTATTAATACCAGAGTGTAATAAATAGTAAAGTAAAATTACAGTAAAGTCAACGGTGAGAACATTTTGTTTGTATTAAAAAAGCATTTTGTTTGTATTTCATAGGCATTTCCCGATTTTATAATCAACAAGCTTTCAGCCACGGTTCCGCCCCAGTATATATCGGATACTGCGATAATCATTTTTCTGGTTAATGCCTATGACACTCACAGCAGCTTTATATTGGCAAATGAGATTTGAATATCGGTTCAATAGATCCAGAGACTACCACTTATAATGTCATAGAATCACATCTTCATCCCTTTATAATATTAGTATGGATTTTTTTTTTATTAATCTATAACAATATACTACCTTACTTACGTATCTATCATGAAAATCCAATTAAGAAACTATAATGGGTACTTCACAGACACGAGGACTTAATATGCAATATTAGACACGAATGCTGAGTTATATCTCCAAATTGATCGGTCTTGGAATTCCGCTGCTAACAATCTCGATAGCACTTTCAATACCTGCTATATAAATGTGTAACCGTTAAAGTGTGTGTGTGTGTGTATAATATAACCCATATATTTGACTTGGTCGCCACCTCTTGTTGCGTTACAAGCGTTTTCAAGTCGCTCCGCATACGAAAAATAGTACGAGTGGTATAAGTTCCGCGAAGTGTGCTGTGTCATACATAAAAAGTTGCGTAATCACGAGCTCTACGCAACCCCGTGAACCTTGTGAAAATCGGAGAAAAACTGAGGATTTTCCTAGAACATTAAGTGCATTTTTAAGGTTAAAAAACAGTAAAGTGAATGTAACTTGAAAACAAGATCTACGACGTGTGCTTTTTTAATTGTGGGAGGGTGTGTCTCGAGGGTCCCCACCGTTTGAGACCCCTTCCAGAATTTTCCGGCCACCAACAAAAACGCTGTTAAGGTTTTTCCGAAAACCGCTTGGCCACGAGGTCCCTGAACCTGGGTAGCTGGGTAAAACTGAAGCCTGTAGCATCGCGTGGAGCAAGGAGTGGAGCCGGAAACCGTTTAAAGCATCCTAAAAAGTTAGGTGGTTCTAAAGTTATTGAGGGTTAAAGGGTGCCTAACTTTGGACAACCCTAGCTCTTAAACCAGATTGACAACCCTAACTTTTTAATTTTCGTAACAAAGTGCATATAGTGGAGAGCTCAATAAAATTTAGTTGACGAAAATCGAGTCCAAAACAATTAAGATATAGTTAAAATAGTAAATGTAAACAAACATTTTTGAAGAAAATTTCAAGACTGAAAAGCTCGCCTCTGAAGACCTGAAGACCCAAAGTGTATACTTACCAGTTTAGTACTCGCCAAAACCTACACGTAGGTCTCTTTTCCGTGTAAATCGGACCATAGGGAAGAAAATTTAGATTTAATTTAGTGCCTAAGTATAGCCTAAGATCTAGGCTAGGTTCTATCTTATCTTATCTAGATTCTATCTAATATAGTTAGGCTAGGAATTTTGTGGGAAATTCTCCAGGTCCTGTAGGCAGGTGGTCTGGGCTTCAGCCTGACACATTCACCGAAATTTTTCACACTAATTTTAGGCTGAAAAAACTAAATTTAAAAAAATACCTATATTTGACCTTAGGAATTTCTTAAGAATATTTTTAATAAAACTTTGAGTGGCCCTAATTTCTGGGCTAGACGACCTAGCGCGGTTTTAACACCACAGACGTTAGTTATTAGGTGACGTTGTCGGAATTTGATTTAATTTCAAAATTTTGAATACTCTTTGTTTAATTATATAATACATTTTTTTTTTTTTTTTTTATTTTTTTTGTTCTTAGATAAGTAATAAATTAGTGACGGGGCCGTATACACCCTTAACTGACAGATAAGCATAGATTTAAGGACCGGCTTGAATAGAGCCACGTGGATATAGAGTAGAGACTTAGAAGTATAACTTTATACTTTGCCTCATCTGGTTTTATACTTTAGAACCCTTTATCTCACTTATTTTATTTTGAATTAACGCGTTGTACTAGTCTCTTGACAATACAATTAGCAAAAGATCTTTTACTGATCTTTTTACTATCTTTACTACATTCTTGTTTTGTTTTGAGTTGTTGCTCTATACTTTCTGTTTTGTTTTTTTTTTTTTTTTTTTTTTTTTCTTTAATTTTGACGTTGATCTATAGGGCCCCGATGTTTTTGTTGCCACCCATTCGTAGATCCATGCCCGGAACAAGTGGTTCCGAGACTGTTAAGAAGGACACAGCCACACATATGGTGACTGCAAAAAAGCTCTTGAGCGAAGCCAAAAACCAAATGGATCTTTCAGGCAACCTAAAAGCTACCATCAAAGCCCAGGTCATAAAGAACTTACAAGGCTTGTTCGACCTGGTACAGATGCTCGACGGTCGACTTAGAGAGCAGGCTACCTCTAAGCTGTCTCCTTCTCCAGCATCTATTAACCTAAGAGTCAACCTAAGAGAGGAATTCGACAAACAGACACGTCTAACAGAAGAAACCAACTCCAAATTGGATAGTATAAACCAGCGCATAGACGACTTGACAAGAGTCCAGTTGGAGTTTCACGAGGATCTGGGACGGGAAAAACAAGCAACGTACGCAGAGGCTCTACAAGGACGGACAAACATAAACCTGCCATCTAAGCCGCGCCACACGATAATAGTAACCTCCACGGAGGAAAAAGACACCAGCGAAGACGTGCTGGAAAAAATTAGGAAAACGGTAGTTGCTAAAGACGGTGACGTAAAAATTGACAAAATAAGGAAAGCTAAAAGCAGTAAAGTGGTAATAAGCTGCGATTCAGAGGAAAATATCCAGAAAGTAACGGCTAAAATCGGATTAAATAAAGGACTCCAAGCGCAAAAGGCCACCAATAAAGACCCGTTGGTGATCGTGAGGGACCTTCTAGCCTACAACACGGATGACGATATCACAGCGGCTATAAAACGTCAAAACAGCCAACTCGTTGGAGATATCCCAGAAAGCGAGTATAGAGTTGCTGTGAAATACCGACGTAGGGCAAGGAACCCTCATGAAAACCACGTAATACTGCAAGTTTCACCAGCAGTATACCAAAGACTGACAGTGGCCGGAGCAATTTACATCGACTTACAGAGGAGACAGGTCAGAGATCAGTCACCCCTTATCCAATGCACAAAATGCCTTGGATATGGCCATGGCAAAAAACTCTGCACCCACACCGAAACGTTATGCAGCCATTGCTCCGGCCCGCACCTGCGAGCTGAATGTCCGGTCTACCAAGCTAGAGAAATAGCGACATGTAAAAACTGTCACCTGGCCAAGATGGATAAAACAGACCATAACGCGTTCGATCTTACATGCCCCATTAAGAAAAAGTAGGATATAATAGCGAGATCGAGCGTTGCCTACTGCTAAGGGCCAGCTACTGAAACTCAAATTTGTTCAAGCCAACCTGCAGCGTAAACGTCTAGCCACTCAGGAAGTTATCCAGGAAGCTTCAAAAAGGAGGATCTGCTGCGCCTTGGTGCAGGAGCCGTATGTTGGGGCCAGTGGTGAAGTCAGTCAGAGGCCTGGTATGAGGGTTATCCAGAGGGTTCGAGGTAGACAGGGACCAATCAAGGCGGCAATTATGGTCTTCGATGACAGCTTACAAATACATGAAGACCCATTACTAACGACAGAAAACATAGCTGTCCTTATACTTAAAACACCGAATACAATGCTAGTATTGGTCTCTGTCTACTTCGAAGAAGATAGGCCGCTGGCTCCCTATCTCGACCATGTACAGAGGATATATGATAAATATGGTTCCAAATACCTTTTGATAGGAGGCGACGTCAATGCATGGAGTACATGGTGGGGTAGCGACAGAGAGAACCACAGAGGAGCGGAGCTCGCCGCCTTCTTAGAGGAACTAGACCTACAGATTCTGAACATAGGTGACGTACCCACTTTCGAGACAATTCGTGGGAATAAAGAATACAAGAGTAGAGTGGACGTCACGGTGAGTAGTATAAACGCGATGCAGCTTGTCAATAATTGGGAGGTGGATCGGAGCATCTCGAGTTCGGACCACAATGCGATACTGTTTAGTGTACAATTAAAAGGACAATTAGACAAGAATTTAAGAAAAACAACTAGGAAATATAACACTAAAAAGACTAACTGGGCGGAATTAAAAAAGGACTTGACAAATGAACTCGAAAGGGCAGAAATAACTAGGGATTACATTAGAAAAATAAGCAATACAGATGAATTAGAAGAAGTAGTAATTAAATATACAAGTGTTATTACAAAAGTCTGCGATTCACACTTACCAAAAAAGAAGGTTAAGGTGGACAAAAT